>CM057846.1:16569711-16581599 GCA_030068395.1 Apalone spinifera
CCCACTGTAACCCAATCCCCCTCTTCCCCAACCTTATGCCCAGGTCCCGGAGCTGCCGCTGGCACCACCGCCACACCCAGAGCCCTCGCCGCTGCCTGCGCTTAGCAGCCGGCTGCTAGCATGTGCAGGCTGGGACGCTGTGTGCAACCCGGCCTGCACGTGCAGGAAATGACGCAGGGGGCCATGAGTGGAACCACGCAGGCCGTGAGAGCGGCTGACCTGAGCAGTTCTGGGTTCTGTCCCGGTTCCGTCAGGAGCTGCAATTTTTTTCTTTGCAAGCCGCGGGTTGGCCACTGCTGCCCTAAGGCATAAGATAAATCGAATAGAACAGCACTGTGATTTTGTACAGATAGCCCTTTGAATGCCCATGTATGACAGTGATACAAAAAGGGTAATATTGCTCAGATAAGCAGCTTATTAAAGCAACACAGCAGAAGTTTACATAATAAAATCTAAATCTGAAATGGACCCAGCTTGTTTTGTTTGGTTGGTTGGTTTTGGTTGGGGCCTTTTGATGCTCGTGTAATGCAAATAAAAGTTGGTTCCAGATTTGAAGAAACAGGTTTGGATCAGGTTCTGCAGGGGTTGTTCCCACATTCAAACTGAAAAATGATTGTATGTTGCTGGGTTTAGTTGCAAGCGTTTTATGGAGCACTAAGCTATTTCCCTTAGTTCAGTGATGGCCAGTGGAATGGCAATTCCGCCTTTGCTTTACTCATTTTTTCCTTACCCTGTCGTAGTAGAGAGGGCAGTAATAAAAAGGTGTTGTGTAGCTCCTTTGCCTAGAGTAGGGCTGAGCAAAATATGGCCCATTGGCCATATCCAGCCCACCAACCCATTGGATCTGGTTTGCAGGCACATCGGGAACCTAAGTCCCTACCTGCCTTGCCCCTTCATGCCACTCAGAAAAGCTGGCTACGGGACCCTGTTTGTCTGTGAACAGATGTGAGCCTGGGGAAGTGGGGTGAGAGGCTTCGCATGCTGCCCCCAGCACCAGCACAATCTTGCAGAAGTACCCTTCCACCACCTTCACTCGGGCTCACAGCTGTTCACAGATGCACATGACCCTGAGCAACCTGCTGGGCATGGAAGGAAGAGATCCTGCTGGGTTGCTGACCAGGAGTTGCCCAGATAAACATCTCCTGGCCAAATTCTGCCTCTGGCACCCCAATCCCTCCTTCCCCGAACCCTTATACCTCCCTTACCCCTCATAACCCAAATCCTCCTGCAGCCCAGTCTCCTGCCCCAGCTCACAACCCTCTCCTTCATCCAAACTCCCAGGTCCCACACCCCCTCCTGTATCCCAAGCCCTTATCCCAAGCTCCCTTCTGCACCCAGCCTCCATCCCAGACCCCACACCTCCTCCATTAATATCATGGAAGAGTGTGGCTCTTGACCACATACCAAATTCTTGGAGTGGCCCCCCCAGCAAAAATTATTGCCCACCCCTGGCCCAGTGAGTTGTGTTTAGAACCTCTCCTTCCATTTGAGCACTGAGAAGCAGCTGATTATGGGCATCTCTGTGCCTTGCTAGTGTGCCCTGTATCTCAAGCTTTTTCCTTGTGAACTGTGGAAGGGAGGGGACGAATGTTTGTAGTTATTATATTAGTCTCACAACAGCAGAGGTAAATATGATAACAGCATGACTCAGAGTGTGCCTCAAAGGTCATTCTCAATTCCTATCCCAAACCCAAAAGGAAGAAGTAGACCAAAAAAAAATCTCTTTATGTTCTTGTTCTCGGTTTCTGTGCAAGGTGAGTCACCCGCCAGAGTCAAAAGCTGTAAAGTGACAAACATTGGTAAATAAGATAATATTAATAACACTGATGAATCACCTGAAACAAACACATATCAGTCGCTTCTCAGCAGACGAAAAGTACCTCATCTGAGAAAAAAAAATCCTGCCTGAATTAAAGTTAGGATAAAGAATGCAAATCTGCTCTGAATACATATTTTTCTATGACAAGGAGCATTCCACATGGTATTTATATATTCCATTGTGCAGTGCACATGCCAAGCAACTGGAGATATTACTCACAAGCAAGGCCCCAAGCAACTATGGAAAAGTTTGCTCAAAAAGTTGCTCTCATTTCTGCTAAGATAGCCTTATTGCTTCTGATTTCTTTTTTTTTTAAAGAAAGTAGGAACCCTGTCCCGTACACAAACTAGGTTGTTATTCTGTCCTGTGCTCCAGCCCAGCCCAGTTTATCCTTATTCCCAGGCTGGTGCCTATTTCCTAACACCAATTCTGAGTCCTAAACTGAGTTATTAGGGACCAGTTAGTTACCATGCCCTAAAGCCACAAGGTACTGAAGCGTGAGCCTATAAAGGTAACTCATGCATCAGTTGTGTTATACACCTTCCTCCATGCCCATTATAGAATCATAGCATGATAGGGTTGGAAGAGACCTCAGGAGGTCATCAAGTCCAACACCCTGCTAAAAACAGGACCAATCCCAACTAAATCAACCCAGCCAGGGCTTTGTCACAGCAGGACTTAAAAACTTCTGGGGATGGAGATTCCACCACCACCATAGATAGCCCACTCCAGTGCTTCCCCACTATACAGAGGAAGGAAATCTATATCAGCTGTTATTTTGACAGAATTTCTCTTTAATTAAAGCTGTAAAGATGCCTCCTTTCAGCTCTGGAGATTCCCCAGTTCAATACTCAATGTCAGCAAAGATGAGAGCTACCATGAAAGCACACGCGTTGTTCCACTGATAGACATGACCACTCATGTTCAAAACACAGAACACATTCCCATTTTCTTGTGACACTGTCAATTCTTCCTGTAATGCCCTTTGGTTCAAACTCTGCCTTCACATACCTGCATGTGACTCCCACTGAGGTCAAAGGGAGGTGTTTGGGCATGGAGAGTAGAATTTGCTCTTGTGGTATCTAGTTTCTAGAAGCTGTTATTTGCAATTCACTTTCCAAAGCAATTAAATCTATTATGTTGAGCTTACATGCATGGAATTACCTCACACTCACCTTTCTTTCTTAATGAAGGCAGGGGTGAACAAACTTTGATCTGATAAACTAGCTCCTATTTTATCACCCTCTGTGCAAGGCCTTTACCCTCTGTGCAGGCAATGTGCTATCAGAAAACTGGCACTGAAAAATGGAAGGCATGATGTTTTGGGCCTGATCACTTGGAACTGGGGGGTGGAATTCACTTGCAGGCACGAGAGGCCAAATTTTGTTCTCAGTTACAATTGTGTAAGTCTGTAGGAACTCTGATGTCTTCAGCTAAGTTACTCTCCCTCTAGGGGTGCATCTACACAGCACGGCTTAACTCGAAATCAGCTCGCAAATTGAGCTATGTAAATCGTGTAGCTCATTTCGAAATAGCATATTCGAAATAGAGAGCATCTACACAGCACTTATTTCCAAATGGAGCACTCTTCCTCCGACTTCCCTTACTCCTCATACAATGAGGCTGTGTCTAGCCTGGCAAGTTTTTCCTCAAAAGCAGCTGCTTTTGCGCAAAAACTTGCCAGCTGTCTACACTGGCCACTTGAATTTCCGCAAAAGCACTGACTTCCTACTGTAAGAAATCAGTGCTTTTTGCAGAAATACTATGCTGCTCCTGTTCGGGCAAAAGTCCCTTTTGTGCCAATCTAGATGCTCTTTTGCGGAAATACTTTTAACGGAAAAACTTTTCCGTTAAAAGTATTTCTGCAAAATCATGCCAGTCTAGACGTAGCCATGTGGTTTAACAAAGACTGCACAAATATCAATGAATCTAAGGAAGAAGGAATATCTTTTGTATGGGACCAGACTTGACATGTGCCTTTGATTCCTGGCTCTGCAACTCTTTTCATCTCAGTGGCTCAAATTCTATGTGAAATATTTCCCTTTCATCCACTCTTTCCCTCTCCTGTATGCTGTTCAGGATCAGGACTGTTTCTTCCTATACATTTGTACAGAACCTAACACAATAGGACTCTGGTCTTTTAGGACTGTGAGGTGCTACTGTAAAATAAACTAATAATTAAGAAATCTGAGTAATCTGATTACTAATTTGTAATTTAATTTAATTTACTTCCCATAACTTAATCAAAATCCACAATTTCAATTCTGAAGTAAGTTCCATCACTCAAATCCATTTCAATTTATCAACACCCCTTTGTAACATTGTACAATGGCCAAACTGGACAGTCTTTACGACAAAGGATTAATGGACACATATCAGGTATCCGAAATAGTAACACACAGAAACCTGTTGGAGAACATTTTAACCTGCTCAGTCACTCTTTAATGGATCTAAAAGTGAATATATTATTTCAAAACAATTTCAAAAACCAGCTGGAAAGAGAAGATGCAGTAATTGCCTTCATCTGCAAATTTGACACCTTTAATCAAGGTCTGAAAAAAGACCTTGCTTCAATGGGCCACTACATTGAACACCCTGATGACATTACAAGTTAAGTATTGAGCATTTACAGCTCATTCAATTAGCCTCATTTGGCACAGACACTCTGACCATTTTTTCCCTTCCTTTTCCCTCTTCATCCCTTCTAATTGACAATTTTTTCCCTTCTCTTTCCCTCCTCATCCCCTTTTACTGCTATTTATTTGCAGCTCTAGACCCCTTGCTCCATTCATCTGAAGAAGTGGGTTGTGCTCATGAAAACTCATGATACCATCAACATTTTTGTTAGTCTCTAAGGTGCTGCAGGACCATTTGTTGTTTTTTAAGTTCTTTGTAACATGTCATTGAGATGGAACCTAATGCCACCAAGAAGCAGTGAAGAGAACCATCCAGTAATTAAAACTGTAAAATATGTTTTTAAGAAGCATTTCAATGCCATTGTATGTTCTTACCAAATCATAGACCAGAATGAAAAACTAAGTGATTCATAGGCAATAAATCCATGCTGATCCTTGCACAATGACTATGTCCTTGCAATAATCCCACTCTACCAGTCCTCTCCCTCCAAAATTCTATCTGCGGTGCCATATCCTCTATCATACTATGTGCTAAGATGTCTTCTTCTTTATTCCACCACTTCCTATTGGGTCGGCCTTGCTGCCTTTGTCCCTCAATCTTGATCTGTTTGGTTCTCTTACCACAAACTTGTCAGGACTACATTTTCATGACCAAACCATCAGAACCTGCATGCCTTCATTTTTTCCCCACAGTGTTACTTTGAACATGTCTCTAGCATCCACATTCCTCACATGCTCTTCCTTGTGCACACCACTTATACATCTAAATATTATTATTCTGTGGAACAGATCATTTGCTCATGTTTTTTCCCTGTGGCTTAACACTCAGGGCATGTCTACACTACACGGAAGATTTACCTCTCCAGACATCGATCTTCCAGCATTCGATTTAGTGCATCAAGTCTGGATCCGTACATCAAATGCTGAGGGCAGTTCCAACCAGCATCTGGTATTCCTCCTTTTATGGGGAGTAAGGGAGTAGTAAGGGCCTCCCACTGAGTGGACAGCGTAGAAACACTATATAAAATATCTGTTTCACAATATCACACAAAATATGTGTATCACAATATTAACATAGCTGGAGTTGCTTATCTTATTTTGACCTTCCACTGTACTGTAGACCAGGCTTCAGTGCCATACATTACAGCTGGACAGACCACCATTTTATTTGCTTTCCCTTTTAATCTTATTGGTATTCCCTTGTGACCTACCATTTCTCTCTTTCCATTTGAATCAGGTGTTAATTATCAGAGCTCTAATTTCATCCTCCATTTCCCCGTATTCTAGAACCCAGATACTGGAAACTTTTCAGTTTGGGTATCATCTGCTCATTTAGTTTCTCCATGCATAAACAGTCCCAAGCCCAGTTGAAAGAGGAAGATGGAATGGCATCAGGTTGGCAGCAAGCCATAAAAATGTACCATAAACTATCAGTGTGAATCCCTTATGTGACATTTAAAAATTGAACTGATCTCTCTGCTATTCTCAGCATTAGTCATCCTAATTTATATTTGGAAGCAGTCAAGAGTACATTTACTTATGAGAATTATGGGTTTTGTGACCTTCCTGCAATAAAACTCCTGTTCGGAGCCCCAGATGCCTTCCTAAACAATTAAAATAACTTAGGTCTATTCCTCTGAACTCAGTGAACACTACTGTCTCCTGAAAAGATGTCCACATAGCTAAGTGCATGCTCCAGGTGATAAGGGGGAAATTCCTGCTAGCACAAATCCAACTATTACCCTAGAGCCCCCCAACACAGCATCTTCTTCTTAAAACTTTTTCCATTTAAAGTAAATTGAGGTTGCAGAGCTGCAGAACCTCAAGATTTTCACTAGCATTTTTATGTGCTTTACTTAAAAGCATCTTAATTTATAAAATTTGGATTTCTGAATATTCTGGACATCATTACCTGTAACTCCCATTCACTGATGCTTATTGGAGTTATGGATAAAAAGTACAGAAGTCGGAATGAGGTGTCATTTTAGTACAGCTTTTTTCTTCTAGTCTCCTTTATACCTATTTAAAGTTTTGCACGTGTGAGAAGCCCAGTTTGTCTGTGCAGTGCCTAGGCTCCTTGGTGCTACTATAATGCAAATATTACCTACTGATAAAGCCAGGAAATTCTGAACTCTATCTGCCACTTTTCTCCTGGGGTTTTTGTGGCTCAGCTGCTGCTATTCCTCTGTGGATCACTTTACATTTCTGTAGCGCTTTGCAGCCTGTAATTTGTCATCACAACTTGCCCCGGTCTGTAAATTATGATCTCACTTACATTCGTGAGTGTAAGCCAGAGTCACTCCACAGACTTGTGATCTCAGTTACTCTGGACATACAACATTTTCACTGCACTTAGAATCTAGTCTAAAAAAATAGTCATACCGACGCCTCTCTCACCAGCCAACAAAATGAAGCCATCTTATATGGCAGCCATTCTGCACAGCTAGCCTTGTGCAATGTTGAGAGGACAGGGTTGTTTGTTTGTTTGTTTGTTTGTTTGTTTGTTTGTTTTATTAAAAGAAAAGTGGACACTAATTTATTTAATTGAAACCAGGGGAGGAATTTGGGGTAATGCAGGAGAAATTGGAATTTTGCCAGGGTAACTCTTCACTTCCAAGAAATATTATGGGATTTTTATGAAGCCTTTTATTTAACTTGTCCAGTAAACACACTGAGTAGTGTGTCAGAACTGGTCAGAACATTTTTGACTCAATGAAATTGTTGAGTTTTGTGGAGACAAATAGATTTTGATAATGTTTTCATCTGGAAGAATTTAGAGAGGGACACATACACTCGAGAGCTGGATGGCTAGATATTGCTTTGGGGCATGAGAGACCCATGCTGAACCCCCTCCATCATGCAAAGCGATTTGGGATGAATAGCTTTGGTCAGACAGAGCAGGGACTTTAACCTGGGTCTCCCACAACCCAGACAAGTCCCCTCTCACACATGCACACTTCTGTTTTCAATCCAATGCAGAATGACAAATTCATAAAACCTCCAAAGTTGCCATGAAACAGAATTGCCATTCTCCATTCAGCTCTGCTACATAGGCAGTAGGCATGAATAAATGGGTTGCACCCAGGCAAAAGATATTGAAAGCAGTCACTGAAGTGGTAAACAAAAGGGAGAGTGCTTGACATTTATGCACAGTAAATGTTCATGTATTAAGGACTCACACCCTGCAGTGAATGTGCAATAGCCTAGTCTTGCTGGGTTTTTAAATAAAACATTTTGTTCCAGATTGTTTAAAACACTGATCACTCTTGGCACTGAAAGCTCCAGTTCTCGACTGGAAACTGAAGACAATTTGTTCTAGGGTGTGAATTCTACATCGTGCAACCAACTGGCTCACAAGCAAATGGTCTTTGTCAATAAATAATAATAAAGAAAGGAGCCAGGACTTCATTGTTCATGTCTCATCTGAAAGAGAGCACCTTCAGCTACACAGGGCCCGCTAGCAACACGCTGGGGCATTGACTCGATACTGAGTCAGAGAGAAGAATGCCATGTAATGACTCACCAGCACCGATTCTTATGCAGCATTGTATGGAGCTAAATAATGTCATCTGTCTGTCTACTGAAGGGCTTTTAAAAAGCACTAGAGCACAGATAGAGAGAGCTTTCCATGGGACGCATGAGAGAATTAAGGGCTGCATCCAACTCAGTGGAAAGACTCCCATTGACTTCATTTGCAGTTGGATGCTTAAATATAATGAGGAGGGGTGGAAAAACTTGTAGGAATTGATAGTAGTTACCAGAGATGGAATTTCAGAGCAAAATTCTGTCTTTGGAGAATCTCTACTGAAATACTCTCCATTATCTGCATGCTCAGATCTCCCACCTTCAACAGGGAGAATTCTGCTTATCTAGGGAAAGCACAAGAGTGACAGTGAAATCTGTTTTGCGGAGCCTAGAGCAGAGGTGTGCCCTCTGGTTGCATAGAGACATTCTCAGAGTTTCCTGCAGATGGCACTGCTAAATTCGAAAACAAACAAGAATTTTGCCAACTTCAACTGAACTCTAAGTTAATTAGTAATATTGTCTGACTGTCAGGGTTAAACCATTTCCTGTCATGACAACGTATCTGAATGAGACACAGGGACTCGAGACCTGATCCTGCATTCCTTGCCATTAGCAAAAGTTCTGGCTGTAAATGAAATGCAGGCTCAGGCCCTGTATTCATTCATTTCATTCCAGTGTTTAATTCCTTTCATTTAGTAAATGGAATAGAAATACAATTCAGAGCCTCTCTTCCTATTGGGAAAATGTGGCAGTACCAGGTGCTTTGGTAGATTTATATTCTGATGCATGAGGGTTGCATATTTTTACGTTATTATTATCAAGAAAAGTGTTAACCCTTTTCTGAATCCTACTATGATCTTGGTCTTCATACCATCTTGTGGCAGGGAGTTCCACAGATTACGCATTCTTAAGTTGACTATAAGAGTGAGTCCTTTTCATCAGTTTCAACCTGGTTGCTTTACATTTTCATTTGCTGTCCTCTTGTTCTTCAGATCTGAGGAAAGGTAAAAAGCAAGCAACAGAGACACCCTTCATCTTGAGAGATGGCCCCTCCAGAATTAATGTAATACTAATTTAAAGAAGTATGCACTGTTGCTGCTCGTACTGTACTCGTTCTTTTGATGGATGAGGACATCAGAATCCAACTGCCATGCCAGCTCCTCCCACCAACCACAAATTCACCTGAAGGGCAAGAAAAGAGCAAAATTAATTTAAATCCATCTCTCCATTTGCAAGCACTTTAGTTTGACAGTCTTTAAACCCAAGGCCATTGCTCGTCTTTCAAGGTGAAAGCTCTCAAGGAATTGAGTCTCATGTATCTTGTCAGCTCCTGTTTTACTGTCACCCAAGGACTCGACTATCCTAAGCAATATGACTTATGAAATACCGCAGCATTGGCAGCTTGAAAGTGCATTCAATCTCAAAAGCACATACGTCAGCTAAAATAGGTTTCAAAGCATGGCTCATTTACAGGTCCCCCACCAGACACAGAATCACTTCTCCTACCAACTTAATTTTACAGGCCTGGAACACTTGGGTACTGCATACAGGATTGGGGGCAAAAGGTAGGTATGTCAGTGGAGAAGGGATTTTTTTCTCCACATTTAGCTTCAGGAGTATTTTATTTCCTGTTAGTATTGCCAAGAGCGGTTTTTGTGTATACACTGGAGAAGTCTTCATGAAAACATGCTCACCTTTCCGCAACGGGACTTAAAAATGCTGCCACAGTCGCTATCCCATGGTATGATTAGAGCCAAACCAGTGCAGCGGTGCTGGAAACAAAGAGAATATAGCATGCATCTTGCCACTGCTATTCACGTGCGGGAAGCAGCTAGGACATGCTGCCATCGGAGGGTTTGGAGAGTGGAGTCAATTACTTAATATCCCTCTTCCAAGTCAACACTTTCAGGAGGGGAAGAGGGAAAAGAAAAAGAGAAGGTGGCAGTGCTTTGTTCTTCAAATGCCCTATTTTTCCTTTGAAAGGGAAGATTTTCAGCCATTGTGGGGTTTGGTTTCCGCTCAAAAGAAAGTCTTTCAAAAATATCTGGAACAAAGTCTCAGGTCCCTACACTGGCAAACTCACACTGATTTGCCTGAGAAGCAAAAGGCCACATTCTGCATCATAACCAGCTTCAGATTACGAAGGAAATGAGTATCAGAGGAGTAGCCGTGCTTGCTTTCGTGGATACAGACTATGAGGAGTTCTGTGACACCTTAAAGACTTCTATGGGCAAAAATCCATGATGGATTTGACAAAGGGGTTTTTTGCCCTTGAAAGCTCATGACCAAATAAATCTGTTAGTTTTTAAGGTGCTGAAGGATACTGGGTCTTTGAAAAGTTGCTTTGGTTAACAAGCTATAGTCTTCCCTATGTGTGGAACGTGTCACCAAAACCCACCCTTTCCAATTCCTTCCTAAGGACTCTGCTCCTGGAAGGTTCAAGACCACTTGGCTAGTCACCTGAGTATGTACAGACAGGGACCAGGAAAGTTTACATTTGGGACAGCTACTTTCTGCTTCCCACTGCCCATGCTATAGCAGCTGCACTGCTCTTTTTACCATGGTAGCTGAATGAGAGTTAGCACAAATATGTCTCCTCCAGATAGGAGTCAGACCCCTAGCTCCAAGTATAGACATACCTTAACGTTGTCAGTTCTCAGTCTGCCCCAAGCATGGGGGAGAGAAATGTAACCAAGCTATTAACTGTTCCTCTGGGTTCTCAGATATGCTTTTGAAACTGTATGCATCTATAAGCAAAAACTATCCTTCTGGGTGTCACTGCAAGACTTAGGCCCAGATTCTCTAAATCTAAAGCCATAGTTGGAGCTTAAATAGTAATAATGGCTCAAAGTCATTTCAGTCTTGTAGGATCCTGCAGCTTACTATCATATTACATTCATTTTAAATGAAGTATGTGTTTGCATAACAAAGTCTCTAATAGGAGACCAACTTAGACTATGTCTGTAGCGAGATAAAAATCTCATGGTTGACCCAGATCAACTGGTTCAGGCTCAGAGGGTTTGGATTCTGGGGCAGGAAAAAAAATGGTGTTCAGATATTTGGAGTCAGGCAAGCACCTAAGCTCTGGGACCCTACATGGATGGAGAGTGCCCGAGGTCATGCACCAACCTGAGCCTAGAAGTCTACATGAGGATTTTTAGCTCCAAAACGAAAGCCCAGTCTTTTAGCCAGCCTTGGTCTTTTACCCCTGTCTAGGCATTCCCACAAGGTCAAGTTCTGCTCTCAGCTGCATGCTAACAGTTCCCATTGAAATCACAAGGGCTTAGCTGATTATAGAATTCAGAACCAAAGTTCTATTTTGTTTGTCTGCCCTCTGTTATTAGTGTTTCATTATGGAAGGGCATAGATTTATTGTTTTAATTGTTGAATCCATCAGAGACATCAGTGCTAGGATTGTTACATAGCAAACTACAGTTAGGTTCTGTCGTGGCATAAAGCCTCAACCACATCAGTCACATTCTGAGGTGTAAATTGTCACACCGTAATTCATGCCCTGTCGTGCCTCATTGCTTAATTATACAGTTTTATTGCAACTGGATTTTTTTTATGGTAAGTCCTAGGCTGACATCACTCTGATTAAGAACTCATTTATATGATTACATAGTAACACAATAAGATTTTGAGTTGGAAGGAAACCAAGTCCTTTCATGCCCATTCAGCTGCCTAGCTAGTGTGCATATGTATTCTCTATAATTTTGTAGGCTTTATTTACAGCGAATAAGATTGAGCTTTAATGACCTCGAGAAAAGTGCAAGCAAGCAGTAAGGTTTATAGATATGCAGATAACATGATTATTTAGACTGCTTCTCTTATCTCTGGTCCTTCGGTGACCTGTAGTATTAAAGCAATTGATATCATCTTGGCTACGTCTACACTGGCATGATTTT
>CM057846.1:16597294-16610320 GCA_030068395.1 Apalone spinifera
CAGCATGCTCAGTTATAGTTTGCATCAAAAAACTATGTCCGCAATAGAATTAACAGGCAACCTGCATGAATTTCTATCCCTCCTGCCAGGGGGGATAATAACAGCTGGGTTCCATCAGTCTAGAATTGTATTTCTTTTGTTCCTAAATAAATAAAACTGTAGCTTGAGTACCCAAACTCACTTTTGGCTTCAGGAAAAGAAAATAATAACTTCCTGGTCCTCTTTACAGGAAGTGTTTCCCCAAACAGAGGAAGGCACTTTGGTGAGCATGGAGCGACTCCATTTTTTTTATTTGGGGGGAGGGAAAGAACAACCAAAAGAAACAAAACAAGCCCTAAATACATAGAAGAAAACAAGCTACCCAAATCAGGAGTTTGGTCAATGCCATAGTTCTAAGTAATGAATGTCCGTCTTACAGAGTTCCAGAACTCTTAGTCCCAATGCAGACCCCATGCACAGATCAAATTTGTCTCATTGGGAATCAAAGGATATCATGGGCTAAGGGTTTCTCTGCTGTTCCAACACTGAGAAATTTAAGGTATTGCCAGGTCCCACTCCAGTGGGCAGCTGCCTAGTCCAATTCTGTGATTCTAGCCCTTATTCTGCTACCCTGGTGCTTTGGGGTGTCCTGAAGTCAGTTCAGTGCTGCCACCATGTGTCA
Source organism: Apalone spinifera (assembly GCA_030068395.1). NCBI lineage: Eukaryota > Metazoa > Chordata > Testudines > Trionychidae > Apalone > Apalone spinifera. Next base: position 16,597,956 of record CM057846.1, read on the forward strand.
AGTCACTGAGCAGTCAACGTCTTCATGCCTGCCAGTCCACCAGATCACATTGCAAAGTCAGCTCTGCACCACTGCTCTGGGCAGGCAGTGTTATAATCAGCTCTGAACTAGGGTTGCTGCTGTTTTGACCTGCTCAAGGCATGCCAATTCTCTCCACACGGGGTACAGAAACTCTAGAGGGGGATCCCAGGCAAGGGTGAAAGTAACTCATATTTCTTACAGGTACTGTTGTATTACAATCCCCCCCGCAGCCCTCCAGGGGAGGCCCTCAGGGCAGGAGGTTGGGGGTTGCAATATGAGACTCAGGGCAGTGTGTATGTATGAGTGTGCAGGAGCTCAAGGCAGGGGCACGGTGAGGGAGCAGGAGTCAGTGCAGAGATTTGGGAGGTGTGGGAGAGCTCAGGGCAAGGGGGAGGGGATGCAAGAGTCAAAGCATGGGGGGCTCAAAGCAAAGGATTTGGGGGAATCAGGGCTGGGAGTGTGACCATCATGTTGCCCGGCTGCTGAATCCCTAAGGCTGGCTGGGGTGGCAGGGACCACTCTGTCCAGTGGCCCAAGCTTCATGGCCGGAGCCTGGGTGTGCTGTGGCTCAGTCCTCCCCACCTCCAGTTTTTCAGCACTGGGGGTGAGGGCAATAGGTGGGGACTGGTTTGGTCTTCGACTGTGCAGTATGGGAACCAGAATGAGGGGGGTGGGCCTCCATGCCCAGCAACAGCACAGGAACTATACCAATGTACAGCAGCCGGCAACATCCAGAACCCTGCTTTCAATCAGCCACTCTCTTACTGGTGCACTGCACTGGGGCACACCAGCTTACTTTCTCCTCTGACCCCAGAGCAAACCAGGATCCTGACAGCGCCTGCTCCTCAGAATAGCAATCAAAGGAGTAACTGATGTGCCAGAAGGTCTACCTGCGCTAACTTTAATCTAGCTACCAGGGCTGAAAACAGCAGCAAAGATGCTGCAGGAAAACCTTCCACACAGCCTAGCAATACAAGTGCATAGCTTGCAAGCTGTGCCATCATGTCTTCATTACTAATTTTTCTCCCTGCTAGCTAGATTACAGCTAACCCAGATGTGGCAACTTGACTTTCAATTGTCCCTTCAGTTACCAAAGAGAGAGAGACACACCCCTGAACTGTAAAACTAACTCTTTTCTATTAAACTTGAACTTTGTTACAGACCCAAAGCCCATTACCTGCAAACGCAGGGGAACCCAGTCCCTCCGGGGCATCCCCTGCAGAATTCCTACATCTGTTCCTTTCATTCAGCGCATAAATACATTCCAACTAAAACAATGAAACTCAGCAGCTGGAACTATTGGTAAGTAACATTATAAATTGTGAAAATGAAGCTGATCTCTTTCCCTCCCACTTTCTTTCTCTCTAGAGGGAGCACAGGTCTATCACTCTGCATCTTCCAGCTCTGGGCTTTACATACCTGATCTAGCTGGCAATCGTCACCGCAACATCAGAGCACCTTGCTGTATTACATAGGCCAGAGAGAATAAACTATTATTGCCATTTAGTTTGCACAGCCATGCCAGAAGTCACAGACAAAATCTCAGGATCTGAAGGCAGAGTTTCTTCCCAGAAGCGCTTACAAGATAAGACAAGAGGCATATATAACACCCAACTCTTATGCAGATCTTTACATCAATAGATTTCAAATAATTTCATAGGCTTTATCCTCATAACCCATGTGAGGTATTCCCATTTTACAGATGGGGAACTGAGGCAAAGAGAGGCTAAGGGTCTTACCCAAGGTCACAAGGAAAGTCTGAGTCAGTCTTCTAAGTCTTAGGTTAATGCCTTAACCACTGGATCATCCCTTCTCTCTGATAAGTGAAGGTACGTTACTGTTAAGTAACATACATAATATACATTTGCAATATTTTTCTTGTGTTCTTATGTTCTTATAAGGATAGTAAAAACCATCCTCTTGCCCTCGGTTTGGGGGTACGTCTCCAGAGCAGGGTTGGGGGGCATTGGCTGAGGAATGCTATTTCTGTTGTTCACGCTACACTGAGCTTTTCAAAAGTGCTCACAATTGACCTAACTCTGCTCTCACAGAGAGCAACTGCAGTTTTATCACTGCCTTCCATGGGAGCTGGGAAAGGCCAGCGCAGCCTAAATCTAAAAGTGCCAGCCTAAATCTCTAGCACTGTTAATCAGGCCCCTTCCATGAGTGTTAAATGGAGAGGCATGGGGGAAGAAGGAACAAAGAAATAACATCTCTTGTCTCCCTTTCTCCCCTCAGTTTTCCTCGGCTTCCGAGGAAAAACAGAAATCAGCAATGCCAAGCAAAGCTACAAGAATTATAAACAGTGTTTAGGACAAGAAAGCTCATTTGGTATTTGTGACATTAACTCTGGGTGAAATGTCTCTTGCACCATGGGATGGGTAGAAACAGGCTCAGTTTTGAAAGCAACCCTTTTTTGACACAGGGTCTTGCGTTCTGTCTTGCTGTCACATTGTATTACCACATCATATTATGTGACATAACCAACCGGCACTGTTGTAACCTGCCTCTCTGTGTCACATCAGGGTAGCCATGGGAAAGCATCTCTGCCCTTTGTTTTTAGTGTGGGTGGTTTAGAAACTTTTTTTTTTAAGTAAGAATCAGGCTATTTTTCCCTCCCAGAAAACAAAAAGCAAGTGCCACTGAAAGAACCAGCCAGAGTGTCTTCATGCCCTGATCTTTGAGCAGAGCTAACCAACATTCAGTTGGCCCTGGGACATTTCAGAAGTTCCACAGTACATGTTGATATAAAGCAACTGAAATGGAGTAACGTCCACATTAAGAAAGAGGCAGCCTGTTGAAACCTAACATTTCACATTCAAGTAAGATGTGGTGAGAGAGCACATATCAGGGGCTCCTATCAGCCACAGATCAATTTCCAGCACCGGCATCAGAACTTTTCAACTCTATCTGTTGTTGAACCTGGACTCCAAGATAGCAGGGAAACCTCACTGCCCTGCCTCTTTCATAGTGTTAGCTTCTCTTTGGGAAAGATACCAAGAAATTGCTCAGATGGAACCTTCAGACTTTACATTTGCTTTCCCATTGCAAAGCCCCCAAACCTCCTGTCTCTTCATTTTGCAGATGAGCCCAATAAATCCCATTTAAACTGGCCCTTTCCTGCTCTCCACTGTTCCTGGGGGAGATCTAACCTGCCTCTCTGTGTCACACCAGGGTAGCCATGGGAAAGCATCTCTGCCCTTTGTTTTTAGTGTGGGTGGTTTAGAAACTTTTTTTTTAAGTAAGAATCAGGCTATTTTTCCCTCCCAGAAAACAAAAAGCAAGTGCCACTGAAAGAACCAGCCAGAGAGTTCTTTCTGATTGTTTATGCTGATATTAAAACATTTTCTGTCATGACACACGTTCAGCCTATTAAACTAAATGACCATCTCTCCGCATCATAATGTGTGGGCTACCAGACATGTTATTTCTGTTCTCATGTGTAACAACACAGAGCTGCCTGAAATTCAGAGAAATGGACACTATCACACAGATGGGTAATCAGCATTTCAGAAAAACAATTTCTACACTCACAGAGGGTGCAATTTCCCACACACACACACCCCACTCAGTGCGGAAGGCCAGCAAAAGGCCTATGTACCCTTAAAATAGGCGTGCACTTCTTCCAGAAAACAATTCTGCTGCTCCACCATATAAAAGTTGACTCTGCTAAGAGATGTACACACAAGAACCCAAGATACTACTCTCCACAACATCCTGTAGAACATCCTGGGTTCCTGTCAGGAAAAGGAGATTCCTGCCTTAGAACATCAGAAGGACACCAAAGAAAGAGAAGGATGGGCTATGCTTGAACTCTGCATAAGTATGCAAGGTGGGAGGATGACAGGAGCATATTCTCTTTCCCATCCAGGTGGGAATGTCCTTGATGCACCAACCCACCCAGAGCTCCCCCAGAAGTAGCGGAGCTCTGCACCACCTTGCATTTAGGGCTGCGCTTCACAGTCATAGTTGTGTTCATTGTATAACGCATGGCAGTGTAGCAAACTGAAGATCCACTTATTCATGTAAAGCATTTTTAGTCTTACAGAGAGAGAGAGCTCAGCTATGGGTCAAATTCCCCTTTCCACTCTGCACTGTGAATAATGGTCTCAGTCCTGCAGGGTTCCCCCGTGCTAGATTCTGTGCTTCACAAAGCAAGAGTGACTGGGCATCACAGAGCTGGCAGCAACACCCAGATTAGCTCAATGGTCAGGCACAGTTTAAAGCAAAGGGAGCCATACCCCACTGATTTCCTCAGGGCACCCTAGGAAACACACCGTCTCTTGCATGATTGAGCCTAATGTGACAGCTGTGTGTAACCCACCCACCTAAAGGGTGTGGTTCACTGTCCCATGTAGTGGCACTTAGACAATGTACAGCGTGAGATAAGAACAAGTGAGCTATACAGCCTAAGCTGCATGCTTGCTGGCTTTATAGCTCAGGTTGTAGCAGCTCCTACATTAAACTTCAGAAATCGCAGGTTCAAATCTGCCTAATGGCAGTTGAACGTGCAAAGAGACATAACTGTCACGAGGAGAACTTTATTCTGGGTGCTGCGGAGACTCGGAAAGCAGCATGGCTCATAAAAGCAAGATTATGCCCCTGGTTGTGAGAGAGCAGTAGATCAGATGGCTGGTTACACTTTATTCCTTTTCCTTCAGGGAGAGTGTGTGAAGCATGCCTTACAATACACCTGTCCAAGGGCAGGCAACTGTGCCCAATATGCATGTGCCAATGTCTATATCCATGCATGTGTAGAAACACTTAATGGTCACTGCACACAGGGAAGTAGTGGGATTGTAAAAACAAAATTCCCCAAGAGTTGGAACTCCAATGGGGGCTCTGTCTAGGTAAGGAGGGTTGCAGGATTCAGCACTGGATTCAAAGCCATGTGGTTTCTCAGTGATGGTCTAGGTTTATGTGGTCCTTCCTCTGTACAAGGGGCCAGATGTGGTGACTCCTCAAGATCCCTTCCAGCCCTACATTTCTATGATCCTTGGGTCCAGCTCAAAACATGAGATTTGATTACTTTTCTCTTACAATAGATGGCACAAATATAAATGTTATTATGGGTCATGAACTATCTTATTCTATTTCAAATCCAGTCCCAGACTCTGGATCTGGTTGCGCTACATGATTGCAATGGCAGCAAAATGAGATTATTCCACAAATAGAGCTACATTTCTTGTCTTGCTTTGGAAAAGCAATCTGGCATCCTTTATGGCTAAGTGTCCCTCTACTAATCCTAATAATAGGGTTAGGAAAGACACTTAGTCCCTCCTTTTGGATTTAAGGGATTTCCATTGGCTCCTTCAGTTGCTCTCGAGCACAAATGCAGACAGTAAACAAGACAGCAGCAAGTTGCAATACTGCTGGACTAACCACAGAGAGACTGGACACTTCGAAACCAGACCTGGCAGACGGGAAACAGGAAACACAGTCCAGTTTTAAATGCAATAACTATTGCTAACATTTGAGAAGCATGTTTTGCACTTTCAGGCTTGGGTTTAAACCTTAGAGGCTGGCATATTCCAAACTACTGGTCCAGAGTCTGATCCTAAAAGGTGTTGAATGCAAAACAGCAAGTGCCTTCTGCTTCATGGACTACAATGAAAAAAGTCATTAAGAGATGAAAAAGCTCAAGAGATCACACACTCTCAGACTCAGCCCCTCCAAGGTGTTCAGACACCTGACCCCCATTGATTCCAGTGGGAGATAGGCATCTACATAACTCTGAGCCTCTGGGCCTCAGTAATTTGTAGGATTACTCCGAGCCTGACCAAAAACGCATTGAAATCAATGGGACCCTGTATGCTTGAAGGATATGTGTATATCCATGTTATCTGTGTAAAGCATGTTTAGTAGGCACTGAGTGCTTAACAAATGCCCTAGGAGGGAGGGGAATGTATATTATAAAACTAACTGGAAAAACAGAGTGATCTCATTTCCTTCTGAGCATTTCAACAGTGAGGCAAACGAGAGCAGAATTTGACCCACTTTTGAGGCCCTCCCTGCACCCAGTATTGTCTCCACAAAGCCATAGAAATCTGGACAGGGCCACATAAAACTTTGGTATGGAACCAATTGCCTCATCTTGCCACACTTTTAGCTATACCAAATGCTCCTGTTGAAACCATCTTCTGTACTTCCATCTTCAGCTACTTCACCTCTATCCCTGCCACACTCCACTGTACCCCTGCCTTTTCAACATCCATTTCAAGCCCTTCACATATAGGTCCCACTTATTTTTCCCCAGCCAGCATGTTTGATCTTATTCACCTTCTCCTCTTCACCCTCCTGATTCTTGTATCATGCCAGAGCTTTCACCTGTCTCCTTTTATATTTTTTTCCCCACTCTCATGGACAGATCCTCAGTGCGAACTATGATAACTCTCTTAACATCAGCTTCATGCCTGTCTGATATACTTCTCTTTTAAACCCATCTATATACAATCCTCCCTCCCTCTTTCTACCAGCTAATCCCACACCTCCCTGTGTCTGAACTGCCTTCCTACATCTAGTTACCTTCCCTTATTCAGATGGTAAACTCCTCAAGGCAAAGATTTGTTTTTAGCCAAGCTGCTACCTAAACAGAACAAAACTATGGTTTCTATTGCAAAGAGCTTGCAGTATGAGTTACACATGATAAACTGAGGGCTGATACTAGAACAGATTGATAATAAAACTAACTATCCCACGGGATTTTCCAGTATTTCAGTGCTGCTAACTCTCATTTGATTGGAAGTCTCAGAGTACTTAGTGGTGTCTTAAAGCCTCAGCTCCTGGAATCAAATGACTATGTGAAATACTCAGTTTTATTTCCATGGTTGCTGAGAAATGCTAGAACATGCATGTAGCCTGAAGGCCCAATAACCAGAAGGCAAATACTAAGAAACCATTTTTTTAAAGTAGTCTAATGCCTTGTCTTCACAGCACAGGAGATCAGAGGGCATCGTTGCTGGCACCTGGCACTCCTGCTGAGATACTTAGATACTCCTGTGTCTGGTTCTCTCACTGTGGAGACACCTCCAAGCTCGGCTTAAGGTAAACCGACTCCAGCTGTGTAGTCTACATAGCTGGACTTGCATACCTTAAGCTGAGCTATCAGGTCCAGCATAGACCTGGCCTAAGAATCTTGTGTTTCTTAAGCCAGTCTCATGACTTCTAGGGCCTGACTCGTGGTTTTTGATTATCTGGAGCTGGAAATGTTGATGTTTCAACATTTGTTTCATCCCCAAAAAATCAAACTATTTGAATTTTTCATGGAATGGAAAGTTCAGGGGAAAAAATTGCTCAGAATTGTCAAAACATTTTGGTATGGATTGGTCTGATGTTACACTGTATCTGCCTGAGCGGCAGCAGTTCCTCTATAGAGAGATGTTATGTGGGTGCCTCGTGACTTCATTAGTCCCTTGGGTAGGGGTTCTAGATTAAACTAAATCTTCCTTAACTCACTCCAATCATTGCACTCTCCTGAAGCACCATGGCAACTCAGCCAAAGTGAGGACCACAGCACGTGGGTGTTATAGTCCAATCAGAGAAGTTGGCCCATACTGAAGAACTTGAAGTAAAACTCCCATGAGGCACTGCAGCTGTTCAGGTGCACACATATTAATGTAGAACCAGCCCAAAACAAAATATTTCATTTTGATTTTCCATTAGGAGAGAGATGACAGCAGAAAATACCTGACCAGTTCTAGCACGAAGAAGAAGGGCTCTCTCTCTCTCTCTCTCTCTCTGTATATATATATAAATATATATATATAATTTTTTCTGTGGGACAACAGAGTGATGTTGTCATGTCACTCTGCATTCACAGGAGCCAAGCCCCACCCACTCCCAGACTGGCCCTTCCCAGGGCCCACGTGGAGAGCTGGGGCTACCTGCAGCACGGCCCTCCCACCCCCTTCTCAGTAGCCCGGGGGGAGAGCCGTAGCAGCTGCAGCCTCAGCCCAGCCCTCTCAAGTGTCCCAGCCATTCCCGGTGGCCAGGGGGGAAAGCCAGGCTAAGCACAGCTTTGCCCCAGACCCTCCGGGTGGCCATGGGGAGAGCTGAGCCCAGCACAGCTATGGCCCAGGCCATCCTGGCAGCCAGGGGAAAAGCTGGGCCTAGTGCAGCTTCGGCTTCTCCTGGGGGGAGAGCCAGGCCCGGCGCTGCTTCAGCCCTGCCCCTCCCAGCAGCTGGGCAGAGAGGTGGGCTCGGTGTAGCTTCACTTTGCACCCTCTCCCCCCCCCCCAGTGGCTGGGGGGGGGGCAAAGAGCCAGGGCCAGGGGAGAGGCAACAGGTGGGGAGGGAAGATCCAGGGCGGCCTTGGGGCCAGGCTCTCCTCAGCAACTGAAGGCAGAGGGGAAGGGCCAGGGTGGCCTTGGCCCTACCCAGTAGTGGGGGGTACAGCGGCAGCCTCACCCCAGCCCCGTTCCCCAGTGGCTGGGGGTGGGGCAAAGAGCTGGAGTCATAGGGGCCAAGGGGCCAGTGGGGACCCAAGAACTGGGGCTGGCTGTGGAGGCAAGAATCAGGGAGCCTCGAGGCCAGGTCCTAACCAGGGTCAGGGGGAAAGAGCCAGGTCTAGGGCAGCCTTGGCCCCAGGCCCTTCCCTGGTGGTGGGGGGGGGTTGGCAAGCATAGTGAGCAGGGTGAGCAGCCCCCTAGAATGTGCATATTCTTTCTGTGTGTATGTATTATTCTGGTATGTGAAGTTAGAAATATGAAGAGGCCTGGAGGATGGGAGAGGTGGGGGAAAAAAAGAAAAGTATGGCTCACCCCTCCCCTCGCCCTGCCGGACTGGGACTTTCCACCAAGATGGTCTCATCCGGGGCTTGCTGTTTCCCACCATCGGCCTGTTTATTAATGTATGTCTTCTAGTAAAAGATATTAGTGGTACTTAATGAACTTAATGGCCCTGGGCTCATGACAATGATCTGTATATAATCTTGTTTTTCCTGTAAGCCTGTACTTCGTTTGGTCCTATCAAAACGTGGCCAGGTCACTCGATGCTGGAATTCATTTTGAATGTAGTTCTTTTCCTGTTGAGACTGAACACAAAGGATTTCCACCTTGGGCGTAATGTATTTATAGGCAGGGAACTAAATAAAGGGATAGTTGGCAGTTGGAAGACATCCCCCTGCTTGCACCAAAATGACTGCTGAAAACATCTGAGACTGAATAGGGGCAAGGATGGCGTCCAAGCTAGGAGGCTTCCTAATTTGTGAGAAAAGATTATTAAAACAATGGTTAGGGTAAGAAATTGCATGTAACAAGTTTGAGTATTAAGCTTAGCTGGCAAGTTTTGTTTTAGTTTAGTTTAGTAACTTCCTTTGATTTGTCTGTTATCACTTGCAACTACTTAATTCCTACATTTTATACTTAATAAAATCACTTTTGTTTATTATCAAACCCAGTATAAATCACGGTTACTTGGGATAGGGACAACAGCTATGCATGTCTCTCTTTCATTGATAAAGGGAAAATTTTTTATGAGCTTTCCCTATATAAAACTTTTTCCAGAGTAAGATGGATTTATTTGGGGGTATATTCCTATTGGAACTGTGCACCTGGGTACTGTCAAGTCCCTGAACCTGAACCCTCTGAGACACAATCTATTGTCAGTTTCTGTGTCACTCTGCTGGCGGGATGTTACCCCAACTCTGTGCCTTGGCTGGGGAATACCAGAGCATCTGGCTCAGCAGGACAGAGTGGTGGGGCACCCCAGGGAGAAGGTAGGCAGGCTCAGTGCCATGATCTGCATATCAGATGACATTCTTAAGGGGATCTCTTTGACTCAACCAGTCACACTTTGCTCCAGTAAAAGTTGTGGTTTATGGCATCCACATGTGTCTGGCTCGGGCCCCACATTTGTAATGCATCAGATTAACAGCACCATCTAACTGTGGTGGTGGTTATTATTAGTCCTGAGGCAGTATCAGTTTGCAAGCTTTCTCATAGTCAGACTAAAGTCAGATGCTAAATGGTCAGGTTCAGCCTTTGGGAAGAAATGGCCTGTCTTTAGCTGAGTGTGTTTGGAATGATTCATAACATTGTCTGCAATCACTTTAAAAATAGCACTTACGCAACTCAGGAGCTACTACTGAAATCCTGACATTCTCGGGTCTTCCCCTCTTAGTCATTCTCATTTCAATTAATTTCCATGCCACCAAGAGAGCTTCATACAGAAAGGCATAAACCTGAAAGAGGAACTAGGGGAATTAGGAAATGCAGCAAAAGGGGATCATCGTTTCTTTGCAATTGTGATGAGGCAAGATCGCAGCTGTTATTCCCCCTGTAGAAGTGAAATACGCAAACTCAACAAAAAAAAAGGGAGAGAAAATCTAAAAACTATGGAAACTTTTTTTTCAGGGGAGCTGATATTTCTCTTTTCTTTTTCACCTGACAGGTAAGTGGCTGTCAGGCACAGTGAAGCATGTGATCGGATTAAAAAGGGTTCCCTCCAATATATACCAATACTATTTGATCCCTCATTTGCTCCTTTTGGACCCAGTTCAACTTCATACTCAGGGAACTAGCATTTATCACTTTACTTCAACAGAACAAGTAAAGTGAGTGTGTTTTCTCTGCGTGAGGCAGCAGAATCTGGCCTTACCCATCTAATTAGGCTTGGCAGAATTATTTTTTATTAATTTTGACCATAATTTTGTATATATATATTAAGCATTTTCCCAGTGTGTGTTGATTTAAATGTTCACAGTTATAGGAAGTTATGGAGAGAAGGTGAGACAGTTAGGATGTCAGACAATAGTTAGTTAATGATCGAACCTCAGGTTCAAAAAGTTGAAGACTCTCAATTTTGCTACAACACAGTCAACATCACAGGTCATAATATGCAAACTCTAATAAGCTCTCTAGACATGCGTCTTACCTTGTCTATCTGCAAATTTTGATCGTTAGTGGTGGATATGTTTTTTGTGTACCGTGAAATTAACATTTTCCAACATTTACCAATACAAATCTAACCTTTCAAATCTATATGTAAAGGCAGAGATTTGATTAATGTCTTGGATTTCACTTGGATTTCATCCTTGAAATGTGACTAGATTTAAAACTAAGTGCTTTATGGTCAGAGCGAACCCCTGACTCACAGTGATGAAAAGTTCCTTCTATGAATAGTCCCCATTGATTCCAGTGGGCTTATTTGTGAGAGTAACCTTTACTGCTCCCCAATTTAAGGTGCTTATAAAATCACCTGAGGGATGCCCCCAAATAATCACAAGAGCATACCAATAACTTGAACCTTATTGAGTGTGTCACCACTGTGTTTCTCCATTTTTACACTGTTGCCACTCCACTGAGTTCTACTGGTGCAAAAGTGAAGTAATGCCGCAATAGAGCCAGGTGCACTTCTTCCCCTGATTTCTTTTTCAAGTCAGTGGGAACTGAGATGAAACCCACAGAATTGCTACATGCTCAGCACATCTGAAAAATAGGCTCCTTGAGTTTAAGTGTTCCGAAGTTCCCATTAACGAGGGCTGGGAACCCAACTTGATAAACTGGTGGGCACAATAGAGGCAGACAAAATTAGAGGCTGCTTTAGAAAATGAGGCCTAAATCAATAAAATTAGTAGCAATACTAACAAACATAAAGATGGGAATGTAGAAAAAAAAGCACAGTAACTAGCCCCACCGGCATAATATATTTCAACTTCCTCAGTAGAGCATCTTTCATATCTCTTAAAACAACTGTCAGCATTGGAGAAGAGAATTACAGGACCAGGTGTAGTTTAGCATAGCTCCATTTATTTCACGGGGGTTACATCAGTTTGAAAGAATGTGAAAATTAGCCTATGGAGTTAAAATAATAAGTCATGGCAAAGGGAGCCAGAATACAAGAGATATAGGTCAAAGAGGAAAGAGACCTTCTCTGATCAATTGTTTTGCCCTTTTATTGGAATTTGATGCTTGTTAAGGAGGCTGGGAGGAGCTATCCTGGATAATCAAGTTTGCTATTTATCACAGAACAAATACAAGACAGTCAGTGGCAGTGTAACCTGCTCATGTCTCTTGATAATGCAATGGAGGGAATGACCATTGGGCCTGAGATGGTAACATTTATAACCAACGTGGGCTTCAGCAAAGTAGCAGTAGCACTACACAGGTAATGGGTCTCATATCCCATAACCAAGAGATGGGCAATAATTGTTGATGGGGCAGGGGAAGATTTTTACCCCATCTCTCTATTTAAAATATTCGAGGTGGCTTACAAAATTTGTTAAACACAATACAAATATATATAAAAATTTAAAAATACGAGGCCCCAGAGGGACATAAAACCTGCTAAAAACATCTTGGCTGTGTCTATACTGGCGCGATCTTGCGCCAGAGCTATGCAAATGA
>CM057846.1:16624620-16636946 GCA_030068395.1 Apalone spinifera
GCTGGACTTGATGACCTTCTGAGGTCTCTTCCAGCTGTATGGTTCTATGATTCTGTGATTCTGGGCTCTTGGAAGACATTTAGGGGTAAATTAGAGCTAAATAACAGCACAGAACACTGAGAGCCAGGACTGGGGGCTGCAAACAAACTTTATGGGACCATGGGAAACATGACCACACTCATGATAAGTGGACATCCTGTATCCCCAATCCCAGATGGAAAAAATTATATCTGACCCCCATCTATGTCCTCTCTCCCCTTCCCATCTGAAAAATAGGTCAGCAGCTCTTGTCACTTTACTCCTCCATCCTCGCTAGGTAACAGGGGACTCAGCTTCCCTTTTTATTTCCCCCCACACCCTCACCCTGTCACCTCCAATCACCAGGTTGCTGCTTTCCTACCTGCTGCTCCGTTGAAATCACAGACAGACCAATGCCTTATTTACTTCCTCTGTCTCTCTCTGAGAAAACAGGGGCTCTACCTGCAATTCTGATCGAAATAGGACTCAAAAAGCAGCCTGGGAACATGCTCTTATCTCAGCATTGCTCTGTCCTTTCAATAGAGGGAGGAGCAGGACAGGAAGACAAGTCCCTGTCTCCCCTGGCCAGATTAGCGTTTTGGTGTGGCTCTTGTTTTGATCTGGCCCCTTTCTCATCTTCCCTGTACTCAGGAAATAAGAACCTGACTGAGTCACTGGAGCAACCAAACAAAAGGATCATTCTTTTGTGGAATGTGTTAAAACGTTTTCCCATGCAGGTTTGTGAAAGGCCAGTATTGTCCATTCCTCAAAGAAGCAGCAACTAGATTACCAGACATGGGAAATCAAGAGATAGGTGTTATGATGGTAGCCGGGGATAAACATCTGCACCGGTCAGGGAGCCTGGCTGTCTACAAAGGAGATTAAAAGCTTGTCTTAGGTAATAGAAAGCCGTCAAAACAAACCTGTAGGCTTATTTCCATGCATACTTGTCTAGCTGTAAGAAGCATCTTTTAGAAGTTTCCATAGCCTCTGTGCAATTGATGGTTATATATCAGTGGTGACAAATAGCCCCTCACTGCAACGACTTTTTACTATCTTATAGATACTACAATGTGTGGATAGGGTTTTTTCTCCCTGAAAATAACATTGCTTCATATGCTTATAATTTGCTATTTGTAAAGGGTGACACCACTGAAATGTTTTTATTAGGTGATGCTACTGAAATGTTTTTATAAGGTAGGTAATCTCTCCTGCGGGGGTGTATACATATGGACATATGGTGTGTGCAATACTTACTGCACTGTTACCCCTTGTAACCTGTTGTCTTGTGCTCAGAGACTTACTTACTGAATGAATGTTTTGAAATATACTTCCAAAACCATTCTTCCCTTTGATTATTTTAACCCAGCTGGTACACATCAAACACTCATTTATGACATATGCCAATTGGCCTCGCCTTGGGGTAAAACTTTTTTTTTCAAAAGTTAAAAAAGCTTTTTGAAAACTCTCTAATGTCTATTTATATTGTCTTCAATCAAAGGACTATGAACAGGCTATGTGGTCCTGTGACTTGATCTGGTAACGCAAAAGTTCCTGCGATCTTATCTGTGTTGAACCAAAGACTTAGATGGTGGCTTTCGGCAAGTACACATGATCTTCTCATACTTCAGTCAGCTTAGCTGAATAAAATATGATGAGAAGCAAGTACTACGCCCAACCCAAGTTATCCTAGTCCATTTACAAAAAACAGTTTGAATTGTCATAAAATATTAGACTTGTTTATGATTAATGTTATGGTAACAAATTCACATAATTGTCAAATATACACATTTATTAAAGGTATACAGATGAGTACATAGGACTGCTTATGTGAGCACAAAGTTATAGGAAGTTGCACAGTTTCATGCTTCTGTTTAGCTGCGCAGATTCACACAAAAACATTTATTTCTTATAAGTTACTTTTGGTTATTTCATTAGTTGAAATTTCCACTGACAATTTGTTTAATCAGTCCACTAGGACGGAATGTGCACGATTCAAGCATGACATTTTTGCTTGGCTTGTAACATTGTACCTGGTATTGCTCCTGTTTGGAATCATCTCTGTTCAGCAACTGTGTAATCGAGATTTCAGTTTCTAATATGGATTTATCTGGTGAGTTCGTCCTTGAGGAATTTCCCCGTGGCATAGAATTCCCTTTCACATGTTTTCCCCCTTACATCTGTGTTGAGAGTTAGTGTATTGGACAGCTTCTCCTGATTTGAATGTTTATTGTAATCCTTTCTTCAGACTGCGGGATGGAATGAGCCATCTATTTGCCTGACAGTAATAATATCAGAGAATGCTCCTTTGCCAAGCTCATCCGAGTATTGCTGGGTAGAGATACTGGTGAATCACAGGGGGAGGGGGGGAAGGTTGGTGGCTAAAAGAAAAAAAGTTTCAGCTTGAATGAGTTGTTATTTTCACCATTAACCAGAATGACTGGTTTTTCTCACAGGACTAATCCAAACACCAGAGAAGGCATCTGAAAAACAGCCAGTGGATTTCAGTGGGTGCTCCCAAAGTATAGTTGGTGTCATACAATCATAGATCATAGAATACTAGGACTGGAAGGGACCTCGAGAGGTCATCGAGTCCAGTCCCCTGCCCTCATGGCAGGACCAAATACTGTCTAGACCATCCCTGATAGACATTTATCCAACCTACTCTTAAATAACTCCAGAGATGGAGATTCCAAAACCTCACTAGGCAATTTATTCTGGTGTTTAAACACCCTGACAGTTAGGAACTTTTTCCTAATGTCCAACCTAAACCTCCCTTGCTGCAGTTTAAGCCCATTGCTTCTTGTTCTATCTTCAGAGGCCAGGAAGAACAATTTTTCTCCCTCCACCTTGTGACACCCTTTTAGATACCTGAAAGCTGCTATCATGTCCCCTCTCAATCTTCTCTTTTCCAAACTAAATAAACCCAGTTCTTTCAGTCTTCCTTCATAGGTCATGTTCTCTAGACCTTTAATCATTCTTGTTGCTCTTCTCTGGACCTTCTTCAGAGAACAGCACATAACATGAAAAGCTCCCAAAATCTTAAAATCTAAGGATTTGATATGTAACTGGCTATTAGGACAGGAGACTGCAGTTAGGGAGTGCCCATTAGACTAGATTAATTCAGGTAATTATTAGAGCCATAACTGGCTGATGAGCACAGAAAGAACCAAAATTCTAATCAGGTGTGCAGACGGAGACTTCAAATTTGAACATAAAGTGGCTGGATCCTTTGCTCCAATTAACTGTAGGCCTGCTACAGCTCTCATCCAAGTTAGTGACCCAGCCCTTTCAGCTAGGGCTGCCAGATGGTTTAACCAAAAATACCGAACACACACACACACACAAAAACACGGGAAAAAAAATAAGTTGAGAAAAAAAAGGGGGGGAGACCAAAGTTGTTGAGGAAAGGGGGGCAGGGGGAAGGACCCCCGATAGAAGTTATTAATAAAAAAAAAATTGTAAAAAAAAAATCAGCATGCCCCCTTTAAGAAGAGGCTTTTTGGCCAGCATTCATTTTGTTTTTCTGCTAGTCACAAGACAAGCCCCTGTGGAACCAGGTAAGCAGGGGCCTGGCAGGGGGCCCGGGGTTGGGCACAGTTGCTGAATGTATCATAGGGTTGCCAGGTGTCCGGTATTTTCGCCTCCTGGCAGGGAAAAAAATCAGAAAATATCGGACATTTTAGGTGTCCAGTATTTTCTGAATTTTTTTACCGGACAGGAGGCGAAAATACCAGACTGTCTGGGTCAATACCGGACACCTGGCAACCCTACTTTCAGCACAACTATAAGAAACTACATTAAATTATTCAAGCACAATAGGCCTGAATTATGCTGAGTCTAAAAACTAAGACCCCCACCTTCATTTTTTATTGTTATTTGCCCTTTTTACCGATTAAATCCTCAATTGTTCTCAATGTAGGAAAACACTGGCAGAAAAAAGTGCCATTTTCTAGAATAAATATGTGTTTAAAAATTTTTTTGACAGATAAAAGCAAAATAAAAAAACTCAGTGTGTGTAAGCATTTACAAGATTAGGGCCAAACATTGCAGCTGTTTTGGAAAGTTACCAGGAGAAGTTCTGCTCTAGTCAGGTCGGTGTAACTTTGGAGTAATACTATGAAAGTCTACAGAATTACTCTGTATTTATGTTGTTGTCGAGTTGAGCCAACTTTCTGAAGCAGATTGTTTGAGAATTAAGACCTTGCTCCGGCAAAACACTTAAGCATGGTTTGGAGTCCATCCCTTGTCCGGACCCTTAAATTGGAGTCTGATAAGAATAAAAACAAGGATTAAAAATTAAGATTTTCTTTTAAACTCAATCAAAAATGGTGCAGGTATTGCCACAAAAGGAAAATAAAGATTATTTCCCTCCTCCATAACCATAAGCTTAGTTTTGTCTAATGGGATTTGGAAGGTTGCTAAAGATTTCTCGGAGTTAGAGCTGTCTTGATTCCAGATGACACTTGTTCTCACCATTCAGAAGATGACATTACAGCATGTCAGATATTATCCTGACTCTCATGCCCAGAGAGCCTGAACAGGTCTAATTCTAAACAGTGGAACAAACAACTGTAGAGTACCAGGTCAGAACACTATACGAAACACAGTGCCATCATGTTAGCATATCATGTGCTCTATTTACTCAACTAGCAAATTATTACATATAAAACCGGGAAACTCGAGTAATAAAAACAATAAAACCATTAAGGCTTCTATTTTCAGCAAGTGGGTAATGTAAAAAACTGTGTGCCTCTTTGAAGTTTTGAAGTGGTTTCCAAGGGAACTGTAGCCCTTCATTTTATAAAGATTATTTTATAAAAATACATATTCTTGCAACACCCGAGGTAAAATTCACCCCTCTGAAGAGGCCAGTGTGTCCCCGAAGCCCTCAAAACAGGATTTACTTTGGACTTTAGTGGGGCATGTTGGTGAATTTTACCTGCCATGAGTGAAAACCTAATTTGATCCTGCTAAAGGAACTACTGAGTGGGCTCCCGGTTCTTGCAAATCCCTATCCGGTGGTAAGCATGCTTTGCTCTGCACAAAGTGCTGATGTTGACAAGTACCGTAAGAGTGGAAGTAACGACCAAAGCCTTGCCAGCTAACGCAGCACTTCTGAACCAGTGGCTGCTTTTTTTTTTTTCTAACAGCTGTTTTGAAAGTTAATTGTTGAGCCTCACAAAACTTAGGAGTTGGGCAACTGCTTCTGCCAAGGTTAAACTGGGTCAACTCCAGAGCTTCTGACAAGGAGCTAGAGTCTGTAGTCCACAGGAATTTCCCATGATTCAGAACTATAGAATGTGCCCCTTAGTTGTTACATTGCCTCAGATCCTCAAGGGCATTTAGGTCCCTAACTCCCCTTTCTCCCCCTGAAATCAATGAGAGTTAGGCCCTTAAATACCCTGAAGAATCTGGGTCTCGCTCTACTGAGTGAGGGGCTCCAGTTTTCCCTCAGCCTGCATCAAGCAAGGTCAGAATTTTTCTGACAAAACAATTCAGCCTGAAAATGCCAGCTCAGCAGAACAAAATGTTGTGTGGAATCCAGTACAGATGTAATGAAACTTTTGCCCAACACCACCTCTTCCCCAGCTCCAGAGGGTAACAAGGCATAGCCACAAACTTCTCTGCCCTCTGGCCTCCCTCTGGCTCCAGGAGACAGGTGGTGCTTCTCATGGCTACTCTACAAGACTACATTGCAGCTGGGCGGCGTAATTCCCAGCTTGGGGAGCCAAGCATGCACTAGCTCTGCTCTAGCTAGCATGCTAAATATAACAGTGTAGCAGAGGTGGCAGATCAGGGTAATCCTGTGATATCCCATCCTAGGTACCTTCTCAGGGTGGCTAGCCCATGCCACCTTGGCTGCACTTTTTAGAGGGTTAGCTCAATCCCATCCAGCTCCGGGAGATAGGCTCTTCCTCTCTGTTTCCAGGAGTTAGGGGGCTGCATGGGGGAGAGGAGGCAGACCAGCTGAACTCTCTGCCAAGTGGGGAAAATCAGCATCCACAGAGCTGGGTTGCCAACCCTCCAAGATTGTCCTGGAGTCTCCAGGAATTAAAGATTAATGTTTAAGGAATATGTTCTGTGAAGAAACCTCCAGGAACAGGTTCAACCTAAACTGACAACCCTTCCAGAGGCTCCAGCCACTAGGAGCAGCAGTAGCCGAAGCTGGGCCAGCGGGACATTCAGAGACCTTTCTACCATTGTGACCCACTGACAGAAATCAATTACAAGCCACACGCAGTCACCCCGTGGGGGGGGGAGGTGGATATTCAGGGCTTAGGATATGGGGGGAGGGGTCTGACCTGGGGCAACAGGTTCAGTGCACGCTCTCTGACTCAGCAGCATTTGCCTAACACAACTCTCCCAGTCAATGGTGCAACAGAACTCCAGGCGGGCTACTTGCCTGCCTTAGCCCCATGTGGCTCCCAGAGGCAGCTGCCAAATGCAGCCCTACGGCGGAGGGGCCCGGCAGCTCTGTACAGGTGCTGCTCCCGCTGCTCCCTTTGGCTGTGGCTCCTGGCATGATGAAACTAAGTAGCAGGACAGATCCAGCCCGCAAATCAGAGGTTTCCCACCCCCAACCTAAACAATGTATTGTTTCTTGCCTCATTCTTTGATTGTGAGCTCTTTGGGGCAAGGACAGTGTTTGTTAACACCGAGCACAATGGCCTGGCCTATGACTAGGGCTCTAAGGCACTGGTTAGGCCTCAGTTGGAGTATTGTGTCCAGTTCTGGGCACCGCATTTCAAGAAAGATGTGGAGAAATTGGAGAGCGTCCAGAGAAGAGCAACAGGAATGATTAAAAGTCTAGAGAACATGACCTATGAGGAAAGGCTGAAGGAATTGGGTTTGTTTAGTTTAGAAAAGAGAAGATTGAGGGAGGACATGACAGGAGTTTTTAGATATCTAAAAGGGTGTCATAAGGAGGAGGGAGAAAACTTGTTCATCTTGGCCTCTGGGGATAGAACAAGAAGCAATGGGCTTAAACTGCAGCAAGGGAGGTTCAGGTTGGACATTAGGAAAAAGTTCCTAACTGTCAGGGTAGTCGGACACTGGAATAAATTGCCCAGGGAGGTTGTGGAATCTCCATCTCTGGAGATATTTAAGAGTAGGTTAGATAAATGTCTAACAGGGATGGTCTAGACAGTATTTGGTCCTGCCATGAGGGCAGGGGACTGGACTCGATGACCTCTTGAGGTCCCTTCCAGTCCTAGTATTCTATGATTCTATGAAATAACGAATAATAATTGTGTCAGTGTCATGAGATACTGAAGAGGAGCCTTCTCTGCAGGCAGCCAGAAACAGCATTCCTCTTGAAATCCCTTTCTGCAAAAACATTCGCAGGTTTCACATTTAGCCAGCTTCAACATCAACAGGGTAGGCCAAATTACTCCCTAATCATTGCATTGACCTCAGTGACACTCAGGGGTGCCATTGAGCAAAGTGTGTGTATGTGGGGAGGCAACTCTGTGTTCCCAGAAGAAGCAGGCATCAGGCAAAATGGGTGAGGCTGCGGTACCCAGAGCGCGCTGCTTACACACACCCTGGCAACCCTCAGAACCGCCCAATGCACACGGTACCTTTCATATAAAACCAGGAAATGTGGGCACCTACTGAAGCTTTGCATGCAAATGTTCTGTGTTTGAACCCTTAAAGGTCAGGTTCTCTCTTGCACAGAGATCTGCTAAGCACAGGAGAGGTGTGTGGGCAGGGAGGGGGCTATCAGGGATCCAATGCCAGTTCTCTGTTTATGTGGGCTGGGCTGGGCTGGGCTGGTCACTGTCCCCAGGTGAGGCAGAACAGCATCGTGTGGTTCCTAAGGACATGTCTACACTAGGAAATTATTTTGAAATAACTTATTTTGAAACAATAACTCCCAAAATAACTGTTTTGAAATAGCATGCCACACTATAGGGAAGACTCAAAATTAGTCCGAGGCAGGTTTCCTTAATGTGAACATGCTACCTTGACTTAGAGCCCCAGGAAGCACTGGGGAGTAGTTACTTTAATGACTCTGAGGAGTAATTATTTCGCAATAGCAGCACCAGAGCATCCACACTAATGCTATTTCAAAATAACTATTTTGAAATACTTTCAGAGGGCCAGCCGAGTTAGTCTGTAACAGGAAAACCTTAAAAAACAAGAAATAGTCTAGTAGCATTTTAAAGACTAATAAAACTCCTATGCCATCGACATGTTTGGTTAGTCTTTAAGGTGCTACTAAACTATTTGGTTTTTTTTATTTTGAAATAAGCATTATTCCCTGAGGAAAGCTGGGGTACAAATTTCGAAATAAGCAGCCCGTTATTTTGAAATAATGCACTTGGTAGTGTGGAAGCTCCCTAGTGTAGACCAGAGCTCCCTAGTGTAGACCAGAGCTAAGGGATTATATGCCAGCTGCAAAGTAGCAGAGCACAGTGCACTCTGTCCTCTCTGTGTCTTTCTCTCTTCCAGCTCCTTTGTACTGCCTGAGCAGTGTAAAGCAACCAGCCCTGT
The DNA here is from genome assembly GCA_030068395.1 of Apalone spinifera. Taxonomy (NCBI): domain Eukaryota; kingdom Metazoa; phylum Chordata; order Testudines; family Trionychidae; genus Apalone; species Apalone spinifera. The sequence continues at coordinate 16,633,138 of CM057846.1, forward strand.
GATGAGAATCTGGCCTTGCATGCATGACGTGCCTGTATCTATGTTCACAGTAATATTTATTTTCCTTAATCTGAACCAGCCAGCTACTGCAGCAGCTTGACTCATGGTTTTATCATTATCTTCAATCTTTACTTCTTATCATTAAAGTCATAGCTATTTCACAGCTTGTGAATACATTTTTGTCTTATAAACAACCACATTTCTCTTTTTGCTTTTGATGGGAGCACTCACTCACTCCTGTGGCCATACCGAAGGTACGCGTTCTAGGAAACAATTCGTTTGATTGTAACTTTGTGTCCTCATGGCTAATGTAGGGTATGTATTCAGGAGATAAGTAGTAGAAATAAGCAACCCTGTGTGTTGGAGATTCATTCACACCTATTGCTCGCCCGCTGTAATATATGCTTTTAAAAACTCCTGTCACTAATTTTATATAGTTTATATTTGAAGGCCTACAGGCCATAAACCATTAATTTTAAAAAGGATCTAAGGTTGTGTCTGATAGTCCTTACTCCAAACAAGTTGCCCCATTGGCTTTAATAAGAGTTGTGGTGGCTCTGCACCTTTGAAAAATCAGGCCACTTGTAGTTAGGTGCCTAAAGCGGAATGTAAGCACTAAATTCTAATCACTCGGCTTTGATACTTTTGGCTTGAAAGTCAGAGAAGTTACAATAGAAGTCATTACCATCGCGCACAATGAGAGGAGTGTGTTATAGCCTGAATGCTTTGCAAAACAGGTTATTTAGTTGGTTCCCAAACTTTTCAGCATCATGCCCCCTTTTTGATTTTTGAGAAACTCTCACGCCCCTCCCCCCCAAAAATAGCAGCAAAACTTGTTGAGAAAAAAAAAGGGAACTGACCGGGGCTCTTTCTTGGGGGGGGGGATGGATTGGGAGGGGGGATGCCTCACGCTGCCCCTGGAATTTCTTCACGCCCCCCCCAGGGGGGCACGGCCCCCAGTTTGGGGGCCCGTGATTTAGGTCTTTCAGCCAAGCCAGATGTGCCACAGTTTCAGGACAATGGCAGGTCTGCTGCCAGGTGAGGAGCACAGAGGGCAACAGCCTGGGACCTAGTGATTCAAAGGGGCCCAAGGCTCCTGGCTGCTGCTGTGGCAGTGGCTGACACCCCGGCCACCAGGACCCCATGCAGCATGCTGCAGAGCCCCGGGCAGAGTACTCCAGATGGTACAGAGGGCTGGCTGCCTGCCCTGCCCTGCACATTCCGGGAGCATGAAGCTAGGCTCCCTCCCTTGCCAAAAGGCCTGGCGAGTTTGTCAGCTCACCTGGGCAATGGCACCTGTATTCCTCCTCTGTGGTCAAGCAAGGACACCTGTTCTAGGCTCCTGGTTCCTCAGCCATCAGTGTTCTTGGTCAGAGATCTGTGTCTCTCTCCCTCCTGACCAGGGCTTTGTCCAGACTGCATAGTTCGCTGCCTACACTGTGTTATGCCCAAAAAGCCAGACAGCTAAACAGGCCAGCGGCCATGCTCTGCTTTCTCTCCGAAGGCCCTGACCAGAGTCCTGCCCACAGTTACAAGTTACCACACAGCTCTTTATGTGCAAGCATGTTGAATCTTGAGGTGAAAACATCAGAGGGGGGAAAAAATATTGAAACAAAACCCCCCAATCTACATGCATGCTAAAAAGCCTACCAGTGGTCACCCATCAGTTTTATAGGGCCCTAAGAGGTCAAGGTCTTCCCTGCCAACATTTGCACAAAGATTGGGACCCTTCTTGGACAGCGGGTCCTGGTTATTTGTTGCATCACACAGAAAGCCCTGAGTCCTTTTATAATGAGGCAATTTATCCACAAGTCTCTTCTTTGTCTGTTGGTCTCTGGAGACTCTAATTTGATCTACAGGTTGGATCTCCCACCTGACCGGTCCCAGATGAGGGATTTTGCCGGACCAGGAGAGGTCATATCTGGCCCCCCTGCTATTGGCCCTCCATCTGTGGACCAGCCACGGGCCACCCAGCTGGCTCTCCCCTCTCTCCCCCTCCCTGCTCCTTACCCACTGCCAGTCCTGCTGCTCTGCTGGTCCCTCTCCCCATTTCCTGCTAAGACAGGCAAGCCCAGCCCCACCAGGCAGCCCAACTGCGGGGAGCCCAGCCACCAGCCCTTCACTGGAACTCTCTGGTCCTGGAACATCCATGATCCGTGGATGTTGCTGGACCAACGAGTTCAGTTTACAGAGGTTCAACCTGTGTTATACGCGCACCTCCCCAAGTGCCTTCCGGGGTTGGGAGAATATAACCTAGCTGATTTGCCTTAATCACCACCCAGTGTTTTTAGTCCCTGGACGAGCTGTTGTAGCCCTCACCCATGGAGCAGAACTCAGTCATACAAGAACCATTCATTTAAAGCAGTGGACTCCAAAGACACTCCATGGCATTGCAATATCTGACATCTCTCCCCTCACCACTGGTTATGTAGAATACTGACCCCTAATAATACATAACTTAATGCAATGAGGTCATTCAAGAATATTTCAGGAAACTGCAGAATTTGGTATAGGGATGTAAAAGTTTAACTGATTAAATGGTTAACCAAGAGGTTAATGCTTGTCAATTTCTGTTAATGGGTAAATTCTGCTAGGGAGTGCGGGGCAAGCAGCAGCTGGGCTCCAGTGAGGCTTGTGGCAGCTGGTAGCCTGTGGGGCTGGCAGCCTGTGGAGCCCATTTAACCATATAACAGATGGAATTTTGATCAGTTAGATGGTTACTATTTTTAAACACTTTTTACATCCCTAATTTGACACAGACCCGTTATGACCTCTTCCAAAATGGACACGGCTTCCTGGAGGAAACTATGATACAGGTCATACTAGTTGCCAGTGTTGTCTTCAAGTTGTCATTGTCAAGTCCAAATTGAGTCTCAAGTGACTACAGTTCAAGTCTCAAGTTGAGTCTCGAGTCCCTAAAGTCACTTTCAAGTCAAGTCCCAAGTCGAGTCTCAAGTCTTAATTTAAAAAATGTCAAGTCACTTTTGTACAAGCTACCAATATCGGCATTTTCAGACAATTTTTTCACCAAGTCAATTTAACAAAATTAGCGAGTCTCAAGTTACAAACAATGAACCCGAGTCGAGTCTCAAGTCGAGTCACCTACGTGACTTAAGTCGGACTCGAGTTCAAGTCGTGAGACTCGAGTCAACAACTCCGCTAGTTGCAAATGTCCAGCAGTGTCAAACAAATTCTGCTGCAGGCATTACAAAGGCCACTGCTTTGCCTCTCCTCATCCCTGCGCAATCTCTGGGCCCAAGAAAGACCAGAGCCTGGAGGAAAGGCAGTGCTGCTGAGTGAAGCTGAAGTTAGACAAGCTGGAGGTCACATTGATGGGAAAAGGGAAATATTGTGAAGAATGGGGGCTAATTTAATATCACCCTTCAATGAAGGCCTCTGTCCTTCAACTGTACACGTCCTCTAGTCTTTTCAATGCTTTTGCATTACTGTTTGCACCTCCTGTGTCCCTCAGCCTCCAGCTCAGACTGCTCTCTGTGTGCCAGCTGCAGCACACACCCATGCAGTCCCCTCTCAAATGTCAGTCCCATCCTTCCATCAGGGGAGAACTGGCCACAGGAAGTAGGGAAGAGATTTCCAGTCAGCTAAAAGCCAGCCAGGGCTGGAGAGGGCAGAGAACCCATCTCCTGATAGCCAGGACTCCTTCATAGCACTGCTGCTGATCTGTGAAGTTGGAGCTTGGTGGCTGGAGAGAACTATTATCCTCTCTGTTTTTATATGCAGGGCTCTGTGGAACCAGGGGTATGTCTACACTAGCCCCCTAGTTCAAACTAGGGAGGCTAATGTAGGCA
>CM057846.1:16656661-16670300 GCA_030068395.1 Apalone spinifera
CCCCCCCCCCCCCCCCCCAAAAACCAAACCATGTCACACAATTACTTGAAGCTAAAATTCTAAAATATATAGATCTGGAAATGTTTTAAGCTAATATTAAATTACCATTCAAAATATGAAAAGTTAAATATCTTATTTTTACACCAAAAAGTGTAGATTAATAACCAGCAAAATCGCCATATTCTCAATGCATGGATTTAGTTTATTTAGTGTGATAAAAACCATGACTTCTTCTTATACCAGGGGGAAAAGACATAATAAGTCATGTTTTCTGACATGGAAATCATGTCCATTGCAAACATACTAGATTTATAGCTATTAAAATTTAACAACAAATTTTATGCTAAAGCAAGATTTCACACACAAAAGGGGAAACTAAGCAAAATTAACAACTTAAATGTAACAGCATTCTTCTGTACTGCCTCAATTTATGCAGGTTTCTTAAACTGAAAGTGACGACCCCTTAGGGGTGACAAGGCAATTACTTGGGGTCTCCAGATCTCAGCCCTGTGCCTGTTGTGGCTCAGATTGTCAGCCCTTTGCCCATATTACATTTAAATTAAAAATCTCTGTTTATAATTTATAAAGGGGGTGGTAACCCTCAGAATCTTGCTGTAGGGAAAGGATCATCAGTACAAAAAGTTTGTGAACCAGTGATTTCTGGCCTACTGCAGATTTATCCATTGTTGCTCAGGTCCTTTACTCAGGGTTTTGTTTATTTATTTATTTATTTATTTATTTATTGAAAATAAAACAAAAATGTACATGTTTTATTGAAATGATTGCATTTTTTCAAAAAATAGAGGGTTGTTTTTATTAAGTTAATTTTTATTATGGATTCCTTAAAAAAGGGATTGTTAAAAATTAATTTTTAGTGCATTTAAAAAAAATGAGAATCCCAAGAAGTGTATTTTTTCTTCATCCCTATAAACTCATCATTTGCTATGTTTTGACAAAAAATGGCCATAGTCAATTTAGTTTCCAATAACATTGTCTTCTAGTTTTCAAACCTTAACCGTTGATTTAGCTGTGCCAAAACACAGCACTACTCCAAATTTTTCCATCTTATCTTTTTTCTGTTAAATTTATTGAGAAGCAATCCTGATCCAGGTTCATTCTATGTTTCTGTCTCATCTTGGTTCAGTCTCTTTCAGCATTCACTCAGGATATGTCTACACTACAGAATTTTGTCGGAAAAACAGCCGTGTTTCCTACAAACTTAAGGAACGTCCACACTGCAATTGCGTTCTTCCGCAAGAAAATTGAAAGAACAGAGGGGTTTTACTGGCATTGGTAATTCTATGGGGTAGAAGCCTTTTTGCAAAAGAGCTCTTTTGCAAAAAGGTGTGTGTGGACAGGGAAGAGGGAGTTCTTTCAGAAGAGGAAAAAGGAAAAAGCACAGGTGCCCTGGTGGCCATTCTGTCCACAGCAATCACAGCTTATATACGAGAGTGTTCATTCAGTTTAGATGCTCTCTTTCGAAAAAGATCACTTTTTTGATGCACTTTTGCAGTGTGGACTCTCTCTTTCAGAAGAAGTATTTTGGAAAACCTCTTCCAAAAAAAGCTTCTTCTGAAAGAAGCCTGAAGTCTAGACGTAGCCTCAGTTGTATCAGTTTTGAGGACTATACTTGATTTGGTGATTCTGTCTCTTTTCTTCTGTTTGGTTTTATGAGAAGCTATCCCATTTCAGGCACATCCCATGTTTCTGGCACAACCAAACCCTTACATTGCTTTAAGTTATGAGAAGAGGAAGCTTATACCGAATTTGGTAGTCCTATATTTTACCATTTAGAACAGGGGAGGCCAACCCACGGCTTACAAGCCGCATGCGGCTCTTCACCCCTGAAAGTGCAGCTCATGAAGCCTCCCCCGCAGCTTGCTAAGCTGCCCCATGCACCCCTACAAACGGCCTCTGGCCCCCGGTGCTCACCGGTGCAGGGTAGCTGTCTGGCACAGCAAAATGGCGTTGGTAAGATGGTGGCAGCCGGTAGGAGCCTGATGTGGCCAAAAAGCCTAACCCGTGGTTTTTAAAGAGACAGCGTCTTTTTTTTTTCCCCCTCAACAATTCTGGTGCGGCTCTTCACATTTTTTCTGCCACTGTTTAGGCTCTCTTTGTTTAATGGGTTGGCCACCCCTGGTTTAGAAGTTCTTGATCAAACAGACAAACTAACAAACTTGCTAAAATATATAGTAAATCTGGAAATATTAGATATGGCATTGGTAAGAATATAATTATTTCAGGAGGCTGATTGTTACCAAATCACAGTGATGCGAATCTCATGAATATCATCTTCTGACTGCTCTTTTCCGGTCTATAGAGCATGAAAGCTTCTTCGGTTATTTGAGGTCTCTTTGAAATTCTCACATTGGAGGTTTAGATTTTAAACTTCACATCATAATTTTGCTCCAGAAGTTGATTGCATAAGTTAGAACAGTGAGAGTGTGTGTGTCTTTCAATTTCTCTTCTAGTCAAGATGATATTATTCATTCTGAGTTTACAGACAAACAGTTTCTTTGAAAAACTCCTTGTGCCATTCAATTCACACGCATGCTTTCAACCCCTATTTCATGGATGGGAATAAAATCAACATAGCATCTTAAAACTGCACTTTAAGGACCTGATCCTAAGGCACATGCTTAAGTGTGTACACTGTGGATGAAATCCTAGCCCCATTGAAGTTAGGGGCAAAATTCCCATTGATTTCAATCTGGCTAGGATTTTATCCCATGAGTAATCCCATTGAAGTATTTGAGGTACTCAAGATTGTAAAAATTTAAACACGCACATTGTATTTTGGCTGCTCAATGATCAATCACGTTTCACCTCTGTTGTCTATTGATTAGCAACTCTGAGCAGACAACAGCCTCTCTCATCTAGGCATGTATTTTTCTTCTGAGAATTAATTTGGCAAGAATTACACTAATGATTATTCCATTAAAAAGCTTTCCCCTCATACAAATAGTATCTCATGGTCAGAAAAATAACTAACTGTCCATGCTAGCATTTGCCATTTTACTTGCAATCACAGAATTTATATCAACAGACTAAATCTGCATTTGCAGTAGGCTGCTTTCTATTTAAAGCTACTGACTGTAAGGAGAAGAAAATAGGAAGTTTCTTACAATTACATAGCACTTCTCATTCAGATTCTTTGCTCTAAGGTACTTCTCATTCTAAATTACTAGATTTTACCTATTATTGAAATGCAGCTAGCCAGTATACAACATAGTACAGCCCAACATACAACCTGAAATTAGTATGCACCGATGTTAATTCCCTGGGGGAATGGCAGCACAGGAAACCACTCACCTGGAAGCTTTCCCCTCCGCTCTCATTAACCAGAATCACAGCCAATGGGAGCAGCAGTGGGCGGTGCCTGGGAGTGGCAGGAGGCAGGAGGCATGGAGCCAGGTAAGCGCCCTCCCTATGCCCAGATAGCACACTCCCATCACCCTTCCTGTACCCCCCTCTGGCCGACACCCACACCTTCACTGCACTCCTGCACCCTCCCTCCCAGACCCGCCACCCTCATCTCATTCCTGTATCCTACCTCCTGGCCAGATCCCGAACTTCCACCCCCTCCTTTACCCATTTTGTCATCATGGCTGGTGGTCTGCGGAAAGGTCTGCGTTGAGCGGGGTGGGCCACGGGCCAAAAAGTTTGAGCCATCAACATTATCAGCCATCAGCACCCCCTCCTGCAGCCCCATTGTTTGCCTTGGTGGTTTTCTTTAGAAGCACTGACCTGTCCTGTGTCCTCCATTCATCCAGCATGGATAAGCATACAGCCCAGGAGTAGTAGTGATGCACATATTTTTGTTTCAGATGCATGTTCTTATCAGCATGCATTTGTGGTGGCTGTTTTGTTCTTCCAAGAAATCCAGGCAAAATTACTTTTTTAATCACACAGTGGGCATGCTTCCAACAATTTGGAAATGACAGATATCCCCTAACTTTGAAATAGAGAACTCTATTTTTTCAGAAGAACCTTTCCGAGATAACTTTTTAAATGGCACCCACTTTAGGGCACTATTGAAAGTTCTGGGGTTGGACTGCATGGATTTGTTTGCTTTTTTTCGACCAGCTATACCTTGAATCACTTATAGCCAAACCCCACGAGAATCTTTAATTTTAGTGGAATGAGAGGTGCTCTCAGTATCTTTTTAGGAACAGACTATTGATTGTATGCCTCCAGTGACTTTTCTAACATTTTTAGGGCATCTCTTTACAGAAAAATGCTAAATTCTGATTTTCTTTCCTATAATCTTGTTGCAAAATTACTTGACATCAAACAATGAGATAAAATATATTCTGTGATCCTTTAATGTTTGCATGCTTATGTATGATAGCTTACAGTCCAAACACATGATGATTTGTAACATTAACTATGCTTAAGGTCCACTTCCATGTCAGAATGATTAATTTATTGATTGCCAAACTTCATTTCTGTGCTTACATTCCTGGAAGTTTTCTTCTTCTACAGCTGGGTTTCTGCATTACATGGACCAACCTGAAAAGGGAAGCTCTTTTCTCCTTGGTTCCCATTTCCATAGATAAAACCAATGCCCAAGAAGGCTTCCTGAAAAATGAATGATAAACACCCACTACCAAGAACAAGGGTGGGCAATCATTTCTGAGGGGGGACAACTCCAAGAATTTGAAAAGTGGTCAAGGGCCGCGCTCTTCCATATTAATGGAGGAGATGTTGGGTCTGGGATGGAGGTTGGGTGCAGAAAGAAGCTTGCAGTAAGGGTATGTCTACACTAGCCCCCTAGTTTGAACTAAGGAGGCTAATGTAGGCATTTGAAATTGCAAATGAAGCCCGGGATTTAAATATCTGGGCTTTATTTGCATGTTCCCGTCTGGTCGCCATTTTGAAATTCCACTAGCCTGAAGTAACTGCCCGCGGCTACGAACTAGTCCTTAGTTCGACTTAACTGTTACTTCTCCTGGAATGAGGAGGTACATGATCTGGGAGGGGATATGGGTGCAGGAGATGACAGAGAGTTTGGGTTATCTGGGTTAGGGGTGTAGGAGTGGGGCAGAGGGTTTGGGTTGTGACCTTCAATAGGAGGGGGCTGTGACCTGGTGCAGGATATTGAAGGGGATATGGAGGCAGGAGGGAGCAGAGGATTTGGGTAGCCAGGCAAAGAGTTGGGGTGCCTGAGGCAGGCTTTGGCTGGAAGATTTATCTGCTTGACTCCCAGCCAGCAGCCTTCTCAAGCAGACTCCCTGCCTGCCCCGCCCCGCCCCTGCACTGGCTGCAGGGGCCATGTGAGGTCAGAGAAGGGTGCTTCCCAAGCTGCCTGTTGACAACTGGCAGCTGCCACTGGCCAGAAACTAGCCAGTGGGATTGTGCTGGGGGCAGGACCGGCACACGAACCCTCTCCCAGGACCACAGCTGTTCAAACAGAACCCCATAACGGCCACATTTCTCAGCTGCATGTGGGGGGCAAGCAGGGAGTCTGCCTGAGGTTCCCCACTGTGTCTGCAGGCTGGATCTGGCAGCTTTGCCTAACCAAGAATAAACAACACTGGATTCCTTGTGAACGCCAATGCCTCAATTCCAGGCTACCCTCTGGCCCCCGCATTACTTCACCACTGCCGAGAACCCCTAACCCTGTGGCCCTGGCCTCTGAGAGGATTCTCCGGATGTAGGACTGCTGTATAGGCTCCTATGCTACCCCTCTTGGCTCTCAGCCTGGGGCTTTCCCTTCCTGGCCTAGTAACAACAGGCCCCTGGAGCAGTTGTATGTTAGAACACCTGTGTTATGACACCACCCTGCTGCATAAGAGCCTCAGATTGGGACAGTGCAAAGGGTGCCTCCACACACTCCCACCCAGTGTGCCAAGTGCATATCAATGGAAGCTTAGGCTCTGACCCTCACTATTTCAGTATCAACTGGAAAATCATTGATACATTTTACTAAAAATAAAGAGCCATCCATTTTATAGCACAAAGAACAACGGTTTGCTCTTGGCTCATCTCAACTCCAATAAGTGGACCAGTGGGAAATTCACTGATGCCAATAGCTGTTCCATGCATGTAATAAAATGAATCAAAATTGGCCACACGATCAGAGAACAGAGTTTGTTCAAGGACTGCAATCAATGCAGTAAATCTGCTTTAGGCCACCAAAAATCATATGCAACATACATCAGTAATTTCTATGGCATTGATTTAATGAGTATTGTCACAAATACTTTAATGTATCTGGAAGGATTTTCTAATTATTTAAGTCATGGTTTTATAGGGAGAGTCCTGGACACTCTCAAAAAGATCTCTTTGATTATCAAAGAAATCAACCTCAGTTTAAATACAAATACTGCTTCAGACATCATAAGTAATTGCTATTAAACTAAGGCAGGTAACTTCTGCCAGACTGTTACATTTCTTTCCTTCAAAGAGCAAAACGATTTCAGAGTTTATAGGCTGTACTTGCTATTCAAATTTCATGACTTCACAGACATTGCCTAACCCAAGCTAGGGAAGAAAGGAAGGAAAATCATTTACTGAGAGACAGGAATGTGAACATTCAAAGAATACTTTCCACTTCTTGCATAAGTGAAATGGGTGCTGACCTACTTGCTTTCCTTTTCCTTATAATATTGCACTTCAGGTTTACTTGGTATTTCTCATATCTTTACTGCCTTATCCTGGCACGTTAAATACTAGAGACTGGGAATATATGTGTAAAGTGCCTGATTCAGAGATAAGCAGAGCACTTGCCGCTCCGGTTAAAATCCTCCCACTTGATCTCAGGATCAAACCCAACTCTTAAAACTTGGTTAACAAACAAAGGCAAGAGAGCAATCACGCTGCCCACATATCTGAGGGTAGCATCACTCATAGGAATGCAAGGATAATGAACTCCAGAAGTACCCACATATAGCTCTCTGAGACTATTAATATGGGAAGTTGGATCATACTGCAAAGCACAATCAGGCTAGTTCAGTCCAGCAGCTGTCCTGTGTTTTGCAGGTACAGATCACTCTATGTACAATTTTTCTCTTGTATTTCTCTTGTATATATCACAACCCCTTATTTGCAGACACATTCCAGCCCCCCGAGATCTTAGTGATCAAAATGATTGGTGCCACAGTTTTGCAGCTGAAAACACAGGGTACATTTACACTGCAAAAAACCATGGCAGTGAGTCTCAGAGCTCACTGAGACTCTTGGACTCGTAGGGATTGCGCTACAGGGCTATGGTGAACAGGGGAGTCATTCCAGTCTCCGAATCTCCGCCTTGCTGTGTTTCATAGCCTGTCCTAGTAGGATCATCTGCATTGCTACTTGTAGCCCTGTAGTGAGATCCTGAGTCAGATGAGACTCCGTTGGGCTCTGAGATTTGTGGCCTCAGGATTTTTTTCACAGTGCAGACCTACGACGGGGCACGTCTACACTGGAATAAAAATACCATCACTCTGATGTAGCTGATGCAGATCAGTTGACTTGGGCTCACAGAGCTCAGATTGCAGAAATAAAAATGGTTGAGTAGATGTTCAGGCTCAGGATGCCTGGGTTCTGTGATCCCTGCTTCCCTTCTTCACAGGGTCCCAGGGCTTCGCAGGGTCCCAGGGCCTAAATTCAGACATCTACACAATAATTTTACAGTCCCACGAGGGAGGCAGCTGACCCATTGCTGGGTAGACTTACCCACAGAGGCCTGATTAAGCCCAAGGGAAGTGCAGTATTAGTACAGCTCAATCAAAAATTGCTAGCAATTTGTTTCTAACTCTCCAGTTCTGGGATTTTATTTAAAAGTGTGGGAGTAAATCTCAGCAGACTTGTATGTGAAAAGTGTAGGGCGTTTCAGGACATCATCTTCCCCATGTTTTTCAAAATAAAACTGTAGCTGAAGCATTGTAGCACTTAACTGTATCACTTTCCCCAAGTTTACAAAAAAAAAAAAAAAAAAAAAAGGTTGTTACAAGGAAAAAGGAGAAAAATTGTGCTGCTTAACCTCTGAGGATGGAATGGTCTAGATCAGTGGTCGGCAACCTCCGGCATGGGAGCCAGCTTTTACTGGCATGCGGGGTGGGAGCTAAGCCCCCTGCCCTCCTCCCCGTGGGGAGCTCGTGCCACAGCTCTAGCCTCAGTTGTGAAGCTGCAGGCTGGAGCAACAGCTTCGGCTTCCTGCTTGGGCTACGGGGCGGGAGAGGGGCACACGCATCCCTGGGGCCGCCCCTTCCTGGCCAGGATGTGCAGCTCCTGGGAGCTAAGGGGTCAATCCTCTCCCCCCTCCCCCTTGCACTACTGGCTTTGCTTCCAGCTTTGGGAGGGGGCGGGGCGGGGCTGGGCCTGTTTGGCTGGGCAGCTAGTCACACGTGGTGCACCGGGGCCTGGGGTGCACTGCGCTGCTCCCCGTGGGCTGTGCACAGGGGCAGGAAGCCCCTTCCCCAGCACTCCGCTGCTCCCGGCTGGGCTGGAGCGAGCCCTGGACAGCCCTGGGCTCTGCCTGCCCCCACCCTGGAGCTGTAGCCTGCAGGCAAATGTCTGGGCTGGGCAGGGAAGAGACTCTGTCCCCTTCCCCTCCTCCCCCTGCCCTGCCCCAGTGCTGCTCCTGGGGGCTGCAAGTCCCAGCACTGCTGGCCTGCTGATGAGTGCACTGAGAGCACAGGGATGTGGGAGCAGGAGGGAGGGTGAAAGAGGATGTGGGGGGAGGATGGAAGGGGCCAGGGGTTGCACTGAGGGGCATGGGGCGATGCAGGGAATCAGGCTGGGAGGGATCATGGGGCTGAGAGGAGTGAGGCTGGAGCAGGGGAAGATGTGAAGGATACAATTTTTATTTTGCAGAAGCTGCACTTTCCTTTACTCCCCACTTCTTTGCCTCCCTGCCCTACTAGCTATTTGGCTGCATTCTCACCCTACCTTTTCTGCATTACTCCCCCAACCCTCTCCTGCCCCCAAACTCCCTGTCGTACCCCTACCCGACACCCTCTCCTGCCGCCAAATTCCCTTCCAGACCATGTCCTTTTCACCCCATCCTGCACCCTATCTCCCATCCAGATCCTGCATTCCTAACCCCCTCATTGGCAGTCCTGTCCCACACATTGAACCCCCTCATTTTTGTTTATACCCCAGAGCCTAAGGGGGTCCACAAAATCCACTAACTCTGGAACCCCAGAAGAATAAACCTGGCCCGGAAGCCCTGAACCTCAGTCCTCACTGTCCCTTCCCCTCACATCATGGGGCTGGAGTGCCAGAATAATGAGGTGTCTCGGTTGGGGGCCACATCAGTGAGGGTTGGGTGGTTTTGGAGGAGTTTTTTTGTTTCTCACTTGTGTGGTCCCCAACTGATTTTTCTGTGGGTCAGTGGCCTCGACCCAAAAAAGGTTCCCCACCCCTGCCATAAAGAAAACAGAAACCTTTTGCATTGGGCATAATATTTTTATTTCAAATAAAATTTGATAAACTATTATGAGAAAATTAAAACGCTTAATCTGTTTAACAATTTAAATTAAATAATTCTCCCCGGCTGCAGCACTAGCAAAATGGCTTGAGTGTTATTATGCAATTAACAGTGATTTTCCATTAGCAACTGGTAGTTTATGGAAAGGTTTGCATTGATTGAGGTGGTCCACAGGGTGAGAGTGGAGAGGGCCCCTTCTCCTCCTGCCCCCCGGGAGAGCGGCAAGGCCCAGGGCAAGAGGGTTACATCTTGGCACGCCACTTCGGAAAGGTTGATGACCCCTGGTCTAGATAATGCTTAGTTCTGCCATGAGTGCAGGGGATTGGATTAGATATCTTCACAAGGTCCCTTCCAATCCTACGATTCTGTGTAAAGGCTTGCATTTTCAAAGTGACCAGGGATTTTGAACGCCCAACACAAGGCATCTTAAAATGTGCCTGATTTTCCGAATTTACTAACCACTTATGCTCTGAAAGCTTGGTCTGTTTAAGATGTTTCTAGTTGGACATCCAAAACTGAGGCATTCAGAATCATTAGTCAGTTTTGAAAATTTAGGCACTAGTGCTTATTTCACAGATGCATTCGGAAAATTGCTCAGTTTATTTCTGCTAAGCACTTTGAGAGCCTTCGGGGCTAAATGAGTGTAGTACTTGTCACCTCCCATTTTTACATCTGAATTCAATTTACAAATTAACATTTATCAATTACAAAAGTGCATGTTTATTTTAATGTGGCCTGTACTCTTAAGTATAATTTGGGTTAATAAAGGTCTAATAAAGTAAAGCTTATAGCAACAGTAACTTCATGCATGCATGTATGAAACTTATTATTATTACATCATGTAGTCTTTACAATTCAAATTATGCAGGTGACCTGTAATATTTTTATTGTTATTATACCTAAGGTTAATGAACTAAAGCTATTCATAACTAAGCCAATCTTCTCACCTGAAATACTAATGTGAATTCTTCTTGGGAATTCCAAATACAGAAAGTGAAATAAAAGATTTTGAATATATAAAGAGCAGCCTGGTTAAGGGCCAGAACCTGTGATTAATTATAGACATAGACCAATATTTTCAAAAGTGACTGGTAATTTTGCATTCCCAAACATGAGATCTAGATGCTCAGCACTTTCTGAAAATCAGCCTCCATCAAGATATCCTGGATTGGGCATCCAAAAATAGAGTCACCCGCAACATGTCCCTTTGAAAATCTTGGCCACAGTGCCTTCTACCATGTGTAGGCCTACAGACTGTAGAGACTTCTCAGTGGAATGGCTCACAATAAGAAACAGTGCACCCCATAACACACATTTGCAGGTTTGGAGCTAAATTGACAACTTCAGAATGCTCTGAAAATGAGCACACTGCTGACAAAGAAGTTTACTGTTTGCAAATACATTTTATTGTTAAAATGCAACATTTTAGAGGTACAGAGAAAAAAATAAAGTTAAACTGGAATGCTTTACACTTGGCAGTCTTATAAAAATGCTTTCAATTATAGCTGACACCATCAACTTTGCCTTCAAATGAAACACTTAATAACAATAAGTTACACAACCTGCTTACAAATCAGCAGCTTATCTCACAAAGCCTCCAATAACATATTTTCTTTGTGGTAACACCGTGTCCAATTCACTTCTACTGCACTGTTCGGCTTTGTTTATTCTGACTTTCAATCGCTCTTTTAAGTGCTTCATCTGGTACAAGATCTGATCTCTTTACATCTAAATGGCTACAGCCAATTTTAGGGCAGCTGTTAAAAAGAAGAAAATAAATAAATCAGAAGAATTATATTTGTCATATGAATGTAGCATTTGCTGTTTAATTTTGTATTCCCTTCTTCTGCCCCCAGTCTATCTTTGTCAATAACTTGTTGCAGCTTTTCCTTGCTGGATATTAAATCTCTATTGGAAAAAAAAGTCTAATTAGTTTAATATGTCTCAAGGGAACAAGTGTAATGAGATATAGAGATTTTCACCTGTTGATCACTGTTTTAAATCCAACAGGAGTTGCCTGTTACTAATAATAGTTACCTATTGTGATCTTTGTATATTGCTTTAAATCTTCAAAGCACTGTACTGTATTCTCCCCTTACCCCACCAATCTGTGGTGAATAAGTTATCATTATATAGATAGAGAAACAGATTAAAGAGGTTAAGTGACTTGCCCAAAGACACAAAGTGAGTCAGGGGAAAGACTAGGGTTATAAAAAGTGATGAGTCTTTACAAGAACAGAGGGGAGAGAGATGTGTGTCATATTAGTCCTCTGTAAAAGTAGAACAAATACAAAGTTTTATATTTGGCTGGAGTTAGCCAGGTAAAGTCATAACATTAGTAGGAGTACTGCCAGCAGATCAAGGGAAGTGATTATTCCATTCTATTCAGCATTGGTAGCGACATCTGGAGTACTGTGTCTAGTTTTGGACCCCTCAGTACAGAGAGGATGTGGACAAATTGGGGAGGGTCCAGCAGAGGGCAACAAAAATGATTAAAAGGCTCGGGCACATGACTAATGAGGAGAGGCTGAGGGAACTGGGCTTATTCAGTCTGCAAAACAGAATAATGAGGGAGGATATGATAACAGCTTTCAACTCTCTGAAGGTGGGTTTCATAGAGGATGGACCCAAGCGATTCTCAGTGGTGGCTGATGACAGAACAAGAAGCAATGGTCTCAAGTTGCAGTAATAGAAGTCTACATTGGATATTATTAGGAAAAAAGAATTTCACTAAGAGAGTGGTAAGGCACTGGAATGGATTTTCTAAGGACATGGTAGAATCTCCATGCTTGGTGGTTTTTAAATCCATATTTGATGAAGCCCTGTCTGGAATGATTTTTTGGGATTGGTCCTGCTTTGAGCTCCTTTGATTTAGTTGGGGTTGGACTAGATGACCTCTTGTGGTGTCTTCCAACCCTAATCTTCTATGGTTCTATGCTTTTACTTTTACAGTGAAAGATATTCCGGGGTGGGATACTTTTTTTCCCTTGCTAGCAGTGCCAGATGTATATGGATAATGCCTACAGTTAAAACATTTTAGGATTCACTTACTTTGGAACCTTTCTTTCTTTTTGGGAAGAAATTTTCTCTAGTACTGGGAATATAATCAGCTCTCGTCGCTTCTATTTCAGGCTTTGTCAGTGACTTGCTTTGTCTGCCTTGGGCAAATCACTTAATCACCCTGTGCCTCAGATTTTCAATCTATAAACTAGTTAGAATAATAATTATCTGTCTGATATAAGTGTTGCAAGACTTAATTAGTGTTTGTCAAGTGTCTTCAGAGGATCACAGAAAACACTTCCTGTAAGTATTAGTACTACTGTGACCAATGAATGAAATCCTCCCAGGCTGTGAAAGGCACAGTTCACGGTGTTGGGAAAGCCACACAGCAGTATGCAGCAATCCCTTAAGATGCAGTGGAGCCAAGCTGCACAGCAAGTTTCTTTGTGGGAGCACTGAAGGTGGAGGCTGTGCGCAGGTTACGTTAATGGCTGAGACACAGCCAGTGGTCTAAGACAGTGGTCACCAACCAGTAGATAGGGATCTATTGGTAGATCTTGGCGCTTCTGACAGGTGATCTTGACTGGTTTGGCCACGTGGCTATCAAGTGCCAGCACTTCAGCTGCTCTTCCTCCCACTGCTGTGCATCTCTGGCCCTTTGCCTTGGAGCTGTTCTCCCAGGAGCCTCCTGTTTGCTGTGCACGGCAGGGAAGGGAGAGGAAGGTGCTGATGTCAAGGTGCCCCCTTCTCCCACCCTGTATCCTATCTCCACAGAGCAGAGAAGGGGCACAACAGGATTAGGGATAGAGCAAGTCTGCTGGCTGCTTTTGGGAGTAGTGCAGGGCCAGGGCAGGGGTGAGCCTGCCTTAGCCCCACTGCACCACCACCCAGGAGCCACCTGAGGTAAATAGTGCTCAGCTGGAGTCCACATCCTGAACCCCTACCCAAGTCATGAACCCCCTCCTGCACCTCAAGCCCCTGCCCTAGCCCTGATCCTCCATCCAAACACTCTCCCAGAGCCTGCACCCTGAACCCCCTCTGGCACTCCAACTGCCTGCCCCAAGCTCAGCTCAGAGCCTCTCTCACACGCCAAATCCTTTAATCCAAGACCAGAGCCTGCACCCCAACCTTCTGCCCCCGCCTGGTGAAAGTGAGTGTTGAGAGGAAGGAGGATGGAGTGAGCAGGGGCGGGGCCTCAGAGAGAGGCAGGGCAAGGAGCAC
>CM057846.1:16673800-16692093 GCA_030068395.1 Apalone spinifera
CCCCAACACACTCTTGCTAGCCTACCGTGCTTTTTTCTTTTGATGTTCTCGATGCTGGATAATTTTTAGAATTGCTGTTTCTTCGTAGGTGTGGCCACACACTTTATTTCGAACTGGCTTCTGCATTTCAATCTGCAATCAATGTGAGTGTACTTAAGAGAATTAATAATGACCTTGAATACATTCTCAGACCTACCATGGGATGTTAGTTGCAGCCCCAGATACAGTTGGCTGGTAATAGAAATCGACTTCATGAAAAAAGGAAAATAAAATCCCATTTCTGAAACAAAATTATACTAAGACAGGATAAAAAGAGGGAAAAAAGCCCCCAAACCCACAGAATATTTTTGGTGGGAAAGGATTTCCAGAAAAATTCTGCTTTGGGAGAACCAATGCAAAATTATTTGGATTGTGAGTTGCTGACTTGAAAGCTTATGTCACTTTCATTTTCTCTCTGAAAATAACATTGACAAGGACCTTTTGCATGGGTGATTGTGATTTTGATTCTCCAAATGGAAAATTTTTAATAAGAAAAAGAGCATTTTTCAAACAGAAAAACAATCATTCTAACAGAAAATTCCCAACCATCTTTAGCCCCAGTGTGTAGAATGCATGTTGTAGGTAGCACTCTTCCTTCTTTCTGGCGCTTTAGGGGGTAGCTGAATTAGTCTGTTACTGAAAAAAACAACAAATGGTCTGGTAGCACTTTATAGACAAACAAAACGTAGATGGTATCATGAGCTTTCGTGGGCACAGCCCACTTCTTCAGATGACTGGAGTTATGAGTTGAGGATATGAAAACTCGAAATAAATAGGAGAGGGGGAGGGGAGGGGAGAGATAAAGAACAAGGGAGGAGGGTAGGAGACAGAGCATCATTAAGTATCTGGAGAACTGGTACTTAAACTTAAGCAGATAAAAATCAAAGTCAATAGATAGATTGCTAAGACAGGAAGGATACTGCTCAGAGACCTGTTAGCACCTTCAGTGGTTAATAAGTAGGTAGAGTCCCCACCAGCCCATAGCACAATTGAGTCCATTGGCATGTGAATTGAATTTGTGGATGAACTGTGACTCCAGGGCCTCCCTGTAGATCTGGCTTGTAGAGCTGATTTGTGACAAGATAGCTACTTGCAGGTCTATCAGACTATGACAGACCTGTCTTGTCACAAATCAGCTCCACAAGCATTGAAATCGACTTCATGAAAAAAGGAAAATAAAGTCTATTGACTTTGATTTTTATCGGCTTAGGTTTAAGTACCTATTCTCCAGATACTTAATGATGCTCTGTCTCCCACACCCTCCCTTGTTCTTTCTCTCCCCTCTCCCCTACCCCTCTCCTATTTATTTCGAGTTTTCATATCCCCAACTCATAACTCCAGTCATCTGAAGAAGTGGGCTGTGCCCACGAAAGCTCATGATACCATCTACATGTTTTGTTAGTCTATAAAGTGCTACCAAACCATTTGTTGTTTTTTTCCCCTTCTTTCTAGCTATTTTAACATGCTTTTGTGCAATCAAATTTAACTTTCACAACTATCCAGGCCCCCATATGTTAGAAAGGTATTATAATGTGGAAGAAAGTGCTGTCCTCTGTCAACGGAATATAATTAAACTCCAAGCCCCACAGATGAGAATCTCTTGCTTAAAGCAGCAGAATGGCCTTGTGGTCCATATGCTGTACTACTCAAAATACAGGATCAGACCCTACATGATAAACTGCATTATTCCATTATTCTGTGAAGTTGTCTTTCAGCAATATAACCCAATTATGATCATATTGACAATTACTGTGATCTAGTTTCTAAAAATCAATATACGTATATAGGTAACAAGTATGTTATTCAGATAAGAATGTGAATAAGAGTAGAATGTCTCTGAAGATGCATTAAATAATTGAAGATGGGAAATATTTATCTTATTCAATATTAGTGAAAGCATACCAGTGTGATAGGACAAACAAAGTTCATCTGACTTTGAGTCACTGCTATATCTTCATCTATTTGTTCAATGGCTTCATTAGCATCAGTATTTGATTGGAGACCAACTACAATGAGAGAAAACAAACTATTGATTTTTATCCAGCATTTAATATCCAGTAAAAAAAATCAGCATGTATCAAGTTTCAGATTTCACAGTTTTCCCTAAAGAAGGAACAATTGTAATAACTGTGAGATATCTGTTAAGAAATGCTAATTTTTTAAATGGTGACAATTGTAGACAACATGTTTACATGAGAAGGAAATGAACGCCTGATTCATTAAAATCCTACACGATGGTAAGATGTATTACTTCTGTTAAAAACCTCTGCATTTATGAAAACAGACACACAAATTCTGTTCTTGTCTCAAAGTAAATCTAGAATAAACACTGCTGACTTTGTGGAGATCTGCTGGGTATTCACTGGTGTAAATGAAAGTAGAACATGGTCTAGGTTCTCTAATTAGCCAAAGCAATCCCTACAACCATTTTATTTAATTCTGTATCAGTGACAACAAGGATCCTCTACTAAGGTATGTGAACATGAACCCATTTTCTTAAATTGAGAAGTATTTTCAAAGTTCAGTCTGAACAGTTATCATGTGTACTTGCACATAAGCTGACTTGTGTCTCGGCAGATCTTTACATTTGCCAAGTATGTAATGATTAAAAGTCATGGACCCATATATAAGATGAATAGACATATTATATATCTATATGTGTCTTATATCGTTGCTTCCCCTTTCCTCTGGTATTGCTGCACCTGTTTGCAGCTCTCTGCCCCTTCGTCTCCCCATTGTTCAGGCACCTGGGGTTTAAGTGACCCTGTCTCCCACACAGCATGTACCTTTGGTGTTACTACTTTCCCAAGTGGTAGCAGAGGATATCTATTGTCAGGCAGCCTCCACCCTTTATGGAATCCAGGCTTTAATCCAAACACTAAACCACTGGAGCATGCTGGGTATAGAAGCCCCGCTGTTGCTGCTGGTGGTATCAGAGACACTTTTCATTGCACCATCTCTTTCTATTGGTTATATTTTGTTTTTACATCTTCTTCCTCCTTCCCTGTCCAAATCTCCCACCTTATACCCTCCTCCAACTGACAAAGTGTCAAAATGGCTTTGGGATTATTCTAATGTGAATATACATTCAGGCTAGTAACCAGGACATGACTATTTTTAGAGAACATTTTTGTTAAGAAGGCCTCATTCCTTCAAATCCTGGCGAATCAGCAAATAACAAGATTGAGAAGTACCAATAAAACAGATTGGTGAGTTTTATTTGCAGAAAAGCCTCTTCAATAGAACCATTAGCAAGTCTAAAGAAAAAAAAAACTGAAGGAGACACAATTGCCTGTAAATACAGAAACAAGTACTATAAAGAAAGCAAGTAACAATTATCTGAATTAGGCACCATTTTATCGACCTTTCGTCTTATGCTCTTCTTGGAAATGAACACACGTAATCTTCAGTGTATCATAAACACACTGTATTTCATGGAAATACAAACCATCTTGTGAAAACCAGCAGAAAAACCCCCAAGGTTTTCTTCATACTAAAACAATAGGCAAATTATGATTTAGATTTCACGGAGGTCCTCTTCTGTTACAAATGCTGGTGATGTTTGGACGCCAAAGCAGTTAGGTAAGGCTCTAAAGCCTGGAATGTACAGATGTAATTTTAAACCAAACAGTTTTTTAAAATGTGCCACACATACGTGATATTGGCCAATATTTTCAAATCTAGATGTTCAAAGTAAGACACTTAAGTAAAAGTAGCACTGAGCACCTTTAACTGCTACTGATTTCAGTGAGATCGAGGGGTGCTCATCAGTTTTGAAAGTCACGCTGCTTGTATTTAGGAGCTAAATTTAGGCATCCAGGTTTGACAGTGCCAGACTAAATTCCAGTGCTATGACTAGTTCTGCAGTCCTTTATGGACTCAAGTGTTCTAAACTTTGCTCCTAATTTGAACCTGACCTAAGTTCTTTTTGGCTTGGGCTGTCCTTTTGTTAAGTTTTTATGCTGCCTAGCACAATGGGGCGCTGGTCTCTCAGTGCTATTGCAATACTACAGATTATTAATTATCTGCATTCCATCCTCAGAACATTTGCGGATAACACTAAGATGGGGTGACAGGTAGATATGCTGGAGGATAGGGATCGGGTCCAGAGTTACCTAGATAGGGCTGGGCCAAAATAAATCTGATAAGGTTCAACAAGGACAAGTGCAGAGTCCTGCACTTAGGATGGAAGAATCCTATTCAGAGTTGCAGGCTGGGAACTGACTGGCTAAGTGGCAGTTCTGCAGAAAAAGACCTGGGGATTATAGTGGATGAGAAACTGGATATAAATCAACAGGGTGTCCTTGTTGCTAAGAAGGTTAACACCATATTTATTTAGCAAGTGCCTAATCCTCTAACCAACAGATGGCATCTTCACTGGCATGGTGCAGTTCTTGTAAACCACCAATGAACCTAGTCAGCAGGCACTCGTCAACAATATGCTTCATTGACTATATTATTGCTGCAGCTGCACAAACGGTTGTTACAAAAGCCTGTCACAACGGCTCCAGTGATCCTGCTTGGTCTGGAACCTGTTCAGCAGGGACCACTGGTAACAGAGTAGGTCAAATCTAGGCGGGCACATTAGGCTGCATTATTAGGAACATTACTGTCAGGTTGAGGGTAGTGATTATTTCCCCTCTATTCAGCACTGGTGAGGCTACAGTTGGAGTACTGCATCCCAGTTTTGGGGCCCCCATTACAGAAAGAATGTGGACAAATTGGAGAGAAGCCAACGGAGGACAATAAAAATGATTAGGGGACTGGGGCACATGATTTATGAAGAGAGGCTGATGAGACTAGTCTTATGTGGTCTGCAGAAGAGAAAAACGAGGGGGGATTTGATAGCAGCCATCAACTACTTGAAGAGGGGTTCCAGCGAGGATGGAGCTAGGCTGTTCTCTGTGGTTGCTGATGACAGAACAGGGAGCAATTGTATTAATTTACAGTGGGGGAGATCTAGATTGGATATTGGGAAAATCTCTTTCATTTGGAGGGTGGTGAAGCACTGGAATGGGTTACCAAGGGGAGATGGTGGAATTGCCATCTTTAGAAGTTTTTAAAGCCAGACTTGACAAAGCCCTGGCTAGGATGATTTAGTTGGAGATGGTTCTGCTATGAGCCAGGAGTTGGATTAAATGATCTACTGAGGTCTCTTCTAACCCTAATCTTCTATGATCTAACAAATAATGATAATAAAGAACTATTTATAACAGTTTCTGGAGGTATATCATCCCATGTGCAATTAGTATTATTCAAATATATTTTAAGTGTCAGGGTAAGTAAACAACACCTAAAACAGAAAACAATAGAAATGTACCATACTTTAGATAAATCACCCACATATTTGATGTTGCTGCTGAATGCTTTGGATTATGAAGGGAAAGCAGGAAAGTAGGTTTTTCCAATTACTGTACATCCTGTAGAGATTACATAGGAGAATACGCACATAGGTCTTTGCGGTCCCAGTCACACATAGACTCTGAATTAGTACCATGCCCTAAGGCAGGCATTTTAAACTACAGACCCCACTTGCAAATTCTTACTAACATGAACAGTTCCTTTCACATGAAGGGATTCCTTATGTTATTAAGCAGAATGTGAATAAAGGGTTGATAGATCAAGGGCTGTGTTAATAAGTATGAACTTTCTGTGTGACAAGGGAATAAAAATGCTGGGCCAAGCATACTTCAGTTAATCACATTACATTTTTTCCTCACAAATTGAATGTGTGAATGAAATATTGACTCTTCTAGTAGATGGAGCCTTCCCCCAGAACCTTCCAAGTGTCCATTTTGACTACGTCATCCTGAATATACTGTTCCAGTCATTGCTCCTTCCTCCTCATTCCCCTGCTTTGGGAACAGGTTGGCCTGCTTTCTCAATGTCTGGGGCTCAATCCCTGGGTCAGCTGGGTCCTAAATCAAGTCAGATTTGGTTATATCGTTTGTTTCCCCCAACCTCTTTCCGTCCCTCTTCCCGCCTCCTCGTTCCTTTAGGGACTCTTCAAGAAGGTCCTCTCTCTGCAGGCTTTGGGAGTGGAGGAGATGGTTCTGCCAGAACACCGGGGTCATAGCTTCTATTCCTCATATCCAAATCCAAGTGAGGGATAAGGACCATCCTCAACCTAGATGGCCTCAACAAATATATCAGGTAAACAAGGTTCCAAATGATCACTATGAACTATTCTATTCTCCCCATGTTGTCTCAGAACAGCTGGCTTGCTGCTCTGGACCTTCTTCATATCTTAGACATCAGGTCTTTCTTGTTTGTTCGTGTCATATTCAGACCGCATGCAAGGACAAATGGTCTCTTTGCAGGTGATCTCCAAATGGATAACATCCTGCATCAAGATGTTATATGAAATAGCCTTAGCTATGCCCCCTCAGTGGGGCATCAGCTCATTCTCCAAAGGTGCAAACCACCTCCATAGCATTCCTTAGTGACATTTCCATATTGGACATTTGCAGGGCTGCTATGTGATTGCTGATACATATGTTCCCGAACCATTATATCATACCTTCACTTTCCATGGCAGATGCAAGCTTTGGTAGAACAGTCCCACAGTCCTTTTGTGGAAGAGTCCAAACCCTGCTTCTTGGAGGGTACTGCTTGTGAGTCACCTAAGTGGAAGACACTGCTCCATCTATTCAGATTCAGGTGTTCAGTGACTAAGAACTGATGGAGGAGAAGTATTGGAAGGGTGGTGGTAGTGCTGCAATATATAGCCTTGGGAAGGGGGGGCATGGCCATGAGGTGTGAAACCCATTCCTCTATGGGTACTGCAAGGCAAATTTCTCTGGCTCCGATGTATTGGGTATGCACACAGTTAAGTGGAATACACATCTGCATCACACCTCAAAGAGCTACTGTTACAATACATAACCATTTCTTTTGATCTTTGCCTATTGTTGCTGACCTTCAGATGTTGACAGATGCAACTAAAATATATACATACATTTTACTTTTAGCGCTTTTAGTTACTGCCTTTAAGAACTCTTCCGAGATTAAACTTTTCCACATCCTGGCTCCCATTGCTACAAAAATCTGCAATGAGTCTCTCATTTGTAACACACATTATACCTTGCTACAAGTTATAATTTGATTAACTAATTAGTGTCCACTATTGTATTAAAATGTGTTCCCATCATGCTGTAAGGTAATTTTTTTTTTGGTAAAATGCTATAATGAATTTTGCCACTGCACATCTGATTTTGATTCACTCAGTTTTCATGCAAAGCTAACATTTTCATTTTATCTCCAGATCAAGCATTGGTTAACAAATATTAGCTAAGCAAGCTTTACACAAATTTATTCAGAGGTCAAAACGTGTTATAGTAACTTTTACAAATTGGGAAACTGAGGCACAGAGCTTTGGGCATACCAGTTAACATCCAGAATAGGCATAGATAGTACCCAAACACAGAAACAACACCACGTTGTCTGCCCTCGCATCAGATCAGATTGTTCATAGAACTACATATAATTAAATATTTTTTCACTGCACAGATCATTTTCTCTCACATTATATATGTATGTTTTCAATATCAGTTTTTAACATATAACAGTGCAGTAGAACCTTACTAATTTACCCTGAACTAATCCTTGCCCCTACCCTTATAATTTGCATATTCCACCTGTTCTGAGAAGATACAACAGAAGAGGGCTGCATGCTGTCTCATATGACTCAGGCTTCATTATTTTGACACATTACAGAACATTTACTTCTAAATTAGTGCTCACATATTTCAGAGATTAGTGCTCTAGAAAACCCTAATTGAGACAGACACAAAAGTATACCATAGTGGTTAAATCAAGCAGGAAGAGTATAATTTGTGGTACAATAATTTTGTTTATTTTTATTTGTGTTTATTCACTTATATGCTAATTTGCAAAATTCAGTAATTTCTAGTTCAGTTTCTCCCAGTCATTAGCATAAATTTCATCATGTAATATAAAAACACAAAGCTGTGTCTTTTTAAAAAAAAGTACCAACAGGGCTGGATCAATCCATAGGCGCACAGGTCAATGCCTGGAGCCCCAGCTCCTGCAGTAGTGCGAGTACAGCAGAATTCATGCTTAAAAAGAAGCATCCCTTCCTTTAAAAAAAACAAACAAAACCCCCCCATTATCCAAACCAACAGCAAGTTTTCAGACCTGTGTTTCTCAAAGTGTTCCGTAGGCCCGCTTTGAGAAAGTTGCTAGCAGGTCCATGCTGCTTTGTTCACTTAATGAGTCCATAGCCATGGAACCTCGTGGCTCCCATTAGCTCCGGTTCACTGTTTCCAACCAAGGGGAACAATGATCTAGACCAGCGGTTCCCAAACTTTTTGGCATCACGCCTCCTTTTTTCATTTTTGAGAAACCCTCACACACACACACCCAAAAATATCAACAAAACTTGTTAGGCAAAAAGAGTTGCTCTTTTAAGAGCAGAGCAGGCATTGCCCTTTTAAGGCAGCCATTTTGAAGTCTGCCCACGATGCTCCATCCTCTCCTCCCCCCATGGACCGAGCTCTTTCTTGGGGGGGAATTGACAAGAGGGGGGCTGGGTTGCCTTGCACCCCTTCCTCCCCCCGGAATTTCTTCACACCCCTCCAGGAGGGCACCCCCCCACACTTTGAGAGCCTATGGTCTAGACTATGGTTGTGAAGGAAAGCTTGAAAATGTGACTCAGGTGTAACCAATTCAGTGATGACTGTCTATTGTCAGTGATGACAATAGCTCTAGGTGTGGTTATCTCAATGGGATGCCAGATCTACTGCTGCCCCAACAGAGAGGGCTGAGCACAGCACAGGAAAAGGGTGGTGTGCCAGCTCCCCAATCCTACCTGAGCAGATACCCCCTAACTATGGGACTATGTACTTGAGGGACCCTTGCAGCCATTCCTACCTCTCCAAGTGGAAAGGGGCACCTGTTCATTCTCCTAGGGGGGAAAAAGCCCCCCATACTGCTGCCCAACTCCTGCAGATTTTCCTGTTGCTGCTCCTGTTGCCCTTAGGAGAATGGCCCTGCTCCCAGGAGGGCAGAGAGTCCCTTACCATCACCCATGCTTCCCACAGTGGAAGGAGGTTCCCTCTGCTACAGCCTGGGGGTGATGCTATAGGAGTCCCTATGTCACTATGTGTCCTGAAGTTTACAGTGCATTTCTGTTGCATCCTTTCCCCAGCCCTATCTATTCTGGCTCCCAACTCGATATCAATGGGTAAAATTAAACATCTGTGCAAGTCTTTGCAGAGTTAGGGCCTTAGGTTGTACACTTACAGAAGAGAGATCTTCTCTGAGAACTTGACTACAAAAGGCCACAGTACAGGGTGGACAGTCGGCAGGGGTGGAGTTTTGGGGCGGGAGGGTGCGAGCCGAGACACCAAGTGCTCTCTGCATCCATGTCAGTTTCCCCACAGGGGTTGGGTAAGGGGAGGGCGGAAAATCAACTTCTGATGCCCCACAGCACATTTCACATGGGGAAGCTGACCTGGATACACAGAATGCTCGAGATTGTAGGTTGTCTCCCTCTCCCCTACCCCAGGTCCAGTCCTCCAAGCACATGGTCATTGAAAACTCTGAGACAAGAAGTGTTATCTGTGCACATTGAAATATCCATTTTTTCTGCCTGCTGGACAAAGAACAATGAAAGATGTGGGGTAGGCTGAGTGACATCAGGCATCAGCAGCCTGAGTCAGAGAGGAGGCATTGGCTGAGTGAGCAAGGTACAAGAGAGCTTCTGGGGCAAGGGGAAAAATGGCAGAGCAAGGCAAAAGATCTGAGCCACTGGTTAGAGGGGCGGGAAGAGGCCTGACTGATGTCAGTCACACAAGTACATTTCTGTAGTGATTGGAGAGGTCTGACCTGATCTTTTCTTCAGCTACAGTCAGGTACTTAAGAACCAGTTATCTTTGCCAGTGAGGCTAGCAAGAGTTGAACTTTTCTTGCAAGTTTACTGATATCGGTTGGAGGACAATTAGGTTTGATTTTTTGAAGAGGGAGAACAAGTATGTAAGCTAGCTGCAGCAGATACTTCAAAGGCTTTTGACTTCTGACACAAGGTAAGTGATAATTTGATTTGCCAACCAAGCCAAAGTGGACCTTGTAGTAAAATATGACACAGTTTGAAAGTTTGCTTGTGTTGCAAAACATACTCTGATTTAACAAAAGTGGCCTGTAATATATTGCTACAGCCCTGCAAATGCAAATGTAGTGCTGCTACCAAAGCAAAGCAATTTGTTGTTTATTTACAAATCAGTCCTTCACTTACATGCTAACAATTTCAAAAATGTTTGCATAAGAAGCAATGTTCCCTCTAATTTTTTCCACCCACGTGTGGATTTTTTCCATCCATGTGTGGAATATATTTTTATGTGCACTGAGGCATATGCAAATATGCACCACTAGTAGAAACAAAACCCTGGCTCCTGGTTCCTATATGTGATCCATAGGCAGAAGCGTGACCAGATAGATCTGCATGGTGCACACTGCCCACACCTGCAGGCACTGCCCCCACAGCACCCACTGTCTGCAGTTCCCAGCCAATGGAAACTACACAGCCGGCACTGGGGGCAGGAGCAGCACGTGAAGTTTGCCTGATCGCCCTGGAAGTAGGGGCCACTGGCACATTCTGGCTGCTTCCAGGAGCTGCAAGGGGCTTGCCTTATCCCCACTGACTGGATGCCTGGCAACCTTAGAGAAGCTGAAGGTACAAATCAATAAGTTGCTAAACCACCTTACTTAGTAGGAATGCAGAGGAGAACAAGAATTCTTTACATCACTGGATGCCTCTAAAGTTACATTTAGATGTCATGAAACCTCAAAAAGTGACAGTGCATGTTTAACAAGGCTTTGAAACTATTAGGCCACAGGCCCTTTAGGACTTGATGTAAATAAAAATGAAAGTGACAAGAAGACACCTGAAGTTAGATACTGATTAAGCAATTAGTAATATATTATACACACACTATTCAAAATGAGTTATAAGATCGGATAATCTTTCTCTCTCATTTTTTGAAAGTTCCACTGGGTGAAAAAGGCATAAAATCTCCTCAGAAATGAAGAACATTCTTCATGATTGCAATTCTACTAGCCTGGCATGCCAATATTGACAGACAGATCCCATGCTCTAGCACACTGTCTCAGCCTACAAAAGCAAGTGCGAGAAGTCAGAACTTCAGAAATCTGTGGGAGGTGATGGCAAACAATAATTCATTATTCACTAAATTCTGGACTCTGGATTGAAAAGACTCTATCAAAGGATGTAGGGCTTACCTCTGTGACTGATGATAAATTCACCGGACTCACTCTTTATGGAAAATCTGAGGAGATCAGATTCCTCCATTCTAACCACCAAACAAATTCAAACAAACAGGCTTGCGGAAAATAAATCCTACTCATAATTACAATCCATGCCATTTAACTGGAAACAGTAGGTCTATGTGAAACCACAACGATTATATGAGTACTGAGTTGAAGTCTCAGACGTGCCACAGGAAGGACAAAGGAAAACAAAAATTAGAAAGTTCATTATAGGAAAAAAACATAACACCAGCCACAAGAAGGTACAGTACCAATGTATCTGAGAAGTGGATCCTTATTTCTTTGTTCTTCTGCTAGGCTATGTCTACACTGCAGGCTTCTTGCACAAGAACTTTTTGTGCAAGAATTCTTGCGCAAAAGTTCTTATGCAAGAGCATGTCCACACTGCCATGTGCTTTTGCGCAAAAGCATCCATGGCAACGTGGATGCTCTCTTGCGCAAGAAACCCGTTGGCTGTCCACACGTGCCTTTTTACGCAAGAGCTCTTACACAAAAATGCTTATTCTTCGTGAGGAGAGGAATAACTCTTGCGCAAAAAGCCCTGTCTTCTGACGATCTACTGTACTTTTTCTTGTGCAACAACAGGCTTGTAGTGTGGATGCTCCACAAGTTTTTGTGCAAAAACAATTGTTTTAGCGCAAAAACTCTGCAGTGTAGACATAGCCCTACTGTTCAAGCCATCCTACCTCTGTAAATCTGACCAACCCTAAAAAAGTTAGTCCAAACATGCACATTTTGAATTAGGACCTTGAAAATATAGACCCTTATCCATCTCATCCTTCAACAAAAATACTTTATAAATCTTGGAACTTATATTGCCAAAGATCACTTCCCCACTTTCAATGTGTCATCATTAGTCCCATTTAATCCACACCTGTCTCAAAACTAGAGCTAGTCAAAAGTTTTCATTGGAAACATCTTGTTTCAACAGAATGAAAATATTCCATGGGAATGTGTGGATTCCATCAAAACTTTAGATTGAGACCAGATAGGAAGGAAAGCAGGTGGAATTTGCCATCAGGGACTCTCACAAACTTCAAAATGACTTAACCAATGGGGCCCTCATAGGCTTCATAATGCTAAACAGGAGATGGGCAAGAGAAATAGCTAAGTCCAGCCTACCTATGGCCCCCCTTGCCTACCAGAGTCTCTCCCCTGCTAGTATGATGTGGGGCTGCATTATTTTTCCATGCCTAGGGTACTGTAGTTCTCTTTCTAGTTGTGTACTTGCTTCACCACTTGCAGTACCTGAATGCCTCTATAAATATCAACCATTTGCAAAAATAATAATACTTAGCCCTTTCATCTGGAGATTGCAGAGCACTTTACAAGGGGTGGGGTGTCAGTTTTATTAACCAACATTTTCTAGAGGGGGAAACTATGGCCCAGGCTGCTTAACAAACCAGCAAAAAAGTCTTGCAACAGAACCTAAAGTTTTTGAGTTCCATTCAAGAGCCCTATCCATTAGGCGCACTGATTCCCCACATAAACGTGAATATTTTCCATTACATTCTCAACACATGCTTCAATTCCAGGTCAAAAGAAACTGATGCAATATGGAAACTAGCGTGTTTTTGTAATTGCATAACAGCCAGTTTCCTGTTTCATAAAAATGTCATGGATTGTAATATCTCAAAGAACATGTGATTTTTCTTCTTCAGGCATTTTTTTAAAAAATGGTGTTAAATTCATGGTAACTGAAAAGAAGTATTCACTTAATGTCATATCGAAACAAGTTAGGAAACAAACCTTCTGGCTCATTCAAAAAAATAAAAATAAAAGAGGAACTTTAAGACATGGCATTGCTCAATCTTAAAACTGCAAACACTTCATTTAGGTTAAGACCAGTGCTGTGTCTACTGCGTCTACTGTGTAATACTGCATTGTGGCTACATTAAGCTTATGCAAATTGAACAAAATCTTCACTATAGTCATCTTTATTAGGCTTCTTCCAGAAAGAAATACAAAGCAACACTCTCACCAATTTATTGTCCTTCACAACAATGTCATAGGGGCAATCAGCAAAACATATGAGCACTACTTAGGAACAGCTGAATGTTCAGAACTGTTTTTTTAATCTTGTCATACAATACAACTCAGATTAGGCATCCTGAATGACAGCGGGTAGAAAGCTCTACAGCTGAAGCCCAGTTAAAAATGCCCATAAACAATTATTGCACCAACCTGCAGATTCTGATGCTATTAGTTAACTTTAATTCTTATTGAAGCAACTTCTTTAAGATCTCTCTATGTTTCTTAGACTGCACATTTTCCCTCCCCAATGGTTTGGTAACATGTTAATATTTCTACGGTTGCCACCTGCATTGCAACACTGCCATTTTGATCTTAGCCCTGCAGGTCTCTGCATGGTGCAGTGAACGTTCATTGTGCATGAGTTGGAGTTTCTGTGGAGTCTACAATTTGACTTAAGTAAACACTATGCCTTGTCTTTCAAAATCTCAAGGCCCTCGTATATCTGTTCTCATAGGGTGTGTCTAGACTACAGGGTTTTGTTTTTTTTTTAAAGTGGCCTTTTTTTGAAAAAACTTCCCCTGCATCTAGACTGCCGCCGCGTTCTTTTGAAATTAAATCGAAAGAACGTGGTGGTTTTTTCGACCGTGGTAAACCTCATTTTACGAGGAAGAATGTGTTCAAGGCGTTCTTGAACACAAACAGGGCTTTTTCGAAAGAGAGCATCCAGACTGCCAGGGTCTTTCGAAATAGCAGCTCGCTTTTTTGAAAGAAGTGATTGTAGTCTAGACGCTCTCTTTTGAAAGAGGCTTTTTCGAACAATTTTTTTGAAAAAGCCTCTTTCAAAAGAGGCTTGTAGTCTAGACGTACTCTTACTCTCCAGATTGCAGGAATAAAAGGTAGAGTAAAAGGAAGGCGAAACTCTTTGATCCTTCAGAGCACAGGTGCAGTGTGTTGTATATGCATATGAGCAGAAACAAGAACAGAGCAGAAAAAAAGGGGATGCAGGGGAAGCTACTGCTGCATTAATCAGAGATCAGCTGCAAGTACTCCTGGCTAGTAATAGAAATAAAACCAAAGAAGGGAACATATTACTAAATCCCAATCATAACAATGAGCCAGTTAGCCAGGTGCTCCCATTTTATTCTAACTTCTGTAGCATGCAGTAGTAGCACCACAGTTGTTCTTTTGTGAATGCATTATTTAATGCCCAGGCACTTCCTGCCTTAGTCATCAATTCTTGCTTGTGCTTATACACGCGGGGGGGGGGGGGGGGGGGGGGGGGGGGGGGGGGGGGGGAGGAGAGGAGGAGAGAGCAAAAGACCACACCCTCCAAGGTATCAGCATTTCAGAACAGGTGGCCCAATGATCATATCAAGTGAGGCATGACTAGCCTGTCAACACTCCTTTCAAATCAGTAACCAGGGCAACAAAACAGAGCTTTACAACCAACCCTTCAGGCTACATCAATCAGGGGTCTCTTGTCACTGGGGGGGACCTCCCCCATTTGTACAGGTAACTGCGATTCATTCATTCATTTGTTATATGACAGATGAATGTGTAGGGATAAACCTATAAATTAAAGATGTACTATAGAGATATCACACAGCTAATTCCAGTGTTTAACTATCTTTGTAGATAGAAAGTTTTGTCTAACTTCTAATCTAAAACTCCCTTGCTGCAGATTTACATTGGTCATGTCTCCTCTTTGTAACAGCCCTTAACATATTTGAAGACTATTATCAGATTCCCCCCCCCTCCTCCCCCCCCATAAGAATGGCCATAATGGGTCAGACCAAAGGACCATCTAGCCCAATATCCTGTCTGCCAACAGTGGCCAATACCAGATGCCCCAGAGGGAGGGATCATAACAGGTAATCCTCACATGATCCCTCCCATCACCCACCTCCAGAGAAACAGAGGTTAGGGATACCATTCCTACTCATCCTGGCTAACAGCCATTGATGAACCTTACTTCCATGAATCTATATAGCTCTTTTTTGAACCCTGTTAAAATTCTAGCCTTCATCGCATCCTAAGGCAAGGAGTTCCACAGGTTGACTGTGCGCTGAGTGAAGAAAAAAGTGCCCAATCTTCATTGAACAAGACTAAACATACCCAGTTTTTTTAACCTTTCTTCATAGGTCAGTTTTTCTACACCTGTTATCATTTTTTGTTGCTCTCCTCTGGAATTTCTCCAGTTTGTCAACATCTTTTTAAAAGTATGGTACCCAGAACTGAACACAACACTCCAGCTGAGGCATCACCAGAGTTGAGGGGTTTTTGTTGTTTATTTGTGGGAGGGTTTTAATATGGAGTATACATTTAAGTTGAGCCTGTATTATAGAGTCTTTAAAAAGTTTCCATGCAACTTCCAGGGATTTCACTTTTGGCACTGTGCCTTTTAATTTCTGTTTAACTAACCTCATTTTTCTTTAATTCCCCTTTCTGAAATTAAATGCTGCTATGGCATTTTTCTTCCCACGGAGATGTTACATTTAATTATATTATAGTCTCTAGTACCAAGTGGTTCAGCTATAATCATATCTTGGATCAGAGCCTTTCCTCCATGTAGGACTAAATCAAGAATTGCCTCTCCTTTGTGGAATCCTGGACCAGCTACTCCAAGAATTAGTCACTGAAGGTGTTAAGAAATTTTATCTCTGTATCCCATCCTGAGGTGACATGTATTCAGTCAATATGGAAGTAGCTGACCTCCCCTATTATTATTGAAGGTTTTTTTTATTTTTATAGCCTCTCTCCCGGACCAGTTCACAGTCATTATCACCATCCTGGTAAGGTGGTTGGTAATATATCCCTACTGTTATATTCTCATTATCAGAGCATGGAATTATTATCTATAGAGATTCTATTGTACAGTTTGGTTCATTTAAGAGTTTTACATCATTTGATTCTATAATTTCTTTCATAAATAGGGAGTACACTTTCACAATGAGGAGTAGACTTCCTCAACCCACAGTGAAGCATGCCCCATTGGTACCAAAGAGACCAGCTTTGAGTCTGGTGATGGCAGTGCAGGCGAAATAATCACTTGTTTCTCTCTAGATGTAACCCTACAAAGAGGAACTGCAACTGTAGAAGCCACTGGGAATGGTGCTCTGGGACCATCTGTAGGACCATGGGAGCATGCATTTCCAATTCCAGGACCAGGCATGATTTCTGAACAGTAGGGGAGTCTAGCACCAACAGGTTAAGCAACTCTATGGCTGTCTCAAATGCCTTGTGTGTAGATGGCATTGTAAAGGCTCCTAAGACTACAGTACCAAAAGTGTCACTGGTCCTCAAGGGACTTGTGTTGACGGATCCTTCTTGGGCTCCCAGGTCAGCAATTCCTCTTGATTCATCGACTGTGTCTGGCAGCCCTGGCCTTTTTCAAGTAGAGTTTGAACCCTGTACAAATGTGACATTTGTCACTCATAAACCTACACAAGAAACTTAAGACAGCTGGGATATGGGTCACTCACTATCATAGGCTTGTTACATGAGCAACAGGCCTGGAAGACAAGAGAACTAGTCGTTACTCCAGTACTGAGCCCGGTACCCAACTATTAATCAGGAACCCCACTCTATAAATTTACTATCCTATATTTATCCTCATATCTAAATATAGACAAAAACACTGCACTAGACTATAAGTCTATAGGTACCACATACACTAAATGAGAGAAAACTTGCAGATGCATATATTGGAGCTCTAACAGCAGTCATTGGTGGTAGGAAGGAGCTGCATACAGTGGTGTGAGGCATCAGTGGGCGCTCACGCTGCTGAGACAGGTACTGCTAAAGATATCTCCCACAACTGTGCATGGAGCGGGTACACAACTACAGAAGAACAGACATGTGCAATCAGTTGAAGAAGAATAAAACATTCTAGTGGGAGAGAATGGGTGGGTAAAATGTGACAAAGTCAAGTGTCACATTTTATATATATGAAAAAAATATTCAGTTTAAGACTTCCTCTTGCCCAATTGCTGCCCTTCCAAATGTTTGACAGGGACACACACACTCTGCCATCACCCACACCTAAAGGTGTGAAGAAATAGAAAGGAGAATCATTTACAAATAAGAGTTGCCTGTGAAGTTGCACCATCTTCAGTTATGCATTCCTTGGTTACTACACTTAGTTTCTGGTTGCATAGCACCGAGCTTGAAATTTGAGGACCTGATTATTACTGATAATGGTGATTGGGAATTTCAGGAATGAGTTATAGCAGGTCTAAGGAAGAAAAAAAACATTTTTTTTTTCTGGAGAGGAACTCTAGACCTCTGCTAGAAAGGAGTATTACATCACCCAGAGGGGTTGCAAGAACATGCCACACAATGTGGGAGAAATGAAAGCAACACAAGCCACCTGAGCTGGTATATATGATATAGCCAGCCAAAGGAGGGCCTTCATGGAAGGATGCAAGAATTGAAGCATAATAAGTGCAGATCACAGCTAAGATAACAAGAAGGCAGACAGCGTCAGAGGGAGAATAAAGAAATTGGACTAAAGAAGAAGAAAGACAATGAGAAAAATAGTGAAGAATACTCAAAAAAGAGGAAAAATAGGAAGAAAGGAGAAAAGGCAGAGACAGAGTAACAAATAAGATAGTGTGGTTTCATTCTACCAGAGGATGTTGCACCAGCACACAAGTTAACTGGAGAGTGACCAGGTAGAGTCAGATTAGCGAAGCTAAAGTAAATATTGTAAACAGTTCATGTACCAAAACAAAAGCAGTGGAAGAAATTGCTTTCTGACATTACAATGGTTGTAGTCTTTACCAGTGCAGGAACCCCCCACAGCATCCCTCCTTACTAATAAGGTTGCCAGATGGTTTCAACAAAAATACTGAACACACTTGACATTACATCACAATCTACATTACGTCTTATTTAGAAAATACCGGACATTTATATGGTCTCATTTATATTTTCTCGATTTGTTTCCCGAACAGAAAGCTCAAATACTGGAC
>CM057846.1:16692193-16713567 GCA_030068395.1 Apalone spinifera
TCCGGTATTCTCTGATTTTTTTTACCGGACAAAGAGTGCAAATACCAGACTGTCCGGTAGAATACCAGACACCTGGCAACCCTACTGAGCACACATATTGCTGTCGTTTTTGAAAAGTCTCTGAGGGGTAGCTGTGTTAGTCTGTAACTAAAAAAATTAAAAACCAACGATGGTCCTGTAGCACCTTAAAAACTAACCAAAAATAAATATAGATAGTATCATGAGCTTTTGTGGGCATAACCCACTACTTCAGATGACAAATATGGAGCAAGAGACACAGAGGTTCAAATATAAAGCAGAAAAAGAGGGGAGAGAAGGAAGGGGGGAAAACCAGTCAATTAAAGTGTCTGTGCTAAATGAGGCTAATACAATGGGCTGTAAGTGTCCAATACTTAGTTTTTGATGTCATTTAGGTGTTGAATATTTTCAGTTTGTTTCACCTGAGTGTCATGGTTACTTAGCCACAGAATTTCCGTCCTGCTTCCTGCAGAGCTCACCTCATCCTGACTGGTCTGCTGCCCTCTCAGCCAGATATCATTAACTATACAGTTTGAAAAAAAATTAAGCACTCAAGATGTAAAATAGGTAGGGAATGAAGGGAGAAGAAAAGGTATCTTCTACTTCACTGCCCAAACATATGTTTTCTGTGACTAGGCCTCAAGGTCAAGAACAATTCAATATATTACAAGTGAGCAGATGAAAGCAAACGTAGTGTTCACCTGACATCCCACTCACTTCACAGATCTCAGTGTATTTATCATCCTCTCACAAATTCTCCTTGGATGACGTGATTTTTTTTAAAATTTCTATCATTACTTTACACACTTTTCAGAACTGCTTTATTTGAATCATTTCCTGGATGCCCAACCTTCATTACCGGGCACGATTTCAGCACTTAGGCTGCTGATCCACCTCACCACTCCTCACACTCATGTTTCCTGTTCTTGCAATCCCCCTTACATGTTAGCACTCTCCTTGTTCTTCCTTCTAGTTTACCTAATTCTTTTCTCACAGCCTGAAGGCCCTTGCTCATTTAATATTCCTCATCCTACTTTAGGGCCTTTTTCTGTCACCCTTTCTCATGCTGAGTTCTACCTTCTCTAGAGTAGTCATTCATTTCATTGGAATTACTCAGGGAGGAAGATACTACTCAGTGTAAGGAAGGGTAACAGATATAGGCCCTTACTTTTCATATTTCCCTTCCATTCTATCCAAAATATACCTATTAGTATCTTTCCCTTCTGCTGGTCTGACCATTTCACATCTTCCTTAAATTCACTGGTTTTCTGTGTTTTACAGCATCAATGTACAATCCTCTTCTGCAAGGGCCTACATTATTTCATCTCCTTCCCACATTTTGATTCCTATTCTCCTTTCCGTTGTCTCTCCTTAAGCCTCCCTTCAAATCTACCTTCCGTGTTTAGATTCATGCCTTCCCTGATGTATGGAAAGAATCTCTCACTTCTCTGTCATAGAATCATAGAGCTGGAAAAGACCTCAGGAGGTCAAGTCCAACCCCCTGCCCAAGTCAGGACCAATCTCTACTAAATCAACCCAGCCAGGGCTTTGTCAAGCCAAGACTTAAAAACATCTAGGGATGGAGATTCCACCACCTCCCTATGTAACCCATTCCAGTGCTTCACCACCTTCTTAGTGAAAGAATTTTTCCGAATTTCCAACCTAAAACTCCCCCACTGTAACTTGAGACCACTGCTCCTTGTTCTGCCATCTGTCACTACTATAAACAGCCTTTCTCCATCCTCTTTGGAACCTCCCTTCAGGAATACTATCAAATTCCCCCTCACTCTTCTCTTCTGCAGACTAAACAAACCCAAATCCCTCAGTCTCTCCTTGTAGGCAGGGCTCAACAAATACGCTTATCTACTCGCCCGTGGTGAGTAGATTTCAGCCGGTCACTCCGTTCACTGGCGGTCCGCGCATGTGCAGTGCGGGTCACGCGCATGTGCAGTGTGGGGCTGGCGAGTGGCTTTCACCATGATCGTCGAGCCCTGCTCATAGGTCATGTGCTCCAGCCCCCTAATCATTCTGGCCGCCCTCTGCTGGACCCTCTTCAATGCGTCCACATCCTTTCTATAGTGAGGGGCCCAGAAGTGGACACAATACTCCAGATATGGCCTCACAAGACCTGAATAAAGGGGAATAATCACATCTCTGGATCTGCTGGCAATGCTCCTCCTAATGCAACCTAATATGCCATTAGCCTTCTCTGCTACAAGGGCACACTGTTGACTCATATCCAGCTTCTCATCCACTGTAATCCCCAGGTCCTTTTCTGCAGAACTACTACTTAGCTGGTTGGTCCCCAGCCTGCTTGGGATTCTTCCGTCCCAAGTGCAGGACTCTACACTTGTCCTTGTTGAACCTCATCAGATTTCTTTTGGCCCAATCCTCTAATCTGTCTAGGTCACTCTGGACCCTATCTCTGCCCTGCAGTGTATCTACCTCTCCCCCTAGTTTAGTGTCATCTGCAAACTTGCTGAATATGCAATCCATCCCCTGATCCAGGTCATCAATAAAGATGTTGAACAAAACCGGTCCTAGAACCGATCCTTGGGGCACTCTGTTTGAAATCAACCGCCAACCAGACATAGAGCCCTTGATCACTACCCTTTGAGCCTGACAATCTAGCCAGCTTTCTATCCGCCTTACCTTCCACTTATCCAATCCATAATTCCTTAACTTGCTGGGAAGAATATCGTGGGAGACCATATAAAAAGCTTTGCTAAAGATAAGGTATATCACATCCACTGATTTCCCCATGTCCACATAGCCAGTTACCTCATCATAGAAGCTAATCAGATTGGTCAGGCATGACTTGTCCTTGGTGAATCCATGTTGACTATTCCTGATCACCTTTCCCTCTTCCAAGTGCTTCAAAACGGATTCCTTGAGGATCCCCTCCATGATTTTTCCAGGGACTGAGGTAAGACTGACTGGTCTGTAGTTCCCTGGCTTGTCCTTCTTCCCTTTTTTAAAGATGGGCACTACATTTGCCTTTTTCCGATCATCCGGGATCTCTCCTGATCTCCATGAGTTTTCAAAGATAACGGCCAAAGGCTCTGCAATGACATTTGCCAATTCCCTCAGTACCCTCGGATGCATTAAATCCGGGCCCATGGATTTGTGTATGTTTAGCTTTTCTAAATAGTTCCTAACCTGTTCTTTCCCCACCAAGGGCTGTCCATCTCCTTCCCAAACTGCGTTGCCTAGTGGTCAAAGATCTCTTCTTCATTCCTTATTATTATTATTAGTTATTATTTTTATTATTATAGCCTCAACCAGGGCAGGACCCATCTATGCTAAGTGCAATGATTGATTCAGCGATCATCTCTGTACCAAAGAACTTACTAACTTTATTCAGGACGTAAAGATGGGTGAAGCAAATAAACAGATGGGGTGGGAGAGGGAATATGTTCTTTCATAGACTAGCTATATACATGAATTTGCTATATAGCTATATATATTGCATATAACAGAGTATATTTTGTTTTTCATTAATAAGCAGTTCTGTTCATTACTTGTCCAATCTTTATCAACTGGGATGTTCTGTAGCTGCTCCAGAAGAAGTGAATGAAAGAAGGATTTAGTGAAGGAGTGGGGAGTGACTTTACATTTTCTCCCCAAAGGGCATTCCTCATATTAAGGGCAGCACAGAAGAAAGTGCTAATGGGTGAAGTGGGCAAACGGATAATCAAAGCACGCAGTATTGCCATTGTGCAGGGGGTAGCTGATGATGCAATGAATAGATACGGTGAGGCAAAACTCTGAAAGGCCTTGAGGGTAATTCCTCCCTGGAACTCACTCTTCTGGGAATCCTATCTGTACCATACCTTCCTTTGTGGGAACATATGTCCCATTGTCTTGTCTACCTTAGATTGCGAGCACTTTCAGACCGGAAATGTGCCTGTTGTTATATCCGTAAACAGTTATGTAATTTTATGGAAATAAATAAGTTATCACTAATATTTATGCAGTATATGAAGTGAAATCTCTTGGGAAACTATCAAATAGAGTTGGTCTGGGAGAGGGGTGCTTTATAAGAACAATAATTGCTGGAAATCTTGGGATTAATATAAAGTGGTTGCTTAAATAAAAGTTTGCCATCAGAGGTAACCATTAATGCAGTCTGTACTGTTCAGTGGAACCTTGACTTCACCAACACCTTGGGGAATATCTACCTTTGTAAATCTGTGAATTTAGATTTTCAGCTTATCCCCAACTAAAATCCACGAGAAAATGGCCATGAAGAAGCTTCAGTCCTAAGGACTCCATAGGAGTAGAGCGTTAGCCAAGTGCAACCTAGCAGACATCTTTGGTTAACTGGAACTATTGCTCACTAGGTGTTGGTAAATTGAGGCAACATTGGGTAAATCTGTGTTGCATTATATTTATTGTTAAATGCCCTGTAGCTGATGTACTGATCAGCAATAGTTCTTACAACATTCCTTATCTGACTACTCAGTACTTCATTTTTTGACAACTGATTGTGTGTCCACAAGCTTGCTTTTCCCCTGTATTTCTGCTAAGTTTCTGATTAAATGGTTGTTTCCACTGCCAATAACATAAGAAAAGGACTGCCCATTTTTACTTGATGGGGAATTTTAATGCAATATATGGCCTTGATCCTGCAATGAGTTACTCATGAGTTGACCTCTGTGCGCATGTGGACTGTTGTGTCTAAAGGGTCTCCACATGGGCTCACAGTTCACTGAAAGATGGAAGCCTGTGTTTGCATGTGCGGCTTGTATGGTTCTTACTGCATGACAGAATTTGTATCTAGTTTGTTTACCTGAAAGATATTCAGACAAACAAGTTCCCAGGAATACCTACCATGGGAAGGCCCATCTGTGCACCAAGAATTGGAGCGGAGTGCTTTTTTTTGGACAAATAGTTTATTTAAAAAAAAAAAAAGCCATTTCAGCCAAGCAAACTTCCAATATATTTCCTTTTTGAAGTGAAAATGTTTTTTTCTGACATTTTTTTAAATGAAATGTTTCAAGTTCTCATTTCATAATG
Source organism: Apalone spinifera (assembly GCA_030068395.1). NCBI lineage: Eukaryota > Metazoa > Chordata > Testudines > Trionychidae > Apalone > Apalone spinifera. Next base: position 16,697,231 of record CM057846.1, read on the forward strand.
ATGTTTCATTTTGAAGTTTAGCTTGATTATTTTTCAAAAACAGAAAGGGATAAAAAAGACTCAAATTGAAATGAAAAAGAATATTTCAGGGTCAGATGAAACATTTCATTCGACCCCAAAGAAGTTTTTGTTGTTTTTGTTTCTTGTTTCAGCAAGAATAAACAAAACATTTTTATTTTGGTTTGACCCAAAACATTTTTTTTCACTTTTACTAAGCATCAACTTATAGTGGGGAGGGATTGGCTAATGTAATACCACCATACGCATGGAGGGGTCTGAGGCCAGGCTGGGCGGCAGGCCCTAAGTTACAATGGCTAAGCAGTTAAGCGCTTGTGTTTAACTGGTTGACCCGTTTTAACATCCCTAGTTTTTATGGAATCCCAGAGTAAATATTACTGTGCTTAGGCTGTGCTGATAGGCACCAATAAAGAACCCTATGGAAAGGTAGATAAGGATAGATAGATTTTTAAGATAGTTGTACACAGGAATCAGATCGTGACAATGCATTGAGTTAAACCTGTAACGCTAGAAACTCCACCCTATTCAGGCATTAGTCCTGCAAGGTACTGAACGTGGGTAAACTTAGGAGTCTAGCCCACACATGACCATTTGCAGGATCAGGGTCTTTGCTGTTCATAATATTAAACTGTGTTGTTAACATTATAACATTTTAAAACTAATTTCTAAACTAAATCCTAGTTAGCAGTAAAAATATCACAGTCCCACTGCAGGGAAACTAAAAGACAACAAGATACTCTTAACCATGCACACACAATATCCCAAACAATGCTCTGATCTGCAATTAGCAATGTAAATAAACCAAAATATGATCTGAAATAATAAAACCCCACTTATCTGTGTCCAACATCAGACATAATGAATTGTGCCTGTGGTGGTGATTATGACACAAGGAGTTGTGTGGAAATGTTGAGTATGGAAAATAGCATTTAGAAACCTTATAATCAAAACATTACAAGTTAGAATGAAATACTAAAAAGGAGTATGTTCAGGCAGGACTTACACTCAGGGCTTTTTATTTTCTCTTTGAAGCTAAAAAGTAAATCAGTTTCAATGGCTCAAAGGGTGGGCGAGTCTCTGTGATATGAATCAGACTTTTCATTCAGTTTTATGAAAATCTGGCTTCACTCATGACCTATAATCATTTTTTGCTGCAACTGATGTACAGTACAATGTCTACCATCGAATTTATAGGATTCTGCTAATTCACCAGAATTTGGGGGGACAGATCACAACCTGGGGTTCTTTCCTGGACTGTTTTCTGGGGTGAGGTGGGGATTTAGTACAGAAATAATGGTAAGTTTGGTTACAAAGAAATATAGAATGGTCTTTGCTGTGGAAACCAAATTCTAGTTATTAAATGGAGGTATGTCCTGATCCCCAGGATGGTATGTTTTATAAACTGAACCAAATACCTGTATTCTGTTCTATAGTCAGGGTTAGATTTTTTTTGAGGGTCCCATCAGTGACTGTATCCAGTTAAGAAGATACACATCTTCTGTCTGTCTTAGGATTTATGCTACTGTCCATCACCAATGAATCTAAGTAGCTACCATGTAAAATTGAAAGCAATAACTTTTCAGTAGATTTCATGGAATTTCTGGCACTTCCCTTTTTGGGGTAAAAATTCTTTACAGAACAGGGTTGGGTTAATTTTATGTATTTTAGCAGTTCTTATTAAAAAAAAGCAGATCTTATAGACAGATTACAGAAACAGAAAAAGCATGAAAAAAACTAATTATCAAAAACTACATTTGCTTATCAGCTCACTGTGGAAAGCACCCAAAATTTAGATCCAGTGATTGCCATCTTTGAATTAAATACATTAGAAAATGTGTATCTCCTTTCCTGTTTCATGGGTACATGGATATTGATACACTCATAATAAAAGGTTTTGCCTTACTTTAAAGGTATTTTGTGATGTAAGTATGCAATGAGTGTATTATCAAGTGTGCTTCTGAGAGTGCTTCATTACTGCACAAATAGCCACTTTAGAGAAATACAACTTTTACAAAGCTATCTATAGAACACTATTAATTCAGAATTATGTCATGTGACAGGTACAGTTTATATCTTCTCTTTGTTCTCCTGTCCTCTTTCTCTAGTGACCTCAATCACTCACGTGACTTCTGTACACTCCTGATTCACAAATCTTCTTTTTTTACTTTTGATTTGGTTCTCTGAATTCAATCTATGTCTCAGCCTCTCTCTCTAGCTTTTAATTCTGTGTCCCATATACCTCACCATTAACATACATCTACTACAGCCAAAATTGGATTATCTGTATGCCAGATTCTCTAGTCTGGCCAAGTTGTGCACAGAGGAAAGGAAGAGAGTAAGGAGACAAAAAGGGCTCTAAGACACCTTTATAGTCTCCCTATCCTGGAGCCAGTCAGGTGCCACTAGGCAAAAGTTAGAGAACCCAAATGACTGCTCTGTCCTAGACTTGTCTGCCTGTGTTTGAAGCAGCTGGGGGATGGACAAAGTAAAGGGCCTCTTCAGCCATGTGCACTCTGCATCTGGAAGGGAGGTGGTTTAGACTATCCAAAAAATCCTCTATGCAGGGAGATTATTAGGGCCCTAAACCCTTTAGCTTTCATGGCTGCTTTGTGCCACAACAATGGTAGCAAGGACCTGTCCCTCTTTCTTCTCGAATGCTCTCAATCTTCCCATTCTCCATCACTATTGACAAAGCCACTGTGCGGTCATTCAGGCCTATAATCTGGCGGTACTTTTTGATTCCTTATTCTCAGTTGACATTTGAACTCAGCCAATGGAGGACAGGGAAATAAGGGTGAGACACACTGTTCAGCAACCATATAAGGAAAATAAAGTCAGTAGGCAAACAAAACAAAGTAAGACATGCTAGTGCAGAAACAAAGCTATGGTCCTGAGACCAGCATTTCAAAATCTGCCTGCCTAAATTTAGCTGCCTAAATATCAGCTTAGGAGCCTAAATAAAAGTGTTTTGATTCTTTGAATGCCAAGCCCCAACAATTTCCATTGACCTGGGATCTCTGGGTGCAGAGCACTTTCAAAAATCAGGGTGCTCTTTTATTCAAGGAGCCTGTAAATGTCACAATAGTGAATCTGCATCTCTTCTTAGCAACAGCCTTGCCAATTACCTCATCTACTGATTGTATGCGTATCAGGATAGCCTGCCCCTTTATGTCCCAACGGACTTGAAACAATTCATCAGACACAGCTGAGGAGGACTCGGTTGTTTTCTATTAAGGGCTAACAGAGCTCAATTGGACGAGCTGCAGAAAGAAGTTGGACTCCTACGGGCTCTGACATAGGAGAGAAAGAGAGGCAAAGAGAAAAAAGCCTGTAGGAGTTGTAGCCCAGGGTGACCTATGGAACTAATGTGTGTTTGATGCTTTTCCTGAGTTTTACTTTTGAAGATTAAAACTGCCTGAAAGGAGACTTGGGTCTGGCAGAAAGTCCTTCCTAGGAAGGCCTGGAGATCCATCCTGGGTGAGTGGAAACTGAGGTATCAGCAAACCTGAAGGGTCACATCTTAAAAGGAATAATCAAATTAAAACACTATTTCACCATGCTCTAAAAAATATCATACCAGAAAACTCTCTTCCCAACATGCCAAGGAACTCACCATCAAATATCAGTGCATTTAACGCACATGCAAGTAGAGAAAGCCTATTTATCAATCATATCTTTTTGCTTTCACAAATCACTACATTTTTCACAAGGACAAAACACATCTCTTTGTGCTGAATATTTTTAAAAAGCAGTCATGACCAGAAATAAACACTCTTGAGTACAAAACAGCAGTAGTCTCTTCAAACATTATGAAGTCACATATATTATAAAAAATTAGTAAATCTGCTTCAGAACCCTCTGAGGTACCATGCCCAAGGTTAATAACACAGACATTCAGCTCTCTGGCTGGTTATGTGACTTTGCCTCCTCTAGGAAATATAAACTTGACCTCCAAATTCTGCAGATAATTGAGTTTCAAACCAAGCACACACCGCTAGTTTTGATACCAATGAAGTGTTTTGCCTTGCAGTCATGGAATCTTAAGTAAAATTCCACTGTCTTTTTCTGTCTTTGAAAGTGGTTTTCCATTAAGAATGTAGCTTTTAAAAAGACAGTTCCTCAAGGACTATCCTTTCTCATTGCAAAAGGTTGGAAGGGCTGACCTGTTAAATCTGGATCTCATATCCCTTGTGCACTAAAAACCATATTGTATCATAACTTACATTCTACTCCTCACACTAACCCTAATTTATGTAAACGGCAACCTTGAGAATTAGACTGCAACAATAGCAACAACTGGCTTCTGTTCTAAACAGTGCCACATACGTCTTTTCTGTCTTTGGATGAGTCAATTATCTTTCTGGGATTCCACTTTCTGTCTGTAAAATGGGAATCATAATACTTCCCAACCTCACAGGTTGTTATGAGCGCTTGGAGTGAATGATGATAGTAGTAGCAAGAGAAATAGCTTTAAATTAACAAGGAAATCTATTGAATTACTAGGGGGCTGCACCCCCTGCTCACTACGCCCACCAATGCCCCTCACTCTGGGAGTGGCAGCCCTGGCCTGCCCCCTCCCTGCCCCGCTCACCGGACTGAGGCAGGGCCAGCTCTGGCTCTCTCTTCCCTGCTGCTAGAGGAAGGGGGAGCCGTGCTACGGCCACGGTGAGTCAGCCCCAGCTCTTTCCCCCAAACCGCTGGGGAGGGCCCAAGGCCCTGACATCCAACCCCAGTTATCTTTCCCCAAGCACAGGGAGAGGGGAGGAAGTGGGCTCGAGGAGGCAGGTTGGACGCAGAGTGATGTGATGACGTCAATCTGTTGTCCCGCAGGAAAATTTTTTTTGATATATAGAAAGAGATTGGGAGGGGGGGCTTTTTTGTCTCTGATATCTATGATCTCAGAATTAGTGACAATGTAACAAACAGAAGCTCTAAGAGAAAATAAAACTATCTGTTTTTTAAGAGGGATAGGAATTTGACATTACCTCAAGAAAAGGAACTTTTATTCAAGGCTCATTAAAGTCACTGAAAAAACTATCACTAGTTTCAATAAGTTTCTCATCAGGCCCAAAGTTAGAGGAAAATGTATTTTACTATTCTTTTTTAAAAGTTTGAGCTTTTTTTTTTTTTTTTTTTTTACTCTTTATATGTCTTTGCTTGCAATATATAAATTAGACATTTTTTCTTATTGATTCTTCCTTACATCTTCCTCAGATTTGCTTTCTGCATACTGCCATTTTTTTCTGACTAACCTCAGCAAAGCCATAGAATAATTTTTCTTTGCCAAGTGTGGATGCCTGCCAGAAAAAGCCAAATGGGAGTTAAGACTATTTGAACAAGCTTGTCAGCTTCCACAAGCTCCCAGAGTAGTTCTTTTTTAATTGATAATGACATTGCAAACCAGAGAATTGTGCGCTCTGTATGGGTTCAGTGTTTATTACTCAGTTATTTTAAATATTGTATTGCGCATGGGGCTAACAGAGCATCTGCTTATCCTGTAGTAACTGGATAAAGAACAGGGTCCTTCAAATCAAATTAATCATATTAGTTTTTTGCCCTCTACTGTTGTTTATATAGCTGATGACCCCTGTTAAGAGTTCCCAGACGAATGGCACAACAGGAGTGAAGACAAGGGGGAGGGGAGAATCATAATGCTTACTTTTTTAAATGTTCCATAAAGTTATTTCTGTGACATACAAATGATTCATTTTTCTGACATGAATAAAAACTGATATAATACCCATGATATTTTATACAATTGCTGAAACAAGGATGAATAAACTCACCAAAGATCCCTCACAGCCTTAAAAGGAAGTAGCCTTACTACATGTATGCTACTCAATGTACTCCTTTCACTGAAACTTAGTTATCTTTGTTTGACATTAGAACTAAGATTTTTGTATGTTTCATAATATTTCCCTTTTCCAGTTAAAACAATGGAACCAATGCTGCCAACTACCCTTAATTTTTGTGGAAAACTTGGGAGAAACCCTGAATAATTCTCATAAACCTTGGCTATGCAAAAGAGTGTCTAAATGTTGCTTACATAAAACGTTATAGTTTACAGGAAAGAAAGGGAAATTCCCTTTGTTAATATTGCATAATACACACCAATTATAAACTATAACAGTATGATGCAAGGATATATTTTTACTTGGGCTTCTGCTGGCCATATGAACCACAAGGACAAGACTTCAGCAGCTTATACTATACATAGTACTAGTGCTGGAAGTCAATAATACAGGGTCTTTATTTACAAGTATGACAGTATTTCTCACTGTTGTTATAATGAACGAAGGTGTATATACAAAAATAAAGAAAAGAAAACGACCAGATCCATACATTTAAAGTAGGATGCACAAAGTATGACACCAGTGAGGGCCACGCAGGATTGTTTTGAAAGTTAGAAAACTGTTTTATATTTATGAAAATATGTGACCAAATGAAGTTTCATGCAATTGTATCTACATTCTTTAAAACTGTTCTAGAGGATTTACTGGGTGTTGCTCCAGTCCTTGTGGGGGTCCAGGGCTGAGGGTGAGGGGTGCAGGAGTCGGGGTTGGGAGGGCTCACTGGGGCTGCCCACAGTGGCGATGACAGCACTGCTCTGCTCTCTGGGGCACTTGGGGCCACACTGGCTTGTCGGTGGTTCCCGGGATAGGGGGGAAGGTGTGAGAGAATGTCTCCGACAGGAGTGGGGGGCAGGGACTCGCTGCCAGCCCCAGCCTGCGCAACTCCCTCCCACTACCCCCAATGGTCATTCCAAAACATAACTGTCCCTGCTCTCAGACTCCTCCCTTTCCGAGTTATGGAAAGCATTAGGACACTTCCCATTTTCCTGGAAGAACAAAACCCTGACTTTGCTTTTAAGTTAGGATAAGAGGAAGCTACATACCATGTTTGGTGGTCTCAGCTTTTATCATTTAGGAGGAGTTCTTGAACAAATGGACTCACAGACAGACAAACTCTTTAAAATACACATGCACACACACACCAGTTTAGTTAGCTCTACAACGTGAACACAAAACCAGAAAAGCAGGAAAATGGAAAGCAAAGTTATCTAAATGGGTATATTGTCTACTCATGCAGTCAGAATCACAGAAGTCAGTAGTTATGTTCACCACTATCTTTTCAACTCAACAGTAATGTAAGCAGATATCAGAGGGGTATCCTGGACCAGTCTACACAAGAGATCCACTTCCTGGACACTGCGGTGCAAATAAATGATGCTTACATAAACACTACCCTATACCGAAAACCTACTTACTGCTATGCCTACCTTCATGCCTCCAGCTTCCATCCCAGACACACCACACAATCCATTGTCTACAGCCAAGCACTAAGGTACAACCGCATTTGCTCCAACCCCTCAGACAACCACCTACAAGATCTTCACCAAGCATTCTTGAAACTACAATACCCACCTGAGGAAGTGGGGAAACAGATTAACAGTCAGACGTGTACCCAGAAGCCTCCTACTACAAGACAAGCCCAACAAAGAAACCCACAGAACAACACTGGCCATCACTTACAATCCTCAACTAAAACCTCTCCAACACATCATCAGTGATCTACAACCCATCCTGGACAATGATCCCTCACTTTCACAGGCATTGGGAGGCAGGCCAGTCGTCGCCCACAGACAACCTGCCAACCTGAAGCATGTTCTCACCAGCAACTATACACCGTACCACAGTAACTCTAACTCAGGAACCAATCCCTGCAACAAACCTTGGTGACAACTCTGCCCACATATCTGCATCAGCAACACCATCACAGGACCTAACCATATCAGCCACACCATCATGGGTTCATTCACCTGCATATCTACCAATGTAATATATGCCAACATGTGCCAGCAATGCCTCTCTGCTATATACATTGGCAAAACTGGACAGTCCCTACGTAAGGGAATAAATGGACACAAATCAGATATCAAGAATGGTAATATACAAAAACCTGTAGGAGAACACTTCAATCTCCCTGGACGCACAGTCGCAGATTTAAAGATAGCCATCCTGCAACAAAAAAACTTCAAGAACAGACTTCAAAGAGAAACTGCTGAGCTACAGTTCATCTGCAAATTTGACACCATCAGTTTAGGATTAAACAAAGACTGTGAATGGCTAGCCAACTACAAAAGCAGTTTCTCCTCTCTTAGTGTTCAGACCTCCACATCAGCTGCTAGAAGTGGGCCTCATCCTCCCTGACTGAATTGACCTTGTTATCTCTAGCCTTACCAATGTTTCTTAAAGTGTGTTCCGTGGCACACCGGTGTGCCACGAGGCAGTCGGAGGTGTGCCGTGGAGAAAAGAGTTCAAAATGGCTGCCCTTAAAAGGGCAATGCCTGCTTTTTTTTTCTCTTCTCAACCCTTGGTGTTCTGCATTAAAAAAAAATAGTTTGGTGTTCCTCAGTCTTAAAAAGTTTAAGAAACACTGAGGCTTACTCTTGATTGGTACTCTTTTCTTATGCCTGTGTATTTACACCTGACTCTGGAATTTCCACTACATGCATCTGACCAAGTGGGTCTTTGCCCATGAAAGCTTATGCTCCAATAAATCTGTTAGTCTATAAGGTGCCACAGGACGCCTCGTCACATAAGAAGATATGTTTACTTACGATATCATCATGTCTAACACTACCATAGGGATTAACTTGGACCAAATATCTCAGTTTATATTTATCAATATCTGTCAGTTTATATTTATCAATCTCGATATACTTGACTTTGATTAAAAAAGGCTTTCACAACAGCAAGTATCATTAAACATTTCAGTTTTCAACTGCTGAAACTGCAATTTCATTCTAAAACATCACTAATATGTGCCTGTCACCTGCTAAAATAAAGTACTCTTTAGGATACCTCATGGGGGTCATCCTCCTCAAAAGTAATTTTAAAAAACAAATTCCAAAAATTGTTTAAATACTGCCACATATTCATTAACAATGCTAATAACCAACCTCTGTGCAACTAATGGAAACATTTCCCACCTGTTCATGTTTATGTGAGAGAGTTCCACCATGGTGCACTGTAAGCATGCAAATACAATCTCACACATTTCCACAAATTTTGGTACCAAACACACTAAAAAATTCCACAAGATTATAATACTCTTGAAGAAAACAACTGTGTATGTTCTTCTGTAAGCATCTCTCTTCTTTGTTGGCATTACTTGTAAACTTAAGAAATCTTGCTCTATGTCTCAGGAAATCTGCTTACAAGAGTACAAGCTCAGCTAAATATCTCTTCTTGCTTCTATTTCAAATAGTTTTTCTGCAAAAGTTCTATGATGTGGAATCCCAAATAAATTCATATAATACAGTTTCACTATGTTTTCCATTTGAATGTCCTCCCAGAAGTAAGACTCTAGAGGCATGATATATTCTTTATTTCCCCAAGTATTTAACAACAGATAAATGGGATACCTATTTAAATTTGTGAAGTTTATCCTTAATAATTATTATATTTAATATTTTGACCATCATAACTTTATGAGCTGTTTGATCATTATTTTCTATTTCAGTGCTACAACTTTTCTTTGAATATTCTCTCATAAATTGTTGTATGTCATTCTTTCTAACCTGCCCATACAACAAGTTTTGCTGTTTTACTTTTCTTTTAAAGTCTCACCTCATTTTCAGTTTGTTTTTCTTGAGCCTTTTTTTACATATGCTCAGAAAACTTTTTTGTGTTATTCTTCCTGTAAATATACTTCTTACGTATGATCTTCTTTCATTTGAAACCATGAAAATAATCAATACAAAATAGACTCCTTTAATGTCAAGAAAGAAAAATTCTGTTGATTTTGCCATTATATCTGCAGCAATAAAACTGAGGCTTATTGGCACTAACTCACAGCATCATCATTAACTTATGAAAAGGAGAAAGATTTTCAAGTATGGCTGTCATACCTACTTTTGCATCCCTACAGCTATAAAAAAAATTATTTGACTTTTTGTATTTGTATCTGGTTAATATCCTTCCCAATATTTTCTTTTGATAACTTTTTTATAGACTCTCTCCATACATCCTCATTTGGAATAGTGCATCAGAGCAACAAAAGAGTGACACAACCACTGATCTTAATAATATTTTTTAAAAGTCAGTCGTAAAGACTAATTATCATATTCATATGCATTATAGCAGTCTTTAATTATATGCTCATATATTATTTTTTACATGAGACTCCTGTCTCATTCAGTGCACAAAATGAATGATATTCTAAGAATAGGCAGCTATTCAATATTTCTTGTTATTCTCTCACTGAATGCATTATTCACTGCACACTATTAAAACTAGAATTACACCATTAGAGATTTCCTCGTGAGCTTTTCCCATAACACTCATAGTATCTGAGTGCTTCCATACGTTAATGAATATCTCTTTACATCACCCATGTGAGACCTATTACAATCATTCCCTTTTACAGGATGTTGAGGCATAGAGACTAAGACCAAAATTGTTACATGTCCACTAACTTTGGGTGCCTAACTTGAAACATCTTTGCACCTGAATTTTCAAAGTGCTCAACATTTTTTTTAGTATATATTAGACCTCCTTGGTCCAGCACCCTTGGGACCTGAGAGGTCCCAAAGGAGGGATTTGCTGGACCGCGGGAGGTTATTTCTGGGTCCTCCCGGCCATTGGTCCCCCAGCCTGGCTCCACTCCTTGCTTGGCCTCCCGGCTGGCTCCCCACGTGACCAGCCCTGCCATGGCAGCCCATGATCCCACTACTGGGGCTCTCAACTTCCACTGGGGTTCCCAACCATGCCAGACCTTCCAGGGTAGCACTGGTTCTGCTGCTGGAGCTCCTGGCTTTGCCAGCCCTGCTGTGGAAGCCCTGCAGTCCTGCTGCCAGGGCTGTTGGCCCAACTGCAGCAGACCACTGCTCCTGCTACTGGCTCAGTCGGACTCCAGTGGCAGAGCTCCCATGCTAGTTTCCCTACAGCCAGCCTGGTTGGGTTCCCCGCCCTGCAGGGCTCTTACCTCTGGCCTACCTTGGGTCTCTCGGGTCCAGCAATAGAGAGGTTCAACCTGTACTTTATGTATTCAGTGCACATCTCCCACTGACTGTAGTCACAGCTGTGCAGCTTAGCACATCTGCATATCTGGCTTTGGTTGTCTCAAATTGTGCACCCAGCAAATGAGAAATATGCTCACTGACCACCTGTGAAAAGTTTAGTTTCAAGTGACATACCCAGTATTACACAGATGTGAAGCAGAGGAGGAGAAAGAATTGAATTCTCCAGGATGATATTCAATGCCTTACTCTTAAATCCCCTGTCTCAGTCATTGTACACCTTCCAATTTCTGAAATAAAAGAGGTAGGGACCCTACAACAGCCTCCTACACAATACACACTGATGTATTGCTTGAACGTGATCTGTGCACTAAAGGAGGGGTAGACTACTTTTATCCCCCCCCCAAAAAAAACCCCTTAATGTATTATGATTATTTTAGAAATATAAGCAGAAATTCCAAAGTATATTAATATATATTTAATGGAGTTGACACACGACACACACAATCAACAGAAAGTAAAAAGATATATCAAAACTAATAATATGAAAAAAATCAGGCATGCCCACACTCCCTGGGCAGCATCCGCTCCCGGACCAGCATGGTGAGGTGGAGGACACCAGTCCCCTGCCAGGGGAGCTGCTGGAAAGGCAAGGGGGAGAGAGTGGAAGGGACCTCAGCAGCACCCTCCCCGGAGAGCGGCTCCCACCCAAATACCCCTCCTTTCAACAACCTCCACCCCCACCCAGCAGGCAGGGGTACATGTTCTCTTCCTGTGGGACGCCACCACTGCCAGTTCCAACATATGCATGGCACAGATGGAAGCCGAGCTGCCCCATCGCCCCCCTCCCACCCATAGGCTCCCAGTTTTGCCTTTGTATGGGCTCTTTCTTCCTATGACTGCTTGTCCCCAGGATATGGGGGTAGCGAGACTCCTCCTGGGGACATCTGTGCCCCTGCAGGAAGGGGTCGACAGTGTAGGCCACTGATAGCCTTGCTCCAAGCACATCGCCTTCGTCTGACCCAAGACCTTTCGATGTTGCCTCAGATTAAGGCTAGGCTTCAGGCACCCTGTCTCCTGGGATGAATGCCCATCTCTTTGTTCTTCACAGATGGATCAACTGCAAGTGAGGTGCCTGCTACAGCCCTTGCGCCAGCTTCCTGACTTCGTGGGAGCCGCCGACACAGACAAGCCCAAGAGGACTTGGAGCAGGAGCACATTGCCACCCTGAGTGTTCTGCAGCGATCTTTGGAGGTGGACATGAAGCTGCACCGCACCTCCTGTCAGGAGTTCTTGCAGCAGGCTCGGACCATGTGCACAGTTTACACTGCTGCAATGGATCGCCTGCTGGCTGCTCTGGCCGCAGCTCCTGTCCTCCTGACTTCTCCTAGCCCCCGCCCGCACAATGGCGGTGGCACCACCCGAGGCAGGCACCACTCCCAGACTGATCCCTGAGCCTCTCCTTGCCCTCCTCCCCCTTTTTTTCTCCCTCCTCTCCTCTACAAATGTGATTTGGAGGCTATAAAAATTCAGATACTACCCAGAGTATTGATGTCATCTCCATCCTCCCCACCCAGACACAAGGCACTTATCTGCCCTGAAATATACAGTCCTGACAGTATGACTAGGATTATTTCTAAAGCACAAAGCTTTCTATATTGCTTCCAAATTTGAAAATAAAATCTAGGATGCTAGATAATTTTCCTGGGTATATAGTTTTAAAAGCTCCACTTACAAGCCTTTAAAAAACAATGCTTTAAATGTCGATGTTTCCCACTTTCAATCCTCCATAGTTTCCCATAATGAAGTTTTTAAAATGTCAATGAAAGGTTCACTTATTTCCATTCTAATTTCCTCTAAAACTTGTGACTCAGCATGCCATGTCAGCCACTCTGTGTACTTTAAGTACATCTAATCCCTTCAAAACAAAGTCTTACCTGTACACCATCTAGCTTGCTTTCTGTCACCCATGGAAGTTACCACTGAACTGGTGATGATCATTACCCTGTTAGTCATCTTCATTCTCTCCACTCAGACACAAGGCACCTATCTGCTCTAAAATACTACTCTTGTCTCTTTCTTTATCTGCTACTCACATGCAAGATGTTTCAAGTTGGACATAAAATTTGAGATCTCCAAAACCACCATTAAGTTTTGAAAACCTTGCTAATGCACTTTTTTCTCTTCAAGCTCTGATTTTTTCTTAAAGAACTTGTTTCCATTTAATTTTTTTTTTCTGTTACCCTGCTTAACTGCAATTTCTGTCATCAGTTTAGCATTTTCTTACTTGAGCAGGAGGAATTTAAAGTATATTTTTCGTTTTCTTTTGGCCTGGTAAATTTTTGAAGGGAAAAAAGGATATTTCTTTGCATCATTTTTAATTGTGATGTTCTTTAATTTGAGTGTCCCCTTAGCCTAGAATTATGAGTAAGAACAAGCAGGAGTGCCCAATTTACATTCTCTACGCAGTTTATTATTTCACAGATCTCTCTTATTGTCACTTCCTGTGTAAATTATGTGGCCCTACTCTTGATTTCACCTCAGATATCTCTAATAAATTTTGTTGCCCTTCCTTGGACATTTTCCATTATGTCTCTATTTTTCTCAAGATGAGGGCACAAAAAGGATGTACCATTTGTTTATGGTATTTGCATTATTAATTTCTTAATACAGCCTAATATCTTGTTTGCTTTTTCTTCCACTACTGTCCTGGGACCCCTAAAGGGGATCTCCTCATCTTGATTACCCCGGCCTCAGTTTTGCTAACAAAGTGAGGCAACATTCAGTTAGAGGGAGGCAGGGGGATCCTCAGATCCCACAGAATGGGCATCAAGGGAAAAAAAGATTGTATCCAGCTAGCAGAGCCTTATACAAAACAGCTTGTACAGAATTACAGGCAGCTGCTGGAACAATCAAATCTCCATTTACTAAGTGGGATTTTTCTAGAATGTGTTTGATATAATCCTTGGATTGTAGACTCTAGTTTGATGTAATCCTGTGGATTGTAGACTCTAATTGACTGAGCAACCATAAAATTAAGACCTCATTTTGAAGTTTATGTTGTGCTGCTTTGAAAATAAATCAGTAAACCTTTTCATATACTTCAGTTTTAGTTTTACATGCACAGTCTGTGCTGATACCCTTCAATCTTCCTCCTCAAACTGATCTTTGCAATATACATCACCCCGCGCTTAATTACTGTATATTGAATTTAATGTCACAATGCTACCCAGCTGCTTAGTGCTGTTCTTTAGTCTTGCTTATCCTAAATAATCTCTATGTTCCGTTAACCTTTCCAATTCATGCCAGATCATTAATAAAGATAGTAAGCACTTTTTCTGACAATCTTTGTAATACTAGATTTTGTGGTATGTGACAAGAAAATTGAACTCACCCTCTTATTTATAAAATTCAACAGCATAGATATTCACTTCCTGAAGAGAAACTTCAGAGGATCCACTCTGAAATGTCTGACAAGGTGCCAACTATCTAATTATGAGGAATCCAAATGAAGAAAAGATGAAATCTCTATTCACTGAAGGCTATATTCAACCTCAATAAAGGAGAAAGACTGATTTTAATGGGGCTACAGGGTAGGGAAATTAGGCATAGAAAATAGTAAGAAAAATGGCCTAGGAAAGATATGCCAGCCTCAATATCAGGACATTTCTCCCTAAACAAGGGATGTTTTTTCATTGAGTCATTGTTTCTATGACAGGCTTATTATCATGAGTGAATATGACCCCGGCGTAGTTTTAAACGTGGGGGTATTGCAGATAGGGGGAATTAAAAAGATAATCAAGAGAATATCAGCATGGCCTCCCTCTCAAAGATTAACAGAGATAAGAAGCATTTTTACATTTGAAACAGAATCCAAGATTTTCTGCCAGAATATTACTGTCCTTAAATTCCAAACACATTTGATTTATTATATTCCCTGCTGCTCCTACTGAAACTCCCCTTTCCAGCAGGCATGCAGTCAAAATTACACTAAGTCCTCCCAGCAGCTATTTATTGTAAATATTTACTGATAATTGAAAAATAAAAACTGTATAAATTAACATTATTTGGAAGCTGTTGATCAAATCCAGTTGGGTCTACACGTTAGTAAAGTAGTTGCAGTACAACACAGAATTAAGTTATGAGTCATGTTTAATTTATTTTTAGTATGTGTTCCACACTTCATCACTGACTTAGAAGTGTGAATTTATTCTGCTCTTTACTTCCTAGAATCTCTCAGAGAAGTGAAGCTGAGTGAGTTTTATAAATTATTTAGGTGCGAATACTGAAGTCAGCTGTCACTTTAGCTCTTAAAAAAAAGTTCTCTTTCTATGAACTTCCCCATTTATGTGAGCAGATTTTGCAGCATGATCACCTTATTTTAAGTTTGTTCTAAAACTGCATATCTAAATGATGCTGCAGTATCATGGTGGAAAGATCATTAGAAGGGCAAACACAGAATGGATAGATTCCTGAAGTCTCAAAAGCTCACCTCTTGCCAAAAAGGAAAGTATATATATATGTATTATTCAGGAGCCCAACAACATATAATGCAATTTACCCTGCGTGCTGTCAAATATCTTGTAGGATGGTTGGAATGTTAAGGCTTCAAGACTATAAAATAATTAAGAAGCAATCTATTTTCAAAAGCAAATTAAGAGCAATAACTTGCGGAATTTCTCCTCCCCCCCATTTTTGTCACCTTTAACATTCTAAGTCACATCTCGTTTCCCTTATAAAACTGTTAGTTTAATTATTTCATACTAATTGTCTCATAATAGTAAAATTGTGATACTCTGGCAATGTAAGCAATCATAGCAGGATCGCTAATTAGCAGGTGATGGACGAATGCATCTCTCTAGGATGAAGCTAAAAAGGGTCAGGTATTTAGGTGCTCAGACATTATGGTCATGAGCATCAGTACAAAAGCCCAAGAGAGGTAAAATACAACCAATGTCAACTTCATTATAGCCTTTTAGAAATCAACGGTATAATCTTACAGTCATTCTTCATAAACACCTACTCTAATATGCTCAGAAGGGGTGCTCAAACCAGTTAACAGCTGTCTTCTGAATTCTGAACATGCTGTAAGTAATGGAAAAGCTCTCCTGTGAGCACTGATAAGAGGAAGTTACAATAATCAAGCCTTGTGATCATGAAAGAGATTCTGTTTACTGTAATGTGATCAAAGGCATGGACTATACAAACTGAGCAAGTTGAAAAAATATTTTGTAACACATCTGACACATAGGCTGTGTCTAGACTGGCCAGTTTTTGCGGAAAATCAGCCGCTTTT
>CM057846.1:16741590-16758654 GCA_030068395.1 Apalone spinifera
GTGGGGCAAAGTGAGCAGTCGACTAGAATGTCGACTATACAATAAGATTTGCTTATGGGACAGTCGACTAGTCATTCGCAACCCTAGCTTTATTATTTATATTTTACAGCTGTTTACATTGTATCAGAAAGATGCTATGTACAGTTTAAAATTAAGAAAAAATATTTTTTTTTAATTTTTAAAATGTCTACATCTGAGATGTTAGCAGAATTTACTTTCCTATACTGCCACTGAAAAGACATATCATCAGTAGATCAATATCTACTAAGATAAATATAACAGAAAACCTATTTCTGCATCAGATAAATTTCTCATGAAAGGTGTTAGCTGGAAAATTTCATGAAAGGTGTTAGCTGGAAAAAAAAATAATAAATTGATGCAAATAAAAACCTTTAAACAAACATTGTTAACACTGTTTCCAAGGTGAGCCTAGTCTCATGAATAAGTTACCAGATTTTTTTTAAAAACCTGACAATATTAACAATATGACTTACACTCCTGAATCAATATTAATAATTTTAGGCATCCTGACATGCTTGTAATAAAAGTTTTAACCATCTAAAGGTTAATAGACACACCAACCAAAGACAAGAATTTTCTTATTTAAAACTAAGACATTATACTAGTGACACATCCAATTTTCATTTTAAAAAGCAATCTTTTCCTTTCTTCACTTAAAGGTCAGTGTACTGCAATGACACATTAAGCAATTGTGAAATTAAGCCCTTCAGAACCTGGTTGCAACTTTGGAATGTGACCATTGTTGTGCAATGAAGTTTGTCACCATCATATGAAAAAAACATTGGGAAATAAATTTCTTGTTTACCTGCTAGCCACTGATAAAAATCAACTGACTCATATACTGTAGTAGATTTCTAAACTAAAGGACTATGCTTGAACTGATGACACATCATTAATTTACCTTTAAAATATTATCTTTAAACAATTTTGTAATAACCTTTTCTATTTTTGATCTTTGTTCTTGATCACTAAGAAGCTTAACATATTTATAGGTTCTTTGTTTCTTAAAGAGCTATCATTTTTTGCTGCTTATTTTCCACCTGAAAGTACAGGAATGATGCTGTTTTGAATATCAAATGGAGTGTTAATTAGAGACATGTCTGACACAGAGGCTTAACTTCAAATCAGCAAGAAGCAACAGAAGCTAATTAATGTATAACTAAGCACAGAAATGTGCACATTGTCTCAGACACTGAAAAATGTAATGAGAACAAACATTCACTCACTGGAATCCTGAGAAATGAGCTACAGACTTACCCTGTTATTCTATGAGTGATGTTACAACATAATAGCCAAGTATGTCAACAATGGGAACCAAGATTTAGGGTCCTAAATCCTTATTTAGATACTAAAAAGGAGTATCCACACAATAGTCACTGATGACAATTTTTTAATTACCTTGTAATTAGGTACCCTTTTTATAGTGTTAGTAGCCTAAGGCTTGGCCTGCACAATGAATTTACATCAATATTGCTACATCTCTCAGAGTACAAAAAATCCACACCCAGGAGACATAGCTATACCAGCCTAACCCCCGGTACAGATAGCGCTAAGTAGATGGAAGAATTCTTCCATTGATCTAGCTACTTTCTCAATCTCTCGTCTAAGAAATGTGTATCTCATAGGGATTTGTCTGCCAAGTCTTTCTTTACAAAGATGCCTCTGACTAAAAGGCATAATATAAAGACCTTTCACAGGTTAGAGGGTACCAGCATACAAGAAGGAGGGCAATCTGGTAAAGTAACAGGGTGGCTTAGGATCCTGACTGAAAAAAAGAAATTATAAACCACCCAGGAAACATCAATTGGGACATGTTCTCTCCTTATTTTCAGTCTCTCACTGTAAGGAAAGTGACCAACATTAATTCCAATAATTATGCTACTGGATGCTGTAAATCTTTGCTCACGTAAGCAGAACCATCAACTTCACGCAAACCCTAATGAACCAGGATTACTCGTGTGATTAAAGGCTTTCAGGTTCAAGTCTTTAATCAGCAAGAAGATATCATAAGTCCACAAATTTGCCACAACTCTGACTTTATTGGGCCTTATATTGCAAAACACTGGTTTGATTTATACTGCTACTTTGAACACTGTACGTGTGGCTTTCCTGCTTTGCCTTATGTGTGTGTCTTTCCTTCACACGTTGATATTAAAAAAATCCACTTACGGATTCAAGACTGGGCAGAGTGAAGGGACTGATTTTATATGGTTTTGATTAAGAAAGGTTTCCATTTGTGATAATAAAATATACATGTACATGTGGGTGTTGATTTATGTTCAACAATGTATTCCTTAAGTATTTATGGAAAAGTTTTGTAACTGGGTTCATTTTGAGTGCCACACTGTGTAGCTTGTGTTTGACTGCCAAGAGACAGAGAAGTGAACACAAAGCTTCTTGCGCCTCTGCACTAAGGGGGTATACCACAGAATCCATGCTCATCCTGTTATCTGGTATGCTCACTTCTGTTTCCCCCTGGGGAGCAGGACTCCCTGGTGCTGTCCCACTCCTTACTGTGTGTACAAGCAATCTGCTCCAACTGAAAATACCATGTGTGTATGGGGACCATTGCTCAGAAAGGCCCAAGCATTCCAAAGATCCTCTCAGAGCTGTAAAGATTTGCACTGCCTTTTGCATACAGCTGTGTCTTAAAAGCCACATGTGTCTCATTATTTTATATATATATATAAACTTTGAAAAGATTTCCCAAGAGCATGCAATGTAACTACCAAAACTTCAGTGGTTACCATTTTGCCATTGATTAGTTAACAGTTGCAGAACAAACAGTTCCAACTCCACAGTACCTTGAGACAGCACAATTGTTTCTTACCTACTATATAGTTGAGAGAGTTTATCTGTTTGTTCAAGAACTCCTCCTAAGTAGTAAGAGCTAGGAGCACCAAATTCGGTATACAACTTCCTCTTCTCATAACTTAAAGCAAAGTAAGGGTGCCAGGAAAATAGGATGTACGTGGAATGGGACTGCATCTCATAAAACCATACAGAAAAGAGACAGAATCACCAGGCAGGTGGAAAGGGGCTGGCTAGGAGCATGACCCTTCTTCCCCTGATCTGCAACTGCCATAGCCCCAGCTTCCCACCACCCAGGTGCCTGCCCTTTTGGAATGGCAGAGGGGGCTGAAGCTCCCCCATTTTGTATGGGAACATTGTTGGCTGTTTCCCCTTGCTCACTAATGAAGGGTAAGTGCACAGTTTGCTGCATTCCTCGCTCTGGCTGAGGAGGGCAGGATTTTATTTTAAAAAAATTAATTGAGATAAGGACCTAAGCAACATCAGGTTAATCTTCTAGTTTTAGATACAGAGAAATACTGTGGACTTGGCCTTGAAAACAGGCTTTGTACTGATTTCAGTTAAATCCACCAGACTTGCATTTGTAAAATTATGCCACAAGTTACGAAGTCATGGAATATGTTAACTAGGCAGGTTGTAGAATCATTATTATTGGACATTGCTAAGAATAAGTTGGATAAACACCTGTTGGATGTCATCTAGATATGTTTGGTCCTGCCTCAGTTTGGAGGGATGAAGTCTCAAAGTCCTGCCCTACATTTCTCTGATTCTATGATAAATTTTAAGCAATTAACACAAGACCAGTAAAACAAGGCCAGTATTTATAATGTATTTTTATGTTAAACCAAATGCATAACAAATGTTATTAAGTCCCAGAGGATAGCCATGTTTGTTTGTAACTTTAAAAACAACAAATAGTCCTATGGCACCTTAGAAAGTAACAAATATATATATAATATATATATGTATAGTTTTATTATGAGCTTTCATGGGTAAAACCCATTTCTTTCTTGAGTGAGGAAGTGGATTTTGCCCTATATACAAATGTATGTATATTTGTTAGTCTCTAAGGCAGCGGTGAGCAATAATTTTTGACGGGGGGCCACTCCCAAGATTTTAGAAAGTGGTTAAGGGTGCACTCTTCCATGGTATTAATGAAGCAGATGTGGGGCCTGGGATGGAGGTTGGGTGCAGAAGAGAGTTTGGAGTAAAGGAGTGGGGTGCAGGAGGGAGAATGGACTCTGGGTGAAGGAGGTGGTTGTGACCTAGGGCAGGGAACTGGGGTGCAGGGTTTTGGGATGTGACCTAGGGTAGGAGGGGATCGTGATCTCCGGTACAAGATGGAGTGCCAGGCCGGGAGGGGATATGGGTACATGTGGAGTAGCAGGGCAGGAGTGTGGGGCGGAGGGTTGGGAAAGGGAGGAGCTGAAGTGCCAGAATACTTAAAATATTTCTGCCTGCTCCACCATGTGCCTGAGTGAGTGAGCAGGAGGGTTGTACTTTGTGGCTGCCTGTTATTCAAACAGGCAGTTCACACTGGCCAGTGTCTTCCCAGAAACTGGCCAATGGGATTGTGTTGGGGGCAGGAGCAGCGTCTGAATCTTCCCCATCTCCCCTCCAGACTCAATGAGAAAGCGCCCTGTAGCACATTTCTCAGTGGCATGCTGGGCTGCGAGGCAAGAAGAGAAGCCTACCTGGGGCTCCCCACTGCCTCCATGGGCCGGATCCAGTGGCTTGGCGGGCCGCATCCAGCCCACAGGCCTTATTTTACCCAGGCCTGCTCTAAGGGTACGTCTACACAACATGCTTATTTCAAAATAAGCTATTTCAGAATTGTTTTTCTGAAATAGTTTATTTCAAAATAGCATGTCTATACTACAGGAAAGCCTCAAAATTAGTCCAAGGCAGGTTTCCCTAATGTGGACATGCTACCTCCCAATTAGAACTCCAGGAGGCACTGGGGAGTAATTACATTGAATGGCCCTGTGGAGGAGCTATTTTGAAACAGCAGCAGTGGAGCATCCACACTACTGTTATTCCAAAATAGTTATTTCAGAATAATCGTTATTCCTCGTGGAATGAGGCTTACAGATTTCAAAATAAATTTGAAATAACAGACAACTTATTTAAAAATAACGGAATTGCTGTGCAGAGGCTCGCATTGTTATTTCAAAATAACGCCAGTTATTTCGAAATAACTGTGCTATGTAGATGCACCCTAAGGTGCCACAGGACTATACATTGTTTTAAAATTTTATAAAGATTCATTATGATGTCACTGTTAAGTTTTAAAGGACTTTTCTATCTCTATCTTTTGATTCATTATGAGACATTTCTAAGGGAAAATTTTTTCAACAGAAATCAGGAGCAGTGTGGTTTGAGCTAGGCAGTGTCTGTGGAAGTGCTGGGATACTTACATCAGTTGTTGGGTGAAAGCTGAGCAACTAAGGCCCAGTTGCCCATGACTCCCCACTCCCAACATGCTACACCTACTCAGCACCCAGTTTCCCACTCAGGGAGTGAGAAGCCTAGGCAGTTGCCCCCCGCTCACCACTGGGAGGAGGAGCTGAAAGCCTGAGGGACAATGGGGTCCCCAACAGAGAGCTGCATGGAGCTGAAATCCCTCTCAGTGATCAACACTGCCCTTTTTCCATCGGTGGAAGTGCTCCTGGTGAGAATGTGCACCACTGACAGAAGGAGGGTAATGTGAACATCAGTCACTAAAGTGGCTGTAACCCCACCTAAGATAGGTCAGTTAAGTCTGTAGTTTAGACATGCCCTTACTTTTTATAGAATCATAGAACACTAGAACTGGAAGGGACCTCGAGAGGTCATTGAGTCCAGTCCCCTGCCCTCACGACAGGACCCAGTACCATCTAGACCATCCCCTGTAGATGTCAATCTAACCTGCTCTTAAATAGCTCTAGAGACAGAGAGTCCACAACCTCCCTAGGCAACTTATTTCAGTGTTTAACCACCCTGACAGTTAGGAGGTTTTCCCTAATGTCCAACCTAAACCTCCATTGCAGCACTTTAAGCCCAATGCTTCTTGTCATATCTTCAGAGGCCGAGGAGAACAATTTGTCTCCCTCCTTTTTGTGACACCCTTTTAGATACCTGAAAACTGATATCATGTCCCTTCTCAGTCTTCTCCTTTCCAAACTAAACAAGCTCAATTCTTTCAGTCTTCCTTCATAGGTCATGTTCTCTAGACCTTTAATCATTCTTGTTGCTCTTCTCTGGACCTTCTCCAATTTCTCCTCATCTTTCTTGAAATGTGGTGCCCAAAACTAGACACAATATTCCAATTGAGGCCTAATCAGTGCAGAGTAGAGCAGAAGAATGACTTCTCATGTCTTGCTCACAACACTCCTGTTAATGCATCCCAGAATCATGTTTGCTTTTTTTGCAACAGTGTCACACTGTTGACTCATATTTAGCTTGTGGTCCACTATTACCCCTAGATCCCTTTCTGCAGTTCTCCTTCCTAGTCAGTTGCTTCCCATTCTGTATGCGTGAGACTGATTGTTCCTTCCTAACTGTAGTACTTTGCATTTGTCCTTATTAAACTTCATCCTATTTACTTTAGATCATTTCTCCAGTTTGTCCAGATCATCTTGAATTATGACCCTATCCTCCAAAGAAGTTGCAACCCCTCCCTAGCCTGATAGGACTCTGTTTCTATTTTAACATGGTTTCTGAGGTCTGCTTTTTAAAAGTTGCACAGGATTATGTGTCAATGGCAAAAAGTGCTTTTTCTATGACAGAATTCCCCCCACCAAAATTGAAAAACAGCCAGTAATGATTTTAAGAACTTGTTTTGTGAAAATTATTCATTACTTAGATGTTTTATCATCCATTTCCATAAAAATGTGCTTTAAAGCACTTACATCAGGTGTAGTAGAGCAGAATTTAGCCCCCCAGTGTATTTCAAGATATTGTGTCATAGATGTCTCAGAAAAGTTTCTTTTGCTTTCAGCCAACTATCATCACTCCCTACCCATCTGATTGACATCAGCTGATCATTTATAGGCTTACAGTTAACCAGCAAACTATTCACTTTTCTGCTGTTAGACACCAGGCCCTGATCTACACCTTCTATTTTGAAATAATAAGCAGAGTGTCCACACTACCAAGCCTGTTATTTTGAAATAATTATTTCGAAACAGTGATAGGGTGGATGCTCAAGTGTCGCTATTTTGAAATAACTACTCCTCAAAGTAATTCAAACTAATTACTCCCCAGTGCTTCCTGGGGCTCTAAGTCGAGGTAGTGTGTCCACATTAATGGAGCCTGTCTTGGACTAATTTTGAGTTATCCCCGGAGCGTGGACCTGCTATTTCAAAATTATTTTTTCAGGAGTTATTATTTCAAAATAAGTTATTATGAAACAATTTCCGTGTGTAGACATGCCCCAACTGTCCTACTTAGAGTGTACCTATGAAATACAGAGGCCAATAGGAATACTGTTGACTGGTTTTGTCAGCTCTTAGAGTTGACAAATTTCCTTTGCTATCAAAAGAAAAGAGTTCCTTAAGCTACAGAGCTATGCAGTCTCAAAAGAGTATTCTGAAAAAAAAGGCATCGTTTGAACAGTACATTCAACGGATGTTAAAATGCTGAAAGTATGTATTACACATAACCTGGACAAAGTGATATTAACTTTTAACATACATGCAATCATTTTGTTCTTGTAGCTAAAGGATAATTCTCAGAATCTAATTTTTTGAGAATCGCCAAGAAAAATACTCTTTTGTTTCACCATCTTCTGATTCATTTGACTTTAAAAGCAAAACAAACACATTGCTGTGTTTAATATTGTTGCACAAGAGAATTCACAAGAATGAAATGTGTTCAGAGTTCCTAGAAAAAAAAATGTAGCAATGCAGGCTGCCAACTTGTTCAATGTCAAGCTCTAGGCAATATAGCAGGGCTAGCAGTAAATGACTCATAGTGAGTCACACTTAAGCTATTTTTGCTTTTAAAGTACTGCCAGGCACTGTGTTAATATTCAACCCAGAGTAAATTTAGTAACGCAAGAAAACAAGTGTTTCCATGGTTGCTTCTTCACAATGTTTATGATATATATACAGCCATTAGGCACAAGAATTAAGCCAAATAAATTATATGGAAATACTCCCCTTTCATTTATGACTGAAGTTTGAAAAACTGGGTGTCATGACTCACTCAGCTACCAGTTTCTCCATCTCTAGCTAAAGTGTAAAGTAATGGCCAGCATTCCACTAACAGTACTTTTTATGCACCATTAAAATACTGTTAGTACTACTACCATATAACTACTACTTTCCTCTAAATTGCTGCTTTTCCTATGTGTAATAATCAGACCTGCCTAGCTTATTGGCATATCAATGATTCTGTACCGAAGAGCAAGTGAAATTAATATAGAATATATCACTTCAGACCCAGACAGCTAAGCTATGTATTTGTCTACAATAATACCTTCTTTTTAGTACAGAGCAAGGATTGCCAAGGACTCACTGGATGAAATAAATACATCAGTCACAGGTAACATATATCCTATGGCACAAGGTTTCCCTAAGGAGGAGCTACCAGAGAGAAAGCTGGAGAAAAGATCAGGAGGCGCTAGTCATCTGAAAAGGGAAAGCAGCTGCAGAAGGATGCTGATTCAGTCTGGGGAGCAGGTGAGTAAAATAAGGGAAATGGTAAAGGGAGCACGCAGGGTCTGGAAAATGTCTGTACAAACCACAGCCCACATGATACACTTATGCAGGAGAGTAACTTCATGAGGACTACTCACATGCATGACATTACTAATTCAGTGTTTGCAGGATCTGAGCCCAGCTGTATGGGACTTATATGCTAGAATATATCATGCTAAGAATTTATTTGGGGGGAAGGGAAGGTTTTATCTGGGTTGCAGGGAGAGGCAAGAACTGTAGTGCTGGGTGCTATAGCAAACCGTAAGACAGACGGATGTTTACTTTGCCCACAATAACAACAGAGTTGCTGAACAATTATCTAGACTGTGTCTTGAAAAACGTTCTTATTTTGCCATTTAAGACATTGCTTTATTCATTAGACTTCAGCCACAGTAATTGCTTTACCAGACTCAAACTATCAAATAATAATCAGGCTGGCATGGATCTTCCCTTAGGGAAAAGCCCCTTTCTGTTTCTGAAGCCTGGCACACATGCGGTATGCAGGCAGACACACGGGCAATTCTTTTCCTAGTTTATCGTTTGACTGAAATCAGTCAAAAATTCACTTGATGCAGAACTTGGTATACAGGGTCTGATCACAAGTCTACTGAAGTCAATGGAAAGATTTCCATTGACTTCAGTGTGTTTTGGATAGGTCCATAGAGCATTAGATGGTGAGTTTGGGGAAGAAGGGGAAAAATTACCAAATTATAGCATTGAAGAAAAATAACTTCACTGGTCTTAGATGCATTTCACCCTTGATAAAATACAGTATTAGGTTTGGGAAGAAAGCATTGTTTGCTATAGTTTACTCATTACTGATACTTTCAAGAAGGAAATGAAACCACTGAAATATTATAAACTGTATTAGATAGCCAATCCAAATGGAGGGCAACTTTTTCTCATAAGGAATTAAAGGGCATTTATTAAGCTCACTCTGTGTTCTAAATATGATGGGCCATATCTTTAGCTGGTGTAAATCAGCGAAGCTCCAGTGACTTCAGTAGGTCTACATCAATGTATATTAGCTGAGCATTCAGCCCAATGTGCATTGGTTTAGGATGTTTGGACTTACTCTGAAAGATACCGTGTGGTCTATAAGGAAAATAATATATGTAATGTACTGTAAATATATAAATATTTTTGTTTCAGGAAACTCAGTTTCTGTGAAGTTGCCACAGGGAGTGCTGCTGACACATACCGATGGATTGTCATTCACTCTGACCTTAGATTCACTTCCTTGTTCTGTCTGATAAAACCTGGATCTTGATGCTTAGCTGCACATCTTCACACCCATGTTGGAGGCATAGAGCCCCCAAACAGAAGGTGCTGAAGTGATCACACAGCCATAAGAGGGGTTAAAAAAGCCCAACACTCTTCCAGGGAAGAGAGGCATCTCTCCAGGCATCCAAATAAATGAAAAAAATAAAATAAAGTTAATTAACCTTACAGCTGTATGGATGTTTTCTTGATTTTCTGTCATCTTCATCAATTTCTTTAGTGTCGGATCTGAACTGTTAAGAAGTGCCCTTATTTTACGAGGAGTAAGGGAAGTCAGAGGAAGAGTACTCTATCTCGGACTTCCTGCTGCGTAGACCGCACCAAAAGCCGAAATAAGCTATTTCGAGTTAAGCTATGCAATTGACATAGCTCAAGTTGTGTAGCTTATTTCAGCTTTAGCCCTTCTGTATAGACGTGCCTTCTGTGTCTGTCTCTCTCTCTCTCTCCCTCCCTTTCACTCCTCCTGCTATCATCCAGGCTCCCATTTCTCCTCCTCTTGCCTTTAAGTATGGAATACAAAATTATACTGATTTGGCAAAAAGGGCCAAAATATTTTCATCAATGATTCAGAATTTAATAAAAAAGAAAATGTTTAATTTTCCAGAAAAAGAGTAAAAAAAACCCCACCAAGAGTGAATATGAAATCTTTTTGATGTAGTCTGTCCTGCTTTTATGGACCAGAAAGCACATGTTCCTTGTGCTTTATGTGTAACACAATATTACTCAAATGGTCAGTCTTTCAGTTTTCTAAAGTTTTCAGTAATTTAGATGTAAACTGCAATGATCATTTATATGTATGTTACTTGTCTGAAATTTATAAGACAAGATGTGATTTTTGTAATTCTACCAGTTGTATACATCGATTGCTGGGAGGAAAGAAGTACTATTAGCCCCATTTTACAGATGAAGACCTGAGGCACAGAAAGACTTGCCCAAACTCACAAAGGAAGTCTGTGGAAGAGCAAACAATTGATCCTGGGTGTCTCAGGCCCCAGCCTCTCTCTCTAACCAATGGACGATTCCTCTCTCTGTCATATTATGATGACCTACCATTAGGAATTTTACTGAGACCCAAAACTCAAATCACATATAGCACTGTCATAACAGTATTCATTCTAAGCCTATTTTCAATCACTCATAACTTTCACCATCTGAAACTTCCCATGACTGGGCTCTGTGTAATTAAATTGTACTTTCCACATTATAATTATAATAATAAAAATAATTTAAAAAATGATTACAACTTTCTTTTTTAACTGCTTGCATGCCAACATGGCTGAGATGAAAAAGAAAATAAGTAAATACAGGTCTGAAAGTTAAGAACTGCCAAAATGCAATCCTAGGTCTGCCAGTAAACTGTTGGATGGTTTTGGGCAAGTAGCTTCACAGATGTGCCTGAAGTGTCTTATTGGCTAAATGGAGATAACACTGTTATAGTTATCTACCTGCCCCACTAGAGTATTGTAAGGATTAATTAGATGATGCTTGTCAGTCTGCAGTATATCATGTTAGTGCTAGGGATGTAAAATCTCATTTGGTTAATGGGTTAAACACATTGTTTAACCAGTTAACTGATTAAAGAGGAGGGTAGGCGAGAGTCGCTCCAGCCCAATTGGAGTGACCCCTCCAACCTGCCACTGGGCTAGAGCAGTCTCTCCCCACTCTACCGCAGGCATCCCTGTCTATGGCAGGACCCCTCTAAGGCTGGGTCAGCCCCCGTCTGCAGCAAGCGGGGAGCTGCTCCAGCCTCCACCAGTTAACATTAACTGATAAGCCTTACTCGTTCAGAGTGAGATTTACTGTTTAACCAGTGAACC
The DNA here is from genome assembly GCA_030068395.1 of Apalone spinifera. Lineage (NCBI taxonomy): Eukaryota > Metazoa > Chordata > Testudines > Trionychidae > Apalone > Apalone spinifera. Next base: position 16,753,202 of record CM057846.1, read on the forward strand.
AGTCACATCACTAGTTAGTGCCTGTTTCCTTATCATACCAGAAGCAAATCAATTTATTTCCTGTTTTATGAATTTAGAGGGAGCATTATTTAAAGGGAGCATTATTTTACTATCCAAATTTGCATCCAAGAGGAAAAAAATTAAATTACAAATCCCGCTAAATGTATGATTTAGAAATAATCACATCAGACAACTTTACTGCTCAGCATCCTTATTTGAACAGCTACAATTAAAACTGTTTGAAAATGCTTCCTTGTTTTTATTGGCCATTAATCTATCTTAGCAAAATATCAACTCTTTCCCTCCACAGTTTCTGAAGCAGACTTCTGCCTGTAGAGAGGGCAAGGAAGTTGATTACAAATGCTATGTTGCTACATTCCAAACTATATCCCATTGCTTATTTTGCTAGGAGAAAAGAATGCCAAAACCAATAGTGCATCTAAAAATGATTTGTTCTCCTATCAACATATTATCTCTCCCATCCTTCCAAATGCACTGCTTAAAGTGGCTGTCAGACCCTGAAATATTTTGTCATTCACTTGAGCCTTAATGTTTTCTACAAAATGAATATGGAAGTTTTGTTATTGTTTTCTGCATGCGTGAAATGTACTGGCTACAGTTCCAAAGTGAATGCTACCAGCTACTATAAAACATCTATGAAACTTGGCATCTTCTGAATGTTGAATGGGAAACCAAATAACCTTAGATCAATAAAAGTTAATAATATGAGTACCATGGGTCACAGAGGTAGAGATTGTACCTCCTGATTAGCCCTTCAAGGAACTATCAGAAATGAATTAACACTCTCAATTAAATAAGCTCTTCATTTTTATCTACTTAAAAGGAAGGTGACATCTCATATGGCATTCCAGAGGGTGCCTTTCATATACATTGACATCAGATGTAAAGGCTATTTTAGTGCAACATTATACAACAGTTGAGATTAAAAAAATACAAGAAACACAAAGTTATGTTTGCACAGCAACTATGACTTAACCCCCTCAGTCTTCATCCTGCAAGGTGCTGAGCTCTCATCAAAAGCAAGCAAAGCATTTTAGTACATATGTAATTCCATTTATTTCAGTGTGTCTATTTGTGATCTTAAAGTTAAGCATGTGCTTAAGCATCTCTCTGAATTAAGGACAAATCACACACTCAGCATGTCGAAGAACTGAAACCCTTAGGAATAATAGTAGAACTCTCAGGCCTATTTATAGGTAAGATTGCAGTGCAGTTTCCTTTCTAACCCCATTTGCAGTCATTTAGAGCAGGGGTTCCCAAACTTTTTGACACGGGGACCAGCAAATCCATTCACGAGCTTTTGGAGGACTGGTAACATTAATTTGCATATTTGCATATTCATCAAGCAAATGATGAATATGCAAATAAGTTGTTTCTGGTCCTCCCAAAGTCCCCAGTGCCAGCTTTAGCAAAGCTTTTGATACAGTCACCCACAATATTCTTGCCAGCAAGTTAAGGAATATGGATTGGATAAATGGACTGTAAGATGGATAGAAAGCTGGCTAGACCAGGGTTTCCGAAACTTTTTATTTTAGATGGAACCCGGTTTTTTTCAGTACCATTTTTTGCAGCTCAAAAATATAAACACATATAAAAAAAAGAATGAAAAATTAATACATTTTCACTGTTTCACCCGGCTGAATCCTCCGTCCAGTCTGGGCCAGAGTTTGGGGGACCTGGCACCGCACAGGCACTCCGGGAGCCCGGCACATCCAGCTGCATCCTTTGCCCAGCCCGGGCCAGAGCTTGGGGGTACCTGGTGCTGCATGGGTACTCTGGGAGGCTGGAGCAGGAGCAGATTGGGGGTAGGGTATGTGGCTTAGAGGGAGGGTGCAAGGAGGGGACATGGGTAGGAGTTAGACCCCTCTGGTCTGGTACCCTGACTGGTCCCAGATGAGGGATTTTTTGGACCAGGGGAGGTCATTTCAGGGCTTCTGGCACCTCCCTTCTCCTTCAGGCCAGGTGAGCCCAGCACCCCTCCCTCCCTCCGCAGCTCAGCCTGGCGCCCCCCAAGTGTGGTGCTCGGGGGCAACTGCCCCCCCCCAGATCCACCCTTGCTATGCCTCTGCCGGGAGCCCGGAACATCCAGCTGCATCCTCCGCCGAGCCCAGCCCAGGGCTTGGGGGACCAGGTGCCTCACGGGCACTCCAGAAGCCTGGAACACCTCGGCAGCCACGCTGAGGCCCGGTATTTTTTCTGCACGGACCGGTATCGGACCGCGGCCCATAGTTTGGGAAAAGCTGATTTAGAGCATCCTGAAATTTTCACACTATATGATTACATTTTCCACAATTCATCTTTATCCAAAAGTGATTTCTTTTAAACATCTGAACTCAGGCAGCTCGGCCATTTTTGACAACGAGGAGAATGATAAAAATGTTTTTTTACCATAATAAAGAAAAAATAATTGCATTTTATTTTTAAACTGCTTAACAACCTAAGCAGCTAAGAGTAGAAAGATGAAATAGTCTTCAATGATGGAAGTGTCTAGTAGAGCTTTGGTTAAAAATGATTTGGATTTAACTTGAGGTGCATTTTTCAAAAGTGCGTAAGTGACTTAGGAGACTAACTCATGATTGTGTGACTTAAGAATCTAAGGGACCTAAGGGAGAGCTCTGTGTAACTCTAAAGTTTGTTTGTTCCACCAACAACCAGTAAGCAACATATACCTTTGTCTCTTGTAAGAATCTAAGTCATCTTTTTAAAATGGGCCTTAGATGTCTTTGAAAATCACGTCATGTATACATAGTATATTTCATACAGTATTTTTCCAGTAAACTTCTGCAACATGAATCTAAGGAATGCATCATTGTGCAAGAGGTTGAAGGAGAGCACCTGCAGCCTGAAAGATATGAAGGAAGGAACCCTGCTCTAAGGCACCCTGTCAGCTCTGCTGTTGTGGAGGGTACACTGCACTTTACTTATGTGATCAGCTCCAAAGGTTCACAATAGAGCAGGGGTAGGCAATAATTTTTGCAGGAGGGCCACTTTGCAAATTTTGGTGGTGCTTGTGAGTCGGCTACAGCCTCCTTCCTCTCTCCCCCTCTCCTCCCCTGCTGGATAAGGTGAGACCTCAGATGGAAGGGGCAGTTCCCTCTAGGCACTGCATACCCCTGGTGGGGGAGAAGACTTCTCACGCTCCCCTGCCCTCATGCCAATTGGGGCTGAGGGTGGGGAGAATGCAAAGTCTCTCATCACCTATCCTCACCCTGCCAGGGTCATGCAGAGCCTAGAGGGAACCTCACATGGGGAGGAGACATCACATGCTCCCCCGCCCCCAGGCCAATGATGACCTGGGGATGGGGCACTGCACAAATTCATTCACTGTTCAAAATCACTGGTAGCTCCTTCTATGTGCTGTGCGCCCCGGGCGGGGGAGAGAACTACCAGCTGCTTTGAACAGCGAATGACTTTGCACACTCCCCCGCCCCCAGGCCAATCAAGAGTTGGGGGCAGAGGAGCGGCAGGGCCATAACTTGCTCACCCTCCCCAGGAGAGGGTCTCTTTTTTACAAAATGTCCTGAAAGTGCATGGTACATTGTGGTCCACTGGTGCCTTAGCCAAATAGTTCTCGAGTTTTATAAACCCAGCAGAGATCATCTCCTTTTTATGCTATTTTTGCTTTCTCGTTCTTTCTTTTTTATAATCTAGGAAATTTCATACCAAAAGCTTTATGGGAAATGTTAAATAATTTGCAAGGATAAGCAATGAGCAGTGAAGCTGCAGCTCGGGATGCAGGTACAGGTTGAATCTCTCTAGTCTGGCACCCTCGGAACCTGACTGGTGCTGAACCAGAGAATTTGCTGAACCACAGGAGGTCAATATTGTTTAGGAGCATTAGCACGATCCCACTGCTTACTGGGCACTTAGAAAACATTTAGGGGTAAATTAGAGCTAAATAACAGAACTGAACACTGTGAGCCAGGACTGGTGGCTGTAAATAAACTTTATAGGACCGCAGGAAACTTGATCAAACCCATGGTAAGTGGACATCCAGCTAACTAAAATCATACTGGACCACGGAAGTTGCTGGACCAGAGAGTGTTGGATTAGAGAGGTTCAAAATGTACAATAATAGCACTTCCCTTTTACATAAAGTCATTTATAATAATTTATAATACCAGTACATGTTAAAGTATGTTTACACATCATACTACAGATACAGTATTGGATCATTCCTTAGAATAAGAGTGAGAATTCACCAGATCTGCTATTTGTAGCTAAATTACCATTACATTTTACTGCTTTATCCTTTTCACTCTGCCTAAGAAAGTTTGTGCGTGTGTGTTCAGCTATTTCAACTTCCAAGTTAGCTGCCTATACCAGGGTGCAATAGGAATGTAGGGTCTTCAGCAGAGCCATTCTGAACTCAGGTATCAAAACCAGCACAAAGATGCAGAGTAATTACTGCTGATTCATGCTGGCAGGTGGATCTTTTTTTAGCTCCAACTGCACATAAGAGGGATTAGAGTGCTTCTCTGATCCTCAGTCTAAGCTACAAACTTATGTTGGTATTACTACATCACTCATAGGTATGGAGGGCTTCTACCACTGCCATAGCTACCGCCTCTTGGGGAGTTGAAGTAGCTTAGTACTGTAAGTGCAGGCAAGCCCTGAGAGCAGGGCAGAGAAGATTCTGCAACAAAATCGTAGAAACGGCCCAATTGGAGACAAACTTCATCTGAAGTTTAAGTTCTGATATTGTTATTAGAGTTAGCAGTGAAATCAAACTCCAGGAAGGAGGTAAATTCTGGCTTTACACAGTACACATGTACACTGTTTGGAACAGGGAGAGAATTTCTCTTACTTATGCTCTGGATTGCACCCAAGAGAAGCAGTGCTGCTGGGTGAAAAGACAACATATGGCAAGTGGCTGTTGATGAAATTATTCAGCTACATATCTTAGAAAAAACATTTTAAAAAATGTGTACCTAAGGTTGAAGACAAATTGTGATATGACACTATCACTCAAGTCTTGTTTCTGAGACCACACACCCTTAAAGGGACAAAGTTAAAGAAAACACATACAGCTTTACCAGGGCATTTCATGACCTTGGAAACTGCGTGACTGTGTGGTTCACTTAACAAACAACACCAATAAACAAAACAATACTTATTATGTACACAGTGCTCTAAGGGCCTGATCTAATGCACAATGAAACCAATGAGAGTCTTACCAGAGCTAGGATTATAATCCAGAACTTCTTGACTACCGTGTGCTCATTCCTTCTCTAGACCAGTGGTCCCCAACCTTTTTAAGCATGAGATCACTTTTTGAATTTAAGCACAATCCAGGATCTACCTCAAACCCAAATACCCTTGCCCCGTCTCCTTACCACCCCTTCTCTGAGGCCCTGCCCCTGCTCACTCCGTCGTCCCTCCCCCATCCTCACTCACTTTTATCAGGCTGGGGGCAGAGGTTTGGGGTGCAG
>CM057846.1:16767153-16782146 GCA_030068395.1 Apalone spinifera
GATTTGTTAACATTAAGTTTTTCTATTTGTTCCAAAATCTCCTCTAATGACACTAATCGGGGACAGTTCCTCAGATTCATCACCCACAAAGGACTGTGCAAATTTGGGAATCTCCCTAACGTCCTCAGCCATGAAGACTGAAGCAAAGAAATCATTTAGTTTCTCCGCAATGGCTTTATCGTCCTTGATTGCTCCTTTTATATCTCGATCGTCTAGGGGACCCACAGGTTTTTTAGCAGGCTTCCTGCTTCTAATGTACTTAAAAAACATTTTGTTATTTCTTTTTGAGTTTTTGGCTAGCTGTTCCTCAAAATCTTTTTTTATTACATTTTTACACTTGCTTTGACAGTGTTTATGTTCCTTTCTATTTATCTCACTAAGCTTGGACTGCCACTTCTTAAAAGATGCCTTTTTGCCCCTCACTGCTTCTTTTACATGATGGTTAAGCTACGGTGACTCTTTTTTAGGTCTCTTGATATGTTTTTTTTAATTTGGGGTATACATTATGTTGGGCTTTTATTTTGGTGTCTTTAAAAAGTTTCCATGCCGCTTGCAGGGATTTGGCTCTAGTCACGGTGCCTTTTAATTTCTGTTTAACTAACCTCCTCATTTTATTGTAATTCCCCTTTTTTAAATTAAATGCCAGAGTGCTGGACTGTTGAGGTGTTCTTCCCACCACAGGAATGTTAAATGTTATTATATTATGGTCACTATTCCCAAGCGGTCCTGTAACGGTTATTTCCTGGATGTGATCCTGTGTTCCACTCAGGACTAAATCGAGAATTGCCTCTCCCCTTGTGGGTTCCTGCACCAGCTGCTCCAAGAAGCAGTCATTTAAGCCATTGAGAAATTTTATCTCTGCTTCTCTTCCTGAGGTGACATGTATTACCTCCTGACGCTATTATTGGTAAATTAAATTGTTTGGTTTCTCTGGCTGCATTTTAACAAAGGGTCTTGGCCCAGTAGTGTGTCCTGCTATGGATCCTGTCCTTGTTGTAGTGAATATTACATGAAGGGCAGTTGAGCTCTGCCCCCCAGACACAAGCATTTCTCATACACTTGGACTATGTGCACTGCGTATTTCTTCATGCAGTGCACAGACAACTTGTGGAACTATTTTGCCAGAGGATGTTGTGAAGGTTAAGGCTACTATAACAGGGTTCAAAAAAGAACAATATTTCATTGAGGATAGGCCATTCAATGGCAATGAGCCAGGATGGGGCACAGATGGTGTCCCTTAGCCTCTTTTTTCAAAAATTAAGAATGGGTGACATGGGACAGATCACTTGATGATTACCTGTTCTGGTCATTCCCTTTGGGGTACCTGACATTGGCCAGTGTCAGAAGCCAGGATATTGGGCAAGATGGATGTTTGGTCTGACCCAGTCTGGTCATTCTTATGCAAAAGTATGCTAAGCAACATTTTGCAGCCATTAGTCAATGCACTGAGAGATGCATGTGATTTTGAAATGGGAAGTGGAGGCAAGTACACCCTCTAAAACAACCTGGAAATGACATATAATGATGGGCTAGGAGTAGTCAGGACAAATGCAAAAAGATGTTGGTTACAACAGCTTGTTTACAGCAGTGCCAAATAAAACAGAGATATTCCCGCAAAAGAGAAAACCCACACTTGAATTTATTATTGGCTTTGGGTTACAAGAACACACAAATCATACATCGGCTTATTTGGCTGATAATCTAGTCATTATATCCTAGTGCATGTTGTACCAACATTGCTATTGGGTATGTATATTTAGAAATACAATGCAGTTTATTATTACAGCTGGAACAACAAATTATGATTACACGTGCTACCTAGGTACACCTCATGTGCCAGAAGGCCCACTCCCCCTTGGTGACAGACCATACCTCCTGACGCTATTATTAGTAAATTACATTGTTTGGTTTCTCTGGCTGCATTTTAACAAAGGGTCTTGGCCCAGCAGTCTGTTCTGCTATAGATCCTGTTGTTGTTGTGAATATTACATGAAGGGCAGTTGAGCTCTGCCCCCCCAGACACAAGCATTTCTCATACACTTGGACTATGTGCATATATGTACCATGCCAGTTCCAGACACAATATTGGGTAGTAAGTTGACAGTTTTTACTTCCCTGAATAGCAGGATCAATGGACAAAGAATTCAACTTATTAAGAGCAAATCCTGTTATCAGTGAAGTTAATGCAAGTTGCTGTTGACTTCAATGGAGCCAGCTCTAAGAACTGTATGCACAGTGTATGGGATGAAAACCTAAAAGGGCACTAGCTAGTGAAATCCTCACGTGGACCAGTTCAGTTTTTCATACCTTGCCTCTACCTTTCAAGCATCTCAAAATATTTTAAAAATATTAGTACATTTAGCACCAAACTAGCCTCACGTGACTACAATTAACCCTATTTCTCAGATAAGGAGATTACCTCATGGAGATAGGAAAGTGTAAGGCTGCACAGGGAAACTGGAAGAGTAAGAATTACTAAGACTCAGTCCTGAGCTTAAAGCTCAAAGCCAACCTTCTGCTTTCTTCTCTAGGTTAAATGACAGAAAGGTATCTATAAACAATGAGCAGATTAGGATATGGTACTATGGGACTTCTGTATTTTAGAGAGAGGGGGAGGGGGCAGAGGACTAGGTGGGAAAGTAGCTCTTGAAGATGACATTCTGAACCACTGCAATATGGAGAGCAATATGGCATTTTTGTGGTTTGTAGAAGGCAGCTTTTTATCACAAGCTATTTTAGGCCTGTTTCAGAGAGTGAACAATCTGCAAATTTTAACTTTCCCTCAGTTACCCTCAAGTAGAAAGCAGATAATTAATTATTATTTGTTCTCTTTAGCCTGTGGAACTTTTTCCAATAAAAGTTGGGTTTGAGTATTTTTTTTAAAGACACTGTTTAGAAGTTTAATCAAAATAGTTGGAGGTTGGGATGTACAAAGTAGGGATGTAAAAATGTAACCATGTACATGTTAACCGATGAGCCTGGGCTCATCAGTTAACCTTTACGGTTACCTGCAGGTTCCCGGTACACCTGGGGAGACACCTTCTTCCCTTCTCCCATGCTGCTGCCTCTGTATCAGAGGCAGCAGTGTGGGGTGGGGGGCAGCAGGTGGGAACTGGTGTGCACGAGGAACCCAGTGTTCCTCCTCCTCACGTGCAACCATATAACTACTGAAATTTTCAGCAGTTACACGTTTGCGTAATTAATCTCATTTTAACATCTCTAGTACGAAGTAGGGTGACAATCACTGTAATGACATTTGTTAGTCCAAGCCTGCTGATGGGAAGAACTTCTCCATTTTCCAGATCTTTTGTTACTTTGTTGAAAAAAGGGAAGAAGACTGGATTGATACAAACCTTACAGATACACAGATACTGAGGTAACCTTATGGGGCAATGTGAAATAGAATGTAAAAAGCCATTTAAAAAAATGTAACTGTGTAACTGCTAAAAATCCACATTGAAGGCTCTGTAGTATAAAGCTTTGCCTGCAGCTAAGTTGGCTCCCTGGGATCAAGGCTGGCAGCCCCTGCCAGCCTCATTCCCAGGCATCCAGTGTGTAACCTGTGGCAGGGAGGCCGGGCCTGCCACAGACAAGGGCTGCTCTGTCCAGATAGCTGGAGCAGCCTCTGCTTGCGGTGCGGTGTCCAGGCCAGACCCACTGCAGACAAGGGCTGCTCTGGCCAGTCAGACAGAGCAGCCCCTTCCTGTAGTGATGGGCCCCTGGGGCAGGCAGGGAGATGCTCTAGCCCCTACCAGTTAACCAAAACCAGTAGGGTGAGGTTTACCAATTAACCACTTAACCCTTTACATCCCCAATGTGAAAAAGGACCTCCTGTCAACCTCTTGCTAAGTCGGAACTAGAGCTAGCCTCCTCAGATGGTTTAGGAAAAGTTGGAAGCAGACTGACTATGTGAGTGATAGTATACTTGATGAATATCCACCATCAGGCATAGTTACCAACTGGGCAGGATCTCTGATCTCAATGGGTCTCAAGTTAAGCACTCAAAAACTGAAACATCCAAAATCATTTTTGAAACTCTTGGCCGAGAGATGGTTAAGAATATAAGAACGGCCATACTGGGTAAGAACAAAGGTCCATCTAGCCCAGTATCCTGTCTTCCAACAGTGGCCAATGCCAGATGCCCCAAAAGGAGTAAACAGAAACAGGTAATGATCAAGTGATCCCTCTCCTGTCATCCATTTCCAGCCCCTGACAAACAGAGGCTAGGGATTAATAAATTAATAATGGTCAGCGTTGGGACAGCCATTCTAAATCCTTCCACTAGATTTAAGTGACTGTTCTTCTATAACTTAGCAATGCTACAGAGTCAGACAAGTTAACAGCCCTTTTTCATACTATGTGCTCTCATGTCAGCCTTAACTTGGTAAACAATATTTTACGAATATGCACTCACTCAGCATATGCATTTATTTTACCCCAAGGCAAGTCAAACACGCCTGCTGCAATTTTTATTTATTTTTTTGATAAGCATTCTTTCACTGTGAGGAAAATATCATGGGAGCTAAGTAAATTTGTTGGTTGAGTCACTCGTATACTTTCTGAATCATGTGAGAACCAACGCAAAGTGAGTCACCACTGTAACTGAATCAGGCTGCAAAGTTTCAGATCAACCTAAATAGTATTCTTCAATGGTTGGCTTTAAATCCTCAGTTAACATCATATTGTTTGTTTCTATACAAATAAAACATAGCTCTTGGAAACTATCTTAAAGGATACTGTCCTTCAGCAACTGGATGAGCACTAGTTTGAACATTGCTCTGCCACAATCAGAACTGCCCCAGGGCCCACATCTGACTCAAGAGACTGAACACCTCTTTACATCCCAGCTCCAGGGTTGGGACTCAAGATTGAGCAACATCTTCCCCAATGATTGTGAAATGTCCAGAGTGGCACATTTATAGCTTATGACACACTATTTAATAAACTGGGCCTGTACAACAGAAAATGAATGTTAACAGTAACTTAGCAGCCTTGATAGGAAGATAGCTTTGGGAAGAAAAGTCCTGATGTAGCATTTCAAAAGTTTGGGTTTTGATGGCTGTCACTAAATCCAGTATGATTCAGTATCTGCCCACATTGTTACTTTTTGCTGCTCCACATACAGTTGGAAATAGTTTAACCTCAAAACTAAGTTTAACCTCAAAACTAAGTTAAGGATGTTAGGCCAACTTCTGCTCTTAATAACAATGTAAAACCAGTCAAGAGAGTTACTTTGGAGTCACACTGGTGTAAATACAAACTGATTCTGGTCCACTGTATTTCTTGCCTCTGATGTAAAAGGGGACCACATATACTGATTTTAAGCAAGGCAGATTATACACCTTCAGCTGGTGCCCATTTTTTCAGTGCAAATATATACTGGATTAAGTGAGTTTTTTTTCTTGATGCCCTTACATGATGGGAATAGCACTCAGACAAAAAGCTTGTACTGTAGATTGCATTTCCCTACTGCATATATTTTAACATGCCAAGTGGTGTTTTGTAAAGAGGGTATTTGGGCAAACTATACAGTCCTTTCTTGTAAACATCGTTTTTATCTCCCTTGTCTCTTCAGGCACTGTTTTGGGAAGGATGTAAAGCTGACCAAGGAAGACTGGAAATTGGATCGAAGTTAAATACTTGGATTCCACACAGTTGCCACCAATGGGACAGTGCCTGATTACAAGAAACAGCAAGAAACACAGGCATTAAAGATGGGGTTCTAAAAAGTACCCAAGGAGGAAAATCAGTAAGACTCAAGCACCTAACTCCTTTTGAAAACCCTACCTATTTGCAAAAAGTGTCAGACTGGATTTCTCTTCTAGCAGCATACAAATGACTGTTTCTTCTGAGCTTGCTTCTCTGAGGCTCATGGATATATTTACAAGACAAAAATTTTTTTACGAAATTCAAGAGCAATTTTTAAGACCATTGTTTAATTGTGCTTCATAACAGGTAAGTGGAGTTGGTGAATGAAATGCTTATTGATACTATTCCTCCTTTAGATCTTCTATACAAGGCCTCTAATGATCCACCCCAAACACATTTAATATCCATCTTAATTTTAGCTGAGTGGGGTATACAGTATTTTGTTTAGTCATTTTGTTTATACATAAGTGATGTCCTGTCAGAGCAAAAGGAAATACTTATCACAAATGCTGTTTGCTTTAACAGCGTGCTAGAAATGGTAACACAAATGGAGCATCTCCTAGCAAGATTTATTCAGCAAAGGCAACCAATTTATCAAGCTGCTGATTAAAGTCTTTCAGAACCCTATGAATTAACACAGATATGTTGGAATCGGTGTCTTTAAGATCTCATTGAAGTTACTGAGAGTTTTGGCATTGATTTCAAAGGAAAAAGAAGCAGCCCTAAAGGAGCAATATCAGATTTTTAGTAAGTGATTTCAGATTCAGCAACCTGTTTGCTCCTGCATGGTGTTCTTTGAGCTCACAAAATGAAACCAAATGTTTTGCACAATATAGGGATAGAAGTCCAGATGTTAAGCTGGTGTGTGTCAATTTACTTGCATTGACTTCAGCAGAATTATGCTGATTTATAGCAGCTGCAAATGCAGTCCCTACTGTTATGCTAATAGGTCGCTGATTTTAACAAATTATGAAAACACTTGAAAAATGTCAAGGATCTCTTTTCCATTTTTCCCCTGTTATACCCCAATTAAAAGTCAACAGGACCCTTTCATTTGCCACTTTGGTTGAACTCTTTCGTTTCATCCGATGAGGTTCTTGTTCCCAGGCAATTCTTCATCACTGACAGCATTTCTTCTCTGCACTTTCCAAACAGGCAGTGTGACTCATGTTGTCATTTTTCATTAAGACCAAACATAACCTTTAAAGTTTTTTTTGGAAACTACACTAGGATTGCTAAGAACAGACTCATGCTTTATTAGAATTGACATTAGTTAAAATGCATGCACCCTCAACTGACACTTGCAGCCCAAACTAATGGAGATAATAAATATATACATATCAATATGACAGTGCTCTATTTGGGCTCAACTATACTTTTAAAGCATAGCTCTGCACTAGGGGCTGTGCCAGCCTGCCCTGCAAGGAGGACTCTGGCATTGTAGGACAGAATGCCTCTACAAGCTCCCCTTTAAGAACAGGAGCATGTGTCTATGACTACACATACTCCCCATTGCATGCCAGTCTCAGAGCTGGTGCATAATATGGACTAAACTAGGGGATATGTCTTTAGGGAGTAGGCTTTTCTTTGAGCATTCCCCATACATCATACGCCTGTACAAGGGGTCTCATATAGTGTTACAAATTCTCTCAGCTATTGTTCCTACTTTTTCAATGCAGTTTTCTAAAAGGATATCCATCACTAGAATTATTAGTAACTAAGTTCCAAAAGTCTCACTTCTATCTTCTCCATCCACAATTTATCAGCTCTTTCTGTGACTGCAGAATTTTCTCTTCTCACATTGGTGTGGTGTGCACTATGTAGTTTTCCCAGGCTGTATGTCAGTAACTGTCTTCTAACAGATCCTGTAGGTTATTCAGGGCTATTATCTTTTTTGCTTTATGTCAACCCTTATTCTTTGCACCCTCCCTATAAGAATAATATTGGTCATGGGAAGACAATACCAACTGTACTCAGATGACTCAGTTGTGTACTTTCTCTCCTTTCATATATCCCATCTTAAGTTATTTATAAGGTGCAAGCTACAGTATAATCTATAGAGTCATAGAATACTGGAACTGGAAGGGACCTTGATAGATCATCAAGTACCATCTGCTGCACTCCCAGGAGGTCCAAGCACCAACTAGATCATCCCTGATAGATATTTTATCTAACCTTCTCTTAAGTATCTCCAAGGATGGAAATTCTACAACCTCCCTAGATAAGTTATTTCAGTGCTTATGAAACCACCAGAGTCGGATTTGAACCTGGGACCTCTGAAGTTTAGTATAGGAGCCTCTACAACTTGAGCTATAAAGCCAGCTGGCTCCTCACTGGTGCTGTAGAGGTCTCTTGTTCTTAGATGTTGTTGTGGTCTAGGTGTCTCTGCATGGGACAGTGAACCACACTAGGGCTACGTCTAGACTACATGTCTCTGTCGCCAAAGGCATGTAAATTAAGCTACCCAACATAGTCAATGAAGCCAGGATTTATATATCACTGGCTTCATTAAAAATAAAATGGCCGCCCCGCTGTGCCGGCTCAGCTGATCGTCAGCACAGCGCGGCAATCGAGCCACAGATCGGTCAACAGGGAACGCCTTTGTCGACCGCTCCTGTAAACCTCATTTCACAAGGCATAAGGGAGCAGTCGACAAAGGCGTTCCCTGTCGACCGAGCCACGTCTTGACTGCCGCGCTGTGCCGAAGATCAGCTGAGCCGGCATAGCGCGGCAGCCATTTTTATTTTAATGAAGCCAGGGATATTTAAATCCCTGACTATGTCAGGTAGTCTAATTTACATGCTTCTGGCGACAGAGGCACGTAGTCTAGACATACCCTCGGTGTGTGGGTTACACTTACCCACCCTGACAACTAGGAATTTTTTCCTAATGTCCAACCTAAACCTCCCTTGCTGCAATTTAAGCCCATTGTTTTCTGTCCTATCATCTAGGTGCCAAAAACAAAATTAAGATTAGCAAAACGTTTAAATTAGAAGTGGCTTTGCTCTTGCTATACTAGATTTAGTTATTTATACTCTGTCTTGTCTCCTCTCCCCTCTAGTCTTCGGATTATTTTGGTCTCTGAAAACAGTCAAACTAAGGCTCACTCTTAATTCCTGCATTATGTCTTCTACATCTAAGTTTCTTCACTGAAAATGCTTCGACTGCAGCTCTTGTAAGTTTTGTGGTAGGCATTGACAGCTTCATCGTCCCTAGTAAGTTTGGTTGTTTCAGCAGTTTGGGGCTGGAGAGGCTGTCTCTGAGGTGAGCTGGTTCCAGAACATTTTCAGAGCCTTAAAGTCAAGGATCAGGATCCTGAACTGTACTCAGAAGCAAACCAAAGAAGGGGGCAGATCATTGGCATGATGCGCTATCAATGACATGGGACACTAAAAAGAGCCAACTGCTGCACATTCTTAGCATAAGTCTCAAATGTGCACATGACCAGGACTCCTCCCCAAATCTGGTCTGCTGGTTGGAACATTAGCTTCACCAGCTCAGGCCAGGTTCTGACAATGAGTGTAATGTGAACACTGATCTATGTCCCCTCAGTTTTTGATTGATCTCTATTGACAGACTTATGTAGAACTTCACGGGGAGCTGAGTTAGTCTGTACAAGAGAAACTTAAAAAACAACAAATGGTCTGGTAGCACTTTATAGACGAACAAAACATGTAGATGGTATCATGAACTCAACACTCCGGTCATCTGAAGAAGTGGGCTATGCCATCTATATGTTTTGTTAGTCTATAAAGTGCTATCAGACCATATGTTGTTTTTTAAGATTATGTAGAACTGTGAGGTACAATAGTGCAGTCATGAATTAAAATAGTGAAGTTATCTGGGAAAATTGAATTTTAACTTTTCAGAAAAAAAATTGTTCAAAGAAAATTTTTCACTTACCCATAATAAAAAAAAATCCAGAGATTAACTAATATCTCTTAGCTTTCTTTATGACCAAAAATTACTTGTTGTTATCCCTTCAAACTCTCCACAGTTAGATCACCTCCAAAACGTGTCTAGCATGTTGTGCTCCCTCTGGAGCACAGGGAGGTGGGCTCAATCCCACCCAGGTAGCAGCTGGGCAGCCAATATGGACTGCCCCAGAGATGGAGCTGGGTCCCACATTAGGAAAGGTAGGAAAGTGGAGTGGGTTGAGTTCTTGAGTGGCCTAGGGGATAGGGCACTTATGGGGGGGCAGAGTTTTGGGTTCAAGTCCCACCCATCCTGGGAGCCAGACAGCTGCTCCAGATTTACTAACAAGAGTAGTACTTAATTATAATGCAGCTAATGAGCACCTGAGCATTTTGCCCTCTCAGTTTATTGCAACTTAAAAAGCACTTAAGTCAAACTGACCAAAGCTTCCCAAGGACATGTTTCTGTGGTGGGGCGGCTGCTCTGCACAGGGAGAAGAGTTAAAGCAGTCCTCAGAGAGGTGTGTAGAACCCTAACCAATAAGAAGAGAGATTGCAGAGCCAATCAACACTGGAGAAGCTGGTCAAAGCAGCCAATCAGGATCAGGAAGGTCCATATCAGAAAGGTTGTTCAACAGTAGGATCAGTCTCTCCCTGTAGTGCAATGGAAGACTGGATGCCTGGAGAGGAATACCTTTGACAGAGCAGTGCTGAGCAGGGTCAGGGAAGCAATAGGGACCTCCAGCTTGACTGGCTGCCAGACTCAAGCCCTGATACAAAGGGCAAATGAGGTGCTGGGGCTATGGGGAAATGGCCCAGGGAAACAGGCAGCAGAAGTTGGAGGGGGACAATATGTTGCTGCCAGCTATAAAATCCCTAGATCAGGTCCCAGAGTAAGGGTAGACCTGGGTCTTCTTCCCCCACCCCCTTTTGCTCTACTTGCCATTGAGGGGAGTGGAGGGAACACAAACCACAGCATGCCACTGAGATGAGTGGCTAGACTGGAGAGTTTGGCAGTTTGCTACAGAGGCAAGTGGCTGGACTGAGGACTGTCAGGTTCCCTGGAAAGGAGAAGAACTTAGTGGGACACAGCCAGAGTGTCGTGTTCAGAAGAATACGTGATGGTCCGGGGAGCAACCCAGGTCCAAAAAGTGAAGACACCAGTGACAGGAGGCCTGACACCACTAGTTGAAGGCAGCCTGGAGGGGTAGAGGGCGAATTCCTAGAACAGCCAGCAGGAGGCAATGGGGGGAGAATTCCACCCGATTACAGTTTCTTATAATTTTGCAAGAAACATAATTTTACTGTTGTTTTCAATATACTACACTTATTTTGATGAAGCTGAAGGCAATTGGTCAAATAATTTTTTAGGCTACAGATGAATAAAAATGACATTTTGAAATGTTATTCAAAATCTAACCATTTGTGGCTCCCTCTAATTTAAAAAGAGTTTGATTTTACATACTGTTAGAGGACATTAAAATCTAGGGCATAGTTAATGACAATTTTAGAAAAAGAATTCTAAAAACTGGGCTTGTTTATTACAGCAGTGCAGGCTTTGTAATGGCAAGAGAACTTAACAGACACTTGATGAATCCTGAAAATTACTCTTAAACTCTTGAAAAAATGCAAAGTATGAGGAGCTGGGGACTTTAGGAATGTGCAGAGCTCCAAAGAATTGAAGGGTAAGGAGAAGAAAAGAAGTGGGAAAAACACTGTAGACAGGAGCGGCCCGAGGCTGACTGTGGCAGTTGGCACCCCAGGCAGAAGGCGCGATCAGCGCCCCTGCCTGCACGGCCATCAATGGCCATGATGTAATCACGGGACGCCCCGGCGCCCCGTGACGTCATCATCGGACGCCCGGGCCAGTGGTGCCTTAAGCAACTGCCTAGTTTGCCTAGCCTCATGGGCCGCCCCTGACTGTAGAGTTCCTCACCTACACAAGGCAGAGGACACTATAGAACTTCTAATCCATACACTGATGTATAGATTTTTCAAAAAACAAAACAAAAACAACAAGGCAAAGT
Source organism: Apalone spinifera (assembly GCA_030068395.1). Classification (NCBI taxonomy): domain Eukaryota; kingdom Metazoa; phylum Chordata; order Testudines; family Trionychidae; genus Apalone; species Apalone spinifera. The sequence goes on from CM057846.1 coordinate 16,778,744, forward strand.
CTTAAATTTTAAAATAGTTTTCCCTAATAAGAACATAGAAGGCCAAACTAAAAGTCCATTTCCTGTATCCTGGCTTCTATCCTGGCTTCTGGCAGTGGCCAGTGCCAGGTAACCAGAGGTACTGAACAGAACACTGATCCATCTCCTCTTGCTCATTCCAGCTTCTGGCAAACACAAGCTAGGGACATTATCCCTGCCCAGCCTGGCTAATAATCATTGATGGACCTATCTTTCATGAACTTACCTAGTTCTTTTTTGAATCCTGTTATAGTCCTGGCCTTTAAAACATCCTCTGGCAAGGAGTTCTACAGCTGACTGAGTTGAGTGGAAAAATATACTTCCTTTTGGCACTGTACATTTAATTTCTGTTTAAACTCCTCATTTTTGCGTAGTCTCCCTTTCTGAAACTAAATGCTACATTATTGGACTGCAGTAGTGTTTTCCCCACCCCAGGGATGTTACATTTAATTATATTATGGTCACTATTACTATTGTTTTGGCTAGTATAATGCTATAATAGAGATATTCCCCTCCAACAAAAAAAATGGTTGCCTACCTTTCTTAACTGTTGTCCTTCGAGATATGTTGCTCATGTCCATTCCAATAGGTATGTGTGCGCACTGCCTGCACAATCATCAGGAAATTTTTCACTTAGCAGTAGCCATTGGGTTGGCTGTAGATCTCCCTGGTGTGACACCTTTAAAGTGCGCTATATAGGAAACTGCTGACACACCTCCTTCTCAGTTCCTTCTTGCCCACTTATTCTGACAGATGGGAGGTGAATGGGATTTGGAATGGATGTGAGCCACACATCTCGAAGAACAATTACAAAAGGTAGGTAACCTTTTTTTCTTCTTTGATTGCTCATGTGCATTCCAATAGGTAACTTACCAGCAGTTTTTCTGAAGGAGGGGTCAGTGTTCACCTGGATGCAATTGCACGTCCACCCTACCAAAGGGTGATGGCACAGTGAGACAGGTAGGTGTGGATGAACAACCATGTGGCTGCCCTACAGATGTCCTGAATAGGAATCTGGGTGAGGAACACTGCAGAAGAAGTCTGAGTCTTCATGGAATGGGCTACTATTGCCAGCCCTGGAACTGGCTAGGTCATACGGCTAGGTCATAGCAGACCCTGATGCAGGATGTGGTCCAGGAGGAAAGGTGCTGGGCTGTTATGGGAAGGCCTTTCATTCTCTCCACTACTGCAATGCAAGAGGCTAAGATACTCCAATGACTGTCACTGGCAGTAAGAAGAACTGGGAGGGTGGGAGGTCGGCAGTGTCCTTTGTACTGTGACTTGAAGGTGCCATGCCAAGAGGCTCCTCAGACGATCTAATGGGTACTGGTAAGGGAAAATTTTTCTGATGATTGTGCAAGCAGTGCGCTCACCCCCCTATTGGGACACACATGAGCAATCACTCAAAGAAACATCCTCACTTATAGAGCTAACCCTTACTTTTGTTGAGTAAGGAGCCATCTCTGTGCTAGAATCTCTACCATGCTGGGGATATGGAAAATAGTGTCAGCTGCTGACACACCTGTTTCCCTCAGCACTCCTGAGACAGAGCCATGTCCCCAGATCATGATGTCACCTTCAGTGTTGCAATGCTGTAATCTGGTTTACTGCACTGAGCTCCATGTGTCCTCCTAATTAGGGCCTCAAGACAAGGCATTAGTGCAGGAGGGAGCTCGATCCCCCTCCTTGGCTCATATCTGAATGATCAGACTGCCTTATCATAGAATCATAGAGCTGGAAGAGACCTCAAAAGGTCATCAAGTCCAGCCCCCTGCTCTAGGCAGGACCAATCCCAACTAAATCAACCCGGCCAGAGCTTTGTCAAGCCGAGACTTAAACACCTCTAAGGATGGAGACTCCACTACTTCCCTAGGTAACCCATTCCAGTGCTTCACTACCCTCCTAGTGAAATAGTTTTTCCTAATATCCAACCTGGATCTCTCCCACCACAACTTGAGACCATTGCTCCTTGTTCTGCCATCTGAATGGCATCCAGTGTGTCCCTCTTTGTCCTTGTATACTAGTCCTGCTCAAGCACATCAGTCAGTAAAGAATTCTTCCTGTCAGTCATAGGAGTACTTCATTAACCCACAGACTGGCTACAGAGCGAGTTCACCAGTCACTCCCTGGCTGAACTGAACACTCATTACCAGACTCCTGAACAGGGGAAATGGTTTCAACTTGGGAATTTCTTCTCTCTCTTTTGCTATGTGTGTCCTAAAGAGAGCATGGGAAATGAACCACCTCTGGGATGGAGTCCCACTTGCCTCAAATGGTCCATGTTTCATGAAATGTGCACACTGCACTACGAACCAAAGTTTTCCTGTCTCTTCTGTCCTCCCAGGAACTGGAATGCACTTAACTCCATTCTTGCAGGACTGATTTAAGGGCAGGACACCAGGACTTATTCTATCTCATGTCTCACCCAAGAGAGATTTCCCTTCCCAGAATGGAGCACAGCAGCTCTTCACAGAGAAGGGAAGGAGGGACTCTGGCTGCATGGATTTCTTCATGTGACTAAGACTTGCAAAGCAGTCTCTTCTATCTAGAGATGTTTAATAACGTGCATGCAATATTCATTTCACTGCCAAGCATGTGCCTGGGCTTAACAACAGCATAGACAATGCTGTATCGATTCCAGGTCAACGGATTTAAAATGTTAACACCGGAGGCCAAGAAAGTGCCAGAACAAATGCTGGCAGCCTAGGGAACCTTGTTTGCTAAAAGCAGTATCCACAGCCAAGAAAGCAGCTTAACCACACATCTTTATAAGTTACACAGCTGTATTTAAGGAGTTTCAGGGACTGCTGAGAGTCTACACAGGGCCTCAGGCATTTGGCAGTTCATGGTCCTGCTACAGATAAGTTATCTGGGTGGCCTTCACTGAAGGTCTGCAGGCCATTCGGACCCATCAGGGATTCATGATCCAAGGGATGCAGGAGAGTTGGCCCCAGATTGCTAGGAGAAATATCAAAAAGTCAGTAGACCCGGCAGGTACTTAGCTGAGGTTCTTGCTTTGGTCAACCGTTCAGGAAGTAAGGCTGTATTCTTCAAAGCAGCCTTTCTGTCAGCTTTCTTTAGGACCTTCTACATCAGCAAGTTGTTCCCCTTAGTCAGAGACTCTTCTGGAGGGTTTTTGAACTACAGCATGGACAATGGTAAGGCAATTTTCTATAGCTCCACAGATCAAATACTGATAAAACTGGGGTAGGTGAGGTTGCACTACTCTGGTAGGAGGGACCGTTGTTCTGTATGGGCACCGCAGGCATTTGTGGCTCAATGACCAAGAGTGCCCTGTTGGGGACATGCTTTTCTAATCAATTGCAACTTGTGGGAGTACATAAGAACATAAGAACATAAGAATGGCCGTACCGGGTCAGACCAA
>CM057846.1:16799971-16816794 GCA_030068395.1 Apalone spinifera
TCCCGGTGTTTGCCAAGATCCCGGGGCAGGTGTGTCTGACTCACTCGTTCCGTCTTTTGACTCTTCTCTGGAGTTAAGAGCCGCTGGAAAGGATCAAGTTGGGGACACCCTTGACTTTTTTGAAGCAGAAGTCTTTGGGGAAGCCGCTCTGCATTTGTGTGTGTGCTGTACAGAAGGGGCAAGCACATCTGTAGGTTGCAATGCTTTATCAAACATGAGCATTTTTAACCGCATTTCTCGGTCTTTACAAGCTCTGGCAGTCATTTTGCAACAAAGCTGGCATCTTTGCGGTATGTGCGCTTCCCCTAGACACCTGATATATGCGCCATGCCCATCTGATGCTGGGATGGCTTCACGGCATAGCATACACTTTTTAAAGCCTGGGGAACCAGGCATAGTGTCAGAGGTGCTCCTGGGTCTTTTGTCTCTTCTTTCCCAGCCTTCCTTCCTTTTTTTTTTTAAACAAGAACTATGAACAGGAACAAACTAAGAATAACTACTAACTTGTAATGATATCAACTATTTACAGTGTACACGGAGGAGAAACACTGAGGAGAAGATGGAGCTCTGTCCGTGACCGAGGGCAGTTGGAAGGAACTGAGCACAGCCGGACCGCATGCAACAGACGAAAGGCACGAACGGTGCGAGCCGCCACTCGCGCATGTGTGGTCCGGCAGAGCACGGCTATGCAAATCTCCGGTCTGCGGGCCAGGATGAGTCCGACATCACAAGTGGAGCACTCATAGAGACCACGAGTAGAGCCCCCTCAGGGACCACTCTAAGAAGAACTAAGAATTATAAAGATTTCACTGGGCCATGAATGCTTTTGAAAATTATTTTACTGAGTTTTAAAAATATACTTACAAAGTTCTTATGTTTTATAATCTTCCACGAAATGTTTCTTTAAAAAAATTCCAACAACCTTTTATGTTTAAACGCTGTTATTACTTGGACATGAGTCTTAATGAACTGAGAAACTGAAAAGTTCAACCAAGGAGCTAGTCAAAAATTCAGAAAACAAACATGGCTGGACTAAGAGAGGGTGCTGAAGTCTGGAATGGTTTTACAGATCCTTGCCTGTCAGATGGCTGCTCAAGTGGAGTATAAAAATTAACAGAGGAAAACTAAGAGATAGAGTGTGTCCTTTGATTTCCTAGATGGTTAAAACAAGGAACGCCTATGGTGATTACTGCCCAGTGATTTTCAGCTAATTTATTTAAGTTCTGTGGACAGAAAAGCAGGCCCTGAGAGAAAGGCCTTAAAAGACTAATTACTAAAGCTTAATTTTCATACCCTGGCTGGTGAAACCACTCTCCACCTTACAATGATATTGTGGGGTTCCACATCAAATGAATGTCATAGAAAGTTTGCTCAGCATATGTGCAAAATAACAATTATTTTAACTAATAGTGCTATAAACTGCACCAAGTATCATTGGTAATAAGGTACTTAAGTTGATCAGGCAACTGATTCTGCTGGAGGCAGCTTGCTCTTCCATAGCTCTGATATATCAGCTATAAACTGCTCCCACTGGATTTCTGCTGTAGGAATTTATGGTGATGGTGTTACACTTAAGGCTCTGGTCCAATTTCCATTAAAGTAAGTAGAAATCTCTATTTAGATTGGGACATGGGTACATGAGACCACATTTCATCTCATCTGCTATGGCTGTTGTCAGCACAGGGGTGCAAACTGGAGTTTTCTTGTCTTAAAAAGGAGGGGGTTGCTAGCAAGATGTTTTCAAGAAAGCCCAGTCAAGTCAGGAATTAACTTCCTCCTACCCTGAACTACAGCCCAGATTAGTTATCCTTCTGGATATATTACAGTCTCTCTTTAACCTTTAAAGAGAAGGTAGCTTGTAAGACATGGATGTGGCCCCAAATCCCCCTTTTTTGATGTAAATGGGTATGAGTGTATTGACTACAGCAACCATTTGTCTCTCTCTGCTGGTGCACAGCTATTACAAAGGGATGTGTAGGTTGTTATTATGATGTGGACTTGAATTGTGCTTTGATATTACAATTTTTAAAAATTAGGAAAGGGCACCTAGAGCAAATATCAAAATAAATAAATAGTTCATATCAGTATTCGTACTATTAGATTATCACAGTCTTCCAATATGTTAATAGTTATGGAGCTGCCAGGTATGACCCACCATGGTTAGGGCTTACATTCTAAAATGGGCAGTAAACAATTTGGTGTAAATCCATGTTCAGCCTCACATCACACAGGAACTCTGGGCAGAGGCAGGAATAGAATCCAGCTCCCAAGACCCAAGTGTGTTCAGAAGAGCATTCTACAAAGCCCATTTCTCTGTGGGAAGGCAGCATTTGCTGGCTCATGGTCCTTTTTAAAGCAGCCCTCAAGGTTAAAGTTGGATGCTCCTTCCAGATGGTCTCCATCTGATGCTTTTCATTATGAGGTTCAACTGCCCTAGAATCCAAGCCACCCACTGCCAAGAACAAGGAATGGAAGCCAGCAGCAGTGAGCCCTACTGTGCTAAGAGCATAAGAAGAGTTAGGGGTCAAGACGTGACCATATGGCCCATCAAGGCCCTGTCGTAACAGCCCCGAGGAATACAAATCAACCTGCAGCAGCGATCATCTTTCCAGCCTACTGTCAAGTCTGATGCTATAACCTCTGAAGCTTCATTTTCATCTCCCTCTTGGATTGATTTGTGCTATGGGTTTCGTATTGCAGTGGAATCTGTATTTCAGATACAGAAATTGCTTATAGGCTAGTCTCCTCCTCAGTTGTCCTCTCCAAAGAGAACACGTATTTTGCTGAATAGAGTGGAAGTATTGAAAGGAGGGAGATGCTGGGTTCTCCAGTCTGGGGGCCAGTCATAATTTCACTGCATATGCAACAGGGCATTCATCTACCTTAACCATGACACCATCCTCTCTCTTCCACAAGTCCTATGCCTCATTCACTACATATATTCCACCTTCTGCAACTGATCCAGTCTCCCAACACCCTCTCCAGCTCATTCTTTCCTCTTCCTGGTATGATCATCTTAATCCAGCTCCTTTGCCCTGTGCTCCCTCTTCTCCTGTACAACCTCTTTCCTTACCATGCCTATATGCCTTCTCAGACACACCACCTCTCTTCAAGTCTTGCCCATCACCCCATACAACTGCCTCTTCCTCTAACCCTTATATGTCCTCCCAGTCCTTACACACCTCATTTCCTCCCATCAATGCTCTCCTCCCACTCTTTCCCAGCCTCTGGCTCTTTCAGCCAACTCCTCCTGCTTGGGCCCCACCTCCGCTCTTCTTCAGTGTTGTGCGTTAATCAAATTGATTTTTCCTTTACCTGCATGCTACCTGGGCTCAGCAACAGTTGCAGTGAGAGCACAGAAGAGATATATGGTTAAAGTTTGTCAAATGTATAAGCAACTGAATAGCAAATGTCAAACAACCTTAACTATAGGTGGTGCTACCAGATCCACCAGAATATTTTCCTTTCACTAGCACAGCAAGTGCCCAGATCTTGCCTGTACTGCAGATGGGATGAGGGGCAAATCTGTGCTACCCAGAGATCTACATGGGTTGGAACAGTCTGGGGAATGCTCTAAATTATACCAACTGGACACAACTCCTAATGAACCATACACCAGAAGAATAGAGATAAAAAGTCAAGTACTTCCACCACTCCCCTCCCTGTCCTGTCCATAGCACCCTCCTATGATTAGGGATGTAAAAAAAAAAATCTTTCAAAAAAGGTAACCATGTAACTGCTAAAAATCTCAGCGGTTACATAGTTACATGTTGCAGCCTCTGCAGTACTGTATAAAGCTTAAATAAATACTGCAGAGCCTGCAGCAAAGCCTCCACCCCAGGAGTGGAGCCAGCAAGAGCTGCCAGTCCCACTCCTAGGGTGATGCTTACTGGTCAACCTTTCATATCCCTGTCCATGACACCACTGAGAGAGGACAAAGGGGTGTCACAGGAGCTCACTCTCTACCAGCTAAAAGCTCCTCAAGCCAAGAAATTCTCAGCTTGCCCCTCCAGCCTACTTTCCAGCCATTTTGTTCTACTTAGGCAGCATAAGGGGCTAGAACAGAACCATCTGGCCTTTAACTTTATTTTATGTGAAATCACACACACACACGCACACACACAGCTTAGGCTTCTTTTGCATGGAGAGAAACCTGGGCAGTGTTTACTTTACAGGAAACATACTCTTGTTTAAAAAAAGGAGAAGTCATTACACAGGTGTGTGAACTTCAGTGTCAGAGGGAATTTCCATCGACAAAGGATTTCCCACAGTCTATTGTTGGAAACAGCAGCACTGCAACACATTTGCTCATTTCTTACTCAACAGGCTACTGATTCAACCAGAAGAGGATGCGGCTAAGTTTCACCTTGTGTGTTGCTCCAACTGCAGATTAAGTCAACAAAGACTTGGCTTTTGGAAATGTATAACTATACTTCATACCATTTCCTTGTTATTTCATTGTAAGCTTCTGCGGTATTATATTGGCATGTAAGTGCAACTGGCAAGGGTTAGATAAGGTAAAATATCAGGTGTTTGAACTCCAGATAACTGCATCAGAACAGATCCTGCCTGCAGGCAGAGGGCAAGTTCTCCCTATCCTATCAGCTTCAAGTTTCCATACTGCTTGATGAACACTCATTTTTAAGTGTGGTTTATAACAAGAAAGCAGGGCATACACAATCATGCGTTTGGAATCACTCTGATCTTCCATTTCCTTGCACACACAGTGAACAACAATGGACACCCTTGGTAAGATCGCACTGATGAAAGGTGGTGGGTTTTTTTTTTAATCTTCGGGTTGAGTTTTATTAAAAAATGAAACATGGTAACCTTTCTCTGCACATATGAATAGCCTGGTGCTCTGCCTCTGAAGAAAAGTTAGACCTGCTGTTGAGCCTCTCTCAACTCAGCTGGGAGCCAACTCATGTGGTTCTGTCTGTTCTGCTTGCCATAGCACCCTCCCTAACTTTGGCAGAGGTGAAGGAGAAATAGCACCAGTGTTTTGTTCACTGTAACTAGTACATACATTTTAGGGGACACGTAAGGTAGATTTACAACTGGACCATAGATGCTGGCAGAAGGAGACATGCTGGATTGTCTGGAGGCCACCTGCATGCTTCACAATTATCCCACTTGATGGGTGTGGAATAAGCACCTAAACAGAAGATGGGAGCTGAAGAAGCTCCAACTTCCCATGAATAGCTACTCGAAAAACACCTGTTACCCTCCCCTGATCTGTTCTGCTGAGAGGATGAAACCTATATTACACTTCTCTTACACTGATGTCACCTGCTCAGGGTGACTTTTTCCCCATGTGACTTAAAAAAAAACCACTTGTCAAAGCTCTAAAGCTTCTGTGCTTTAGAGATTTGTTATTTAGCTCGGAGACTGCTGTGGCTGCAAGGATGTGTCTTTTGCTGTCCGTAAAAGTCTGCCTACAAGTGGTCAGGTCATAGCCCCTGAAAATCTCAGTTTGTATATGCCCAGAAGAGACTTTAGCAGCTAAATTCACAGAAGACTCTCACTCTGTAATGAGGATGGGTTGTGGCAGAAAATAGGACTTTCCCTGCAATTGCTTATCCTGGCAGCTCGGGGCTGCTCTGGGGCCAGTCACAGGTATTGAAAGCAGAGACATTCTCTCTTCTGTGCTTTCAATGCTCCCTCTGCTGGTGGCAAGGCAGTTGAAAACAATAAGCATCCCAAAAGGGGGCACAGGTAAGGAGAGGAGTGGAGCTGAGCTGATAGAGAGTCTGAGATGAGAAAATGAACAGGGAAAGGGGGATGCACTTGGAACAAGGTACTGGAGGTGAGGAGTTGGAGAACAGGACCAGACACTGAGAGGGGCATACTGGAAAACAGACATGAAAAGACTGGAAAGGTCAAGGAAAGAAGATGTGTAACAAGGACTGTAACCACTACAGCTCACTTTCCTCCAGAACTTGGAATAGAACTCAAGATTCCAGAGTCTCAACATTCCTTGTCTGTCAGCAAATAGCTGTGAAAGTTCTTGAAAAATGTGTGCCTCATCTCCTTTTAGTGGCTGGCTTCCATAGCAGAACTGTCTACTGCTATTACTTACTCTGGGCCATGGATTTGAAGGTTTTAACCTTGATGACTCTATATGACATTCAATATGGTCCAAGATCAAGGAATTTCTGATTAACAGTTCGCTTTAAAAAAAAAAAAGAGAGAGAGATTTGCTCAGCATCACATAGGAACTTTGAGACAGGGCAGGGGTAGAGTACAGTTCCTAATGGTAGTATTCAACCACCTGAACTAGGGAATAATTTTTTTCGTTCCTGCAGTGACCTGCTTTATTCAGTGAATATCTTCCAATCTGGAGTTACCAGATCAGGGAAGGTCAGGCATGGGGCTCTTCCGGGGCTCACTTCTTGACCATCAGCATGGCCAGTGTGCTGCCCCCAGCCAGTGGCAGAGCTCCAGTCCCAGCTGCTGCTCTGCTCCAGCTGGTGGGGCTCCCTTTACCCCAGTCGACGGAGGCTCCATGCTCCCAGCCAGCAGTGGCTCTGTGTCCCCAGCCAGCAGAGGTTTCCCTACCCCTGGCAGGCAGTGGCTCCAAATCGCCAGCTAGCAGCAGATCTTCACCCCTGGCCTGCAGAGGCTGTCCCTCTGTTGGTGGAGCTCCGCTCTTGGTTGGCAGGGCTCCTTGCCCAGTCCTGCTCCAGCTGCCAGCCACTGGCTGGACTTCCTGATCCCAGGCCACTGGCCCTCCAGGCTGCCTGCTGGCTGAACTCCTCCAGGCTGTCCTGCTGGACCACAAATGTTGCCGGACCAGAGTCCCGGACCACAGAGGTTCAACCTATATTAAATACACAATCCTGGTTCACTCCCACAGTGCCTTCCATCCTCTGCACTGAAGGAGCAAGGGGTCCTATAGAAAACGTAATATGTGATCATATAATTAAACACTTTCACAATGCATGTGCCAACAGGACAGAATTAAGTTGGCATGGGGAATTTTGATTCTGACACTTCCTAACTTTAGAGGGTTTGACTCTGAAGACATGTTTTTTTAATATTTTTTTTTAATGAATAAAAGTGTTTTAGGAAACCTCATCCATATTTGATATGGCAATGATCACTTACCTGATGTACTGTATCTTGAACCGCTTGCATATAATGGTTTAGCTCTCTGTCCATTGCAGCATATTCTAACATCACACTTTTCATACCATTAACCTCCTCTACATCATCTACAGAACAAAGCACATAGGTATTCATCAGTCCTCTCCAAAAATAGTTTTAAACACACATTATTAAAATACAGTGTAAATTTCATTACTCAAATTCCAGTTAATTTATATTGTTATGTGAAAAACAGATATAGCTTAAAGGGTAAAACCTTCTGAGTTAATAAACTTCAGGAGAAAACATTTCTGTTACACAATTAAAAAAAAAGTAGTCTTTCCAACATATGAAGATCAATTTATCTAAATTCTCAATTATTGGATGTCTTTCTAAAACATATTCTTGATTAACCATAAATTGTTGGAGCAGTATGAAGTACAGCCCAGGATAGAATCCAAATGAAAGCCAGGGTACATGTTATTCAAGAAATCAGAGCAGATGATATTATAATAGTTCTTTCTGGCCTTAAAAATCCATGAAGGAAAATGAATTTAATGTCCCTCTGATAAATCTGAATAAATTTTGTGTGACCTGTAAGTCAGTTAAACAAGTGTTTAATGAATTCTGCACCAAGCTATTTGGTGGCAATCCTTATTATAAAGCTTTTGTGCTAAAGGTATTTAATTTTGTTACTTTAATCGGATGATTCAATGCTTTTCTTTCTTTATAATAAATCTACCAAGGCTTGAACTTTGCTACCTAACAAGGAAGATACATGTTCTGAATGAAATTACAGTAACAATATTCCACTATTTGTATTTTACAGCAGGTATGTGTCATGTTCCTCAAATTTCAGAATTTTTTAACCTATTTTGCAATCATAAGCCCTTTTACGTTTCTTGGGTAACTTCAATAAACAACTTACTCAGAGGCAGACACTTCCCTGGTTTCATGTGAGAGAGAGAGAGAGTGTAATTTCAGTTACCAACACCTAGTCATTAGGCAATCAGGATATTTTCTGAAGAAGCTGCATTTCATGACTCATCAGACTGCCTGAGAAATATTTAATAGAAACCCTGTCTCATTGTAGTGGAGTTCAAAGCTATAATTAGTCCCCTTTCTTTCCCTGCTCCCCCAAAATAAACATTAGTATTGTAAAATCCAAACAGAGTCAGCATTTTATCACACAGGAAATAATGGAAGACTTAGCCATATGGGTGAATCAAACAGTGCTTTAATCCAGTTAGTAGTCATTGTCTATTCAAATGCAATGAATACAGAACAAGTGTTCAGAAAGACTTAGCTATTTTTACTCGCCTTTGCATCACTCCTAACCCCTTTAGTTATGTCTCTGCATCTCCATTTTGCTCTTGCTTACTTTTTATTCGGCCATTACCTTTCAGAGAGACACTTATCATACACAGTACAAAACTGTGTGCAACCTCCAGTTGTGCAATCTTTTTTCAACTGCGCCCTTACTTATCCTATGACAATACTGCAACAGGAACACAGCCCCTCATGACCCTGGGGCTCAGTTATTGTAATTCCTTCCTTGCAATGCTTCTACATCACTAGCAGCTTGTACAGAAGGCAGAAAAACATTGCCTAATTGGTTTGAGCAATCAGGTCATATTGTGGTTGAAATGGGAGCCTGTGAAACAGAGGACTTGCCATAAGGGTAAGACCCTTAGCCCCACTGACTTCAATGGTGCTACCTCAATTCACACTAGAGGAGAATCTGATCCTTTGTGGTCTTACTGGCCTGTAGGACTTCCAAAAGCCCTCACTATATTAGAGGGCTCTCTGATTCTGTCAGGCATTTGCATTCTGACACCATCCATTTTCTAGTAATACAACCATCACATCTTGGGTAGGTTTTTCTTTCTACTGGTGGCTGTGAGAAGCTCATATTCCTTCCCAATCATCTATCCCAGCCTTACACTCTCTCCCTTTCAAAACAACACTGAATGAATCTTTTCAAAAGTGTTGTTTTCTTAACTGAGTCAGAGTGACTAAGGATCATATACAGCAGCCCAGAGGTGGCACTTCCCAATAAGAGAAGCCTGAACAGACAAAGAGGGAAAGCTCAGTGTCTGAAGACAGACCTGAGAGATGTCTGTCCATGTGAAGGAACATACCTGCCATAGTAGAAGCCACCCCTAAAAAAGGCTTTAGGAAGGAGATGGGTTTAGAAAGGAACTGTCAAACCTAAAGGAAAGAGCTGTCAGATTGGTGCTGGAGTTGATGCTGAACTCTTCTGTTTTGTCAATAAGCCAGACCTCTAGACACGAATATTTCTTGAACCATGTGAGTCTACATGCATTTAACAGGGAGACAAAGTGGTGTAAGACAACCACGTCCACACCTCCATATATAATGTTTTCCCCATCCCTTATTCTCCATGTTCAAATTCCATCCCTCTTTTTGGTTATATTGATAGTTTTATGAGGGTGCCTTGACTGGTGAGGTTGGCTTCAACTAGATGTATACATTAGTAATTGCCTTACAGCTACTTATCCTGCCGCTCCCCTCCCCAGTATCTATCTGAAAGATGGAGTTCAGTTATGAATACCATCACAAACTGTACTGTGTAGCCATTTTTCTCTAGATAATTCATTTGAATAAGAAAATCCTCCTCACTTCTCCAGCACATCATACAGTCTTAGGATAGGTAATACAGGCTGAACCTCTGTGGTCAGGAACTCTCTGGTCCAGCAACATCCATGGTCAGGATCTGGACCAGAGAGCCCCAGCCACAGAAAGTTGCCAACAGCTGGGAATGGAGTAGGAGCCCACAGAGCCAGTGGTCTTGGGACAGGGAGCCCCCACTATCCAGTAGCCACAAAGTGGTCCAGTGGCTGGGGGTGTGGAGCCCCTCTAGTTGAAGCAGGGCTGGGGGCAGGGAACCCTGCCGGTCAGAGTGGGGCTGACAGCCAGAATGGAGTCCTGCCAGCGGACGGTAGAGATCGGTAGGCGGGCCAGGGCAGCACACTGGCCGAGGCTGGCAGCCAGGAGGGGAGCCACAGGAGAGCTGGAGGCCTGACCTCCCCTGGTCTGGCAAACTTCCTTGTTCAGGACCACTCAGGTCCCCAGAGTGCCAGACCAGAGAGGTCCAACCTTTACATGAAGCGGAGATTAAACCTTGGTTTTTCAGATACCAAATAATTACAATGACTTTCAATGATAACTTTGTTAGGCCCGCAACAACTGAAACAATTACCCCAAGTCAACCTCTCCTTGCCCCGGTTGATGGTGGGAAGGCTGGAACCTCTGTGAGGAATATACTTATTGAGTCCCTTACTTAACATTCCCATGAGAGTGAGGCAGGGTTTGTTCAGCCCCACACAACAGGTCCTGAGGCAGGTCTCCAAGAATGTACCAGAGGTCCACCGGAGCAGTATTGATAGGGACTCCTCATGGATGCTTCTGGGTCCCTGGATGAGACAGGGCTAGGGGGATTGTGGGATGGCTGGCACAGCAAGTCTCTTTCTAAAAGGTAATACAACTCCAGAATAAGTGATAATACCTGTCCCCAGCTCTCCCAGTCTTTAACTACTCTCTGTGGATTCTGGACCAAGAGAGTGACTACTTTTTATGGAGCTTGAAAGAGAAGATGAACAGTTCCATCCAAATAACTGAGCCTTCTTCCATACTGAACTGAGATCCTCTATAAAGTGTATTCCTTTTTAGGAGTAAATCTAGCTAGAATCTTGTTCATTGACTCTCGCAAGGAAGTTCCATTTAGGTTGTCATTCAACTTTTTGGTGGGCCAGGAAAAAAGCTTTCCTATTTGTAGGATAACAAAATTTGGTAAATTGTATCTGCTGTTTACTAGTAGAGTGCAAAACTCTTTCTTCAGAGCATAAGTATGCAGCACTGTATTTGGCCTCCCTGCTCTTATCAGTGTGGCAGAGCTCTGGTCATACTCCCCTGGGTCCTGTGCTTGCTGGTGGATTTTTAAGATGCCTCAGAGGCTCCGGGTGACCCTCCCACTGCCTCTTGCTTCTCTCAGAGGAGAGGGTTCCCCAAGTTAATGAGCCATTTTCATCATAGGCAAGTCACTAGTTTGAAGGGAAAACCCTTCCGTGGTCCAAAAGTCCCTTTTTTCCCCGGTCACAGTCTACCAGGCATGGGCAGGGATGCGGAGAACCCAGTCCCACCCACTTATTCCGATTTCTGGCCCAGGGCCCTAAGTAGAGGCCACTAATGGGGCTCCTGCTCTTACCCCCAAAGAACAGTAGCCTCTCCCTGGGCCACTTCCCCAACCACTCTCATGGGATCTTCTTCTGGTACACTAGGTGCGAGCTTATCCCAGTTGTAGCCTTCAGTTTTCCTCTACCTTGTATTTCCTCCTCTCTGGTCCGTCACTCCTCTCCTTCTCCCTCCTTGCTGGAGGGGAAACCTTTTATAGTGGACCCGCAGGCCCTAACTGGCTGCAGGTGTCCACTAGCCTGCTGCTGCAGACCAGCTCTTAATTAGTCTCAGGTAACTGCTAGTCTTAATAGCTGGGCAGTTGTCTCTGGCAGCCTACTCACCCAACTACCTGTATATGTGCCCTCCACCAGACTACTGCAGCCCTGCTGCCTTTGGTCTGCCACACCAGGAAAAACAAAAAGTTTTGCTGACACACAAAGTTCAGCAATGGTGGCCATCTCCCATATGAAACAACAGTGGATTCTGTCAACCAGAAGAAAAAGTACAAAGACATATTTACACAACAGTCGGAGGGGTTGGGGAGGGAACACCACAAAACACACCATTATTTTGTATTTTTGGCGGTTGCAGAAGTGCTGTTTCCATTAAAGGTATCTAGGCTTGATGTGTACCAGTGTTTCATTAAGTACATCAACAGTTATTTCTACAAGGCCTAGCATACTTTCTTCTGTGTAACCACCTTTTTCCCAGGCCCATTTGACAGCAGCGATCTCAGTGCTATTCCCTCCTGCTAGGAGACATATGAACTGCCTCCTACAAGGCTGACACAAATGGTGTTTCATGAATCACAGGAAAGATTTGTGTAACTGTCACCCTCCTCCCATGGCCTGAATGAATCATATCCACAACATACAGAAACTTCACTGGCCTGAATATTCTGCAACTTTGAAAGGAAAGATGAGGACATTGTTAAACATAGCATCAGAGCCACGTCAATTTTGCACAGAACATTCCCTGAACTCAAAATAACTGTACCTAATAAATAATGAGACTTTGGCTGCTTATATATTATAATACTTGAAAGTTGCCTTAAAAATAAAAAACTGATCACAAATGGGTGGAACCCAGCTGAGGGAAAAAGGATATTAACTTTACCTCTCACCTATAGTCCTCTGATCCCAAGAATCCCACCCACCTCTAGTTTCTAGTTTCAAAGGATGCTAACAACTGTCTTTCTGCTGCTGTTTTTTCATTCACATGGTGCTGCAGAAGTTTAAAAAATAAATAAAAGCCAATATTTGTCACATATCTGAGATTTCAGCTTGCCTTTGAAGAATTTATTGCAAGCCCAAAGACACTGTAAATGAAGTGAAACCCAGATCCATGAAGATCATCTCCTATTTCATGGAAACCACACCTGCAGTGGAGTCCCCAAGTACATCTTTGGGTAGCCTGTTCCACAAACTGATGAGTAAGAGGAAAAATCCTTTGGAAACATTTTTTGCTCCTGCAAGGGGAAGGGAGTGGTCAAGGAGGCTTCAAGGGATCACTCCCATTTCACCTGTTTGCACTGTCTGTTTTTCAGTTAAAAAAATAAAAACAAACTCTCCCTCCAAGATCTTCTGGTGCAGAAAGTGACCTTCCCTCCCAGGAAAGTGGATAAAGGAAACATGCTCTACTTCTACTTTAGCTAGGAGTGAAGGCTCACACTCAGAGCCACTGCTGCCATTCCTACTAGGTCCCCTCGCCCCAAACGCTAGATCAGCTACCTCCACAGTATTCAAATCTTCCACTCTAGAAGCAAATGGCCAACCTCCGGCCAGTTCTGCAACTGAAAGGATCAGTTACCTCACCCAAGTGTCTCCTAACCTGACTTTTAATGATGACCACAGAGTACATTCCAAGCTCTGTGAGTACCAACATGCTCCTAGCTATTATAGACATAATAAAAATACTGTAAAATACACTAGAATTTGCATATGCTAATCAAGTCTCTTTGTACCTAAGATGAATATGTTAAGTTCACCCATTATTTCCCTCAAAACCTTAATCAAATTGCCTAAAGGTTTTATTCTTTGCACTATTTAACAGGCTTTCCCCCTCACACACAGAGTCCAGTTGAAGGTCACTGTCTTCATCTTCAAAGCCCTGGTTGCATGGTGTTGGAACTAGTCACCTGAATGTCCATCCTTCTCCATATTCATGGCCTAGAGCTTATGTGACCCTCTCACTTTTTAGACCAGTAGAGAGTGGTGATTCTGTAAAACTTCTCTGTCTGCATATTTATTTATTTATTTATTTAATTTTTTTTATCCCGCCTTTCTATTTAAAATATTCAAGGCGGCTTACAAGAACAAACAAAAAAAACCACAAATATATATAAAAATGTATATATACAAATACATATAAAAATCCAAACATTTTAAAGGATCATTATTTAAGTTGCAAAGTCAAGAACCCCAAAGTTAGAAAATACTAGACTGAAGATTGCCTGTGCAATCTTAATTTTCCCCCTCCCCCCGTGTCTATGCATTACAATACAGTCTTTAATTATATGATCACATACTATTTGTTCCACAGAGACCATGCCTCATTAAAAATGGACATGTGACCCCTAACTTGGGTTATCAGCAGAACTTTAAAATCACAGTACAGATCTTTATCACCTTAGCTGAGGGAATAACTGTTAGAAGTAGTATGTTACTCTCTGTTTGATTCAGCCACTAAATCAGTGGTCCCCAAACTTTTCAGGGTCAGCCCCCACCCCCACAGCCAGGGCTGTCGTGGGGGGAGGAGGGTGGGAGAAGGGGAATGCAGACAGCAGTAAGAGGCCCAAGGCTGGGGGCAGGGCTGGAACAAAACAGGGCTGGGTAGCACTCCCTATTTGCCCCCCCCAACGGGGCTGACCCAGGCCCCACTGCAGCCCTCACTGTTCTTCCATGCACCCGTGAGGATGCAAACATCCCCAGTTTGGGGACCTCTGCACTAAATGGAGTGAAACACACATTTTGCTGTCAAGAAATAGCTTGAAATCCACTGGCAGAGAAATGTAAATACTCAGAACCCTTGGCTTCAGTTTTAGGTTCTGGAGGACAGTGTTCTTTAGCGATTCTCCCATGTCCTCAGCCTGTCTCTGTCCCACACTGCTCCCCTCTACCCCCAGAACTGAATTTTTTTTTAATTAAAATTGTGTTTCACAGAAAAAAATTATTTAAATAAGTCTGGTCTTTCCCTTGCCTCTGAGTGAGCAGGAAACCCCTCTTAACCCAGATGTCTCACAGCTGAAAGAGTACTGGATTTGGAATGATTTTTGTGGTAACAGTCAATGTGCATTTAAACATCTTTGTTTGTGGAAGGTATTTGTACGTGAGGAGAGATTTTTTTTAAGAGCTCAGCATTGGCCTAACTGTTGTCCCTCAGAAATCAATAGTAAAACTCGCTTGGACTTCAATGGGAGCAAAGTTAAACCAATAAAACTTATGAAAATCACAGCCCAGTGATACTTGTTTTAAACGAACTTGTTTTTACTTTAAAGGCAGGTGAGGTCCGGAAAGTCACAATGAGCTCAGATTTTCACTTCAAAAAAGAAACTAACAACTGTCTTGTCCCTGCCCACAGCATCTCAATGGCCAGGTGAAGCACCAGATTGTGCCACCATTACTCACACTGAATTATATTTACTCTTTAAGTAGCCTCACCCAATGTTCTAATTTTTCCATCCATGTGCAGAATGAATTTTGTTATGTGCAACAATATCACAATCATGTGCAGTTGTGTGTCACCAGTGGAAACCTGCCGGACCATGGATGTTGCCGGACCAGAGAGTTCCGGACCATGGATTTCAACCTGTACCAAGAGGCAATAACACCACAAGTATGTGTTCGGAGGACACAGAGTGTGTATGTTCATCAGAGACAGAGTGTGTGTGTGAGTGAGAGATGGAGACAGTATGTTTATGTGAAGCAGATACACACACAGACAGTGAGTGTGCATGAGTGATTGCGACCGTGTGTGTGTATGCTGGCTACTGAAAAAGCCTGAGTGAATGTGCACAGCAACACACACGAAAGGCTTATTCAGACTGTAGCAGCTGCCAGCAGCCCCATCCTTCTGAATCCAATCCATCCTCCCCTGCTCTGTAGAGATGTGATACATAGATGTGGGGGGGGAGAGAATATTCTGACATCACTACTCCCCGTGGCTCTGCACAACAAGAAGGAGAGTCCCAGGAACAGCTGACCAGGGCTCCAAGACAGAAGGCAGGAACAACGCAACTACAGAGTAGCAAGGGAGAGGGGCATCTGAGCACACCCCACCCCACCAGGCACTTGATTGACTCTTAGGCAGTTATGCTGCAGAGGGAACACAGAGCTTCACAGAAATATACACGAGTGTTTACAGAGGCTGTGATTGAGCAAAGCACTTAATCATATGCTTAAGCATGTTGACTTCAAGTTAAGTATGTGCTGCAGTGCTTTGCTGAATCAGGATAGGAGTAAAGTACTACTCAACTCAAATGAGGGTGACATAATACTGCCCAAAATAATTAAATAAGAAGTTCCTCTTTCATACACCCAAATGGTGTAATCAACAACAGAGATGAGAAATGTGTCCATCTTAATGAATGAGGTCTATATAATTTATTCTATGATGCATCTTTATGTTGGGTGCAATATAAACAGCACCTAAAGAGAAACACATAAAGACAGGTATTGTGCATCCTCCACCTCCCTGGGAATTGATGTTGATGCCCATCCTACACAAATGACACCTCACTCCCTCCAGGGAACAGATGGAAGAGATTTTTCCTTCCAGGTAGTGCCTCCTTCTTCACTAAAACTTCCAAGTCACACTCTAGTAAGAGTAGGTGAAGTAGCCTCTTCATTATATCACTTAACAGCTATCTACTGTTCCAGAAAGATGAATTTAAGAATTAACAAGAGCAGTTTAACTAGTAGGGAAGAGTTTTATAAATAAGTTAAGAGCTTGAATATGATACCTTTGCTAGTTTCACAGATATATTCTAGTCTTCTGGAACACTTACTTTGCATCAGCACCATGATATCTACACATCAGAGGTCCTTCAGAGTGGGAATAAAAAGCAAGGAGCAGACAGTTGAAGAAATCCTTGTCCACCACCATCCTAGTGTCCAGTGCAAGCAGAATAGGCAAAGCAGACCAGGAAAGGGGAGAGGAAAAGCAAGCAAGCATGTATTTTCTGAAAGAGTAGGTGACATACATTATTTTAGAATATAAATCCCAGACCAGTCTCCCATAAATAACACAAGCCCCTAAAACACTGCATTTCCTATATTTTGTCTTCTAAATTCTGTACAGTTTCATCACTATTTGTAAACATTATTCTTTTATCTCTCTTACTCTATATATAAAAAAAAATCCTGTGGGATGACAGAGTGACGTCATCACATCACTCTGCGTTGCCATGCCCCCAACTCCAAACCAAAACCCCTCGACCCCCTCCCCCCAATGGCCTCTTGCCATGCTACCAGCACCACCAGCAGGCTTCCCCGCTGACTGGCCTCTTCGCCTGCAGCTCCTTCACGAGCCCCCCCCCTCTC
>CM057846.1:16834267-16847234 GCA_030068395.1 Apalone spinifera
CTCAGTCTCCGCTTCTGCAGACTAAACAGACCCAACTCCCTCAGCCTCTCTTCACTCTGGATGTCAGACAAGCATATTTATCTCAGTGAGATAAGATTTCTGGTACAAGATCACTTCTGGCAAAGCTGGGTATAGACTCAGGTCTTCAATCTGCAGACCCAAGTCAGGTCAACTACAGTACACTACTATCAAGATATTTTGGTCAAGATTTAAGTCAGGTTTGCACAAGTGACCTACACTGATTTTAATATCATTAGAAAATCTGATTTAGTGTGTAAATATTTCATGTAAATGCGCTGCAGAGCTTTCTACCTACATATGAACATGCTGAATTTAAGGAAAAAATAGTTAAGAAACAGGAAACAGCAGTTAAGCAATAGTTGTAGGGAACAGTATCTTCTCAGAGTACAGTGAGGTTAACAATAGTTCATATAATTGGGACCAGTGTTAAGACAATGTCAAATAAAAAAATGAAGTGAATTCTACTTTGTTACGCTGATGTAAACACAAAGTAAATCCGTTTACATGAACCGAATTACTCTAGATTTATGCTGACATAAATGACAGAAGAATCTGAATCCATCACTTTAAAAAGTAAGCTTCTTCATCCGACACTCCAACATAATAGAGAGACAAAGCGAGTGAGGAGATACGTTTTATTGAACCAATTTCTATTGTTGAAAGAGACAAGCTTTTGAACTACACAGAACTCTTCCTTAGGTCTGCTCTGTGTAGCTCAAAAGCTTGTCTCTTTTACCCACAGATGTTGGTCTAATAAAAGGTATTACCTTACCCACCTTGTCTCTCTAACATCCGGGGCTGACACAGTTATAACAACACTGCATACTCAAAACATTTTACAGGTTGGACCTTCCTGGTCTGGCACCCTCGGGACCTGACTGGTCCCAAATGAGGGAATTTGCCAGATCAGGGGAGGTCCCCTGCCACGGGCCTTCCAGGATACTGCCCCTCTCTCTGACTGGCTCTGCTCCAGCTCCACTGCAACTGGGCACCAGCCCTGCTTCTACAGGGCTTGGGCTAGGCACACTGCCGCCAGCTGGCTGGGACTCTTCAAGGACGGAGCTCCCCAGCTGCTGCAGCCCCGCTTCTGCCCCTCCTGGCCGAGGCTTCTCAGGGACAGGGTTCCACGGCCGCCCTGCTTCTGTCCTGCCCGGGTCTAGACTTCCCGGCTGCTCTGCTCTGTCAGGGTTTCCCGGGGGGCAGGGCTCACCAACTGCTGGCAGCCTCACTGCTGTCCCCACCCGGCCGGGGCTCTCCAGGAACAGGGCTCTGCGACTGCCCTGCTGCTGCCACACCTGGATGGGGCTTTGCAGGGATGGAGCGTGCTGGTCCCACTGCTGCCCTGCCTACTTGGGGCTCTCCAGAGACAGCGCTCACCGGTCTGATGGTGAGGCTTCCCCCCCACTGGACTCCCTGACTGGCTCACATTCCTGGGCGCCAGGGCCCTTCTGGTCCGACAACATCTGTGATCCTGCCAGACCGCGGATGTTGCCGGACCAGAAAGTCCCAGATTGAAAAGGTTCAATCTGTATATTATTAAAATATAAATATATTTTTAAGATTTATGTAGTTTCCATTTGCATAGCACTAAGCCAAAGCAATGAAAATACCCTAGACTAGTTAGCTTCATGCTTACTCCTAATTTGTTTCTAGAAAATTTCACTTCTAGATACTCTAACTATTAAGGCCACAATGGAGCCAAGCAGTTGAACATGCGCTCAACTTTAAATGCTTAGGGGGTCCACTATCTTCACTGGATGCTTAAAACTTTGCCCATGTTTAAGTATGTCGCTGGACTGGGGTTAGAGTTCATATGACAGTACTTTGACTGCACCAAGGAAAAAATGGAATGACTATACAGTTTTTCATTTTATTTGTGTGGGTCTTTTACACAGTAACAGATGAGCAAAAAGAGCATTAAAAACAAAAGAGTAGGGATGTAAAAACACCCAAAAATACTTGACCAGTTAAATGTTTTGATTAACCGATTAACTTCCGCACATGGGGAGCTGCTCCAGACCATCAGCATGAGGAGGTTACTCAGACCACGTCCTCCGTGGCTGTGGGCACGGTCCAGCCAGCCAGGTCAGTTAACCGGTAACCTTGTAAGCAGACCAATAAGCTGCCTGCTTGCTGGGTAACCTCTTACATCCCTAAAAGAGAGGGAGGGAAATGTGGCTTTCAAACGATAACAATAGTCAGGAGGACCAATGTGGCTATAGAGCCTGATACTACTTTTAGCTTTCTTTCACACACAACACACTAGATTTCAACCTGATGAATATAAATATTCAATATTTAATATTCAATTTGATGGAAACTTATTTTACAAGTCTAAATACGTGGTCTGAACTAGCTGACGGGGCTGTCTATTTTGTCTCTTTAACAATACCAAAGACACTGTCAGTGCTATACACCAAATCTGCCAACACACACACATATGCACATAGTCTTTAATCACAGAAGCAGATTCACTGAACTCAACTGCACTATTGACATAAGCAGAAGGTTTGCAAAATCAAGTGCTTTAAAATTATTCTTTACGTGTGTGAGAGTATCCCTATTCAGGCTTGGTTCCCCCCATTTTTAGGCACAACACAACTTCACAAATAATAATTAATAATAGTGAGCTGTTTCCTCTCAATAAGCATTTATGTAAGATTGAAAGAAAGTTCAGATGAAGTTAAATGCTCTGGGAGACTGAGAAGCAGAATGGCTAATAAACATTGATCATGAAGAGGGAATGGTGAGAATTTGGGATGTGCAGGGCTGCAGCAGCTAGAAAAAAAAGGTAACTTTTTCCAACTCCAGGACTGTGGCTGCTGGAGAGAGACAGCCCTCCTTCCCAGCCTCAGTTCTGCAGTGGGAGAGAAACCCTTCCTCCTTCCCAGCTCAGAATTAATAAGTTAATAATAACAAAGGTTTTTTTATCCAAAGCACTTTACAATAGTTAGCTAACAGTTGAAACAACATTTGGAAAGATCATTAAGTGGTCCACCAAGACCCTTGGCAATTTTCAAGTAGTCCATGAAAAAGAAAAGTTTGAGAACCACTTGTCTAGTCTAAAACTCTCAAGTGTTTGCCCTTTAAAGTTACAACTCAACAGCAGTTAATTCTGAACAACACAATCGTTGTTATTAAGGAGACTTTACTGAAGACAGAATCTGAAGGACAGATTTTGCAAAGAGCCTCTAAAAGGGAATAAAGTAAACTATGGCACATTAGCTATCCACAGCAGTGCAGATATTTGCGCTGACCAGTAGCAATGTTATCTTGTCTCATGAACCTGTGCTATCTCACAAGCTAAGCAGATGTGGGCTCAATCAGTATTTGGATAGGAGATGCCTAAAAGGAAATGTAGGTGGCAACGAAAGTAGCAATTTCAGTTCAGCAGGTGGCAATGTCCCTTTTAAATCAAAATCCAAGTGATACCACAATATGGGATTAGACCAATCTGTACTGTTCAGGTTCCATCCTTTGGATGAGAAATCAAATTAAAGCTCTGACCCCACATGGTCATGAAAGAAGCAGTGGCATCCAGTGTAAGAGTAAGCATGTTAATTCAGATGTTCTGGATGAAATTCCAAACTCAGGTAACTATATTCTACCTACCTAGAAACTCTTCTGCTGTTCCAGTCAGATATGGTACTTTACATTTATTTTTCTACCTTAAATTGTTGTGTGGTTATTGTGTGCTGTTAAGCAACAGCCATGATGCACCCAAAGAATGGCTTAATTTCAGTGGTGGGATAAGCAATTCCTACATCTCTTATCTACCTCAAGATGTGAGACAGACTAATTTGTGAAGTGCTTTAGGTCCTCTGAAGACAGGAAAAAATAAAGTGCTAGATTAGTACAATCCATCTTGTCAGTGCACACTCCCTAGTCTGGTACCTTTTCCTATCAGCAGCTTTCTTGTACCATGATCCAACAAGCAGCTTCACGTCCATTTCATTCAACATAAGGTCACTATTATCTATTTATATACCTTCTAACTCCTCTTCATGCACTGTGGTTACCATAGCTCCCACACCCAGCGTGGAAAAGGCTCTTTTTGTTCTTTGTATGGATTTTTTCCAAAAAGCCATGGCAGGTCAGGGATTTGGACAATCACACAGGCATTTGGGAGGGGAGGCTGGTTTCATTCCATTTTGTTTTGTAACAACATTGCTGACACCTGGCCCTCTCCTTCTCATTTTGTTTTTTATTCCACTTGAAGAGTGACATTACAGCTATTTCACAACTTCTATTCGTGAGAAAATAAAAAATGCAACATGGAAAAAAAGAAAAAGGAACTATGCTGTCTGGTTTTCGATACATTCAGTGGGAAAGAAGAGAGAACACTGCAAATACAACTAACAAGAGTAAAAAAAAGTTCAGAATGTTAATCTGCAGTAATTGACACTAGTTGTTGGGGGAGGGGGAGGGGAAATTAGGGATATAAAAAGTCCTAAAATAGTTAACTGGTTAAATGTTTTGTTTAACCGGTCAATTGCTGCAAGTAGGGGAGCATCTCAAAGCATTTTACAAAGGAGATCAGTGTCATTAGCCCCATATCACAGGTAAGGAAGCTGCAACACACAGAATTGACACAACTTCCCCAAGATCATCTAGTACGTCAGCAGTAAACCCAGGAATGGAGCTCCTGAGTCCCAGTCCAGAGTGTTTCATATAATTCATATTTCACATTGTGCAGCCTAAGGGCAGTTTAACTTGTGCTGGCAATAACTGACCATTAGGGAAAAAAACAACAATCAGTCTGATAGCACTTTATAGACTAACAAAACATGACCCGTTAGGGGTCATTCTGAGTTTCTGGGATTGCTGGAAGGCAGTGCTCTCAGACAAGCTCCCTCATACCCCAATATGCCCCTAAACAGGGGGGAGATGGAGTGATAAAAGGAGTAAGTGGATATAGGGCTGGTTGTCTCCGTTTTACTCCAGCTATGGATTCCCATACACAAGGAATAATTTTTTAATCAGTTTAGGATTTTTTGGATCAGTGTCTCTTTCCCCCCATACACACAATTTCTGCACTGCTAAATCTACAAAGCTGCAGAATAGTCAACACAGATATTTAATTGGCCTTCTGTGGTACAAAAACTAGAGCATTATTTTCTTGCTATTTATATTTCCATTCAGTTTATATTTCAAGACAGGGAAGTGAATTAAATGGTAACCCCCTAAAGTAGACAGGACAGGAGAAGCTGCTACTGTGTAAAGAAAGCACATTTTTATTGCTTCCAGGCCCTCATATGCATGTTTAAGATTGTCTACAAGGTTCAAAGGTGATAAAAAAACAACGTAATGTACTCAAAACAATTACTTACTGCAATTTTCCACAAGGTCAAGAGCAACACTAGTAGCAATATCCATGCCAGTGTTAATGTAAGACTGGCAGTTTTTCAGAGACGATAGAGAAGAATCCACACAGTTGAACGAGATCACTGAACCCCCAGGCATCTTGAAATAATTGCCTTGGAAATAAAGGAAAGGGGTTTTAGAGATAAAGCATTTGGAAAAAGAAATAGAAGTACAAACATCCAACCAAGTCCCAACATCTCTAATCACAGGCTGAAGAGCAAGGGTGAAATCCTGGAAGTTTTGTCGGTGACTCCACTGAGCCAGGATTTCACCCCAGGCATACCCAACATCCTTGGTGCAATGCCCAATAGTACTGCACTGCAGAAAATGGCTTGAGGCTTTCACATTCTCATGCACATTGTTTCACTAAAGATAAAATGCCCACTGATTAAAAGGGCTCTTTTGACAGGCAGTCCTTGTCCCGAGTCAGGCATTCCTGATGAGTTCCTGACAGATCTTCTGCTCCGTCAATGATGATAAACTTTGGGAGGGGGGGAGAGTGTGTGCGCGCGTGTGTGTGTGTCCGCACGAGCTCCACCGTCTACCATGTTAAACATGTACAATGAGTCAACACAACAGACTCAGAGAGCCCCCAGAGACCACAAATCAGATAAGGATCAAAACCACAAGGCCAGGTTTACTACCAAGTGAAGTACAGTAATAGTTGTCAGCAAACAGGTTCACCGCTGCAGTATTATGCATATGTACAACTTAACAATGGACTAAATCAGTCAATACTATGGATCCAGCATTGTCCCCTAGGTCAGTCAATGTCCACTCTTTGGGATACACTTTTATATACAAGTACAAACAAATTACACATTATTCCTGACATATCAGGTTGCCACCCTCTGACATTACCTAGATCCACCCATTGCCTTGTACATAGGTGTTCAGTCAGTATCTACCATGCTGTCAGTTTAGACCCATCTTGAACCCGGATTGATATGGTCCTGTTATCTGCATGGTGTGTGTTAGTACCAAGATGTTTCTTAACGAGGTGCTCTGTTATGACCTCTCTGTAATGTGCTTCCAGCCTGTGCCTAGTACCTTTGAGGTATGAGTGTTTCTGTACTATTAGCCCTGTTCTTGTCAACTTCTGTGAGCAGGGCCTGCCTCTTGCTCACAGCTTAACTCTATATTAGCAAAGATTTGACCATTGCTGTCTAGGCCTTGGGCCTCATACCCTGCTTGTAATACATGGGTTTATATTTAAGACGCTCATCTTACTACAGTCCTCAGAAGAAACAATGTTCACTAACAGAGACCATCAAAGGAAACAACTCAGTCCCAAGAATACAATACCCAACTCCTACACTGAAAAAAGAGTGATATGACTATATTACCAAAGAGGTCACACAAGTAACACAATGCCAGTACCACACTGGGACTGATAACAGAGTCACACAAGAGTAACATCTAGTTTTTGTCACCACTGCACTATAAAATCTGGATTTGTTCCTGGAGGGATGATCCCTCCTACACATTGTATGTACTTTGATGCATACACATAAGGGGATTAGGAATGTAAGCGACTAGTCAACTACCCGATAAGCATAGGCTTATCGGGTAGTTGAGTCAACAAGTCACTCTGCCCCCCACCTTTTGCTGCCTCAGTATCAGAGGCAGCAAGGGAGGGAGCAGGAGCCAGTGCTGGGAAGAGCTCTTAAAATCTGGTTCCCCCCCAGGACCATCTCCGCGGAGGGGGGGGAGGCTCGGCAGGGGAGGCAGAGGCACAGTGGGAAACGGCGATAGTAAGGACTATGACGGTTGTGCCTCTGCCTTTGAAATGTAGCATGAGCCCCGCAGCTCTTGCTACACTTCAAAGGCAGAGGCGGTGCAATGGAAACCAGGGCAAGCAGGGACTCAAGCAGATTACTCAATTAGCTCATTAATGAAAATTTAACAGCCCTAAAGGGGCTTGAATAAAGGTTGCATGGACACCTAAGTTCTGACATTTCCTAACCTAAATACTGAGCGCTTGACCTTGCATCTTAATAATATTCTTTTAGCAGTTTTTCATGTACAATTGTATGTATTTGAAAATCTACTCCAGTAGTTCTCAAACTTATTTTCACAGACCACTTGAAAATTGCTGAGGGATCTCAGCAGACTACAAAATGATCTTTCTAAATGTTGTTTGTAAGATTAACTAATTATTGTAAAGCGCTTTGGATAAAAGTTCTCTATAAAAAAACCGAAAACTTTAAGACGCTATTTTTGGTCTACAAATAAAAGCACACACCTCATTTTAATATCAGTACTCAAAAACTCACAGTGCACTCACTGAGTTTTTATAAGCCCTGGGGCACATCAATACATGGCTTGGAGTCTGCAGACAGAGCCCTGTTTCAAAGAGCTTGCAAATAAGGTCTTTACACTACAAAATACCTAGCAGCAGCCCCACCAAACCTAGTGCTGTTCTCTAAAGTGTCAATAAGAGTACTCTGAAGAGCTAGAACTATACCAGATAACAAAGATCTGTCCTTAATGCAGGGGTTCTCAAACTCTGTGATACCGCTACCCCCGTCAGTTGCTCGCAACCCCCCGGGGGGTCAGGACCCACAGTTTGAGAAATGCAGCCTTAATGGTTTCCATTCCTTTCCCACAAAATAATAGAAATCACTTGTCTGGACAAGTGACTTCCATTAAGTTTTAGCAGTAGTTTGGGGAGAGAGGTCTCTCCTCCTCCACTGCAGCTATAGAGCTGGGGCTGGGAAAGGAGCAGGTATCTCTTACTCCTCTTAGTTTCAGTAGCCAGCGAGGACTGCAAAGGAAGGGGGTTTCTCTCTCTGTCTCCCGCCATGGCAGCCCCCAAGTTAGGGTTGGGGAAAAGGGCCATCTCTCCCAAGCAGCTGCAGCCCTGAAACTGGGAGAAATTGCCTCTCTCCCACTGGCACAGCCCAAATTCCCAACATCCCCTCTTTGCACCCCACTACCCTCTCCCACATAGCCATTGCTCCCCCCAAGGCCACCACCTCATCTTACATGTGTATCACTTTCTGAGTCCAGGCACCTAATTAGTGGAGCCATGCCCATGCAGCCTCACTAATTAGGTGGTGGCCCTTCATTTTTCCCAGTGTGGTGGCACACCTTAGCTTAGAGGGAATTATCTCTGGACTACCTGAATGGAGCTCGTGGGCAGCTAGTGATCCACAGACCACAGTTGGAGAATCTCTGCTCTACTCTTTTGAAAACTGATTGTTTTATTAGATTGTAGGATCTTAGGGCAGGCAGGGATTGGCTCTTTCTCTGTGTTTACAGAATACATAGCATAATACATCTGTGAATGCTACCATGCTATAAATATTAAACAACAAAAACATTGTAGGGCTGGAAAGTGCCTCCATAATAATCTAATCCACGCCTGTGAACTTCTGTATGATTATTCTCATCACTGAACAGCACCTTTGGACTCTTAAGGAGCACTTCAGAAGTACCAATCCTTGGCATTTTTGTAGCCCTATTCATCTTCTTTACACTGTTGAATATGAATTCTCACACTGATGTTCTGTGCTTTAGGACAGGGATGTGAAAGACTAGTCAGATAGGCAGCAAGGGGGGAGGAAGAAGAAGGGGTACCTCAAAGTGGCAGCACTGCTTGAAGCCTGGAGCCAGATGCTGAGCTACACGTGGCATTGCCACTTTGAAAAGCTGTGTGCAGCCTGGGGCCAGCTGGGGTGTCCCCAGGCTGCACACAGTGTTTCAAAGTGGCAGCATCACACGGAGCCTGGAGACAGCTGGGGAATCCACAGCTGACCCTGGGCTCTGTGTGGCGCTGTGGCTTTGAAACACTGCGAGGAGCCCGGCATCAGGTTCCTCGTGGCATTTCAAAGCTGCAGCACCACATGGAGCCTGGGATAAGCTGGGGACTCCGCCGTGGCATTTCAAAGTGGCAGCTCCGCACGGAGCTCAGGGTCAGTGGGGGTGTCTCAGCTGACCCCGGGCTCCATGCGGTGCTTTTGCCTTTGAAGTGCAGCAATAGCCCTAGGGTGCCCTATTGACTAATGCATAGACTTTCAATTAGTCAGTTACCCAATACTTAACATCCTTACTACAGACAGAAAACCTGACATCTAAGTTAAGAGATTTCACCTCAGTATTCTGTGCAAACCTGAGGTTATAAATTTCCTCTTGTAGTTTTACATAAGAACGGCCATACTGGATCATACCAATGGTCCAACTAGCCCAGTATCCTGTCTTCCAACAGTGGTCAACAGCAGATGTTTCAGAGGGAATGAACAGAATAGGGAGGTGAAAGGTTAACCAGTTAACCAGCTAACCAATAAGCATCACCCTAAATGTGTAATGCTTACTGGTTCCAGTTAACCACAGGGGCCAGAGCAGCTCCGCACCCGCTCCAAGCAGGGGGGCTACTCCAGCCCCACAGGACGGCAAGCAGGGTCTTTTCTGGCCAGCCAGAGTCTGTGATGGGCCTGGCCCAGCCTTCCCACCGGAGGTTGCAGGAGCGCGGCCAGCAGTTCTCACCAGCTCCTATGTGGCAGGGATGCCTCCTCTCCAGGAGTAGAGCCAACAGGGGCTGGTGGCCTCACTCTCAGGGAGGCTTCACTGTGGGCTCTGCAGTATAAAGCTTATTAGACAATCTTTTTAGACACTCTTTCTATTAAGCAGCCACTGTTCTTGTCCGCCTGTCATGGGATTTTCAACGTACCGCTCCTGTGCATGTGCCAATGCGGCCTGGCTCAGTGCAGCGCCTCATGGAGTAGAGACAGTGGGAGCTGAGCCTGCAGAACACAAGGAGAGGGGAGGGAAAGGGAAAGGAGAGGACTGAGCCATCAGAGCATGGGGAGAGGAGATGGAGGGGGCTGAGTCTCCAGATCACCGCAGTGGAAACAGAGCTGCCCCCGAGCCGGGATGGGTGGCTCTTTCCCTCTGCCCCGAGTGGGCAAGAACCTTGCAGTTTTTACTAGTGGAAACACACTATATTTAAGACCAAAAAGACAAAAATAAATAAATAAATAAATATAAACTTTTTAAAATCTCAGCAGTTCCACGCACTGCAGATTCTGCAGTATAAAGTTTAAAATATGATATATAAAAAACTTTGCGAAAAGACAATCTTTCTAAAAGCGCACCAAAAGACTAAAAATAAAGTTTTCAGCTAGCAATTTAGGAGAAAGATTGGATGGCTGAGTATGATTCAAGGTAATTGCTAACTGTTAGCCATCCAATCTTTCTTCTAAATTGCTGGCAAACAGAGGCTAAGGACACCCACTTCATGGAGTTGCTTCCCTTTCCTTTTCCAATTCTAATATATCGTTTTTGAGAGGGGATGACCAAACCTGCATGCAGTATTAAAGATGTGGACATACTATGGATTTATACAGAGGTATTAGGATACTTTTATTATTAAGGTTGAGATTTTGCCATAGAAATTTTTCAAAGTCACAGACAGATCACAGGCAACAAACAAAAATTCATAAAATCCATGTCTGTGAGGTGGGGAACCTGACAGTCTGAGATCCACCCTGGTGGTGGGGTGACTTAGAGCTGCTTCAGACCCAGGAGCAGGGGTGAAGGCTGACAGCTGCTTCAATACTCCTGGTGTGGTGGAGCTGTAGTCAAAGAAGTCACACGAGTCCATTAAAGTCATGGAATCCATAACTTCCATGACAAAATTATATCCTTATTTACTATCTATCCCTTTTCTAATGATTCCTAACATTGTTACCTATTTTGACTGTCTCTGTATATTGAACATGTTTTCTGAGAACTATCCACCATGACTCCTTGAGCTCCCTCTTGAGGTCTAAGTTAGCTTGACAATTCATCACACTGTAGGTATAGCTCAGATTGGCTGTGTCTAGACTAGCGCGATCTTGCGCCAGAGCTATGCAAATGAGGCTCAGCGTGGAATATCGCCGAGCCTCATTTGCATAGCTAATGAGCCACCATTTTCGCAAAAGAGGCTCTTGTGCAAGACGGAGCTGTCTACACTGCCCCTTCTTGTGCAAGAAAAATCCTCTTGCGCAAAGCCGTTATGCTGATTATTTTCAGGCATACTTTGTGTTTTATGTCATTATTTTATTCAGATATTTATGCTCTAGGCTCGCCGAACCGCGGCGAGCCCCGCTCGCCAGCCGCGCTGTCCGGCGATCTGCACATGTGCAGATCGTTCTGCACATGCGCAGCTCTTCCGGGTTACAATGGCGAGTAGATTGTATTATTTGTCGAGCCCTGTTTATGCTTATACGCCACTGCTTTCTAGCTGCTGCCAGAAGGATGAGGAGTGTGTTTCTGACACTGTACAGTTTCCTTAGTAAGGATGTTAAGAAGAGGGTAATTGACTAATCATGTAATTGATACAATTTGCCTCTGATAGAGGCAGTGTGAGTGGGGGGACAGGTAGCACTGTAGAGACAGTGCTGGGGGGAACCGGCTTTTAAGCAATCCAAATTGCTCTGAATCAATGACCTGTCTTCTTCATTATTTACCAGGACCCCAATTTTTGTATCATTTACAAACTTTATCAATGATACTATATTTAAAAGGCAGAGCTGCAGCAGAGGACCCAGCACGAGACGGGATTCAGCAATCCCAGCTTACGCCAGGTACTGGACCACTACACCTCTAATTTTTAAATGTAGTTAAGGGCCAGGTCCCCCACTGAGGCTCTGCCTTTTAAATGTAGTAAGTACAAATTGTATTGAATACATGACTAGTCAATTACCTGCTACCTAACATCCTTACTCTCATGGCCACCCTCCCAGACACTCTGTACTCCCCTTTGTTCTTTTGCCTTCATTGTCCTAATGCTGATCCCCATCTCTCCCTGTCCCCCGCAACCCAGTGGGGGAAGAGTTCCAGCTGAAACATCTGAAACATACAAGTCTGCCATCTTGGTCTTCCTATCCTGGGGCCACACCACAGGCTCTGCCTGGCAGGCATGGAGGTGGCAGTAGCACTGCCGCTTGGCTGGGGTCGGCAAAAGGGCACCCCTTGCAGGACCAGGACAGGGAGTGAGAGACTTCACATGTTCTCTCCCCCCGCCCGCAGGCCAAGCAGGGCCTGGGGATGGAGGGAAGCATGTAGTCTCCTCCCACCCTGCAAGGGGCATGCTGTACTTACAATCAACTGCCGGGCCCCCTTGTGGGGCAGGGAGCAAGAGATTTCCCTATGTTCCCCCTGCTCTCATGCCCTCATCGACCTGAGGTCAGGGGGAGCAAGCAAAGCCTCTCTCTCCCTGTCCCCACCTTGCAAGGGGCACCCTTTTGCCCACTGCCAGGGGCATGGGTGCCTAGAGGGAAGAGCTGCCAGAGGTTCTCTATGGGGGTGAGGGCAAAGACTTCACAGGGTCACCCAGGCCAATCAGGGTGTGTGGACAGGAAAGCAAGAAGTGTCCTGGCCCCTCCCCTTCCACAGGGGCCAGTTCAAAAATTTCTGAAGTGCCTCCCCCATCTAAAATTATTGCCCACTCCTGCTCCAGACTGACCCATGCCAGAGGGAGCTGCAAGAGATGGCTCAGGGGCAACATATGCATCTTGTTTGGGAGCACCCTCTGGAGTCTAACCTAAATGGGGAGCATCAGCCCCACCACTACACTCCTAAACACACACACACA
>CM057846.1:16864366-16887614 GCA_030068395.1 Apalone spinifera
AGAAGGAAAAAAAACTAATGGAGACTTTGTTTTACCACAGGTTCAAGAATTTCACCAGCTGGAATCTAATCTGCAAGTTTGTCAGTTTCTTGCTGACACGCGCAAATTTCTCCATCAGATGATCCGAACAATCAACATTAAAGAAGAGGTCTTGATCACCATGCAGATAGTTGGTGATCTTTCTTATGCTTGGCAATTAATTGACAGGTATGCTAACAGGGTTTGTTTGTTTTTTAATTCAGACTTGTGTTCCTTTTATTTCATTTTATCCCATTTATCATTCTAGAAGTACAACTTCTTCCATTCAAGAGGAATTGTATGCATGTCAGTACCTAACTTCCCACAAGACTTGTAAATGCTGTTAACTCTTGCAACTTATGCTAAGTAGCAATGGCTAAGGCTAATCTCTTCCTGCTCGTTCCTTCCTGTTTTGACCAAAAAACAAATGGATAAACCATGGCCCCAAGTATAAATAGCATGTTGCTGCACTGGATGTTACTGAATGTCTGACACTTTCTTACCTTACATTGACTGAACTGTGGTCCCCAAAGGCATCTCTGTTGGCCAAATTCATTTGTAGTGTAACTCCACTGATTTTATGGTATGCGAGATAAATAGTTTGAGATTATGGACCTGATATTTTGACTTTTTTTCAGCTTTACATCTATCATGCAGGAAAGCATAAGAGCGAACCCATCAATGGTAACTAAACTCAGAGCGACTTTCCTAAAGGTGAATGAAATGAATGACTCCTATTCTATCATTGAAATATGCCAACAATATGCTCCCATGTTTAACTCACCTGTTAGTTAGACGTTAGAATGTGTTATCTGCATATGTGACCATTCCAGGTGTTTAGATGTGAAAAGTAATGGTAATCAGAACTATTAATAGATTAATAAAATGATTTAAATGTTGTTTTGCAGTTTTTTAATAGATTGCACGTAATAATTTTATGCATGGAACTGTTGAAGTAAAGACTTCACTTAGTTTACGCGGCTAAACAGATAGTTTTATTGGCTAATAAAAGCAAAGTGAGCTAAATGTGATCTTAATCAGAGCTGGGCTCAATGAGGCTGCTTAATACAATCAATCTTAGTATTTTATACCTTTAACTAAACAAGTCTGACGTCAGGGCAAGAAATCAAAGCGAACTTCAAAGAGGAATTATTATTAGCAGAGAAAGAAACAGGTTGTTTTAGGGAGTTCGAGCTACAGCTCAAAATAGTTCATTAACACATTCTAACAGCACATCTGTCTGGCCTCTCTTCACCTCAGTGAAGGCCAGTTCACTCTTTCTAGTATACATGCGGACACAAGAAACTGAAATAGGTTTTGTTATACAGAATGGCTTCTAGCTAAATATGAAATGTTTCTACAGAACATAGCCACCTATATTAATAATTAATCATTCATATTAATAGTACCCAGTACTTTCTTCACTAGATTTCAAAATTAGGTCAGTCTCATTATTCCCATTTTGCAAGTGCATAGCTAAACCCCAGAGAAATAAAATAACTTGCCCTAGGACATGCAACAGGCCAATGGTAGAGCCAGGAATAGAATTCTAGTCTTCTGTAACCAAGGTCCTGTAGGACATACTGCCTCCCTAATCGCTGGTCCAGTTATCTGTAGCATTTTTGGCTAAGATCAGGTTTAGCTGGAGACATTGGTGTTTTTAATGAACACTGTGTTTGTGCAGGAACTGGAGGAGGCTGATTGTATGATGGCAACGATGTTGCTGATGCCCTGAGCCTGCCAAGAGGCAGATCTGAAATCAGTTTAGAAGCATACATTTTCAACATAAAAATAAGAATGGCAAATGTTTTTGATTGAGGGAAATAAGTACATGGGCAAGAGGAGGAGGCCATAAGAAAATAATAGGCTTTCTTTTGCTGCTTAGTAGATCTGCAAAGCACCAAAACAAGAATAAAATGAATATAGGGTCATGAGCTTTGGAGCATTTTTTTCTTAGAATAGTTCAGCAGGAAAAATAATGGATGTGTATCATTGCTTTTTAGCAGCACAATGACAACTTGAATTCTGGGTTTTAAAAGCTCATGAGGAATTAAGAGATTTTTAAATTGTATATTTGGCAACAGAATCTCAAAATGAGGCAGTTAAAATATTATCAATTTTATTTCTAGCTTGCATCTGCTCTTGACTTGCCACTGCTTCGTATTAATCAAGCAAACAGCCCTGACCTTCTCAGTGTATCGCAATATTACTCGGGCGAGTTGGTGTCCTATGTTAGAAAGGTAGGCATTTGTGAGACATAATTGTTTTCACCTCTGAATTGCTTTTGCAACACTTAAGAATTATCCACTGAATCTGTGTCATTTTCTTTCTGTGAAGGTTTTGCAGATCATCCCAGAAAGCATGTTTACCTCCCTTCTCAAAATTATAAACCTCCAGACTCATGATATTATCGAAGTGCCTACTCGTCTTGACAAAGACAAACTACGAGAT
Organism: Apalone spinifera; assembly: GCA_030068395.1. Lineage (NCBI taxonomy): Eukaryota > Metazoa > Chordata > Testudines > Trionychidae > Apalone > Apalone spinifera. The sequence continues at coordinate 16,866,836 of CM057846.1, forward strand.
TATGCTCAACTTGGACCACGATATGAGGTGCAGTTAAACTTCGGAGTTCTGAAAAGTACAATTTATAGAGGCTAAACTTAGTCCCAGTGTAAATAGGTACAACTCTGTTGAAGGAACCTGTTCCCACTAGAGCTGGATTTGTCCCCTGTGTAAGACTCGAATTTGACTAATGTTGGAATAAGTGAATCTCAGATTTCCTGGGAACTAACTAGTTGTTTATATTCTACTGAAAACTCATAGTAGAAAGGTTAAAAGTATGGATCTCTGTAAAAGAAGGCAATAAATTCATCTGTTGTGGTTTAAAGCAGCTCAGACACTCAGGTTAATTTCCCCAGACCTTAGGAAGAACTCTGAAGTTCAAAAGCTTGTCCTTCCCACCAAGGAAATTGAAAGATCTTACCTCACTCACGTTGTCTCTCAGTTTTCAGTTAAAAGTTAGCACAAGCATGAAAAACCCCATCACTACTGGTGCCCTTAGTCAAGAGCACACTGGAAGGTTAAGGACTGAATGGACCATTCAGACTAAACTGCCCTCTGATCTATTGAGTCAAGAGTGAGGCATGTGGACAGTGTGACACAGAGAAACTTGCATTGCAATTTCAAACTTTGGTGTAGTCACTGATGGACCTGGGTAGGTGATGGCCCATCCACTTAGGATCCAGGCCCAACTACCCACAGTTCTGGCTCTGTTCCCATCCGGGGCAAACCCCGGCACCCTGACCTCCATCTGTGCTGGAAGAGCAACGGCCAGCCAGAATGGGGCAAACCCCAGCACCCTGACCCTGCTACCCACTGACAGGAGCAGTGGGCGGGTGCACCTCGGCAAGCCCCCACAACCCAACCCTGCACTCCCCGGCTGCAGTGCTGGATGGACATAGTGGGGCAAGCACCGGCACTCCCACCCCATGCTCCCCAGCAAGAGCCGGGAGGGTGGGTGCAGCAGGGCAAGCCTCTGCAGCCCAATCCCGTGTTCCCCAGCAGGAAATGGGTGCAGTGGTCTGCCCCAACCCTGCTCCAGGAACCCTCTCCCAGGCAGAAGTGTCAGGGCCAAGCAGGGCAAGATACCCATCCTTCCCTCTAGTGTTGGTTGGTTAGAGGTGGCGCAATCTCTCCTGCCCTCCTCCCCAGCTGCTGCCCCTCATCATTGCCCAGCCATCTAAAGTCTGGGCCCACCCAAGTGTCCCCCTTCTGGCTATGCCGCCGATTTGAATTGAACCTCTTCTGTGGATAGAGGCCTTAATTCTCCGCTGCTGTGCTTCTGGCAACTTTCACAAACACTAAAATCACTTTCTTTTAAAACATAATATAAAAGCACTGTAATATACACTAGTTCTTCCAGCAGTTATTAGCAGAACTCCTACTGACCTTAATGGGAGTTCCATATGCAACATGACAGCATGTAGCCTAAAGTATAAATATTTCACATAATCATTGCACCTCCCAGACACCTGAAATCTGCAAAAGCGGCGAGGAGTCCTGTGGCACCTTATAGACTAACCGAAGTGTTGGAGCATAAGCTTTCGTGGGGCAAAGATGCATCTGACGAAGTGGGTCTTTGCCCACGAAAGCTTATGCTCCAACACTTTGGTTAGTCTATAAGATGCCACAGGACTCCTCGCCGCTTTTGCAAATTCAGACTAACTCGGCTACCCCTCTGATACTGAAATCTGCAGTATTTTCATGTAACTTGCCTGGTGCATTCACATTTAGCTGAAATTCAGATTGGCATACTGAGTTCAGTCACCATCTTTAAATCTTACGATAGAGGAGGTGTTTTGCATTTTCTTTTTGTTTAAGTAGTAATTCTTCTATCTTCCCATCATGCCTCAAAATGTTCTTCTTCCACAAAGTTTTCAGTAGTGACTTCTGTACAGCCTACCAGCTTCCGAGCTCTCTCAGGAAAAGTCTATTGTACTTGATCATACCATGCTAAGCACATGCATAATCTTGATATGATTATTAATAGTGGACAAGTGCACTAGAAATGTAAAAATTAGACCGTTGACCAAAATCACTACATTCTTTTAAGTCAACAGGAATATTGTTTGAATAAGGACTACTAGATTGGGATCTGTTGCTGGCAACAATAGCTACTGTGAAATGATTTTTAAAGTTGTGCCTCCATTTGACTCCCAAACAATGACTTCCACTTTACATAACTTTTGAATTGTGTACCTAGATAGAGCAAAGCACCTACCCGTCACTTTTGCCTTTTTAAAATCTGTCATAGTTACTGAGATTTTCAAGCATCTAAGAAATACCATTGTTTCTTGCTTTGTTCTTAAAGACCAACCAGAATTTATATGAAAGAAAAAACTATTCCTTTATGATGCAAATCACCTCTATTAAAAAGTATGAATATGATTTTGCTGTATAATAGGAAGTTTAAATTTAGCAATAATTGATTTGGCTATTCATTTTGCAGTGATTGTGCCTGAATTATTGTTACATTTTAATAAGTAGTTTTCTTTCCTCTCCTTAAAGGTTGCCAAGCTAACCCATGCCATTTCAATTTTCACCGAAGGTATCCTTATGATGAAAACTACTTTGGTTGGCATCATCAAGGTAATGTCACAGTGGATGTAACTCTTTGAATGCAATTAGTGCTTAATCAGTGCTCAATCAAGAATTGAAGATCACCTCTTAAGCATACAAAGCAAAAACAAAGAGAAATAGAAATAGTTTGACCCAAGTTTTCAGACTTGAATGCCTAAATCTAGGATGTTTAGCTCAAATCACCAGACTTAAAAGTAACTCTATCAGCCAGTATGAGAAGTTATTTTTATGGACCAGCCACTAGAGGGAGTACACACTATGCGTGGTGTCGAGTATCAGAGGGATAGCCGTGTTAGTCTGAATCTGCAAAAGCGGTAGGGAGTCCTGTGGCATCTTATAGACTAATGTTTATGTGACCATCACTTATTTGCACCGTTGTGCAGGAAATGGACCTCCTGTGTAGACTGGTCCATGCTGAGGTTGATGGTGGGGTGGAAGCTGTTGAAATCGTGGTGAAATTCTTCCAGAGTCTCCTTCCCATGGGTCCAGATGATGAAGATGTCATCTATGTGGCGTAGGTAGAGAAGGGGCGTAAGTGGACGAGAGCTGAGGAAGCATTGTTCCAGGTCAGCCATAAAAATGTTGATGTATTGTGAGGCCATGCGGGTGCCCATAGCAGTGCCACTGGTCTGGAGGTATATATTGTCACCAAATCTGAAATAGTTGTGTGTGAGGATAAAGTCGCAGAGCTCAGCCACCAGTTGTGCTGTGGCATCATCAGGGATACTGTTCCTGACAGCTTGACAGCTTGTATTCCATCTACATGTGGGATGTTTGTGTAGAGAGCCTCTACATCCATGGTGGCTAGAATGGTGTTTTCTGGAAGATCACCAATGCATTGTAGTTTTCTCAGGAAATCAGTAGTGTCACGGAGGTAACTGAGAGTGCTGGTGTGGCGTAGGGTCTGAGTAGAGAGTCCACATATCCAGACAGTCCTTAAGTCTATAAGGTGCCACAGGACTCCCCTCCACACTATGCAGTTTATCAGTGTTTTATAAGTTCTCTTGTTGCCGCACTTCACCATTATCATTTCAAAGTGATGTGTTTCTTACATTAAATACGTATATGCATGTTTAGAAAACCCTTTTTCCTGACTTTTAGTGAAAAGTTGTTTCTTTTTACCCAGGTGGACCCAAAGCAGTTATTAGAGGATGGAATAAGGAAGGAGCTTGTCAAACGAGTAGCTCTGGCTCTTCACAGGGGCCTCACCTTTAACCCTAGAGCTAAGGTGCTGTAAAAGTAGAGTTGGTTTTGTTATTTTCTTTTGATATGTGAACGTGACTGGAACCTGCTGTACCGGACCTTTTCAGGCAGCTTCTTGCTTTGTACACATAGGTTTGTGTACTGTAGGTAATATGAACTCTTTAAGATGTTCATTAATCTTGAATTTGAATGTGCAGCTGAAATACGGTTAACTGAAATCATAGCTCATTAAGGGAATTAGTAAGAGTAGATATAACATTTGTAACACATTTGTTTTTAAGTTTCTACTGACTAACCCAAAGTTGTTTGTTTTCCTGCAACAATTAATAATACACTTCAGCTCACATCTTAAAAAATACTGTTCCCTGTACTGCTTTAGTTGGCGGTGAGGCACTTAACTTTTCCTAGAGAGGGAGGTACAATAGTCTAGACATGGCTCTTGGAAGTTGTGAATATTTCAGTTCATACTAGGATTATGCTAATAAATTGAATTCTCAACTAACCTTTGATAAGTTTGAGCAGTTCATTTCTGGTGTCCATATGCCCTTTAGATGAGCACAATTTAAAAGCCTAAATAAATTGCATTTTGAACTTTTGTTAGATTGTTTTCCACTGTAATACTTAATAACAAGTAATTGTCCATTTGTTTTGTATACTGCATCTTCAGGGAGTTGTTTTTATCTCCTTTTATACAGCCAAGTGAACTGATGCCAAAACTGAAAGACATGGCAGCTACCATGGATGGATTCCATCGATCTTTTGAGTACATTCAGGATTATGTCAACATTTATGGTTTAAAGATTTGGCAGGAAGAAGTGTCCCGCATTATCAACTATAATGTGGAACAGGAGTGCAATAATTTCCTTAGAACAAAGGTACAGTGATGCCGGTTGATTAAGACAGTTTATAGATATCTCTAAATGATCATGACATATGAGTGAATGTATACATTATACATGTTCCATCCAGATAAAATTGAGATTGATTATCAGCTTATTATGCTGGACACATAAAAGGAACTAACAGTGCTTTTTTGGCATGTTCAGAGATCTGAACACCACTGTGCTAAACACTGTACACACACAAAACAAAATGATGATCCATTCCCCAAAATCGTATAGGTTGAGACTATTTTAAAAGTGTCATAAAACCAACAATAACCCTTCCTTTTCTCCGTGTACCCTCCCCCCCAAAAATACAAAATTAACCAAACAAGAGCCTAGCCCGTATTTAGCTTCCCTTCCTTCCCCCATATCCTGGTAGAATAGGCTGCACTGGGTATGCTGCTTGATCATTATAAGAAAAACCTGGAGGTTTGCCCTGGCACTCAGTTGTGCCCATAGCTAGCAAAAGGGCAGATGCACATACTGTATAAAAGCAGAAGATATAATCCTCTAGTGTTACTTGTCCTTATTCATGTTAGCCCCATTCTTCCTTACCACATCTCTCTTGTGCAGAGTCCTGCCCATGCTTGTTTTTCAAGAAAATCAAAATAATTCTCTGAAGCCAAATTGAAAGATACCAAGGACGGAGTTGGAAAACTTATCCTAAAATGTGTTTTTTTCAGATTCAGGACTGGCAAAGTATATACCAGTCCACTCATATTCCAATACCCAAATTCACACCTGTGGATGAATCTGTAACATTTATTGGTCGGCTTTGCAGAGAAATACTAAGGATTACAGACCCGAAGTAAGTACTATATGTCTCAAACATTGTTACAATTAATGTGCTGCATTTGAATCCAGCTTTTGTAATTGTGACACATTTGCTCCCTAGTAATCTATATAAACTTTCTATGGTTGTGGTGTCCTCATCTGATGTTTAATTATTCAGAACAAAGAATGTTCCCAAATCTATCCTAATTCTATTCTAATCTAGGATTAGATTTTAGACTTTAAAGTGTCATAAAAAGAAATCAGATGACATGGATGCAGGGAGGAAGGATTGGACATAGGGAGAGTGCCCAGAGATCATCTGGTACCTTTACGGCCAGTTCATGTCTAATGTCTGTCTGAGTAACTTAACGTTCATGTGTGTGATGCTTTCCGTGGGCACCCAGAATGGTGAGTCATTTCACTATCAGCTGCTATTAGCATGAGGAAGCGTTGTTTGTGCCTGTTGTGGGTCATTTCCCCAACTCCATCAACCTCTGGCAACACAATCACTACCTCCTAGGCATCCCCAGACCCTGTTCTTTGTACAGGTTAATAGTAGGCACACTCTGACCTCTGAGTCCTCTCAGCATCTCCCTGGAGTGCCCAGCCACTGCTCCACTGGACGCACAGAACTACCTGATCCTGTTTGCGAAGGAACAATACATCATGGCTTGCCAGTCCCACTGTAGAACACAGCTCTACTTAACACACAACACTTCAGTTCACATGGACAAAATAAGTGCATGTTTGTTTAACAAAGAACCAAGATTTAAATGTTAGTAAGCAAACATATTGGAAACCAAGGATTACATGTAAAGTAAAATCATAACACAGATACTGGAGCCTAAATTTAATAAGATACTGACATGTCATACAGAGAAAAGCTCATCCTTACTCCCTCCAGCATATTGATAGGCAGGCTTGGCTTTGATCATGAGACACTCACTCCGTCCTCTTACCTACTCAGTCAAAGATGTAGAAATCATCTCCCTCTCTCCTGTTATAGTTTTAAAAAAAGAAAGTATTAGCACTTGCAAACAGTATAATCCCTTCTTCTGTTTTCCTCTCTGAGCTCTCCCTGGAAACACTACAATTGTGTGCTTAGCGTTTTGCTCAGACTGTAAATAAGAATTTATTTTGAAGTATGTGATACTCAATGTACATGTACCCAGACAATGAAGAAAGATTATCTGCCTGAAAGAAACCTGTTTCTCACTTCTTGGTGACCAACCCCAAGCCACCAGTCTGAAGAACGTAATTCTCTCTCTCTCTATCTCTCACTCACACGTACACTCTCACACTCACTCACTCATGCGCGCGTGCACGCACACACACACACACACACACACACACACACACAACCTCCTTGTCAATTAACCATACATGCATTTCACAATGACTGAGGGCCTGTGTGACACAGGCTTTCACCAGTAAGACCTTACATGACACACTTTGATGAACTAGTATATATGTACCAGACCCAAGGGCTCCATATAACTCTTAAGCACTTCTTTGGCCTTTGCTAGTTGGCATCAACAGGTCTTGGGGCACAAGGGCCTCTTAGAAATGCTAGATGAAGTTTCTAAAGTTATTTTGTTTCTGAATTTTCCTTTAGAGTCACATGTTATATTGACCAAATGAACACATGGTATGATATGAAAACCCATCAGGAAGTAACCAACAGTCGCCTCTTCTCAGAGATCCAAGATACTTTAGGCACTTTTGGTCTGAATGGCCTAGACAGACTGCTCTGTTTCATGATTGTGAAGGAGCTGCAGGTAACTTTTGAGCTTCCATTTTTGAGGAACAGTTTAATGTTGACATTAAGTCAGCCTCTTTTTTTCTTTTGCGGGATATATATCTACAAAAAATGAATTGTTTGTGCTTCAATGAACGGTAAATTATTTTTACTGAAATAAGGCATTGTCATCAATTCTACATCATTTTTTTTCTTATCATATCCATACTTGAAACCAAATTTGTTTGGGTTTTTTTTCTTCAAATAATTACAAACCATCTTTGATTACTTCGATGGTCTGAAACATTTTAACGTGAAAGTGAAATGGGTACTTCCTTAAAAGTTAAATAAGGTAGGCAAAAGGTTGGTTCTTCGAGAATTATTCACCAATGATAGCAGCAGGTTGGTGTCCTGATGCCAGTGAAGAAAAAAGATTAACTGTGGAATTCTTTACCCTTACGTCTGTGAGTAGTTTCCCAACCGACTCACCATATAATAACAAAATTGCTATTAGAAAATGTAGATCTCATTGCAATAGTCTCTATATTGTGCAACAGGATAAAACCTACTTTGTGAGTGTGTAATTCTGCTTATTTGTTTTTAGAATTTCCTCAGTATGTTTCATAAAAATGTACTAAGAGACAGAAGTGTACAGGAAGCATTAAAAGCTCTTATGAATGTGGTCAGCCCCCTGAAAGGAATTGTAGGTAAGTGCCTGGGATGCAGGCTTCAGTAAAGCTAGTTGTTATAGGATTTCTGAATGTTCTTACTCATTGTTTCTTTGTTGCAGCAAATTCTAGCAAAATTTATTCTGTGGCAATTGCCAAAACTCAGAAGATCTGGGCTGCATATCTTGATGCCATAATGAAGGTACAATTGTTACAATATTTTTAGCTGCTGTTGCTAAGCACAGTGCTCTTCGGGAAATGTGTTATTTGTTACTGGGGCATTCCCCTCAGGTACAGTCTGGACTGATGAACAACTGTCTCCCCAAACTGTGATGTCTTTTACTTTGGTTTACTGTGAAAGTTACTGCTCCTGGTCTGCTCTCACACAGTCCAGCATGTAAATTACTCTGTTATACTGTATGTATGTTATAACCAGACACTCATGCATTACACTGCAGAGCAAGACCAGCAAATTCGCAGTCCACGACTTTCCCCAAAATCTTCCACTGCCTGGCTCTTTCCTTGACAATACAGCTAATAAAAAGTCAATCATTTCCTCTCCAGCTGATGTTCGAGAGACAGAACATCTGTGTGAACAGGAGCCCTCAGCTGTCTTTTTAACTCATATACTCTTTTTAGTCAGAGAATGGCCATTTAACCAGGTAGTGGTCCATTTTTTTTTTTTTTTTTATTTATTTATTTATTGGACACCTGACTGAGGCACTGACTAACCTTTTATCTCTGGGGAACTGGTTTGTGGCTGCTCCTTCCAGGCTTGGAACATATCTTGGTAATACCATACAGTGGAATCCTATAAATTTATATGCAGTATTGCCACAAACGTTTTATAGGACAATAATGGTCAGCAAATTATGAGTTCAGTCAGTAATGAATCTTTTTTTAAGTAATATTCCCAAATCACATAGCTATGTTGTTATAAATACCGTGTTTCTAAAAAGGCAAAACCTGTTTCCTGGGCACTTATGGTCATTAATGATCCTATGATGTATTCTGCAAGAGCATAATTATTGAGCCCTGGTATCCAGGCCAAATACCAATTTGAGCAATAACACTTTCAGCTTAAAACTAGTTCTTCAGCCTCAAGCATAAAACAGGATTTCTCAGAGCTGCTTTCATCACAATGGTGAAGCATTCAACAGTATTCAAGCATTTATACTTTGTGCTTGTTGTAATTCTGTCCAGGGATCTTTTGGGGATATCAAGAAGCTTTTTGATCTCCCCAAAACTCTAACAAATATCTCTCTTTTCCCTGTCTTGCTGACATATATATGGTGGGTCATTGGTTAGTGTACCATGATCAATGACCCTCTGACACTATTATTAAACATCTGTAAATTTCAACCCACAAAATGAATTAGAGATCAATGAAGAATTCAGTATTTGGAAGAGGGAATAAACAGCATAAATAAGAAATCAGATGACATAAGCAACTAGTTGCATCCCTCATGTCATGGATCTTTTCACCTTGTCCCCTTACTACTTTCTTTTGTCATATATCCAAGCAGTGTACATGGTACAAGATAAGGAGGGATCAGGTTAAAGAATGCAGTGGGATTTGCCTTGAAACACTTGCTATATTGAGAAATGGCCCACGGTATGAGAACACTTGAGAAGCATTCGTTCAAATTTCTATCTTAAACTGCTCTATAATGCAGCTGCTCTAGTTTGTAGAAAGGCTGCTACATTTCACCTAGAAGCAGGATAAAACTTCCCTGGCGAGCAGACACTTGATATATAAAATAGTTTATCAGTTTGTAAAGGAATTAAGTCTCTCTGGATATAAAGTATTATATAAATGTAAATTGTTACTATTAACCATGTTTTCCCTCTGTTTTTTTGAAAATTTATATTTTTTTACTGCGCTCTTATTCATTTTTCTTTACAGGTTGGTCAAATGCAGATTTTAAGACGGCAGATTACCAATGAATTAAATTACTCCTGCAGGTTTGACTCTAAGCATTTGGCAGCTGCTTTGGAAAATCTCAATAAGTAAGAAGCAAAATGCTTTGATAGCATTATGTGTGGTGTTACTGGCCATTGTGAATAGAGCCAAATTTAACCAAAAAAAAGGGGCGGGGGCCAAAGTTTTGACAGTTTCAGGTTCAGGCAAAATCAAGAACAATAGTTGAAGCAATTAACTGATTTAAATGCCAATGAAAAAAAATTGAGTATATTCAATATTTAGATATATCTGAAATGCAGGTCAAATCTAGAGAGAGAGAAAAACAGTGACATTGTTACAAACAATAGTAAAAAAATGCACTGCTCTCAGTTCTACAAATGCCCCTTTTACTAAGGGCATGGATTTCAGGGTTAGCACCAGCCATGATCTATTCAATTAGCAGAGGTGAGGAAAAAGCACAAAATATACTGACAGTTTTACAAAGAGCTTATATCTGCATTTTTATTTTGGCTTCTATTTCTCAAATGCAGTATGACTTCAGGCGTTGTTGTTGTTGTTGTTGTTGTTATAATTACTACTACTACAGGTTGAATTTCTCTAGTCTGGTATCCTCAGAACCTGATCAATGATGAACAAGAGAATTTGCCAAACCATGGGAGGTCAATATAGTCTAGCAACATTACCAACACTTCCCCTACTTACTGGGCACTTAGAAGGCATTTAGGGCTAAAATAGAGCTAAATAACAGCACAGAACACTGAGCCAGGACTGGTGGCTATAAACAATCTTTCTAGGTCCATGGGAAAGTTGGCCACACCCATGACAAGTGGACATCTGGCTAACTAAAAACATGCCAGACCACAGATGTTGCCAGACCAAAGAGTGCTGGACGAGAGAGGTTCAACCTGTGTTCTTATTCTTATTATTATTCATTTATTATTATTTTTAATTTAACTATCCATTCATAATTAAATATATAAAGTTGATTTCTGTTTTTTCATCACTTTAGAGCAATCTTGGCTGACATTGAAGCCCATTATCAGAATCCATCATTGCCTTACCCTAAGGAAGACAACACACTTTTGTATGAAATTACAGCCTATCTGGAAGCAGCTGGCATTCATAACCCATTGAATAAGGTCAGAAACAAACTGTTCTGTGATATTAGCCAATACATGCATAGAGTCACAGTCAGATATTTTATTTTTGTCTAATTTCTTATACGTTTAAAAGTAGCTAGCAATGTTTTTAAGTTCTAACACAAGCTCTGCATTGTTGTGGTTTCCTCCTGTGAGTGCATGGATAAAAAAATATTTTTAGCATGTGAAGCTTCTGTTAATAAGCATGTAAACATTGTGTATTACTTTTTCTTCCCAGATATACGTAACTACAAAACGATTCCCATATTTCCCCACAGCCAACTTCCTATTTCTGATTGCCCAGCTGCCAAAACTTCAGTACAACAAAAATCTAGGTATTGTATAACCTGTTAGTATACAAATATCATTTAGAGTCTGTGGAAATATAGTTATTCAAACTGTTCTGTTCTTGACTTAAAAGGCATGGGCTGGATTTTTTGTTTTTATATTTAGCACAGGGTAGACCTTCTCTGGCCTTTCTCTGTACTACTTCCTGCATTTATAACTTACTATTTAACTGCAATGAGTCAAATAGTGTTATGTGACATAGGCATGCTTTCTAAATAATGAATAGCGATAATTGAATATGCAAGGCCAAGTATAGGTAATATGCACAACCAACTCCCTTAACACGAGTAAAGTAATACAGAAAATGTACTATGAATCATTAGCTATGGTGTTCTACTAATGTGGCAGAGAACTTTGATACTTGAAGAACATTTTAAGTAGACTGAGGTAAGGGTTTTTTTTGTTTGTTTGTTTGTTTTTTGTCATCTCATCCTAACCTTTGTGACTCGGGAAAGCTTGGGCACTGTGATCCAAAACCTATTTTAGTCAATGGAAAGACTTGTGTTGACTTTGTTGGATTTTGAATAGAGCCCTTCAAGATGGTGGAAACAGTGCAGGAGACAAAGACTATGGCTTCTCATTCTTTTGATAGCTTCAAGCCCTGTTTCTCCCTTCCTCTACACCCTGGTTTTCTAAAAAACTACACCCCCTTTAGGATCTTACTCCTTTCAGGCTCTTCCAATTGGCTGATTTAAAACTACATAACTTGGGTTCTAGTTCCTTGGTGCTTATAGGACTGTTAACTAGTGTGAAAAGCCATGCCTCCAGCCCTTTATGAGTTACAAGGTGGAGAAAGCCCTTGAGAATTTGGAGTGGCTGGGGTTGGATTTGACGAGATTGATCTAATGTCCTCCAAGCCTAGGGACCCACATATGAAAAGTAAAAATAGAAAGAGCATGAAGCCTCATGACAATAAATCTTAAAGATTGGCTGTGATGTAAAGGGTGTTTTTATTAACATAGAGTGGAAAATATGGTGTTTTCCTTTCAGGAATGGTGTGCAAAAAGCCAGCAGATCCAATTGACTGGCCCCCGTTAGTGCTTGGGCTCCTCACTCTATTGAAACAGTTTCATTCACGATACACTGAACAATTTCTGGCTCTGATCGGTCAGTTTATTCGTTCAACAATGGAGCAGTGCACAAGGTATCTCCTCTCATATTTATTTTAATGTCCCCTTTTGTGTAGGACTTTCAGTTGATGTGAACACTCATTGTTTTTAAAGTATGTAATTTGATTAGAATACGTTTAATCGTGTACTTTGGTGTCATGCTGTGTAAGCCATGTGGTTTGCAGCCATCCAGGAGTGAATCAAGTGTCGCACACTTGATTAGCAGAGCCTCACACAGTGACCCTTCCCCCTGTTGCTCCACAGCCGCATTGCTCCTGCGCTTTGCCTTGCAGTCCCTGGCTAGCTGCTCTTGGGACTCTCCTGCTTGCTGTGCAGCATGGAGGGGAGGGGGAACACTGATGTCCAGGTATCCCTCTTTTCCCCTTCCCATATACCTGGTCTGCACAGAAGGGCAGGGAAGACAGGGCTCAGGAGCAGGAAAGCTCAGCTGGTATGTTCTGAGCCTTCTGCTGTGAATGCCTTAAAGAGACAGCACATGGTCTCTCATAGACTCATGCGCGCGCGCACACTCACTCACTCTCTCTCTCTCTCTCTCTCTCTCTCTCTCTCTCTCTGTCTTTCAGTCACACACTGACACACACCCCTCTCCCAACACGTAATTGTGTTGTTACATCTTGGTACTTGCTACAATGCATATGTATTCTGTGTAATTTTATTCTTTAAAAATGCTATTTGAATTTTATTTTATAATTTTATTTCTCTATCATGCTTTAATTTAATTTTTTGAATAGTAAGTTCTAAAATTCCTGTCCTGTCCTGTCCAGTAATTATTCCTATGGTAACTTGAAAGTAATATATATTATGTCTAGGGGGTTTATTTGTTTCTAATGGTGGTGCAAATCCACACATTACCTTGGTATTGGTGCACTCAACAAAATTGATTCCACACATAAATTGAAAAAATTAGAGGAAACATTGGTGTCGTGTCCAAGTGTCTTTCTTTTTTTCATGGTGGTCTTGCATAGCACACTGACCTACAAGAATAAATATGAATTGGACATAGGGATGTTAAAAAGCAGGTAATTGGGTAACAAGTGAAAATCTCAGCTGTTACATGGTTACGTGCTCAGGCTCTGCAGTATACTACAAAGTCTGTAGCAGAGGCGGCTTCCTGGGAGCTGAGCCATCTGGCCCCACTCTTAGTCTTAGGCTACGTCTAGACTATATCCCTCTGTCGGCAGAGGGATGTAAATGAAATACTTCAAAAGTGCAAATGAAGCCGGGATTTCAATATCCCGCGCTTCATTTGCATAACCACGTAATGGCGCTCTTTCAAAAAAGTGCAATTTTGAAATTGAAACTGCAGTCTAAACGCAGTTCTTTCGAAAATGGGGCGCTTTTTTTGAGGTTTACAGGATCTTTCGAAAAAGTGCCCCGTTTTCAAAAGAACCGCGTCTAGACTGCCGTTTCAATTTTGAAATAGCGCTTTTTCAAAATAGCGCCATTACGTGATTATGTAAATGAAGTGCTGGATATTGAAATCCCAGCTTCATTTGCACTTTCGAAATATTTTATTTACATCCCTCTGCCGAAAGAGGGATGTAGTCTAGACACCCCCCCAGAGAGCTAGCTACACTGCGGGCTCTACATTATAAACTTTATATTGCAAAGTCTGCAGTACTGGGCAACAGCTGGCTCCCTGGGAACCACAAGCCTGCTTTCCTGCTGGCCTTGCTCCTGGGAGCTGGCTGTCACTGTGGGCTCTGATACAGACAACAGTTATCCTGTTACATCTCTACTTGGGAGGTTGGCATCTTCTAACAAAACGTGTCTTGTCTAGTCAAAAAGACAATGTCTAGCTGCATGAATTTCATTTGTGTTTATATTATAGCCAGAAGATACCAGAAATGCCTGCTGATGTAGTGGCTGCCCTTATGTTCCTGGAAGATTATGTCCGTTATACAAAATTACCAAGAAGGGTAAGAAAGAAAACTTGGATTCAGCATGGTGCTTGGAAGAGCATAAAAAGTACACCATATCCTCAATTACTGTAAACTGGCATCAGCTGTGGTAGGAGCCTGGAATTGGGAGACAGCTGGTATAAGTTAGAACAACTCCTGGGATGCACTAACTTAACCAATAGATGCTTTTCCTGTTTTGGGGGACTAGTCTTCATGTGTGTTTTCATCTGTCCTTTTAAAAAGATTACTTTAATCCTCCTCAGAGCCCTTCATTAAAAGAGCTAAGTATGGTTTATGCTAATAAGATCATAAGAATGGCCATATTGTGTCAGACCGAAGGTCCATCTAGCCCAGTATCCTGTCTGCTGACAGTGGCTAATGCCAGATGTCACAGAGGGAGGGAACACAACAGGTAATCCTCACATGATCCCTCCCCTATCACCCATTTCCAGAGAAACAAAGACTAGGGACACCCATCTTGGCTAATAGCTATTGATGGACTTAACCTCCATGAATTTATCTAGCTCTTTTTTGAACACTGTTAAAGTCGTAGTCTTCACAACATCCTCTGGCAAGGAATTCTTCAGGTTGACTGTGCACTGAGTGAAGAAAAACGTCCTTTTGTTTGTTTTATATTATGCATAGTGGGGGATTATGCTTAGCAGTTTCGCCACATCTGTTCACTCAGATCTGGCATCTCTCTGTCAAAACTGACTAGTTAGGCTTCTCAAAAAAGTGTATCAAGTCCTCATCAGTGCTCTGCACAAGGCCTCTGAAAGGACATAGAAAAGAGAAAAACAATCTGTGAAATAGGTTACTGTAAATCCTTTCGGTCTGTACAATTTACAAATTGCTTGATTAGCAACTGTGTGTGTCAGTCTCATTGCTTTATACCATTGCTTCTATCTCTGTCGTGTCATCCCCACACTCCAGGTTCATTTAGCTACTATTTAAACTTCCTGTGAAATTCAGGACAAGAATTCACTTTCTGCTCATACAATCTTGTAGAAATTGAGTTGTCAGAGAGATATTTATGTTTTTTTTTTTTTTAAACCCAGAGAGGGGTGGTCTTGGGATATTTTGCACTTTGAAATGAGGACAGATAACTTTGGTGATATTTTGGGTTCTGAATGAAGAGGTGTGGGTTTGGGTGGTTTCTATCTTTAACAAAACAAGTTCTCCAGTAACAAATGTTACATAAAGTAATGAAGCCTCCTTCTCAATATCTTGATACCAATAAACTAAAGGCAGCCATGACAATTTGGGCTTATAAAGTTAACTTAGCAGTTTACTATGACTCTAATAATTTATTAATCACATGATACACTTCTTCATTTGAATACAAGATGAATATGTAATACCATTTGCTATAAATTGCTAACCAATACCTTTGAGTAAAAGAAAGAGCCCTGCAAATCCATAGAGATCCACTTTGTATTAGTGCGTATCCACATCTGCGGGTGGTAATGTGGCTATCCACAGCTCATTTTTGCGGCTATGGATGTGGATACAAACTTTGTATCTAGAACCCTGCAGATTTGCAGATATCCACATATGTCCATAGCTCATTTTTGCAGATACAGATGCAGACACAAATTTTGTATCCAGGCAGGATTCTAAAGATAGAAAATATTCTGCTCCAGATTCTCTCCTGTTGTTTGTCACTTTACATCACCTGGCTGCACTGATGTATAAGACTGTAGTGACGAGACAGCTGGTATAGGTTAGTGCATCCCAGGAGTTGTTCTAACTTAAGCTATAGCTATTTACAGGTCACTGACACCGTATCCAAACCAATATGCCAAACAGATATCTATAGGAAAAAATCTGGGTATATGTATAGTAGAACCCTGCAGGCATGTCTACACTACAGAGAAAATCGACCCTCCAGAGGTCGACCTTCTAGAGTTCAATTAGTGGGTCTAATGTAGACCTCCAAGTCAAAGGCTGAGGGCAGCCCCCACCAGTGTCCTGTACACTCATTCTATGAGGAGTAAGGGAAGCCTACGGGAGCATGTGCTCCCATCAGCTTGCCTCAGTGTGGATGCTCCAGAAGCTCAGCTTAAGGTAAGCTGAATCTATCATAGCTAGATAATGTACCTTGAGCCGACCTGCCTGGTCTATTTAGATCAAGCCAGCTAGTCCACTTTGAGCATTTACTTAGTGGGGAGACACACACAGGCATATACCCCTACCTACCAACCTACGCCTATATGTAGCATCTATGGGCAGTGTTGTTTGCTGTGTTCGTGGCTGGGCTGAATATTGCTATGGAATGATTAAGAGTTATTGTTCTCTCTTTCTTTAGGTTGTGGAAGCACATGTGCCTAATTTCATTTTTGATGAATTCAGAACAGTTCTGTAAATGTGGAAATAAGAATGAGCCTTGCAATCACAAAACAAGTGAACTTGTGGAGGAAAAAATTGCACTTCACAACAGAGTGTTTTCTGTGTCTTGGAAAATAACCACAAAGCTCTGAATAAAATGTAACTGTCAGCACTAGTCCGTGTAACTAACCTTGTTTAAATCATGATACCATATGCAATTTCTGTTCTATCCGAGCAGCACACATTTTGTACTGCACATAATAAATGCTGTATGTAATTGTTTATGTACAAAATAATTTTGTTTTGTGTTCTAAAGAACTATTTGTGGAAGTTTGACTTTTGTATCATAAATAAAATAATATGGAAAGCAGTTGGGTTAGAGGTTTTCATACATGATGCACAAAAGTCAATTTCCTCACTGAGTGTCATCTAGAAGATGAACGCACACTACAAGAGGATCTTGTACTGCTAAAGTCACTGGTAGCTTTGTCTTTGCTTACATGAGCAAGGGATCCAGTCCTCAGTCAGAGAAATATACTGTTAGTGAGTCCCACTGTTAGTGAGTCCCACAGGACATTTTAAGTCTCAAATATTTGTTTTGTTGTAATGATGACATCTTCTTCCTTTATTAATAATAGCTTTTAAGTAATAGACCCCAGTTGATGATGGTGTCTGAAATAATTTTAACAACGAGACTTCCCCAAATCAAAATAATGTTTATAACATTTTTATTGTTTTTATGTGGCCTTATTCTCCTTTCATTTATTCCTAGTTTATACTAATACAATGCCATTGGAATTAGTGTAGTTAAAATGGTGTAAAACTGCTACAAGTAAGATCAGAGCCACTCCCTAAGTATTTAAAATATTTGTCATTTTACACATCTGAGAATAGTTGTTTAAAGAGCCAGCTGCAGTTATATAAATATATTAGAGAGTGTATAGCTATAGGGTTTCTGGAACAAGCATCAGTTCTGTGAATTATAATGTTTTTTTTCTTTTCAGTAAACTTGAGTTAGTTTGCATTCATTAGAACTGATTTAACAGAATTCTATTTTAAATGCCATGTTAAAAATCTGAGAAATGTTGAGTTTAGAGTCTGCATATACTTCCTCAAGAAAAATTTGTGAAAAGAAAGTTAATAATTCTGACTATCTGAGCTATTGCACTAATTTCCTAAATGTAAAGGGAGAACTGGTATCCTAGATACCTTTTGCGATCATTGCTAACAAATGTTGAGTTTTTCATGACTATCAGAATTCAAGATCAATCTCCTGGCTTGATAGAAGGCTTTTCCTTTAAAGGAGTCTAAAAATGGAAATGATGCAAGTATGGTCAGTGTCTTTTGCCACTTTGAGGCTATGTTATTTGGCACTGAAAGGAACAGAGAGAACCTAAGCTAGTGAGCAAGCCACATAAAAGGCCAAGCTTCTTCCTCAGTGGGCGGCAAAATTGTTGTAAGCAAGACTTTCTCCCGAGATAGGGTAGTTTTGCTAAATGTACTTGAATACCAAGAATTTGTGGAGTGTGCCAAATGAACCATAACAGTGCTTTGATTGGATGCAAAGGGATAGTAATCGGTAGCAAAAACCCCAAAGCAAACAAAACCAGCACAATCTGGTAATCCTGTGCATGGGCAATGGTAAAATGTCTCACAGGGCACACGAAGAACCCCAATGGAACATATATGGCACGCACCCCACAGGTTGCCCACCACGGTTGTAGAAAGATAAATGGTTTCCTTTTCAACCTGAGGTCTGGTACAAGCTAAATGAACCAGAGTTTACCCTCATCGGGCTAAATTTACAAAGGATTTGGTTCACACCAGAATGTGGCCAGCAACAACCTCTGAGCACTATGTAGGAGGGAAGGGACAGGAACTGCTTCAAGCTGCAGAAGGGGGAAGGGATGATTTGACAGAGCTCATTTCCCCACCACTATTACTGCTCCCTGGGTTGGGAAGCAGCTTTTCCCTTCCTGCACACATGGTGTCAAAAGGCAGCTGCTGCCCCCCAACATAACCCAGCTGCCTCCTGATTACAGAATGGGCCTGGAAGGTATTAAACCAGGGGTCTCACATTCCTGGCCCAGGGATCATCTATGGCCTGAGCACTTCCCCAATCTGGCCCACAGAATACTTTTTTAAAATCAGGCTTGTGCATCTGCCAGACCAAGGTGGGGGGGGGGAGGAATTCACCTACTTGCACAGCTCTCAGCAGCACCCAGATCTCCAGCACCTACGTAGACCCAACCACAGTCTGGGAAGCCGTGCTGGCTGCCTCTGCCATGATGCAAACCGTGCTGTTCAGGGAGATGCCTGAGGTGACATTTCAGTAGCCAGCAGGGCATGGCCAGTAGGTTTTGCTTTTGATTACCGCAGGTGGGGGTGGAGGGATCCTAGTGTGAGGATGTGGCTGGGGCTCTTCAGGACAAAAACAGTTATCAGGAGGCTCGTGATCAAATCAGGAGAGTTGGCATCACTGATAGCTTGTCAGTTTCACAAAATGAGTTGTTAGTTTCACAGCTTACACCTATGGACACACCCGCCCTGGGTCACAGGGATGTGCTGACAGCAGAAAGCCAGTCATGGTGGCAAGGAACCCAGCAGGTTTTAAATCACCCAGGGGCAGCAGACAGGGCTGGAGAATGAGAGGGAGCAATGCACAGAGGACCCCCTCCTGCCCAGAGCTGCTGTCGGGAGGGTGCCTCCTGGCCTGCTAGGAGGATTTGAAGACCAGCACTGGCCCTAAGTTAAATTGAGTTTGAGACTCCTAGGATAAGCCCGAAGGGTGCATTGTGCAACAGGGCCCAGGGAACTTGACTCCAGGGGCTTTAGCAAGCCCAGCCAGAGAGGTGGCTCAGGAAGGGAGAGTGCCTGGGAAAGGGACCAGTCCCACATTTCCTGGCACAGGACCCAGGGCAGGGGGGCTGGAGAATAGGGTGCTAGCCTGTAGAGCCAGCAGGTTTGGGGTGTGAATAGATTGGAAATCACTCCACCACTGCTCCAGAGCTCAGCTGAGGGGCAGGGAGGCTTCCCTGTGTCATCACTGTGTGAGGCTTTGCCACATGCAAGACTCAGCTCTTTCAGGCAAGTGGCCTGGGCCGGTGGATAAGAACATAAGAATGACCATACTGGGTCAGACCAAAGGTCCATCTAGCACAGTATCCTGTCTTCCAAAAGTGGCCAATGCTAGGAGCCCTCAGAAGGAATGAACAAAACTGGTAATCATCAAGTGGTCCCACTCTATTGCTCATTCCCAGCCCCTGACAAACAGAGGCTATGGGCACCATTCCTACCCATCCTGGCTAATAGCCATTGATAGACATAACCTCCATGAATTTATCTATTTTTTTTAACCTTGTTAAAGTCCTGGTCTTCACAACATCCTCTGGCAAAGAGTTCCACAGGTTGACAGTGTGCTACATGAAGAAAAACTTCCTTTTCTTTGTTTTAAACCTGCTACCTATTAATTTCATTTGGTGCCCCTAGTTCTTATGTTTTGGGAACAAGTGAATAACTTTTCCTTATTAATTTTATCCATACCAGTCATGATTGCATAGATCTCTATCATATCACCCCTTAGTCTCCTTTTTTTTAAGCTGAACATTCCCAGTCTTTTTAATCTCTCTTCATATGGGACCCGTTCCAAACCCCTAATAATTTTTATTGCCCTTTTCTGAACCTTTTCCAATGCCAATATATCTTTTCTGAGATGAGGGGACCACATCTGTATGCAGTATTCAAGATGTGGGTGTGCCATGGTTTTATATAGAGGCAATAAGATATTCTCTGTTTTGATCTATATCATTTCTTAATGATGTCTAACATTCTGTTTGCTTTTTTGACTGCTGCTGCATATTGAGTTGATGTTTTCAGAGAACTATCTACAATAGCTCCAACATCTATCTCTTGATTAGTTATAGCTAAATTAATCCCCATCATATTGTATGTATAGCTGGGGTTATTTTTTCCAATGTGCATTACTTTACAGTTATCAATATTAAATTTCATTTGCCATTTTGTTGCCCAATCACTTAGTTTGGTGACATCTTTTTGAAGCTCTTCACAGTGTGCTTTGTACTTAACTATTTTTGAGAAGTTTGGTACCATCTGCACATTTTCCCAGCTTATATTCAGCCCTCTCTCAGATCATTTATGAATATGTTGAATAGGACTGGTCCCAATA
>CM057846.1:16987434-17003947 GCA_030068395.1 Apalone spinifera
CAGTGTAGACACAGCCCTAGTGAAAGCCAGAGGAAGTGCGGGAAGATGTTCCTACTGAGTGAGATAGGTGCTTTTTTAAAGGGTAGGATGTGTTAACTGACCCCTTCTTCCTCCTGTGGTTGATTAGACTTGGTGAAAGTCCTTGTATGTTTTCAGTGAGAGCTGAAAGAGATGATACGTCGCTCTAGGGGGCTGAGTCTGGTGTGGAGACAGTGTTGGGGAGAATGACAACATGGCAGCAGTGCATTTGTCTATTATCCAGTGATGTCACTAAGGGGGAGGGGCTAGGCAGAGTAACCTCAGAACATGCTAGCATAGAGTGGTGGCTGAGGTAGCATCGAGTGATGGGCAGCAGCAGCAAATGTGCTAAGCAAAAGAGGCAAAGATATTATTCCACAACCACCACCTCTCCATGGTGAAAGGTGAGCCCACCTGAATACATCCTGCATTCTGGGACTTCATTGACTGTGGACAACAAACCAGAGAAAAAAGATGTGTGGTTACTAAAGGGACTTTCCAACTGCAAGGTGGGAAGCTGAGGCAAAGGACTGTGGCATAAGATACTGTGCAGCCAGGGTTTATTTATTGTTTATATTCTTTTGAATCATTGCTGCTGTGTTTTCACAAATTAATTGTCTTCCCTCTTCTCTTACTACATTTTGGTTGTTGATGTGTTCAGACTCGGTGCTTGTGAGTGGGGAACTTCCTTTTAGAGATGCCCAGAAGTGATGATTAGTTTTCCCATATTTCTGTGTCAGGCCTCTAGCTCAGTGTTTCTTAAACTTTTTAAGACCGAGGAACACCAAACAATAATTATTTTTTATGAGGAACACCGAAGATTTTTTGTTGAACAAAAAAAAAAAAAAAAGGCCGGAGAAACATTATTAAGAAAAAAGGATTGAGGGGGAAGTTATTGAGCAAAAAAAAGGTTGCCTGCCCCTTTAAGGGCGGCCATTTTGAACTCTGTTATCATCCGCTGCACACCTCTGACTGCCTCGCGGCACACCAGTGTCCCACTGAACACAGTTTAAGAAACACTTCTCTAGCTGGTTCTGTTTTGTAATGTGAAGAGGCACCCTGAGATAGTGACCCCTGTTGCTGTCAACACCACCTGGCAAGAGGGTTAGAGATGGTCTTTCTTAGCCTAAAAAATAGCAGCTGAAACTGGACACAGTTGGAAACAGGGGAAAGACTTAGATGAACCATTGGTCTGATGCTGTATTGCACCTCCTATGTTCCTTAAAAGCAGTTTTAAGTATTTTGTGTCAGCAATAAAACTGCCAAAGACAGAAACAGCCAGCACATAAGGCAGAATGTAGGAGGGGACGAAGCACAAATCTTTCATTTATAGAGACTGTGACATAGCTGTGTCTGCTACTCTGAGCAAGACATTGTTTCTGAAATATATTCAGCTTAACGCCACTAGACCTAAACTTTAATAGCTATTCACAAACCCAGAATTTAAATAGGTTGCAAGTTCCCCATGGAAAGGCAACCAAAAATAAACTAAATCTGGAACATAGAAAGACATTAATTTTGGTGTCATATAAACAGAACTTCTGCAAGAACATTTAATTTCCAGTAGCTTCCCTTTGAAAATACCAAAATATTTGTATTGTGATGCACAATAATAGATAACACTGTTGATACAGAGGGGTAGCTGTGTTAGTCTGTAACTAAAAAGCTTAAAAAACAACAGTGGTCCCATAGCACCTGAGCGTATGTCTATGCTATGTGCTTATTTTTGAAATAAGCTATTTTGGAATAACAACTTCCGGAATAGCTATTTCAAAATAGCATGTCCACACTACAAATACCCATTGAAATAGCACAGATTTATGTCGAAATAGCGCATCCACACTGACTGGAGGCTGAATTGCATTTAAGGGCCCTCCCAACCCCCAAAGCAGGACAGCTCTGGGCAGGACAGCAGTCACTTCTTGTAGCTGCTGCCTGAGGCTATCTGAGGCTCATGCTTAAGGGACTCCCCTCTACAGTCCTATCTCAGGCTCTTCACCTTTGCCTACCTCCTCAAGGGGCAACAAACTCATCTCACTGCATGCTCTGATTGCCCTTGCGGACAACACCACACTCCAGGCTTTTTTGTTGCGCTTTTGCTGTGTGGATGCTCTCTTTCTCTTTTCTGGAAGATCTCTTCCGGAAAAGCTTCTTCCGAAAGAAGTCTGCGGTCTAGACGTAGCTTCAGTGAGAACAATCATATTCATACCTCTATGACCTGCTTTTTCTTTACGCAAATTTCAGATTAACTCAGAAAAAGTTGACAGGGCTGGCACTTATCCACTTCATTTCTTTGCTCCCTGGAAAAGTTTGTAGTGATGACTTTTTCACTAACAAATCTTGTTTAAGGACCAATTTAGTAAAGCACTTAAGCAACATAGGAATTGCCATACTGAATCAGACCCATCGGTCCTTCTAGTCCTGTCTCTGCCTGCGGCCAGCAGCACCAGCTGCAGTAGCAGCGGCAGTCAGAGACATGAGCCCTTTAAATTGCCACTGGAGCCCCGCAAGCTCTATGTAGTTCTGAGGGCTGGGGGACGGAGGGGCGCTGGCATGACACATGCTGTGAAGCTGAGAACTGGCTGCCCCAGCCCTGCCCCTTATGCCCAATGCCCTGCACCTTCTAGGAGCACAGAGCCAGGGACCCACATACACACCTTGCCCAGGGACCTGCTCAGGCTGTCAGCTCCCCTGACTAGAACAGGACTCAGGCTTTGCACAAGAGGCTACTGCATCACATTAGGCCATTCCTTTTATCTCCAGGAATAAGCTCACAAAATGTTCCAAAGACATTTTCCCGTGCTAGCCATGCATGTGAAGTGCCCTGTCTGTTTGATCTACTATTGGAACACAAGGCCCAGCTTTCATAGAACAGATTAATTCTAAAGCATTGTTCCTGTATGGGATTGTGGGCTCCTTGTCTCTTGTGTAGGGATGGAATGGGCAAGGGAAACAGATCCATTGATTGGTCAAAAGAGGACAGATGTAAACAAAATCTGGAAATTTGCTTCTCTTTGTTCTTTGGCACCAATATTTTTAAATATATTGGTAATCAATCCATGCGTAGTGAAGAATAAGCCACTATATATTTACTTCACCCTCTTATATTTTAAGTAGATACATAATAGTAATGGAAAAATGGCAAGTTAAGTACCGATGAATATTTAAAATGTGCTGCTTGGAGTCTCAAAACATTTATTTATCGTTTGGAAAGTTCAGTATCTCTGAGATCAGAGATGCTGATTCAAACTAAGATGCTAAACTCTTGGCAGGTCATAGAGGAAACCTTCTTATTCCCTGGATTCTTTTATTTGCATATTTTTTATTTTGCTGATGCCTCCAGACAACTCCCCAGATTTAAAACCCAACACTAGAACATACAGTTTTCAATGTAACACTGTGCCTAATCAAATGGTCAGCTAAACGTGTCTATTAGCAGACTCCCCAGAAGAAAACTCAAGACGCTCTACACAGTTGTATCATAAGAGGCCACTTCACTCACTCTGCAGTCACCAGTCCCTTATCTACCCTCATAATAGCCAGGCTTGAGAGAAAAGAAAGGCTTTGCAATATGCCCAACACATTAGCAAAGGAAAGTGAATTCCCTGGAAACTTGTCAGAAGCTAATGCAGCTCAGATCTTTCAGATTTCTTAGTTCATTGAGAGTGAAACCTGTCCTTCTCTTGAGAACATTGTGAAACGAGCCCTTCTCTTGAGAACATTGTGAGTCCTCCTGCCTGCACAGTGAGTCCTCCTGCCTGTCTACTTTAGTCAAAGGACTAATGGGGACACTGAAGGGGGAGAGAGATGGGGAAAACTGGGTATCAGCAGATCTATAGTAGACTCCCATGGGGGAGGGAAAAGCAACGTATTCAAGATTCCTAGCCAAACAAAAATGCTATATACAAATGTTTCCAGACTTAGCATATCTGAAGTGATGCTGACAGGCAACTTAAATGTACTTAAAATCTTACTAATGGAATGGAGTATATATGCTTTTAGCCTCAGTTCTCTTTCCTAAACCCACAGTGATATAGCCTCCATACTTGCAGTCATCACAATCTCCTTACTTTACTTCTCTCCCTATCTCATTTCAGATAGCACACGGTTACAGCTGCACAGTTATATTATTTGTTGGGATGATGATTTAATAAAACCGCTTATATTCTACTCTGAGAGTTTGGAAGGTAGATGATAGATGGAAGATAGGATAGGATATATATTGTTTAGCATGATACAGACTGGTGAACACATACACACCTAGAAGAAAGAAGACAGTGCAACACATTCAAAATTCGTTCATATAAGATTAAGAATCTTTTATCATAAAAAAGAACTTTGGTACAAGACCTTCCCAGATTCTATCTGCAGGAGAAGATAATGTAATTTAATTATATCACTTTAAATTTCAGTAAACTAAGTAAAGCTACTGCTAAGAGTTTTGCTAGCAATGTCTTCATCTGATATTTTCTAGCAATGTCTTCATCTGATATAGAAATATGCAATGGCCTGGATACCACATGCATTTTTTCATGTGACAGTGCAAAAGACAGTGGACAGCGGTCAAAAATGTGAGACTATATAAAACTGGGAATAGGCTGTGTCCCTTATTTGTGTGGGTAAGCTACAAGCAGGTGACCCTCCAGATCACATTAATCATGTGTATGTGGCAGGAGACCACAGATTGGTGATGCAAGGGGACTCATTATGCTAGGTTTCTGTTTCTGTGCAGAAGTCCAACCCATGGCCCTATTCCAAAGGCTTAAGTGGTGTCTATGCTGGTGCTCTGCATGGAGGTGAATTTCATCCCTCTGCATACCCAGGGAGCAGAGTTCTGTGGCTGTTCTTGCCCTAGCCCACTGGAGAGGGGAGTGTTATGTACCACATATGGACTGGTTACAGAGCTTCCACCCCAGAGGGCGAGAAAAGAAATGTGTTCTCTTTAAAACACTTAAATGCGCGGGTGGCTCTAGTTATTACCAGCTCAAGTAAACCATGTCACATGTGTCACCATCTTGTGATTAATAATACAGTGTGATGAGTAGAGAAACTGGCACAGAAGAGTTTAAAGAGAGTCTATGGGCCCAGCTAGTCCTGCCCTGTTACACCTGCAGCCAATGCCAGGCCTGGAGGGAAGAGAAAAGGAGAGAGCCTGGTTCAGTTTGCAATTGATTGGTGACCAGACAGGAGCTAGCTGCCTCCCTATCTGAGGGGAAGGATCATTAGCCTATCAGCCAAGGCAGCCACCAGGAAACTACCTTACCCATTATAAAGATAGCTTCCCCAATTATCACCCCTAATATCATTATCTCATAGACACTAACCTCCCCCCCCCCCTCAGTTCTAAAATCTGATTGATCAATTTTATATGTGTTCATTTTTTTTATTGTATCCCTTTGGTATATATGGTCATGCCAATTTTTTTCCACAATTTGATCTGAGGAAGTGGGTCTGGCCCATGAAAGCTCATCACCTAATAAACCATCTTGTTAGACATTAAAGTGCTACATAGTCCTGTCTTTTGTTTCACCAGGAAATAAGTATTGTCTCCCTGGCTAAAGGAAACCGTAGACGAGACTTGGTGGTGATGAGGAACTTCAACTACTCAGACATCTGTTGTGAAAATAGCACAGCAGGGCACTGATCATTCAAGAACTACTTTGAATTCATTGGAGACAATTTTTTATTTCAGAAAGCTACGTGGGGGGAGAGCGTTTTAAATTTGATTTTGACAAATAGAGAGGAACTGGTTGAGAATTTGAAAAGAAAGACAGCTTGGGTGAAAGTGATCGTGAAATGGCAGTGTTCATGATTCTAAGGAATGGTAGGAGGGAAAAGAGCAACAAGAAGGCAGATTTTAGCAACTCAGGGAGTTGGTATGTCAAATCCCATGGGAAGCAAGTCTAAGGGGGGAAAAAGTTCAAGACAATTGACAGAGAGACATTAATAAAGGCTGGAGAGTAAACTATCCTACTGCCTAAGCAACATAGGAAGTATGGCAAGAGAGCACACTGGTTTACCGATGAGATCTTTGATGATCTGAAATTCGAAAAAGAATCTTGCAAAAAGTAGAAAATAAGTCAAATTGCAAAGGATGAATATAAATAAATAATACAAGTATGTAGGGAGGAAAATTATAAAGGTCACATCATAAAACAAGATTAAACTAGCTAGAGACATAAAGGGCAACAAGAAAACATTCTATAAATACATTAGAAGCAAGAGGAAGACAAAGCACAGGGTAGGCCTGTTACTCAAAAAGAGAGGAAAAGCAGTAATAGAAAATGTGGAAATGGCAGACATGCTAAATGGCGTTTTTGTTTCATTTTTAATTGAAATAGTAATTATTGGACATCTAACATAACCAATGCCGGTGAAAATGAGGTAGGATATGAGACTAAAATAGAGAGAGAACCTTTGCTACTTGCCTTTTCTTTCTGTTCTCCTCTGGCAGTTTAGGTTGCCTTTACTTTTGACACCATGTCATGTACCACATTTGGACTGTTTACAGAGCTTCCACTGCAGAGAGAGATACATGTGATTTGTTCTCCCTAAGGCATTTCAATGCACTCATTGTTCTAATGTAGCTATTACCAGATCAGGTAAAGTTTGTTAAACATATCGCCTACTATTGGCTAAACGTTATAATAGAGTTTTACATTCCATTATGGGGGAACTAGTAATGGGCCAAGAAAATGGCCAATATATCCCAAAACTGCATGCAACCTTTGAGTAAAGGAGGGGGGGAAGGTTCTTAGCAGCTGCAATTCTTATTATAACTTGGAGACTTTAGCAATGCATTCTGGGTAACTCCATGGCTATTACATGGCTGGGTGAAGTGTTTGCTTCTTTGTTCTCTTTCCAGCTTTTCCACAACCCCATCCTCCTCTGAGTACCATTACTCAGGCTTTGCACGGAGGATGAGAATTTGTCCCTAGTCATACTACACATACAAAACAAAGTTACCATTTTGCTGAGGGAGGGAAAAGCGGATGTAGTGATATGCAAAGGAAAATGGGACTGACAGACTTCTCATCTCCATAAACCTGCCCTGAGATTTTCAGTGAGTTTGTCAGAGATGGTGTCACAGTCACTTTGTCATCAAGTGCATATTTGATTTTTATTATTATTATTATTAGAAAGAGAAAAGGCATCGACTGAGAAATAAGGTACAGGAATGTCAGCTCTCATTTCTTTTTTGCCATTGTGTTCAGACTGCCTCCTGAAACAATAAAATCTCCTGCCTCTCTGATGACCCTACTTTCTGTCAGTGTTTTTTTTAATTCTAATTAGTTAGAAACTGGTTGTGAATTTGTTTTTATTCTTTTGGGGAATAATGCCACAGTGTTTCTCTACTGTTGTGTTATTCACCTTGTTTTGCATATGATGTTAGGTGAATTATGATTCTTATATTATTTTACACTCCAATTATTTTCTTATCTGATCAATTTGCTGAGTATTTGCAAACAATGAGCATTTTTTTGTCTTCACTTGGTGACTGTCCTATAGGGCTCATCTCGCAGTCTCAATGAATAAAAACTTTAAAACAAAGTCTCTTGTAATGCAAGTCAAAGCCTTCCATGGGACTGCCCTGCTACCTGAGAGATCATCTTTTCTTCTGTGACCATGGCCTCTCATGAGAGTTGCATTCCACTGGCACAAACTATGAGCGAAGGTGGAAGGCTGATGAGAATGGGAGACAGCAGTTTGACTTAGAGCAGGGGTGGGCAATAATTTTTTGCTGGGGTCACTTCAGAAATTTTTGAAGTGGCCCTGGGCAGCACAGGAAGGGGTAGGACATTGAATGGAAGGAAGCGGAATGGAAGGAGCGGAACATTAGAACATAAGAACATAAGAAAGGCCATACTGGGTCAGACCAAAGGTCCATCTAGCCCAGTAGCCTGTCTGCTGACCGTGGCCAGCGCCAAGTGCCCCGGAGTGGGGTGGACTGAAGACAATGATCAAGCGATTTGTCTCGTGCCATCCATCTCCAGCCTCTGACAAACATTGAGCGAAAGGGGCATGGCCAAGATATTTCCAGGTTCCCCACCCCCAGACAATGACTGATCTGGGGGTGAGGGAGTGCCTTTGCCCCCACCCCACGTTCCCCCAAGGTGCCCATGCCCCTGGCATGGGAGGAGACTTCCTTCACTCCCCTGCCCCTAGGCCAATTAGGGCCAGGGGGCGGGGGAGCGCCCAAAACCTCCTCTGCTTGCCCCCGCCGCCCTACGAGCAGCGTGCGGTGCTTCTAAGTGCCACGTGCTACTGGCAGGGCAGGAGGAGGCTTCGCGCGCTCCCGCACCCCCAGGCCAATTAAGGGAGTGCGCCACACACTGCTCTGAGGGCGGAGGGGCGAGCAGCGGAGGCTTCACATACTCCCTTTAATTGGCCTGGGGACGAGGAAGCAGCAGGGCCTCCGTGGGCTGCATCCACCCTGCGGAGGCTTTTTTGCCCACCCCTGACTTAGAGACTATGTAGTCCACTCCCATGGGAGATGAGGCTTCAGCACAACTAAAAGAGAACTTTCTTTGATGTAGTTTTCCCCTCAATTAGTCCTTCTGCATACTCACAGAGACACACAACCCACTCATTCACTCAGAATTAAAAAGCATTATACGCCAACTATTTCTCCTACAGCCTTAAGAACAAAGAAAAGAGAGAGAGAGATTTCTTAAATAACTGGGCACTAAAAGCAGCAGACATAATTCTAAATAGCCAAAGGGAATAGATGTCACGAATAAGAAAGTTCAGTTTTTTTACATAGTCACTTTTTTATTTATCTGTGGGACTTCAGAGGTCCCTCATCATCTTAGAATCTGAGCACCTCATATTTCTTAACTGTTCCTTTATTTTAGAATGAAAACTTACAAAACTCTTTTTACAACTTAAAAGGAGATAAACTTAAAAAAATACGCAATTATAGCCTATAGAAGTCCTTAAAGTTACAGTGACCAGGCCCACTACTAATCACTTTCTTGAACTTAGTGGTATTGATCATTACTGCAGTTGATGCTTTTCTACTCTTTGATGCTTTTCTTTCCTTTTCTATCTTGTGAGTTGATAGTAGTAGTTAATTCTTTTCATCATCTCATGTTTAGGTCCAAACTTCAGGTTTTTCTTGCATTTAGATGTGAAACTTGTTTGTTAGTTATCCTATCAAACTGCATGATGTAAACCTCTCTTTTTTTCCCCTCTTATCTAATTTCCTTTTGTTAATGTCTTAATTTTAAGTTTAAATTTGACTATTGTTGATGGAGTTTCTGTCATCTTTAGAAATATTTTTTAATACTGTTGGGTTTGGTGGCCATGTTTGATGTTTCTTCCAGCAAATATAAAAAAATTCCACTAGGCTTCTAAGTAGCTATCTTTTTTTCCTTCTCCCTTTAGTATTCTGACAGTATTCATTTTTCTAATACCAGAATTTCCTGCACTTTCTGATACCAGAATGCTTACTGAGTAGCTGTTGGACAGCTATTTGCACCAGGCTGGAACAGCGCTGGCTGAGTGGGGCTAGCTGTGTGGGGGCAGCAGGTGGGGCCCCGGCCACTCCGACTCTGCCTGGGAAAGTCAGCAGGACCCCACCGCTGGCCATGCCATGGTGAGCAGACAGGACTCTGGCCCCAGCTGCGACTTGGCCCAGGCAGGCTAGCAGGACCCCAGTGCCAGCCACTCTGATTTGGCCTAGGTGGGCCAGCGGGACCCAGCCCTGGCTCCATAGGGATGGCAGGCGGGCCCCTGGCCACTCTGACTTGGCCCTGGGGAGGGTTGGTGGGAACCCGGCCCCAGCCACACCAGAGCAGCCTGGGCGGGCCAAAAGGACTCCGGCCTCGGCCATGCTGGAGTGTCCCAGGTGGGCGGGCGGGAACATAGCCCCGGCTGCCTTTCACCAGCCTGCCAATGGTTAACTGGTTAAATGGTATAATTTTAACTGGTTAATTGGTTAACTATTTTAACGGTTATTTATCTCCCTAATTATAATGTGCCTGCAAAAAGGCACACAGAGTGTAAACCTCCCTATTTAGCGATAGCTTGGTACTGTATTATTTCTGTTTGGAAGCACATGGAAAAAAGGAGTCAGATAACTAGTTATCATCATCAGATGAGGGGCGCATGCACAAATCCAGTTACAGAATTCTGTTCTCAGACTTGTCCATGCATCTTTCTCAGGCCCAAAAAAATTACCCTATACTACTATTGCATAATCAGATGCAGAGAAACAGCTATTGTGCTGAGTTTGTATGATTTTCTGAACAGCGCACAATGCAGTTTTATTTAATCAAATAAAATATCTGAAATGGCATTGGATGGAAAAATGCTGCTTCTGCTCCATTTTAAATCTGGCTTGCAGACACTCTACACTGAATTATTCCTTTCTATTAATTATCTTTTGCATGAGAATTTAATCAATTCCCCACAACAAAGAGTCACTAAGAAGGCAGGACGGATTATGAGTAATTGTGATAGAATACTAGATAGTCACACTGTTCAGCCACTAGGTAGCACAATGTAGAAAGTACAACCAAACCCCATTTATCCAGTCTAATTGGGACCAGGACCAGATCGAATCATCAAAAATTCAGATAACCAGGAGCATGAGCAGGGCTCACACTGTCAGCTCCAGAAGTGGTGGGGTTTAGGTTGCTGCCCCAGGAAGTGGGGCTAGACAGCCCAAGCCCCACCACCCATTTCAGTTAAAATGGAGAAGGCTCAGATAAATGGAGTTCTACTGTACTGATTTAAAGGAGTCTCAGTCATACCAGACAGAGCATTAAAGAACCTGCTTGGTGTATATAAGCAGGCTCTGTGACTAGTCCATGGCTGCCGGGGTGTTGCTAGGGAGGCATGAGACTTGGGGCAACCCTCACTTAGTGTACCAGGTGCAACCTACCCCACTTCTTTCCCCAAGCCCTACCCCTGCTCCACCCCTTTCCTATCCCTTCATTTTGTGCAACCCCCTGTCACCAGGCCCTAATTGGCCTGGTGGGTGACAGGGGGAGGGAATGGCAGGGTGTCTGCGGGCCGGATCAACTCACTTGTTGGGCTGGATCTGGCCTGCAGATCACAGCAGACTGGGAAAGGATGGCGGAGCACAGCGAACCAGGATGCTGAGTTACTCCAGCTCTCACTGCTGTGGTGAGTGTGTGTGGGGGGGTGAACCCTGCTGCTGCCCTACACCAGGCTCCCCAGGCAATCCCCCAGGCTGCCCTGTAATCCTATCCATAGGATGGTTGAGGCGGCTGCCGTGGGGCTCCCCAAAGTGCGGACCATGTACGGCCACCCCAAGCCATCTGATGGATGGGATGGCACTGCATACCCGGTACAGAAGAAGATGACATAGTACTAGGAGTAAACTAAGAACAGAAACAGAAGGAAAACTATAACAAAGGTTGCAGACAGAAGGAACAAAGCAACAAAGGCTACAGGGTCTCATCAGAATTCCACTCTTCAATGCTTCAGAGCACTTCAGCTTTGACAAAGCTTCAAAATGGATACAATGGAAAGAATATTTGCAAGATTTCGCATTGCATACAAACTCCACACAGAAACCATACATATATAGGTATTTTCTGTAATTGATGCTCTGGAGAAGCAGGCAGCACATAGCTTTAAATCCTTTGTTCTTAGTGAAGACAGTCACAAAGATGACTATGAAAGGATTCTGGCTATGTCTGATGCATACTTTATACCCCATGGAAATGTGGTGTATGATCATTTGAGGAGCAGGGACAATGCTGAATGTTTTATAAAACCTCTGCATACATTGGCTGAAAACTGTGATTTGGGGGATGCAAAACATGAAAATATCAGAAAATATGGTTAAAAACATAAGATTGTCCATACTGGGTCAAAGCAAAGGCCCATCTAGCCCAGTATCCTGTCTTCCAACAGTGGCCAATGCCAGATGCTTCAGAGGGAATGAAAAGAACAGGTAATCATCTGGCAAAGAGTTAGTGGGGTAAACAATTACAATCTCTCACAACAGCTACAATAGGAGACACACTAACACAGTTATACAGATAGTAGGGCAGTCAGAATTAGGCTGCATGTACTCTACCAAGCTTTGTCAATAAAACATATGTCAATATCCAGAAGTTGAGAAAACAAAAATTGCCAGCGGGCAATTTCCAGCTCTCCTTCTATCAGCCAATCATGTCCACACTGGGGACACCATCATCAACAATGTGAGCCATGTACTCTGGGTATGTATCCCACAATACAGCATTGTGGGAAAATGGAGCTAATCCCCATTCATTTTGGAATTTCCTCTGAGTTCTCCCACAGCCACCTCAACGGCTGGGAGCGGCATTATAAGCAGCTCTGTGAGCTCCCTCCCTGTCCCCCTGCAGCAGTGCAGGGTAGCATAGGGAGCACTCCAATGATTTGTTCTTTGTTTGTTCCCCACATGGAGCAACTCATTCATCTGTCAGATAGTTCCCGGAACTTTGAAAGGGGAGGGGTGCATGTCTGCAGGACAGCAGAGATCAAAACACTGAGCACACTGATCAGGAAAGGCATTGTGGGATACTGGCAGAAGCCAGTTCTGTTAACAAACAAACAGCAGTGTTTACATTAGATCTCTCACTAGGGGCAGGGGGAAGAGGGAAGGGAGCGAGTTTTTTGTTTCTGAAACAAGGAGTTTTTCCTGACAAAAGTCACATTGCCATGTGTGCTCTCTCACTGTTTTGTCACCAAAGGCAGGTTATGGCAATAAAACTAGGTCGTGTAGACATAGCCTAAGAGGGACAAAACTCCAGCCTGCATGCACACAGCTTGGAAAAGGTCACAGCCCCAAAGATCATGAGTCATTTTTATCTTCATATCTTACAGATGTTAGCTGATACAAACCTAGCTAGTCATCACTTCTAAGAACCGGTTGGACAAATACCAGTCAGGGATGGTCTAGATTTACTTGGTCCTGCATCAGTGCAGGGGGCTGGAATTGAAGACTTCTTGAGAACCCTTCCAGTCCTACCTTTCTATGATTTCTATTAAACTGTAATTGGAGCAGGGGGGAGAGAGAAAGAGAGAGAGAACATTAAAGTTACATTATTAATTATTTTGCCAATCTGTCCTATTAAAAATAACACTCAAGATTTATCAGCCCAGTTGCAACATTAAGTGTTGTTGGGCAGCTTCACAACTAGATTTTCTTTTTCCATCTCTGAAATTAAGGGAATAACTTTTTCTATACACTTTCAGGGAATGGTAAATTAGCACTTTGGCTTCATTACAAAAAATAATTAAAGCAGTCACACAATAGTACCATTCATTGCTGTCCTTCTCCTTCCCTGTAGAATGTCCCCATGTCTGTACTCTTTAGTTTGGGCCCTAAATTCCACTACGTGCTAGACTGCCTGAATTATTTGCCTAACAAGAATAGATTTTTCTTTTGTCCATCTTCCTGACCATGTCTAAACTGTTTCTACTTTCTCTTTTGTTGTAGAAACTGTATACTAGCAGATTCATTGTCTGATATTATTCACTTACAAATGCTTTCTCTTTATAGAATTTGCTGCAGAACGTTTGCTTTACTTGCCAGCTGTAACTTATTGGTAACAATCTACCTCATTGACATCTTGGCTACATCTAGACTGGCATGATTTTCCACAAATGCTTTTAACGGAAACGTTTTTCCATTAAAAGCATTTGCGGAAAAGAGCATCTAGATTGGCACGGATGCTTTTGTGCAAAAGCACTTTTTGCGGAAAAGCATCCGTGCCAATCTAGACGCAATTTTGCACAAGAAAGCCCCGATCGCCATTTTCGCAATCGGGGCTTTTTGGCGCAAAACAGTTCTTCACTGTCTACACGGGCCCTCTTGTGCAAAAACATTTGCACAAGAGGGCTTTTGCCCGAGCGGGAGCGTCATTGTATCTGCGCAAGAAGCACTGATTTTGTACATTACAAAGTCAGTGCTCTTGCGCAAATTCGAGCGGGCAGTGTAGACAGCTGGCAAGTTTTTCTGGAAAAGTGGCTGATTTTCCGGAAAAACTGGCTAGTCTAGACACAGCTTAAGTATATAGCTTTGTAGAAAAGGGGTTTTGATCAGCCTAAAAAATATAACCCTGCTTATTCCAAAATATGCCTATTATTTGTTTGTTTGTTTTTATTACATGTATGGTGCAGCTGGATTTCTGTTCACAGAAACACATTCACCTATTTTTTTTCTAAATTGTCTCCATATGAATTTAATGCTCATGAAAGATCCTGGATTTGCAGGCCTGGAGAATAAAGCATTCTATAATACTTTAGATGAGCAGTTATAGTAATTGGTGAACATATGAATTTCAGAGACTAACAAATATATGGAATCATAAGCTTTCATGGGTAAAACCACTTCATTAGCTGAGATGTCCAACTCATCTGATGAAGTGGGTTTTACCCACAAAAGCTCATGATCCTATATATTTGTTACTCTCTAAGGTGCCACAGGACTACTTGTTTTTAAAGTTACAAATGAACATGGCTACGCCTCTAAGACATGTAAATTTCAGTGCACACCAATTAATATGGGTCTCAAAAGAACTCTAGAAACAATTAATGTAGTTCTACAGTAGAGAGAAAATTACTTACTAAAAATTATGTCTGATGAGAAGCTTTGATTCACATAAATTCTTATTTTTAAAGAAAATATCAATATTGCTTTAAAAAAGAAAACACTTTATGGGCAAGTGAAACCCATTACAGGCCCCCTTTCTGCAGTGTTCCTAGCTTTAAGCATGTGAGAAATCTGGAACTACTTATGTGTTTAAAGTCACCCACCTGTTACGAACCCTGCTGAGTTGAGGTCTTAGCAATCTTCCCTCTATTTTTGTTGACTAAGGGACGGACAAACTCGTTATAACAAAAAATAGGCTAAATTCATGGACTATTTTTTTTCTCTGTGCAAATATCCTGTGACTCGAGTTTGATTGCCCTCTCTCCGTTATTTTTTAATAAATAACACACACAAGTGTTTTTGAGCCTGTGTTGCATTTTGATAGATGAGATACAGTGAATTGTTTTCTGGGAAACAAATGTTATGATTTTACTAAGGATGTTAAAATGCAGTTAATTGACCAGTTGACTAGTCGATGGAATTTCTATCCACTAGTCAATGGGCACATCTTTTCAAAGGAGGAATGCAGAACTCTGCGTACAGTCCGGGGCCAGCGGGAAGTCCCGCTGACTCCAGGCTGTACACGGCATGCTTGCCTTGAAATGTGCAGAACTTCCCAGCGGAGGCTCTTGTGCATTTCAAAGCCATGGAGCCCAAGGTCAGCAGGGGACTCATAGTCCTGTGCTGATCCCAGGCTCCATGCTACACTGCATACTGCTAGGAGCCCGGGATCGGCTGGGGACTCCCCAGCCGATCCCGGGCTCCCCACAACATTTCCTCGGAACCCAAGATCAGCTGGGGAACTCAGGAGGCCATCAGCCATGTGGGGAAGGGCTCAGACAATTTCCCTCCATCCCAGGGTCAAAATCACTGCTATGGTCAAACACTTTTAGGGGACACAGATGAAATAATAAATATTTTTAATTTCAGTACCATTTTGCATTTATAATACTTTTCACTGGTATATCTCAGCGTCTGCAATCCTGGGCAAATGTCAAATCCCTATTTTACAGATGGAGAATCTAAGGCACAAGGAGGTGAAGAAATTTTCCGAAGGTCACGAGGCAAGTCAGAGGCAGCACTGACAATGGAAGTCAATAGTACTAGTTCAGACTAGGTATAGTGACAACAGACACTGTCCAGAGTTCCTCACATATCTCTGACAATATAACTTGATTCTTGATCAGAAGTAGCCGTGCAATTTTAGCAGCCTAGGCCTCTTATCAGCTGTCTGCCAAATGTGTTGAAAAGTGCCAGAATGGGTGGTGGTATTGTGATGCTAACAAATTTTAGGGTTCTTGCCTTTTTGAGAGTTGTCTAACAGAAATACTCAACCCTTATGATGTTGTGATGTGATGATGTGTTGCTATGCAATGTGTTTCATAGTAATGCCAACACTTGGTGATGCAATGTAATGATATTTCATAAGTTCTGTAATAGCCTTAGGATGTACTATTATGTTGCAATCAATATTTGCAGAAGTGGTTTGCCATAACTTAATCAGGGTAATTCTGGAAAACTGTGACAGGCGGCTACCCCATACTACGATGACACCACCAAAGTCACTTTTAGTTATGCTTTAAACCAACGTTTGAGTTCAGTACTCCATGGGAAAAGGCTAATGATGAAAGAAATTCAGAATATCTGTTCCACAGGAAATTTTGTAATTTAAAAAAATAAATGAATAAATAAAACTCATTCCAAAGTGGAACAAAAAGGTGAAATTCAAAACTTACTGTGAAACAAAAAATATGAAAAATATTTGTTTTAGATGATTCCAATATTTAATTTTGGTAAAATAAAAAAATGTATTTTTATGTTGACTTACACAAATATTCATTAACTAGCCAATTAGCCCGCCATAAGACGGGATTTTCAGGCTTGCCGCCCGGACCC
>CM057846.1:17020262-17042906 GCA_030068395.1 Apalone spinifera
ACACACAATCCCTCCGCCAGGAACCCTGACCCACAGCCCTTACCAGGGCCGGGACTCGAACCCGAGTCCCTAGCATTCCCCAGCTCGCGTCCCGCTCTCACACACAGGCGCGCTCTGGAGCTGGCAGCGCTTTTCTCCCCTCCCGCCCCTTCTCCAGTTAACCAATCAGCGGCTGCGGCGCGGCCACTCTGCGCTCGTGACGCGCCCCCGCTCCCGGGGAGGTGAGCTAGTGGGGCTCGGGCAGAGGCGCGCGCTCGGAGCTGTGCCTGCGCCTGCCGTGCGAGCCTAGTCACAGCGCAGTTCAGGGCACGAGAGAGGGCAGCTCTGCTGGGTGGCTCAGGGGGTTTGCAAATAAAGAGCCGCTGAATGCCGGGGAGGGTTGTTTTTTTTGGAAACATTAGCTTGGTAGTTGGCTCCCGCCGGGGCACGCAGCCGATCGGGTGCATTCATGAATGCAGCGGGGGGTTCAGCATTAAATATTAATGTGTTGTTTGGTTAGACGCGCTTTATTTTTTTTGAAGTGCTAGCTGTAGCGTGGGTGTGTTCGCAGCTTTTCTTTGCGGCCAGATTTCTTGCCTTCAGTGAAGAGTTATTTCGCTATTTTTTTTTTTGGCAGGCAGCAGTTCTGGTGCATTAAATGCCTTTTGAAACAGCTGGTGCTGTTTTAGCTTGAAATACCCCGTTGGCCCCTACTTGTGGGCATGACCCATTATGCACAACGATGGATTGTGTGGTTGCCCTAGTGTGGGGGGATAGTAGCAGCTTGGTTTTAAATCGCAGGACATTTTTGGGGGGCTGTTGGGGGCTGTATGTAGAATATAGACTCCAATAACATTGGGATTTGTAAAAAAAATAGATAAGGATTTCGCTGATTTTCCCTTGCTGCCTGTAGGTTCCCGTTTTGCCCCCTTCCAGAGCTGCTTCGGTTCTGTTGCGAGGTGGGGGATTGGGGCGATTATTTTTTTTTAGGTTTGGTAAATTGCAGCAGTGTCAGTGTATCGAGCTGGGAAAATGGAGGCTGTGATAGAGAAGGAATGTAGTGCGCTTGGTGGGCTCTTCCAGACCATCATAAGCGACATGAAGGTAAGTGATTGAGAAGGAACTGGGGGACCAGGTGCTGGGAAGCCATCTAGTAACCTTTGCTGGATAAACTTTACAAGCACCACATGATTGCACCATAAATTCCAGCTGCAGTGAAGGGTCATTGCATTAACTCCCTACCCCACCCAAAGCCCCCTTACATTGGTGTGTAGGTGAGCCAGACCTCATGTTTAATTTTCTGGATGCATGTTGTCATCAGTTGTAAATATGTTTTGCAGTATGCTAGTTAATTGTTGATGTTTTTGACTCCTGAATGGCTTGTAGGACATCACCTCTTTATCTCTTGCAGTGCCTATCCATGAACGTTTAAGTTTGGATCTCCTTACTTGAGGGCCAACATTTCCTAAACCATTTTTAAAAAGCTGTTATAGGCTGTTCCATTGCTGACAATAAATGCAACAAGGCCAG
The DNA here is from genome assembly GCA_030068395.1 of Apalone spinifera. NCBI lineage: Eukaryota > Metazoa > Chordata > Testudines > Trionychidae > Apalone > Apalone spinifera. Next base: position 17,021,772 of record CM057846.1, read on the forward strand.
ACATGATTTCATTGTAGGACACCTATTATAATGTTTTGGAAAGCCCTAGGGTGGGGCTGAAATGGACAATATTGGCATTATAGACCACAATAAGTGGGGTATAGGAATCTAGACTTATAGATAATAAAAAGTATATATTTTTCTGGGTTGAACCTGTAGTTTAATCTGTGATTTTTTTTTTAATATGGTGTGTTCATGTGTATGATAACTGTCCTTTCCTGAGTCTGTTTAAATGCCAAGTGTATCAATTCTCATAGCATTGCCCCCTTGAAAACTGAAACCACAATCTGCAAAGATCATTCTTGTAAGAGAGCCATCCTTTAAGGGGTGTTTACTGCATACTTAACTACAAAGGGCCTTTGTGCATGATATATATTTCAGGGAATGGGGAGATTTTCTAACCTAGTCTTGTTTAAAAAAACCCAAAAAAACTTGACAGTATCTCTGCCTTACTGGTCCCATATCACTACAGCTTCAAATAAGGTTACTACAGTGTTTGCCACTCTTGCTGAATACTGTAATGTTTTTCTTAGCAAGGGCAAGATGCCTTTCTCTGATGGGGCTTAGATGAGTGGCTAGATTTGAGGGAATCCAGCTATAGTCTAAATACAGCCAGTAGTGAAGTGTTACACTGTTTAAAAATACAGGACTGTATTCTACAGCAATGATTCTAATTTCTAATTCCCAGAAGGGCTGGGAAGTGAGGATGCTAGGCGGAGGTAGTTCTGAGGTGAGGGATTCACTGGTGGGTGTGGATATACATGGATGGGAGCTCCGTTTTATTAGCTAAAATATAATTTGCAGTGAGACATAAATAAGTGAGGTGAATGTTTTTTGTGTGTACTAAGAGGGCAATTCTCTGGTCCAGGAATTAATTTTTAGCTCAGATTCACATGAACTGTCATTATCATTTAAACAGATAATTAAAAGCATGGCTTGCAAAGAGTAGGCAGGTTTGGAGGAGAGGGGTGTGTGTGTGTGTCAGAACACTACAATTATTGCTGTCAAGTTCTTCAAATATGATTTTTTCCCCAAATTTTGCTTTTTTTTTATGAAGTGTAGTTTTCATTAAAAAGAAAAAACAAAAACTAATTTCTGTCCCTGTAATCCATTTTTCTTACATTCTTTCTCCCCAACAAAACCTTCATTAAATACACTTAGGAAAAAAAAACATTTAGCAGATGTTCTGTTCTGCCAGATTAAATCTGCTTTTTTATTTAAATAGAGAAGAGAAAAAGATGTCTTTACTTATGAAAATGTTTCGCTGCTGCTATTGTATGTGCATGCATGTGTGTTTATGCACTGTTACATGTACGGAAAGCCTGCTCATTGGAAAGATTGTAATACAGCTGCTTTACAGAAATGGGAACAGGTGTGGATTTAAAAAAAAAATCTTTAATGGAACCCGTTTTGTAGTCTGAACTGTAGAAGGAGTGTATTCGATTTAAAGAAGGAAAAAAAAACCACTGCACCAATTCTTACCCTTGTAGATCTCTGTTTAGATAAACAAGCACAATATTCTGTGTTGCTTAGACTAAATGAAGCAATTAAATTACATCAACACAATTAATGAAATTTTAGCTGTCTTTACTAATTATGTGCAAGGTTATTGACAGCTTACAAAATAATTAATTTTTCAGAGATTGGTGGGTGCTTTCAGCTTGCTGTACCTCTGCAGTAAAATGGAACTTAGCTTTCTAAGGACCATGCACAAGTGGAGCTGTGGGAGTCTGAGCTGGGGGTCTGTCCTCTTATCCACTTGCAGGATCTGTCCCTAATTCCCATAATGCACGTGCTATATAGCCAGAGCCTCCTGTACTCTGCAATGGTGTGGAATTTGTGACACTGATTGCAAGCATAGATGTGGACATATTCTATTTGAAACTGCTTGTCCACATTTGTGATCAGATTTAAACTGTAGTAAGCACCAGTTCAGTTGCCCTGTTGCTGCTGCCTACCTTTTCTTAGCATGGACAAGATTTTTGAGCCAGTAAACAATAGCTCCAAAGTCTGATGACCTCCAATAGATTCCATGATGTGTTAACATTGAAACCTAATGATGACTATTAGTATGCTTAATCAGGCTAGTACTGATCATCTTAGCAGAGACGTTGAACTAGTCTGCTTTTTGTCCACAATAATAAACTGCTTAGCTCAATTTATGAGGTGCCAGAAGTCCCAGTTGTTTCCACTTCCTCTGCCCAAATATTCCTTCAGTAGCTTCTACAATGCGTGTGTACTCTCAGTGCAAAATTTTGCACTGATGTGCAGATTAAAATTTTTGCAGCATTGTGTAATTAAATTGAATATCATGTTAAATGACATATGGAATATTGTTCATTGTAATATATTTTTCAGTAACCTCCCATTTTTAACTTATTTTATTCTGCTGTGAAATTTACAGTCTGTTATATAGGCAAAATCCAATCCCTCTGCTGAAAGTTTGTCAGATTTTTCATGGCAGACACAGGGTCTTTGCTGTGACAGACTCATGTCTGTCTAGTTCACATTTGGTGCCATTTTTGATATTTTTGCTCCAGAATCAGGATATGGCAAGATCAGACTAAAGAACCATAGCTGTATGTATCGTCCTTTTTTTAATAAACTACTATTCCCTGTGAACTATGCTTGAAGTGATAACGTACAGATGTTATATGTAAGATCTCTTTCAAATATATTTAAAAAAAAATAGACATTGCTTTGTGGCCTCTCAGGAGTAGATTTAGATGCTGTGCTAACATTGTACAGGTTTCCCTGTGAATGTAATGTGCTTTCTGAAGCTCCCTGTGGGAAGATAGCACTTGATCTGAATGCATTGCAATTCCTTTCTAGAAACAAAATACTGAGAGGCACTGTAGAGTAATATACTATTAATTTCATTTTTTTGTGTAGTGTAAAGTAAATGTGTGGAGAACATTTTGGGGTGAGCTTTAAAAGAGTGTGTTTCAAATAATTGTGTCTTGATGCAGAGCATGCTCCCTTTTCATTGTTGCTGTTCCTTTCCTTTACTCCTAATTCTGTGCTTCTCAAACTTATTCCCTCCCACTCCCCTTTAGTCACATCTTTCCACATTATAATTGCTCCTCCCCCCAAAAAAGGAACTTCCATACTGTGTGTCATTCTTGCTTACATCCTTTTCCCCCCAACGTACCCTTCATCTGTTTTGTCTGTTTAGACACTAAGTTGGTTGGCGCTGTTGCTCTGTACAGCACCCGGTTGAATGGGGTGCTGATCCTGGTAATGGTCTCCAGGTGTTCCTAGAGTACAAATAAATTATATCAGGCAGGTTTACATGAATTATCTCCATGAATTTGCTTAGGCTTACACTGAACAGGTTTTTAACCATTTTTTAAACAATCTTAAAAATGACTAATATGTACATTAATCTGTCCAGAAGTAGGAGGTGAGGGGAATGTGCAGTTTAAGGAGATATAAATTTCCTCCTTGGAAAATAACACCTTTCTAAAGCAAGATCAGTGCCACCTCCCTAGTAGGGTGGAAATCCAGAGGCCTAAATTAGAAGATACGTTTTTATAATTTTAGTTGAATTCTCAGTAAAGTAATTGAGAGCAAAGCTTTGATATGACTTTTATTTTAATAGTACAGTATGTTGCAGAGGTACCACTAGCTTCATCCTGCTCTGTTGAGGCTACTAATGCTCTTATGGGTGGTAACCATTGGTGTCAAGCATTCAAGGTTGTTGCTGATAGAGATATAGAAAGGGTAGAAATTAGGGAAGTAAAATCCTATTTAATCAGCTAACTTGTTAAACATTATGTTTAACCGGTTAACTGCTTAAATGGAAGCGGGGAGGGAGCTGCTGGAGTGGCTCCCTGCCCTCTGTGTGGTGTGGCATCCTCCCCCGCCACGGATGAGGACTGCTCTGGGCAGGTCAGGCCACTGGTTAACCATAACTGGTAAACACATTCTCTGGGTGATATCTGAGTTTAGAGAGATGAAAGATATTAAGTGGTAAGTATTTTTGAGCTTTTCAGTGTATTTTTAGCATGGGCAGGGTAAAAAGTAGTTATTAAACTGCTCACATTGCAAAATTTGGCACAAGATGCTCAAGGGAAATGGCTGTAATTTTGGAAGCAATTTGACAGTTAGGTCCTAAAACTGAGTCAGTAGTTAGGGACAGACATTGGCATTTTGCTTTGTGCTTGATATGAACACAAGGAAATGCACATTTTAAAAAAGAGATGAAAATATTTCTGATGTGAGTCAAAGAATGCTACACTATTATTTGGATGAGCAAAGTGCTGAACCAGTTACCAAATAAATATGGCCTGACGTCCTGATTCTGTGATTGGATTTGTACTAACACAAGTGACTGCTGCATGTATCTCCTTCTGGGACCGAACCTTAGTTTGTATAACATCTCTTAAACAAGCCATCTGTAAATGCTTTGTAGTAAGCTTGTAATTACAACGTTTATGTAAAATATAAATACTACTGCTGAATTTAAGGTCTGCTGGCTATGCAATTACTAATATGTCTGTGGTAGGTTGGGTCACTGAGGTCCCCTTGAGACTGTCACCTAATGTGCTGATCATACCACTGAGCCTGCCTACCTGTCTCTTGGGGCACACTGCCAACCTGTCCTTCTGAGCCAGAAGCTCTGATCTCCCCCATCAAAGGCACAGAGTTAGGGTTACTATCCACAGCAGAGCAGAACAGACATTGAGAGCAGCTCCTCTCCAGGAAGGCTCAGTCACAGGATCTTGACACAGCAACCTCTGGTGCCCAGCCCCAATGGGATCAAAACCCCATATAAAACTATCTTATTCTGCATAAAAGTTTTACACAGAGCAAGCTCATATGTTATTCACTCCCTTTATCAATGAAAGAGAGAGATGCACAGCTGTTGTCCCCTCCTGCGAATAATCATTTACACTGGGTTTAATGATAAACAAGTGATTTTATTAAATATTAAAAGTAGGATTTAAGTGATTGCAAGTGATAACAGACAGATCAAAGTAAGTTACGAAGTTAAAATAAAACAATACACCAGCTAAATTTAGTCCTCTAAGAAACTTATTAGATGCAATTCCTTATCCCAACAGTAGTTTTAATTATTTTTTTGCATAAGGGAAGCAGCTTCCTAATTGGGCTTGAGCCTTCTCCCTGCCCAGTCTGAGATGTTTCCTGCAGTCATCTCGGTGGTAAGCAGAGGGTGTTTTGGTGTCACTCAACTGCCAACTCCCTTATTGTTTGGTTCCCTGCCTATAAACAGATGTTGCGCAAAGCGTGAATCCTTTGTGTTCAGATTCTACTCTTTCACATGCCCATGGAAAAGTACCAGATTCAAAATGGGTTCTAGCATCAGATGACCTAGCCACATGTCTTGACAGGACCAACTCCTAGTCAAGGCTTACAGGAAGCACGAGACAAATCACAGATCACTGTTTTGAGCACTGGGCCATTAGGTTCCTTATGTACCACTGGTGGCTTTCACTGGAATACCTATATTAATAAACAGTTTTATACTTCATATTTCTAACTTTAAATACAGGAATGTTACATGCACAGAAATAGAATATACACATTCAGCTGATTATAAGCTTTTCAATGACAGATTACATGACCTTTTTGCATAAAACATATTTGAGGGAAAAGGGCACAGTCACAATGGCTAACATTTTTTCTTTTAATGATTAACTTAAATGTGCAAAGCACAGGTGCAAGCTTCAGAAAGAGATGAGAGAGGGACTTCTCTTACCCTCATGCATGCAGACTTTAGAATTAGCAAACCTCTCTCGCATGATTTGTGAAGACAAGCTCTGATTCAAGCACAGGGAAACTGATATTTATCTACAGCATGGTGTGTGGTTTTTGTTTGTTTGTTTGTTTTTGGTTTTTTTTTTAAAGAAAAGGTGTCTTGCTGTCAACACTTCTGTGGTTAGGAAGTTTAGTTGATTGTTTGCAATTTTTGTGAGCAGCTAGCTTGTTTTCTTTGAAATTCTTTGCTCTTTATAAACAGCTTCAGAATCTTTCTGTAAGTGTCTAAAGGACTTCAGCAGAGAAAAAGGTCTCCTGCATTTTATGACAAAGCTTGAGTGACGCTCTAGGAAGAGAAATACTGAACACGTATTAGTTGTTGGGCCTATCAGTGTCTTCCATGCAGTTGTGGCACAGCTATGAAAATGTGCAACCACAACCTCTTTTTAGCAGCAGATTCTCAGTTGGCGATCCTCCATCTGCAGTGGAGTGATGACAATTTACAGCAACTGAGGATCTGCCTCTCAAGACTTTGGAGGACAGTTTTGTTTCCTGATACAGTGTGGTGGGCAAAAAATGTTTAAAAAATCCTTTCAGGTCAGGCAGAATGCCATAGGCTACATACATAATAAGGCTTGCAGTGTTGTAACCTAGAAAAGATTGTGCAGTTCTGCATTTAAAAAATACAACGGATGGAACCAACGTTGGAGAATAACAAGACTGTATAATTATGTATGTACCAAGCATTGTTGAGTACATAACAAACAGTGATATTTCTCAGAGTTCACTGCTTCCTCAGTTTTGAATCTGGAAAAGATGCATTAAGACCAGCAGCATAAAATTGCAAATGCTGTACTGTGCAGGCATATGTCTTGATCACATATTTATTACTGCAAGTGATGGAGCACTTTTGTGTATCTATATAGAATATCTTGCAGAAGCACCAATGTAATAGTTGTCACGTCTCAGAGGAGTAGTCGTGTTAATTTGTATCTGCAAAAACAAGGAGTCCTGTGGAACCTTAAAGACTAATAGATTTATTTGGACATAAACTTTTTTGGGTAAAAAACACTTCTGTGATTTCCACTCCACGCATCTGAGGAAGTTGGGAGACAGACAGACACACACACAGAGACTCTCAGTGCTTTTTTTGTGTGTGTGTTTTTTTTTTAAAAAAGGTGCTGGTACTCCAGGGGAAAAGTTAAGTCCCCCCCTCCCCCCCCCGAAAAAAACCCCTGGGGTGGGGCTGGCATTGCCTTTTTAGCGCTGTGGCCCCTTTAAGACATGCAGCCCAGTCTTCTGTTGGACATTTGCACACAGAGGTGCCGGTATGCTTCATTTTTTCCAACTAAGCTCTGACTGGAGGTGCCAGTACTGTGTACCGGGCAGTCGTCGTCTTCTTTGCCCTTAGCTCCTATGGAAGCCCAGGCCATCAACCATTTCTTTCCAAGCCTCTCTGTCTTGTGCCACCTTTTCTAATTCTCTCCAGCTTTTGCATGTTTTCCTCACATTCACATCCAGGTCTCTTCTCCAACTATTTTTTCCCCCTTTTTCCCTGTGGGTTCCAGGATAGGGATTGTCTGGTAATGCTAGTTGGTAACACTGAATGATGTGCATATTAATTTTCTGAATGTTGCAAGGATACTTATTGACCCTGCAGGTTCCCAAGCTAGAAGAGCTTTACCATCACAAAAAAAGCATTGTATACACTAGTATATCAAAGAAGGGAATTACTTATCAAGTGTAGGACCAGTAAACAGGAGGAAACACAGAGCAGAATAATACAATTACAACTGTGCTGAAGACACATCAGTCTACTCTGAACCCACAGAATTTGGGGTGTGTGTCTCTGAATTAGGAACAAGGAGTCTCCAAAAAGGACCTCTCAACAGAGTGGCTTTGTTTTCTCTTTGTGTTTAGGCTTGTCACTTTAGCATTATAGAAAGTGCTTGATTGAGTAACGTGCTGAGCACTGTCCCCAATCCAGAAGAGCACTAAAAGGTCTATACAGACCGTTCTGGACGTTAAGCACTCAAGTCCCAGAAGAAGCAATGGGACTGCTCATGTGGTGAAGTGCTTTGCTGGATTGGAGACGGAATGCTTGGGACTAGGGTTGAGACCAATGCATTTCATCTGCAAGGTGCTCTACAGACTCTAATAGTTAGCATCACAAGAACCATAGGGATATTTAACAGAGGGCATGGTCAGGCTTGGATTTGGTGACTTTTCTCAAGTCAGCAAATGGAATAGACCTTAAAACAGGGATTTGAGTTCAGGAGTCTCTGGCTTTCACTATTGTACTCTCTAACCTTTTGTCAGTGCTTCTGACTTCTCTGCTGTTTCCCTTTGCTTGAAGGTGGAGAAGATAATCTCTACAGTAGCTCAACCAAGTTTAATCGTTTTTGACCTCAGATGTCTGAGGCCAAAAACATTGGGCACAGCTGTTTTGGTTTTTAAAGGATGGGGCTGATTGGAGCCTTTTAACCTGTAGTATGATAGTGTATGAAGGATCCATACTTGATCTCTGTATATTGCATTGTCATTAGCCAACAACGAGCTGTTGAAGAGGCGAAAGCGGAGCAGTGCTGTGCTCTTTGTGTTTATCTTAGGATGCAGGCTGAGAGATCAGCTAGTGCATAGCTAGGCTATGTTTACACTAGCACTTTTGTCAGAAAACTTTTGTTGGTCAGGGCTGTGAAAAAAACCACTCCCCTGACAGGAGATTCACTGACAGATGCTCTGGTGTGGCCAACGCTGTGTTGGCAGGAGAGGTCTCCTGCTGACGTAGCTGTTGCCGCTTGTTGAGGGTGCTGTAATTATGCTGTTGGGAGAGAGCTCTGGCTGTTGCTGGCTCCCCCTTGCAGGGGTCAGGCTCCTGACCTCTGAGGGTTTGGAATGGCCCTGAGCCCAAGACTCCCCCAGCCCTGCGGGGGTCAGGAGCCGGGTCCCCCTGTGCAAAGGGGGGACCAGGAGCAGAAGCTGGCCTCTTTGTGCTTAGGTCTGCTGCTGCTGGCCCCTCTGTGGGGGGAGGGCAGTGGCAGCAGGAGCCAGCAACCTTACACAAGGGGAAGCCAGCTTCTGCTCCCAGACACACTTGCGTGGGGGGGGGACTCCTGACCCCCGTGTGGCTGGAGCAGCCCTCCGACCATGGCCCGCTTCAGGGAGGGGGCTGCTCCCGAGTATCGGTTATCCGGTACCTGGTAAGCATCACCTGTTAAGATGAACCGGTTACCTGTTCACATCCCTAATTTATAAAAATGTTAAATACATTTTTAGAAGTGTTTTTAATGTATAAGGGGGAGGGAGGGTTGCACTCAGAGGCTTATGTGAAAGGGGTCACCAGGACAAAAGTCTGAGAACTGCTGCCCTACTGTCTACTTTGTGCAGTTAAGAGAGTTGACTTATTGTTCTTGATGCTTTTGAGGTGTTCAGTGCTGGGAATGATTATTTTACCTGAGAGACTGAATTCATGCTACCAAAAAGAAAGGAAGGGGTGGAGTGAGATCACCTGTGGGTCTAAGGCCTTTTTCTCCAGAAACTAGCAATGAATGCCATTATGCTGTTTGCATGTTGGACCCTGAATGATGAAACCACTTCTGTAGTTGAGGGTGAGTTAGCCCTTCAGTGTAAGCCTTATTTTGAGTTGATGCTAACCATACTCCCCACCCCCACACACACATCCAATAAGAAATAACTTTGTTTTCCTCTTAGCTTGTAATGAATTTGTAATAAACTGGATAGTGAATTTGAAGCTACCCAAAGGGTAAAACCCTATATAGCTAGGGCCTGGCTACCTGAGAGAACTCAAGTTCTCCTTGTGTGCTGTCTTGACAGCTATGGTCAGCTGAGATGTTTCTGAGCATCTCGGTAAAAAAAAAAAAATCTTTGGCCCTGAAAATCATTTCACCTGTTGGCCTGAGGGAGCTAGTAACTTTCAGTGCTCAGGGTTAACTGTCTTATCTACATGGGTTTTGTCAAAGCAATCCTGTGGACTTGGTGATGCATATTTTGTGTAGTGTGACTCTTGTAAAGGAGATTCTGATTAGCACATAAGATATTGCGCATAAAATATTGTGCAGTGGACAGAGACCCAGCAGTGAGCGATACTGTTATAAAGAAACAGTTCCCCTCTAACTGAGCTAGGTAAAATTGTAGCTGATCAAATCCTAGTGTTAATGGAGTTGCCTGGTCATGAATAAGCTCTGATGTTGCTTTGAGAATCTACCCCTTACGCATTAGCGAGACTGAATGGCCCTTGATATTTCAATAATCTTACTTTTGATCCAACAGAAATATTATGTACCTAAGTATCTGCTGTGCATACACAGGAACTATTTCATAATGTTAGAGTGGATGAAAGGCTTGTGTTGATGAGTCTCTGTGGAGAGAGCCTCTCTTCAGAGTTTCTCATGAATTTGTCATTCTGATCTGTATTGAAGAATGTGTAAGTAAACATTTCCTCTTGCATATTTCTTTAGAATCATCATTTTGTTTTTGCAGAACGCGTCATTGGATGCTAGATAGGTTCTCTCGCAGCTGAATAGCTTCTTTCCCCTCTTACAGATGACTTTCTCTATTTAGAGAGTCCAGTTAGACTTCAGGTCTTAATGCAGGTCTGCATATGTTTGAAGGGACTTTCATAGTGGAAAAAACTAACAGACATCCAGTAGTGTATATCTTCTCACATTGTACTGATACGTTTGTCACCAGGTTTGCTGATTTCTCAATCTATTAGTATTTAAACCAGGACTTATTTTCTCAAAGATAAGCTTGTTAGGTCTTATGAACCTGTGGTGAAAATGTTCCATGAATGATGTCGTTATGAATGGACTGGCTTGGTCACAAGCCAGGATGTTATGCTCAAGGAAAGGAGAGAATGCTTGTAACCCCTCAAGTGTCTTGGGCCATTCCACCCTTAACATGGACTGATTGACATGGTTATGATGATAGAGTGTGTGTACTTCACTGCTTGATCCACAAAGACATGGGCTGTAAGGACGTGGTCTTTATTCCAACATAAAATAAAGAAAATGGCTATCTGATAACAAAATTACACTTGATTCATATTCCTCACCACCTTCCCTTTCATTTTTTTTTGGTTGCTAAGCTCATTAAATTGCCATATTCCAAGAGGTAGCTGTACTTTAGTGCTCATGGAATTAGCTATTGTTTGGTGTTCATAAAATGCTTTTATGGGTATTCAGGGCTGGCACCCACTGGGAAAAATTAGTGAGTATAGAGTAGGGATGTGAAAGTGTAACTTCAAATGGTTAAGCAGTGAGGCTGGGCTCATTGGTTAATCTTCACATTTACATGCAGGCTCCCGGTATGTGTGTAAAAGTTGGCTCCCTGTGTGCACCGGCTCCTGGTGAGCCACCTGCCCCCATCCCCCACACACTGCTGCTGCTTTATCAGAGGCAGCGCAAGTGGGCAGGTGAGGGTTGGTAAGCGCAGAGATAGTATTATCTTTCTCTTCAGTTGTGAAACTCTCCATGAAATTTATTTTCCCCTTGCTACTTGTGAGAGGTTCTGTGCACACTTGCTTCTCTTTTGAACAAAGCTGCATTCCAGTACCCACAGTTGTCTACATGAAACTAAGTGGGGAAGTTATTTTTCACTTTTCTATCAAAATAAAATAGTGTAGTGTTGCTCAGTAGCAGGGGATCTTTAAACCCACAGATGCATGTTTATCAGTGATTGGTGAATGGAGATGCCTAGTAAGGATGTTAAGGACTAGTTGCTTATTGGATAGTCGAGTCAACTAGTTGATTCTGCTCCCCTTGCTGCCTCTATTAGAGGCAGCAAAGGGGAGAAAAGAGGGGGTTCTTCAAAGCAGCAGTGCCGCACAGCTGTGCGGTGCTGCCCTTTTAAAACACCACCAAGGATGAGATCACCTCCGTGTTGTGCTGCCCCTTTGAAATGCTGATAAGGGCGGGGTTAGCTCTGTGTGGCACTGCCCCTTTGAAACGCCATCACAGCATTTCAAAGCGGCAGTGCCGTGTGGAGCCAGGGGTCAACTGGGAACTCCCCAGCTGATCCCGGGCTCCGTGTGGCGTTTCTGCAGAACCCCGGGGTCAGCTGTGGGAAATGCTGCGCGGAGCTCGGGATCAGCTGGGGAGTTCCCAGCTGACCCTGGGCTTTGTGTGGTATTTCAAAGCAGCAGCGCAGCATGGATCCTGAGGTCAGCAGGGGGTGCCTGACTGCCTATTGACTAGTCGAGTAGTTGATGGAAATTCCATCGACTATTCGGCTAGTAAATTAACCGATATTTAATATCCGTAATGCCTAGTGAATTCATTTTCAAAGGACCTGAGCACCTACTGGCATGACACTACATGTGCTTGCTGACTTCACAAACTATATGTATGGCTTGATTTACAAAGCAGAGTGAAAGATGTTTATATAAACCTGAAGGGGCCCTGCTTTATTTTAATTATCAACAAATTAAGGCTAGATTTGTTTTCATCTAATACAAAAATATCAAGGTGCTTGTTATGAATGAGAGAGAGAATGTGGATTGAAAACTTCTGTTTGCCCTTTCTCATAATATAAGAACAAAAGGATGTTCAAGGAAGTCGAGAGGCAGCAAATTAAAAAATTTCTAAAAGAAAATATTTTTTCAATTTGGTGCACAATTAAATTGTATATAATGCACTGTTGAAGTCAAGAGTTGCTCAAGGTTCCAAAAAAGAATGAGCTGCTTATATAGTAATCAAGTAATCTGTAATGATGACTGAATAAACTTCAAAAACAACCAATAGTCTTGTAGCACCTTAGAGACTAACAACAAATGTAGATGGTATCAAGAGCTTTTGTGGGCACAACCCACTTCTTCAGGTGTTCTGAAGAAGTGGGTTGTGCTCATAAAAGCTCATGACACCATCTACATTTTTTGTTAGTCTCTAAGGTGCTGCAAGACTGTGTTGTTTTTGAAGTTTATTCAGTTACGGACTAATACTGCTACCCCTCTGAAAGTAATGATGACTATTAAACGAATTTTGGAAGGGATATAAATCTTTGCTTCATGGCATAAGACAGCCTCCAAGTTTGGGGTTTAGGAGAAGGCTTTTTTCCTGGTGGCAGACTATCCCACAGCTACTTTTAGCAAGTTTTCTCACCCCTTTCTCTAACTCATCTGGTATTTGCTACTGTCAGAGGTAAAATACTGGTCTAGATGGACTTCTGATCTGGTCTAGTCTGGCATTGGAAATTCTAACAAACAGTTCACAGGTTTTGAAATCTTAGCTTATATTACATTGAGGTTTCTCATGTTCATGCTATATGTTAGGGTTGTAAAATCCCATTTAATCAGTTAACCAGTTAAAGGTTGTTTTACTGGTTAACCGCTTAAACGGGCAGGCGTGGCCACTTCAGCCCAATTGGGCTGGTGCATCCCTCACCTGTTGCATGGTACGGCACAGCGTGCTCATCCTCCTGCTGCAGGTGGGGGCTACTCTGGCCAGGTTGGGCCCACCATGGGCAGGGGCTGCTTCGGTTTGTCTGAGCAACCCCACCTGTAGCGCCACGGGTCTGGCTGGGCTGGAGTAGCCCCCAGCCTGTGTTGGGTGAGGGGCTGCTTCAATCTGGCTGGGCTACCAGTTAATCATTCACATCCCTACGATTATAAAGCATGTTAGCCTTACTGTTTGCTATGCATTTTGACTGGCGTATCAACCAATGTTAGGTAAAACTTTTCTTTTAAGAAAGGTTTGAAATGGAGTATTTTAATCTTCTTTTTAGACCTCAGAATTGAAACACTATTTGAAATAATTGGCAGTAAATTAATTCATCTTGAGATTGCAAGACAAAGAGGAAAATGTTTGAGATCTGTGATGGACAGTATGGTGTATTTGGTGTTGCAGAAACTTCATTGGTTGATTAATTTACTTTTGATATTAATATTGAGGGATAGGAAAGAGAAGTGTGCGGGGAAACAAATTTGTCAAAATCACTTGCACCAAGCAAGGTACAAATTGATAATGAAAGCAGCAGTAACTAAATGCTGTTCATTAAGAGACAAATAAAATAACATTCTAGAATACTTGTGCTATTCTAGATCTGCATGAGGCATGAAATAGAATAAACTGTTTGTGGACCCTGCCTAAATCTACGTCAACTCATTGTGACATCATTGTTAACTGGACATTTTGTTGGGAGATAAATTCTGCTGAAGATACTTCATCAAGTAGATTCTTTAATTATTTCTAATATCAGCTTTCTGGCCTGAAGAGTGGAGAAACCAACTGGCAGAGAGGGAATGCTATGTATGGGAAAGAAAATATTTACTATTAATATAGTAGAGAAACTCAGAAAAGCTGATCATAAACTTCAAATTGGGCTGTCCGTTGTGTGTCAAAGCTGTCCTGTGTTTTTTTGCAAGAGCATTTATTACCTTGTGAATAGCTTAACTCCCGAGTTACATACTCACCCATCCATGGATCAAGCAGAGAAATGCAATGCTGTTTGCTGGTGTTCTGTAACTTCTGTTCTCATGTCTTGCCAAATGCCCTTTCCCTTGTTGACTGATTTAAAAAAAAAAACTTATCGGGAGCAGATGTTGTTCTGGTTTAGTGAATTGATTTGTCAGCCACTGTATCTTCCCCCACATGTTGACATATGTCAGCTGTTAAGCTCCATTTTAAGGCCACTGTTGTATTGCTTCCGCTAGGGCATTGCTTGTTGTGTTGTCCACTGAAGTTTCTTTGGAAGACTGGTGCCTTTATGTCCAGTAGTTCAGTTGTGCATTGTGTGTAATCTTTGTATGTTTGTACGGCACCGAGTATAATAGGCGCTCTTTTCTTTATTGGAGACACTGGATGTTACTGTGCTCGTATTACTGATCATTCTAGTGGTTGTGATAGCTAATGAGAGGGAAGTTTTGTTGTGGATAGATAAGATTTTTAGGATTGTGTATTTTATATTTTCAGGGCATGTATTGAGAAGTACAGTTAATATTGTTTTGTTGTAAGGGCAGATGTACAGTCTGTGGATGTGCTAGTAGTGTGTGAAGTTGGGTGTCAGAATTGCAAACTTAAGTGCAGTTGTGTAATTATGCTAAAAAAATCAACAAGGAAATCACCAGCTAATTTTGAGAAATGCCAATGCCCATGATTTTTGTATTAATGCCTCTCGCTGTGAGTGTTAAACTTGGTGGCGGAAGGAGGGGGGGAAAACTGGGGCTTGCGGTGAGGAAGTGGAGACTCTTGGCTATGATGAGTAACACTGCTATGATGTTCAGATAGTTCTGTGAAAGATTTGCAGTTGTTGTCATAGGTGAGTATCATAGGAGGAGCTGAGACCCAGACTGGAGTCCCCTAAAGCCAGTTTTATTCACTATTTATAGTGTGCCTAAGTCTTACCTTCACATTTATCAGTTGCAGTACAGAATATAGAGGACTTACCCGGCATTGCCAGGGCAGGGGTGGTGAAGAGTGCCATGTACTCTGACTTCTCCCCAGATCTTCCCAGAGTGGGTGGAGGAAGTAGCTATGCACCCTGGCCATCGGTTTTGCCCTGGGGCTGGCTCGGGCAGAGGGGCTGTGCACCCCAGTCCTCGGCTTTAGGCCTAGTCTGCGGAATGTAGGGGGGCCACTTAGAGGCCGGCAGTTGCTCCCCGCAGCAGACAGAGGTGTCTGCTGATGCCAGTCAGTGGCATCGTGCTGGGGCACTTGTCCCTCTGTGGTCATTCCAAAGTATAACTCCCTCCTACTAGACCCCTCCTTTTCCATTGTATGAAAAACAATTGAATTCCAGGCACATCCCGTTGCAATGGCACAACCAAACCCTGACCTTGCTTTTAAGTTAGTATAAGAGGAAGCTGCATACCAAATTTGGTGGTTGTAGCTCTTATCGTGTGAGGAGTTCTTGCAAAAATAGACTCTCAGACAGAGGCACACATTTCTAAAATATATAGATAGACTAGCAGATTTATTCAGCATTGTTCGGGCCCTTAACTCAGTTAAGGGTGGGGTTATTTTTTGGAAAGTAAAAGGAAAATGCACATGCTTTTTTAAAAATGATTGTATTTTTGACAAATACAATTTTATTTTCATTGTTAATTTTTATTTTAGATTTCTTAAATAAAGGGATTTTTAACAATTTTCTGTTGAATTTAGCAATCTGGTTGTTTCTCATCCTTGCCTTCAATATAATCTATGTAAGTTTTGCTTCTTCATCAAATGTAGCTTTACTTTGCGCATCTGCATCTGTGTGGCATTGGTTTCTCGAGAAACCAGAGCAATATCCTTTTCTGGAAAGAGTGACTCTTTACTCTTCTGAAGCTTAATGTTCTTAGATTTCAGGATGATTATTATTCAGTTGTTTTGGTTCATATATTAACTACCTTGCAGGTTTGCTGGCCTGAAAGAAGTAAGAAAGCCATTTTTAGATCACCTCTTTTAGCAACTTCCCATTGTAGGATTTACAGTATAATGCTAGAGTGGGCTGTTAGTGTCTCAGGATATGTCAAACACAGATTCTCTCAAATCTGCCAGGGAGTGACCATTACACACTTCCTGTGTGATGAGTCATGATTCCATCTGCCAGGTGTTCTATGCCAGTTGCATGGACTTGCATGGAACTGTTGTTAAACTTACCTTAAAAGATTAGATTTTATGTGAGGCTGGCTTTCACAGAACCTTTTTTTGTTTGTTTGTTTGCATAGGGCCAAATGGCATGTATACATGAGATTAGTGAATATGGCAGTCCCGTGACCCTGAGGGCTATAAGTTGAGCACCCTTCACATGTAGTCTGCTTAGGCACATAGCATTCAAAGTGCTCTCCTCTGCCCAGAAAAAGCCATGATCCACTAAGCCTGTGATTGGGCATGGTTACTGTGTGGCGGGGTTTGTCCAAATGCTAGTAAGCCTGGGTATTTTGCTTTGAGGCTTGAGGGAGCATAAAGTGCTCCAACAGCTCAGCCGAGTACTTTTAAGGCAACCGCTACAGTACGTGCCCTGAGGGGATGTGATTTGGAATTTTAATGGTGAACTTGCTAAATACTGATATGGTAAAACTCTCTACTTCCTTTGTTAGCCTGCTGGCTTGTTAGTCAGTGAGGAGACATGAAAGCAGAAAGACAGTACCCTGCCTACCTTTGCAGTAGAGGAGTTGCAGGATCTGAAGAGAGGACTCAGCCATGCTACAATTAATCACCTATCAACTAACTAATTAACCAATAAGATATGACAGAGGTATATTACTATGGCCTACTAAGGACACACCTTGTTTCTTTCTGTTTCTGGGAGGTGAGTGGCCATAAACCCACCCACAACTAATGGACCCTGCCCCAGCCTTTGGGGAGAATCCACTGGGCCCAAGAACTCAGCGCATTACTTTGGACAACTAAAAAGAAAACTGTGACAAGTGTGATGGTCAAAGGGTCAAAATGAGGGAACCAGAAGGGTACACCGAGCAGAAGGCCAGAGACAGTATTCACTGCTCCTCATAGGTATCGAGAGAATTAGGGGATACTACCCAAAGGAACTCGGCATGGAGATGTGAAGAAAAACAGGCCCCACAGCTGCAGGCCCCAGCCAACCTCCTCTCTTTGGAGTTATGAATGGCCACATTGGCCATCGCTAGGAAGAGGTTGACGAGAAGGTCCTGTGACTTTGTGGGGCCACGGATGGAGTGGGTATAAATAAATGAGGGGAGAAGTACAGGCAGAACCTCAACAAGAGGTTCTGGAGAAGCTGAAAAAGGGGCTGTAACCTGGCACACTGCAGGTGTGCGTATATATAGATTTTGGGGACAGATGAACCATGCCAGGTAGATGCCCGTCCTCACAACTACATGTAGGAGTCACCAACTGATATCCCCGGTGGGCCCTGGGACTAAGGTTGAGTACAAACTGACCCACTGCGGCTCCCCACCTTCCACTGGTGGTAAAAGGTCCTGCCATTTCATATCCAGGTGGGACACAAGGGTGGGGAAACGAAGTGTGAGACACATGAGCATGTATATATAGATGGTCTCTTAGCATGGTTCAAAAAGGTACCAACGGCAAAGCATACAGCTAGCTCTGTGTAGGAGGGGGAGGTGGCTGGGAACACTCATGAGACAGGAGACTGATGGGAAGATCTGGAGGTCTGGAGTCAGAGGTGGGTGGGGTGCACCCTTCTGCAGGATAGTAGCGGTAAACCCGAGCAGTGGGTAGTAATTTTCCTTCACCTCCTGAAGTACGTTCTGGGGAGTATGAAGGGTGGTGAGTTGAGTGAGTGTCAGGGGATCCACCTAGTGTCTCGGCTATGATGACACGCCTTGGTGGTTGTTAGGCAGACAGCCAAAAACAGTGCTGCTAAACACCAACGTTTGTCACTACAAATTGTAATGCTTTGGAGTATCTTACTGTGATGAAATATAAATTCCAAAGAAAAACACAGTAGTTGACATTTAAAGAAATAAGGTTATTTCTGAAAAAATAGACCCCAAATGACCTCCCCCCCCCAAAAAAAAAATCTTCCAAATGACTGACTTGTCCGTAAGTCCTGAAGTTTCTCAATAGAAGGCCCTAGGACTTATGTTCTAAAGCTGATCTTCTACCCAACACACTATTCACACCGTGAACAGGGTTTGAAAGATAAAGGAAGTCTTCCCTTTTTACAGATAACACTTGAGCTCAAATGACTCTACATTGAAAGAAAAAATATTTCCTTTATCAGCTGTTTTGAAATCAGAAATTCCAGACTGAACAGAAGTAGTTCTGTAAAACCTTGCACTTATAAAAACACTATGTTGTTGATACTCAAAAGTAGTTTGAAATCACACTAGATTTGTTAGTCAAAGCAAATATATAGTTGCTTTTCCAATTAATTAAAAAGGTAATGTTGTATTAAGTATTCCTTAGGATGAAATCTTACAAAGAAAATCTTTCCATGGCCTCTTGTTGTAGAGTGTCTGAGCACCTCACAATCTTTCCTCCTCATAACACTAGTCAGAGGTAGGGAAGTACTGTTATCCCCATTTTACAGATGGGGAACACAAAGAAATGAAGTGACATGTCCCAGGTTTCTCTCTGTCTGTGGCAGAGAAGGGACTTGAGCTCAGGTCTCCCAAATCCTAGGCTAGTATTTTCAGCAGTGGACCATCTCTTCCTCTCCATTTACTCCCCATAACCCTCACCGAGGTGGCCCTTCATAAATTGTTTCCCTGGCTGGAGGAGATGGGATAAATAGCTATAGTCAGATCTTGTGGCCTCATGAGCATCCTCAACTCCTACTGCTTTCCTTGGGCATTCAGAACTTCACAAGATTAGGTTGACAGAAGTTTTTAATTGAAGGGTTCAAAGGGACACCGTGATTAATACACATGAATTAAATTCCAGAAGAGATAGAGAGGTGGATTTAAATTTTGGAAGAGAGCGGAGAGGGCAAACTACTGATTTGGCTTCAGAAAGGGCTCATCTCAGGGGTAAAAAAAGAGAACAATTTCTGGTGGAATAGGAATAATTGGAAATCTTCACAAATCTTCGATCCAAACCCTTATTTTGGAGGAAAGGTCAGGGCTGTAGAATAGCAGAGTGAGTTATTGCTAGCCAGAAGAGTTAGACAGGAATGAATGCAATATAGATAAAAACCATAGCATGCACATACTGCTGGAAGGTGAGATTGTTGCTAAATTGCAGGTGAACAAACATCCAGGGATTCAATTAGGATTGAACTAATAAATAGCTATTTTGGTATCAAATTAAGCTAAATTGTGATCCACCAGTTTTAGATCAATTTAAAAATGTCCACATGAAAGAATTTCTCTCTTGCGGTCTCTTCCAAGTTCCAGCCCTAATCTGCTATGATTCTATGATTTATACTGATTTATCTTAATCAGTTTTGAAGCCAATTTAATTACATTAGTGTAGCTTCTGTGGGTAGGCTTAAAAACAAAGGGAACCAAGATTTGTGGAAATGGTAGATGATGATTTTGAATTTGGTTTGTGTGTGGCATAGCATTAGCCACCCTGCCGCAAAATCTCCCTTTCCCAAATTATATTTTGTCTGTATTGTCTCCCTGTGACACAGTTAAATTCACGACTGGTGTCAGTATTCTTTGTACCAGTATTCTTTGTTAGGCACAGTTAACAGTGTAATGCTGCCACTGAAATGGCAGCATAAATAGACTGCTTTGGTAAGCTTCATTGTCAGCTTGTATTTTGCTTAAGAATTCAGTAAAGCTGTAGGCCCGCTGTTAATTGTCAGTGTTTCAAAGGTTCCTGGCATATGCATACATAATGCATATGTTGCATATAGACACATTTGGAAACACAAGAAGCTTACTGTTGAAAGAAAATGGGTTCAGAGTAAGGGTGCTAGATATCAGTTAATTGACTAATCAGGTAACCTCATGAAATTTTATCCATTGGTCGACTATTCTACAGTCCTTGGGGGCAGGTCCAGCAGCCACTGTATCAGAGGCCATAGCACGGGGTGGCAGGCAGGAGCTGGTCTGCAAGGGGAACCAGTTTGAAAACCAGCTTCCCTCGCAGACAGGCTGCGTCTCGCCCCGTGCTGCTGCTTTTGAGAGAGAGGCAGCAGCATGGCATGGCAGCAGTCCCTGTCTGGGGCGGTCTGAGCTTCCGGACCCAATGCGAGCCAGAACTGAGCTGGGCTGCCTGCCTGCCTGGCACTTAATACACTTGAAATGCAGAGCTGCAGCAGGGGTAGGTCCCGGGCCTGTTGTAAGCCAGGACTGAGCCAGGCTGCTGTCCAGCCTGCTAACAAATGTACTGGCAGGGAGAGGGGAAAGAGGGAAATGTGTATAATCTATAGCATTAACCGATAAGCTTTCATTAACCGATAAGCTTTTGCTTATCGGTTAATTGACTATACTGTTACATCTCTAGTTCAAAGTAGTAAATTTGAGTAATACTGATAGGTTTAAGGAAATGGTAATGATTAACTCATCAGTGATTGTCTTGCATTTACACGGCTGACAATTCCGTCTTAACATAAAACACTTTGTTCAGGGTCTTTTTCTCCTGAATAAGATTTTAACATCCATTTCTTCCCCACGAAGTGTACACATTAGGTTTAGGTTCATGGCCAACTGGTTGATTTATGCAGTTTGTTAAAATAAATGCATGTGAAAGACAATTTTGATACCCCTAGAAACTAAATTTTCTCAGTACACGCAACAGTCATAGCTAAGACAATCACAGTGCATGTCTCCTACCTCAGCATGGTGTGTGTGTTAATTCTGGCCCAGCTGTTTATAGGGCTAAGAGGGAACAGCCTCTCTGCAGAGGTTGTTTGTGAGAGATGTGGTCACTGGAAAAAACCTCCCCCACACAGGCTCTTTAAAGATAGCAAGTTTCAGAGGAGTAGCAGCGTTAGTTCATTTCAGCAAAAACAGTGAGGAGTCCTGTGGCACTTTAAAGACGTAACACATTTATTTGGGCATAAGCTTTTGTGGGCTGGAGC
>CM057846.1:17043006-17058564 GCA_030068395.1 Apalone spinifera
CTTCGGTTAGTCTATAAGGTGCCACAGGACTCCTCGCGTCTTTTGCCATGAGGCTGCTCTCACTCAAGTTCGGCTGGCTGAACCAGTTACCTAGAGCTAACTGCTGCATGCTCAGCATGGGTGAGGGTGGGTACTTACTTATCAGTCCTGTGAGTCATTCTGTTCTTCTCTGGATATTTGCTGTTAATGATGGAAAGGTCAGCTGTAGTGTTCTGCCATTTCTTGAGTTGAGTCTGTTTCATGTCTAATAGGTAGTGTAGTAAACTAATTAAATTGTGAGGTTGCTGGTATTCAGAAGCAGCAGATAGCCTAATTGTAAATTATTTGAATTTCCTTTCCAATTACGTATAATGGTATGGAAAGCAAATATAAAAATCATCTCTTTATGTACTGTCAGCTGATGCGCTTCATAAGGCACTGGTGCAGCAAGGTATTGAATACATACCTAACTTTAAGTGTGTGAATAATTCCATAGAGGTAATTGGGACAAGTCATGGGCTGAAATTTCAAAACGTGGTTAGGCCCTGATTTGGGAAGGTGCTTTTGTGACCTGTGTTACGGTAACAAGAGCAATCCAATTCTGCACATGCAAAGCACTGTCTGCACAAATCTGGTTTCTAAAGGAATTATGAATGTAGGAATTACAATGCCTCCTCACTTTCTGGTGTTCATTGAGAATTGGCTTTGCTGATATAGAGGTGTCGCCTGGGAAGAAAATTCAGGTAAAATCATGGCCATATTGAAGTCAATTGCAAAACTTGCATTGATTTCGGTAGAGTCAAGATTTCAGACTCATACTTCTTTGTCTGCAGAACAGAAGCACTCCAGTGATTTGTTCTTTGTTTGTTCCCCAAACAGAGCAGCTCACTCAGCTGTCAGATACTTCCTGGAGCTTTGAAAGGGGAGGAGTGAATGCCTGCAGGGCAGCAGAGATTACAAAACATTGAGCACAGCCATCAGAGCAAGCATTGTGAGATACTGGTGGAAGCCAGTTCTCTCAACAAAACAAACAGCAGGGGCCACACTAGCTCTTTGTCGACAATAAAGGGAGGTGAAAAGACAAAAGTCTCTTGCATGGGTAGACATTTTTTGTCACCAAAACTAGGTGTCTTTCCTGACAAAAATCATATTGTTGTTGCTGTTTTGTTGCCAAATAGCAGTTTTTGGCAACAAAAACTGCCCAGCTGAGTTGAAATATTAGGAAACTGGGGGAATCTAATAGTAAGTACCATATTTACATGAAATTGAATATGGTGTATGAAGCTTTTGTTGAGGAAACTAGTGCATCCATTTGAACCTGCTGCTTTCTCCTTTGCCCTGAAGATATTTTTTATTTAAACCTGCTAAGTACAATGCTCTTCTTTTCAAATAAAAATTATTTTGTCTTGGCAAATCAGTACAAGATTGATAAAATAGTCAATCTTTTCCATTTGCTGAAAAGATTGAGGGGCAGGCATTTAAAATTATAGCTGACTTCTCGATATCGATGCTTATTTATCATCACTAGCAATTTTAGGGTGTGAACCTGAGTCACTGATTTCAGTTAAGATTAGGTTTGTGGGTTCAGCCTCTTATTTTTATAATCTGTTGGATTATAGTTCATAAACTTATTGTGATCTGACATTCTGCCAAATAGAAGCAAAAGAAGCCAAACTTATTGCACAGTTTCTTTAAGATTGGGGTGTTACTAGATACGGTATTGCACGATACAAAATCTGCAGGGTAGATAATGTTTAAAAATATTTGAAAAGTCTTGTACACTGTTATCTGTATCTATCATGCTAACTGGCAGTGTCTCATTGTTTCCTTGTATTCTGCAGTCTTGACTGTGTCCATCCATTTTTTTTCTCCTGTTTTGTAAGCTTTTTGAGGGCAGAGACTCTTTTTGTTCTGTTTGTAGAGCACCTAGCACAGTGGGCTCTGGTATGTGCCTAGGGTTTTTTTGGCACTATGGTAATTCTGTCTAATTTGATAGAAACAGAGATGACAACTGTTGTAGTATATACCTTACTACAAACAATTGCATTTGCATTCAATAACTTTCAGGTTGAAATGCATATTCTCAGTCTTAAACATCTGTTTTATCTAGGCTTGTAGCAGGCCCATTGTTGCAGTAACTGAGTGTCTGAGAAATTTATTAAAGCGAACACAAATTTCTTTCTCCCTAGTCCCCAGTCAGCTGGAATTATTTTTTGAGGAGTAGCAATGGTTGATTGTACTGTTCCAATAAGAGCATGTGCAGTGCCTGTGTTTTTCTAGATTGCAAGTGTAAGTCAACATCAGAAACAGCTGCACTTTGTCTTTGCTGTTCTTTCCTGTTCCTTCTTTTGTATATTGGTCTTGTTTTATCTAAACAGGATCAAACCTAACTGTCCTTTAACAGTTCCAACCTATCTCAACAAACTCCCTCTTCCCCCAAAAGGATGGTTATCTTTTTTGATACCATCTAAAGAACTGTCAAACAAGGTGTTTTTCCTTATAAAAACTCTGTAGGTAGAGTGGAAAAAGGAATGAAAGATGATGTTCAAATGAAAGCCATGCATACTCTGCACTTCAAATGTTTCAAGTATTAACATTTCCCCTTTCTTTTTCTTTCTGCAATAAAAGGATAAAAAGATGTTTAATAGTGTTTGCCATGGTACTAAACAGGGCTTGGGGGTCTGCGTTCCGAACCTTATTTAATACCATTTAATGTTGGACAGGTTCAGGGTCATCTTAACGCTTTTGACTCTTTGGCGCCATAAATTCTGTCTAAACTGATACAACAGAGCAGGCTGAATTTTTTTGACAAAAATGGCATTTTGTGTGTGTATGTAAAATTTCCGTTTTGCACTAGATCTTTATTGAAAAAAGATCAATTTTAAGAGTAATTTTTGTGTTCTTTGATTTGGATTTTTTTAAATTTTGTTTTTCATTTAAAACAAAACAACGCAGAATGTTTGCAGGAGACTTTGGGGGTGGAACATAAAAATTCTGGCATTTTTTGGCCAGCTCCAATTCTGAAGTCTAGGTTTCAAGGTTAATCTAAAAACATCAGTGACCTGTAGACAATTTATTGAGTCCTGTCTCTTGCATTCCTTAGTGCCATTCTTGTGGTTGATGGCTCTGTTGTTTCTTTGGGACACAATGTCCATGAAAGTGATCCTTCTGGTAACTTGGACCAATCTCCAGGAACATTGATAGGAAGACCAGAACCTTGAATGGCCAAAGGGACTCCATGCAGAGAGAATAGCACTGCTAATATTCTGTCCCATCTGTCAAATACTCAGACACACATGAATGTGGTGTCTGAGATTATCCCAGGCTTTATTTATTCTCACAGCACCCCGGGGAGGTGTAAGAGCAGAGGCATAGAAGAGGCTAAGTGGCTTGCCCAAGTTCACTCAGGAAGTCTGTGGCAGAGTAGGGATTTGAACTTAGCTCTCTGTCTCCAGTCCTGAGCTGCAGTGTTCTCTCTGCAGTTATGTTCAGCAAATAGGCTGAGTGATTTCACAACCAGCGTGGGCCTTTTCTTTTAAGGACAATGTAGTTTTAAAGGAACAGCAGATAAATTGCTAGATAAATGTTACAAGGCTTAAGGGATAAAAATTTATTAAACAAAAAGTAGGATTTATTGCTTTATTTCGAACATTCAGAATAAGAATGATAAAACTAAATGGCCACTACAATGTCCATTATTACTGTTTCTTTTTTTTTTCCAGGGAAGCTACCCAGTTTGGGAAGATTTTATAAACAAAGCTGGGAAACTGCAGTCTCAGCTTCGGTAAGTTTCCAAACATATAGCCCATCCCTTTGGTATGTGCACATGTACCAGGCATACTTTGTGGTTTAAATGGGGCTTCACCCTTGATAGTCTATTTAGCATGTTTTAGTAGCTTTTCTTTTAAATATTACTTTAAGGTTCCGGTTGGCTGCGGTTCGCCATTTGCAGCCAAAGGGAGCAGCAAAACAGTTTCATTATTTTGGTTTAATGAATCTATAACTTTGGGGTTAAAAGTCCTTATATTATTTTTATAAATGTAAGATAAGGAAGGATTATTAAGTTACAAGAATACTCTAAATATTGGGTAATCTAAAAACTAGGACAGAAGATCTTGCTGCCAAGGGAATCACAGTGCTGGGTCATTCAGCAGCTGTTAATAACATGTAATGAATTGGGCCTCAGTATACAAGTGGCATTCTGAATAAATTTTCATAGTCTTCTATTAATAAAACATTATTCAAGCAGCTTCTCTATCATGTCACAACTTGGGGTTATTATTGAAATCAACAGACTTGTAAAATGCCTTCCTATTTACACAGAGGAGAGAAATTAAATTGCATGAACTGAATCTTTAAATCAGGGCTACTCCACTTTGGAAGCCCCAGGGGCCACAATGATACCCACAGCACATGCCGAGGGCTGCAACTTAAGTGTGGCTGCATATATATATATATATATATATATATTATGCAAACATGTATGCAAATATATGCAAACAGCTTCTTTCATACTGACGGGCATGAATACAAAGATTAAGGCAAGACTACACAACATGCAGGCCCCATTTAAGTACGTTCTGCTGATATTAATAAAATGCAACATTTACCTTATTTCCACCTATATGACAGCACTTTTAATGAGCAATGACAGTTCAGCAATTTAATTACTAAAACACATATCAACAGAAGACCATTCTATTGACTACTTTTTTGTTTTGGCTTTGCAATTTTAACAAATCAAACAAAAACTGCCAAATACAATATTTACTGAAATAGAAGTACAATCAATGTGAAGTTGAAGGCACCGAGCGAAGAAGTGGCATGGCTAGAAAAGGAACTCGTGAATCCTGCTTCCCAGAATCCGTTCCTTTCCCCTGCCCACCCCACCAAGCACCAGCTCCCACAGTCCTCACATAGTAGAGACTGGAACCCCCAAATCTAACCAACAGACCCACTGCCACCTACAGGAAAGGAAAGAAGTCAGAAGTTTTAATGCCCAGTTCCCTGCTCTAACTCAGTGCCCCTGCCCTCTCCCAGAGCCAGGTACCTCCCCCAGACCTCCCTGCTCTAACCAAATGCACCCACCCCTCCCCCAGAGTCAGGCATCCTCCCGCTCCAACCCAATGCCCATTCTCTCCACTAGAACCAGGTACCCCTCTGCTCCAACCCAGTGCCCCTCCTCTCCCCCAGAGCCAGGCACCCCCAGCCTCTCTGCTCTAACTCAATGCCCTTTCCAACCCGCAGAGCTGGGGACATAAATCTAATGGGGTGGAGGGTAACGCCTGGGTCTCTTCGGAGCCACGTGCTTTTCCCTCCAGGCGCTGGGGCTCGTGCGCAGAGTGGCCGTGAATGGTCCAGGCGCGCGGCTCTGAACGTTACCTGAAGGCACGTGCTGCTGCCTCCTCCCCAATCCCCTTTGCAGGGCAAATAATCCCGGACATTTTTTGTCTTTTAAAAAACCTGTCCTGATGGCGATTTAACATGTGAAAACAAGGTCGTGTCCGGGAAAAACTGGCCGTATGGTAACCCTACCGAACCCCCAGCACAGACCTCTCTCACCCCAGCCTCGCTGCCTGGCTCCACTGCTGCCTCGCTCTGTTGCTGCCCAGCTCTGCCACTGCCTTACCATGTGCCTCACTGCCCAGCTCCCCTGCTGCCTCTTGCCGCCCCCGGCAGCTCCTGAGCATGTGCTTACATGGCCTGGCTCGGGGAGGCGCTGTCGCTGTGGCAGCTGCGGCAGGCATGCTCCGTTGATGCCTTTTGCCGCCCTTCTTCCCCTCCCCCCTTCCCCCCCTCGCCCCCCTGGGCCGGCAGCTCCCACACACGTGCCGACATGGCTTGTCTCAGTGCCACGCAGCTCTGCTTGCAGGAAGGCGATGCCACTGTGGCAGATGCAGCAGGCGTGCTCTGCCACTGCCTCTTGCTGCCCCACCTGCCAGCCGGCAGCTCCTGCAAAAGGGGCTTGCTTCAAAGCCTCGTGGCTCTGTGCTGCTGCTGGAGCCTCAGCGGTGAGGCAGGCAGCGCGGGCTGCATGTTGAATAGTCCTGTTCTAAACTAATTGGAAATATGTGTCTTGTCAAAAAAAACCTCCCCACAAAAACCCTGTATGTGGTTGGTAGCCTGCATGTGGGATTCTCTTTCCATGCCTTTCCCTCCCAGTGGGTATCTCACATGGGTTTCTCCTTTGTTACTGAAGAAGTAAAAGGAGAGAATGAGGAAGTATGCTTCCCTTGACTCCTAATAGGTTATGTACATATTTATTTTTAAAGCTTGTGTTCAGTCTTTTTTTTTTTTTTCTTCCTGTCCTTCTCTCCTCCCTCAGCAGTCCTGGGGTACAAGATTGAAACATGCCCGTGGGGCTGGGAAGCTATTGTTTTGATCAGTGTGGGTTTACTTGCCCCCACATACTGCTTTTTTTTATACCAGTAAGGCATTTACCATGAGTTGGGAGTGTTTAAATTCCAGAAAGGTTTTACAGGATTGTGCCAAAGCGTCACTCCAAGTTGCAGGTCATTGTTAAATCCACTTTGGATTTAAGGAACACACAGCTGGCAAGAATCCACGTGGATTTTTAAAAGTTGTCTAGGCAGTTTCCAAGTTTTCCCTAAAATCTTGTCATGGAATGGGATGGATTGGAAATTAGAGCCATATATATTTACTCTTGGGAGGAGTTTGGCCCACTTCTGTATCTCCAGGAGTGCCTCCATGCAGCCAATACCCCCAATCTTGCCTGGCTTCTTGCTTCTGCCACCTTTCCCAGCTTGGAAGGTTGTAGGCGTAGGTGGCATACAAATGCAGCTGTGGCCAAATGTGGGGAGGAAATGACACACAACCAGAAGTGAGGACAGGAAGCTACTTCTTGGAGAGGAGAAAAATGAGTGAAGTCTTCAAAGAGTTAAGCGTTTGAACGGTTATTGTGTAATATGTCCTTAACCTAAGGTGTGTTAAATAAATCAGGGCAAACTGGAAGTTTGTAATCATTTATTTTAGAAGTACAGTGTATCTGCCCTGTTGGGATTGTTTCAGAAACTGCTCCAGTTATTCTTATATCCTGGATACCACCAGTTCTGGACATTTGGGCAACTTCTCTTTTGACAGGAAGGGCAGAATCTAAAAGAACCTCCATATAATGGCACACACTATCTAGCCAGGCCTAGCCCCCTGTTTTGCTTCCCCGTTGCATTTTCTGGCTTTCCACAGTGCAGGTTTTCAGAGTTCTTCCATGTTTTACTAATTTTCTTTATGGACTGCAGTGACTAGGGACACTCCCCTTCTGCCCCCAAAAAGAGACTAAGTACTCTGTCTGCAGCTCTACAGCATGGCCCTGTGTCACAGGTTCTTGTCGTGAAGCTGCTGCTCAGAAAGAGAAATGTCATCTGGCAGCACCGCAAAGCTTCAGGCCATCACGCCACTGCTCCTGGCCTGGACAGTCTCTGATGCCAGCAGCCCTTGGCAGAGCTTCTAGATCTAGGCCCTGTTGTAATAGATGAGGACTGGAAGGGTAGGGGACAATTTCTAGCACCCTCTCTCTTCCAATAATTTTGTTTAGAAGGGGGTGGGGGAAAGTATTTGCCCATAGGTACTGTAGCTCAAATGCTCAGCCAGTGATTTTATAGGTCTTATTCAAAGTCCTTTTTTCTCTCCCACCCACACTCTACAAAGAAAATTTCTCTCCCAGATGCTTTTATAGCTCCGTGCACAGACAGCTTAGAGATTCACTTCCTTTTAATGAATGTTAATTTTTTTGCCTCTGCTCCTTTCCCTGACAAAGGGGAGTTTATGTAATCTAAGCTGGAATCAGGAAGAACCCCCCCAGTGTTGTCTCATCAGAGAAGTGGTACCTCCTTACCAACAGTCTGCATAGGATAATGTAACACATGATTTTGGAAGAGTCTGGCAATAGGAAAACAGTACTGGGAAAATCCAAACGTGAGAAGAGCCAGGTTCATGAATCAGTATTAACAATTAGCTAGAGAAGCCTTTCTCTTCCCCTTCTCTCAGGGATGACCATTTGAGGCCATCTTTTGAACCCAGATCTTGGATCAGAAAAATAAGAAGGCTCTTAGGACGAATTCTTTTCTGGCTGTAGTCCATCTATACTGCCATTTTTGTTCCCATGTATTTTGAGAGTGCGCGGGAAGCGAGAATTAAATAAAATCTGACATGGTAGTGCAGTTTCAACTCTCCCAGGAGAACCATTCGTTCTCTACAGTTATGGTCTTTATTGTCTATGGACAAGTTTTCTTACAGCTTTCTCCTCACATTTTTTTATTTGATGGGCATGGTTAGGATGGAGTTCTGCCTTTAGGCTGGAATGAGGAGAGTTCTGAGACACAATAAAATTGATGGATCTCTTTAAAGCAGTGTTTCCCAAAGTGGCCTGCAAAACCATTTTGAGAAACTTGCTAACTGGCCACTCTGGTTGGTTTATTTACCGGCTCCACAGCTACGGAGCCTTTCCACTCTCAGTGGCTCCAATTCTCTGTTTGCAGCCCAGGGGAGCCATGGGAAGCGGCGTGGGCCAGGCTGCTGCTGCTTCCCGCAGCTCCCCTTAGCTGCAAACAGCAAACTGCAGCCAATGAGACCCACCATGAAGTCGATAAACAAACACACTGGAGTGGCCAGTTAGCAGGTTTCTCAGAGTGGTTCTGCAGACCAGTTTGAAAAACACTGCTTTAAAGAGATCTTAATCATTTGGGATTTGTTTGGAGTGATCTCTCCAGTTGTTTTGGGGAAAACTGAGTTCACTATATTCGCCTGTGTTTCTCCTTGCCCCTCAGTGGCACAGCAATACTCTGCCCTGATGGACAGTTTCCATGTTATCCCTAAAATACTACCCTAATTTCATTTAAATCAGAATGCCCAGACTGTAAGCCTGGGTGTGGGGTGGGGGGGGAGGGGAGGGGAGGGAGAAGAGCTCTGGCACAAAGCTGTGATGCGTAGAGCCCGCAAGACCTACTTATTTAGAAAATTGGAATCCACATTCGTTCTCTCTGAGGATAAGAAAATCAAGGGACGCCAGCAGCTAAATTTTCTATCTACACTGATAAAACTGTTTATCTGAAGTATGCAATTGGCAGGCTTTCATTGGCCTTTGAACCTGGAAGGCTGATCTAGTTCACTTCCCAAGCAGAACAGGCGAGCAGCAGTAGCTGCAGCAGTAGCTGCAGAAGTGCAAATCTCCCACTTGGTGGTCTTTGCAAAAATGTTTTCAACATACTGCCTCTGCGCTTTCATCCTGAGACGTTGCCTATGGACAGTGTGCCCTTTGAGCATTCCTCATAGCTTGGTGGGCCCGCTTCCTGTCAAGGATGTTGGTGGGTTGGGAAGAAGAGGGGGAAGGTATGCTGTATCTAGTGAATTAATTTTCTTCGGTTGGTTTTTCTGCCTTTTGCTACCTTCTCTTCTGTGTCTTGGGGATGTGTTTACAATTTATATCAACTAAATGATTAGTCAATAAGAGAAGGTGCACTGTACTGGCTCGCGCTGCTCCAGGAGCTATGCCTGCTGTGGCTCTGCAGTTTAAATGTAGTAGGAGCCGGGCGTGCAGGCAGCCTGTCTACTACATTTAAACAGCAGAGATGCAGTGGGGGTAGGTCCCCTATTGGCGTGAGTTGAGACAGCTGCAGTGGTCCCAGATCATCATAAGGCAGCATTGAGCCAAGTTTGCTCTGTCCCAGCTTGCGCCCGGTCCAGCCGCCCCTGCTCATGGCCAGCCCAGATTGCCGTGACCAGGGGCTACTGCTGGAGCAGCCCCTGTTCGTGGTGGCCTGGGGTAGCTGCGGCTAGAGATTGCTTCACAGCAACCTTCTCTACCTTCCCCTCTCCCCCTGCTGCTGCCTCTAACAGAGGCAGCAGCGGAGGGTGGGGGGCACATGGCACCATGGAGACAGTGCTGGGGGGGAACTGGCTTTTAAGCTGACTCCCCCCAGGCCGGCTCCTGTTCCCCCCCTTGCAGCCACTGATAGAGAGGCAGTGGTGGAAGCAAGTAATCAACTACTCGACTACTCGCTTACATCCCTAGTACAAAACAGGCTTCTTACTAATAACTCTTTTTTCTTTGCCCTAGTTCTCCCACGAATACTCATCAGGTGCAGTTTTATTGTGGTACATGTTTATATATAGTTCTGGTAATACAATTAGTTTAGTTCTGGAAGCAAAAGCGGGGGAGGATCTAACTGGCTCGGCAACTAAGACTGAAGATTGTGATTGGTTGCTGATTTGCCTGTCAAGAGGAGAATGATATAATCATTGGTCCTGCTCTAGTGGATCTGTAGAACAGAGAGAAATCACTTAGTGTGAATATTCTCCTTTTCTCACTGGTCCCAGAACTCATGGGAGAGATCTTTTCGAAAGTACCTTCCGGTTCTCTCTGTTATTGGGAAAGTGGCACACTCCAAATAAGAACTCAAATGATGTGCTTAGAATAGGATTTGACTAGGGCTACAAAGCTTATTTAAATTTCCATATTTATCCTATAACACAAGTATCTCCTGAAAATAGTAGTGGCTTTAATTTTTGGTTTAATTAGTGTGTTATAATTTGTTTAGATTCTTTTTGTGTTGGCTTTAATATTGATTCATCAGATGAAATTCACTAGAAGCGGCTGGCTGCATCTTTTTGAAGTAACACCTGTCCTGTGCAATTCACAGCACAGCATTAGCATGACTGCAACACGGACCATAGTAACAACACAAAGCAAGGAAGAGATTAAGAAATGAAAGCAAAAGAGGGCTAGGGCTAAATTCAAATGTAAAATAGAGGGGGATTTGTTATATTGTTGCCCCTGTAAGTTCCCACTAGTTCCTATATAAACCTAAACATTTTTGACAGTAATTAAATAGGCAGCAATGAGACATAGCTAATGTTTTGTTATCTGTATGCATTTCAGGACTACAGTAGTAGCAGCTGCTGCGTTTTTGGATGCCTTTCAGAAAGTGGCTGACATGGCTACCAACACACGTGGTAAGCAGATGTGTCAATATTTAGTTTAACAGAATGCTGTGTGCAGTTTATACCATTTGTGGTAATAACCCCTTCCCCCCAACTTGTTACCATTGAGAGGCAGATCTGGTAGACATCTGTTTGATGGGTCCTAGTTTGAATATGCAGAATGAGTTGGTTTGGAAATATTTTTTTGAGAAATGGAGACCCGTAATTTAGATTTGTTTGACATAAATCATTTTGAATATTTCTTAATTGCTCTCTGAATTACATGCTAGTGATGAATATTTTAATTGCAGATATATTGAAATCTGTGTTCGTTCTCACACTGACATTTTTATCCCATAAATAAGTTTAAAAGAGATGTAAAGCCAGATCCTCAGCTGTTGGTAATCAGTGTAGGTTCACTAAAGACAATGGAACTGTGCTGACTTGTATCAACGGAGGATATGGCCTGTAGTTTTTGTTTGTTTGTTTCTTTGTTTTTAAGCCCTGGTTTCTGGACATTTGAAGAAATTGCCTGTCCCTTCATTTTAGAAGAATTTTCCTTTATTCCCACACCCCTTCTATACTCTATAATTTTTCCTTAATCTCATAATTAGGGTCCAAAACTGGTTCACCTTGCCTCTCGCAGGAAATGAGGGATATCCAACTTCATATGGGTTGACTGTACAAATTTGTCCAGGAGTAGACAATTATAAACAGTGCAGCTTACAATGCTGCCAGACCGCTGGGTGAATGGGGGAGCAAAAGGCTGCTTGTCTGTGGTGTGCTAGATGAAAACTGACCAAGGCCACAAGAGTTCTCATGTCCCTTCAGGGCAGGGTTATCTCCATGGCTGCCCGGTCCAAAAGGGCTCTGTTGTTGAAGAGCTATTCCAAAGTGAATATACTTTATCAAATTGTTCATAGCTTCTGTCTTTGGGGTTTTTTTTGGTTTGGTCCTAGTAAATCTGTGCTAGTTTCTAACTTGTAGCAGCACTGCCTCCTTAATGAAGAGAAGTATAAAGTCTAATTAGCAATGTGCTAACTATCTAAGCCACACTTCTGAGAGCAGTAGTAGCAACTTCAGCAAGTGTTAAGGACACTATGTGATAACTTTGAGAAACCAGATATTTGTTTTTAAAAGCTAATATTTGCATTCTGCTAAGCTTAGATGAAGGAATGTCTTATCTCCTGTATGGTGATATTCAGGGCTTGACGAGCGGCGGTGAGCTCCGCTCGCCAGCTGCGCGGTTTGGCACGCTGCACATGTGCTGATTGCATTGCGGCACCGTGCTGGCTTAAAATCTACTTGCCTCGGGTGAGTAGATTGACTAATTTGTTGAGCCCTGGTGATATTAATACATACAGTCTCAGAACTGTTATTCATGCTTAAATTTGACACTTTACGAATGGGCCTTAACAAAGATGCTAACTACCTTACCCATTACAAAGATAACTTCCCCAATTATCACCCCTAATATCATTATCTCATAGACACTAACCACCCCCCTGTTCTAAAATTTGATTTATCAATTTTATATGTGTTCACTTTTTTTTTTTATTGTATCCCTTTAGTATGTATGGTCATGCCAATTTTCTTCCACAATTTGATCTGAGGAAGTGGGTCTGGCCCATGAAAGCTCATCACCTAATAAACCATCTTGTTAGTCTTTAAAGTGCTACATAGTCGTGTATTTTGTTTTAATATAACTCCTTGTAGCGTTTGTTGTGTAGACGGAATGAAATTCCGGTAAAGTCAGTAGTAAAACTGACTATGTCTTCACTGAGGTCAGGGTTTCATTCAACATGTTCATAAAAGTAAGTTTTTCAGGCTTTATCTACACTTAATTTAAAGCGTAGCCATGGCAGCACTTCAGACTGAAAGTGTGGCCACAGCAGGAGCACTGGGAGAGAGGTCTCCCAGCACTCTGTATAATCCACCTCCAGGAGGGGTGTAACTAACAGTGAGTGCTATAGCTTGGTTCACACTTGCGTTTTTACAGAGCTGTAACTTGCTGTGCTCTGTGTTTTTACACCCCTGAGCCAGAAATTTACAGTGCTGTGAAGTGCCAGTATAGACTTGGCTTAAGTGAAATCTGGCTTAAAAATATTGATTTCTCCCCCCCCCCCCCACACCACCCCTATTTTGTGATTTGGGGATCATTGCCTGCTTGTGGTTTTGCCTCTGCAGGAATTGTTAATTTGATATGTGGGATTTAAGACAATACTGTACTAAAGTTGCCTTTTTTGTTTCTGCATATTTTATCCTTTATAAATTGTATATATATTTTTTTTAGTCTCTGGTGGTTGCTGATGGTATAGATTATACCTAATTCAGCAAAAACAAGGGTAGTTTATAAACATTTTTGCCCCATTTGTTTACATTAACTGAAGTTAGCAAAGTTTGATTTTATGTTTTAAATATGTGAAGAGTGTGTATATATAATGTTAATTTGTATGCAAATGTTTGGGGTAAACTATAAAGAGGAAATATGCATGAATCTTGTGTAACACTTGACAGAAGGTTTAGCAACTTGGCACGCTGTGAATTGTAGGTATACGTTGTCTTATTGTATGAACAAATACTTGTTTGGTAGCTTTAAATAAAAATGCTGATCCACCTGCCTATTTCAGAGACCGCATTATTCCCTAATGGGAAGTAATGTGATTAAATTGTTGTAAAGCTGTGCACTTTTTTTTTTTTTAATCTCTTACTGTTTTACTGGAAGTGTCGTGTTATTTTAAGGCCCAGTGTTCTAGCTGATGAAAGCATTTTATCACAGTCAGCCAGCAGTAGCCCTCTCTGGCTACTCGTCCATCTGTTTGCATCAGCCTTTGTTTCAGAGGGAAGAAAGATGGTATGTATGTCTAATATATAAATATTTCCATACATACTCACGTATACAGAGGAAAACCTAATACCTTTTCAAAAACCTGAGGATGATCGGCAGTAGGTAGTTTTTCGCTTCATTTCCATGAAGTATAGCACTGAATCAAGACTTTTCTTGTTCCTGCTAACTTTGGGATGGCAGATCTCAAGTATCATCAAAAGTCCTGTCAATTCCCTCCCTATCTACCTATCTCAGTTGTTTTCAAACTTCATTGCACTATGACCCTCTTCTGATAACAAAAATTACTACATGACCTGAGGAATGCCTGCACCTTCCTGATACCCTAGGTGGGGGGCAAAAGTTTGCCATCAACCCCAGGTGAAGGGGAGTAGGGTTGTAACCTGAGCCCTGCACCCCAAGTCTAAAGCGGAAGCCCCACTGACAAAGTTGAAGCCTTTGGGCTTCAGCTATGAACCAGGCAGTGGGGATCATTCTTTGGTTTTGGCCCTGAAAGGTTGGTCTCTGTTTTTGGACCTATGCCCCAGCAAGTCTAACACCAGCCTTGGTGACCCCATTAAAATGGGGTTGTGATCCACTTAGGGGTCCTGACCCACAGTTTAAGAACTGCTGGTCTCCCTTGGCTGCTTGCCTTCTCTTTACTTTAGCTTTGCAGGTTTTGCTTGTTGCACAGTTTTTATATTCATATTGGGACTGGAGTGTTTGAGGTGGAGAGTTCTAGTGGGAGCCTGTAAAATAGTGGAATCGCAGGGCAGAGTGCGTCAGTACACAGTACTGGGCCATACCATCACTCCTCACTTGCTGCCTTTTAGAGTACAAAGACCTACTGAGTGTGAAGTGATGCATTGCGGTTGTACTGTGTTGGTATATCAAAACAATAGCTCATAGTGGCATGAGCTGCTCTGTTCATTTTTTGGGGGGGGAGGAGGGAGAGAGGTGCTAACTTGTAAGGTTTTTGATACTGATGATGCTTACACCTGACTTGTGAGGAGAAACGTTCAGCTGTTAAATGAACCGACTAATGAAAGAACATTGTCCACCTTGCAGGTGCAATAAAAGTCGTGTGTTGGAATGAATTGTTATATTT
This sequence comes from Apalone spinifera, assembly GCA_030068395.1. Taxonomy (NCBI): domain Eukaryota; kingdom Metazoa; phylum Chordata; order Testudines; family Trionychidae; genus Apalone; species Apalone spinifera. The sequence goes on from CM057846.1 coordinate 17,057,853, forward strand.
ATGCTCCGGATACAGAATATGCTTAAAAGCATGAGAACTCAAGTAGTAGAACACTGTATTGTATGGCAGATTTATGTCATTTTAAGGAGGTGGTGTAGTCTGGTGGCTTAACCACAGGCAGGGAGCCAAGTACACCATATTCTGAGCTCCATCTCTGAAACTGATACGGAGTGGCCTTCCTAAGGCCATTGGGCTTGTGTAGCCTAGGATAAAAGGTACATTTAAAGGGTGCTGGATAAATTGGTTCAACTATGCATTTTAAATATTTACAATTTAGTCTTGTCTAGATGCACTGGTTGTGGGATCATTCTGGGAGGAGTGCTGAGTGCCCCCAACTCCTACTGACTTCAGTAGGAATGGATTGTCTTAAACTCCCAGGCTCAGGCCCCTCTCCCTTCTTCTCCCCAGCCATACCAGAAGAGAATTTTTACCCAGAGTTTATGGGAAGATTAGTTAATGTGTAAAACCTATGGCCCCAGTTCAGCACGATACTAGCATCTAATTTAAAGCGTGTGAATTGTCCCACTGAAAGAGTGGGTGAAAGTTATTTTGTCATCACAGTTTAAAAAAACAAACATTATACAGTATAAGCACCGAGTGCCCTGAGTGATTAAATATGCAATAAAATAACAGTAAATAGTAATATATTGAGTATCATGTATCAGAGGGGTAGTCATGTTAGTCTGGATCTGCAAAAGCAACAAGGAGTCCT
>CM057846.1:17060716-17080396 GCA_030068395.1 Apalone spinifera
TATTAATTTGTGTGATGGGGTAGCAGCACCCTGCACTGCCGAGCGTGGCGACGCAGCCCTCTTGGGAGAGATTCCGCTGCGGCACCTTCTCTGCTGGGCATGTTCCCAGGCGGTGGGGCTAGATCTGGCGGGTGCTAAGACCCCGGGAGAAGGCCAAGCGCTGTGTGCACTGACGCAGAATACCCGGCGCCGGACACAGCTGGGGGAGCCAGCGCCGGCTGATAAAGCGGCCAGGAGGGGGGGCAGAACAAGCCGCTGAACAGGTAGGGCCAGAGACACGATTTATTTGCATATTCATCATTTGCTTAATGAATATGCAAATAAATGTTGCTGGTCCTCCAAAAGCTTGTGAATGGGTTTACTGGTCCCCAGTATCAAAAAGATTGGGAACCACTGGTTTAATTATACAGTAACTCCGAGAGCTCTTCTGAGGACATTCTAATTCAGTATATGATGATGCAACTCAGAAGCCTTGTTTCAACTTGACATGCCCTGCAAGGAATTCACATTCCTTTGCCAAGAACAATACAATATACTTGAAAATGTCAGCTCTCAGTCCCCTTCATTCTACAGCAGTTTGTGAGGAGTGAAAAATGAGATTCAGATTAGAATGCTAGTGAGATGCGTCTCAGAAATGGTGTCCTGATGGTGGGATAGGATTTGGTATTAGAGGTGTCAATGTTCTTGAGGAGTAGCAATGACCCTTAAGGTATGTCTGTGTTGCAGCTGAGAGCTTGCCTGTCAGGCCAGGTAGACACACACATTTCCTCTGCACAAATTAATGTGCTAAAAATAGCAGTGTGGATGTTGTGGGGTGGGTGATAGCATGGGTTGGATGCTAAATACAAGCCCACCTACTCCCAGGATCAGAGCTTAGCTAGTTAATCTATGTCTCTGCCCATGCTGTGATGTTCCCAATGCTGTCTTCCAGCTGCAATGCAGACCTACTTCCAGGGACCCATGGTGCATACTCTAGTTGCTAGCCAGTGCTGAAATGTTGTGCAGCATTTACTTGCTATTATTAAATGTGATGGATAGATTATAGTTAACATGGGTATGCCTATCTGTGTTCAATCACACCTTTTCTTTAGAGCATAAACTTTGAACCAGCTATATAGATGGGCACAGAAAAAAAATGTAATTTTCCCAAAAAACTTGCCCCTGTTTTTGCCCGGCTCTCCGGTAGTCTCTCCAATGACTGGAGAGCTAGCATAAATGATGACATCACAAGAACCGTGGGAGTAAAAGTAGAGCTAATGAGGGGGAGAGGATTTAGTCATTTTTTCATTAACATCTATTTAACTTTGGTGATATTAGAATAAAGAAAACCTTTGTTTTAAAGATGGACCTTCCAAAAAGGGCCTAGAACTTAAAACAAACATCCCTGTCCTTCCTAGCTACTCTTAAATAAAACCCTGGGATGATCAGACTTTAAACACATCATATTCGTAAGATATAAATCAAGCAGGAGAAAAAGCAATATTTATTTTTTTCAGGCTACCAGTGCATGCAATAGAGGGAATAAAAAATCCTTTGTGGGTATTTTAAAAATATTTAATACAGTACATAATTGAATATATATTTACATACAATCTGTGTTCTGTAGTAGCAACTCATGTATTACTTAATTATTATTAATATTATTTTTAATACTAAATCCGCAGAATTAAAAAAACACATAGTGAAGGCAGTGTCCTTGTCTCTTCATCTCACTTTCCTTGGGCATAGATAGAGTGCAGGGTTAAAGACACTGAGCTGCATACCTATCTTGCGCTCTGTGATACTCATCAGTATGGGGTAAGAATGGAATGGGTAAGACCTGAGTCTTGTCTTTTGGATGTCGTTTAACCTTAAATCCATAAATACAAGAGATTTAATGCTATGTTATAATTTTCTCTTGATTATAGTTAGTTTTTTCATGTGTGTATTTTTCCTTAAAGTCAAGTCTAAAGCTATCTTGGGATTCAAGCAATCAAAATTAGTGCTACCTTGCTACTTCACACTGAAGGGAAATTGCCAGTTTGATAGATAAAATAATCACTATGGCAACCCACATGGCCACCTAGTCCATGGTGCTTTGTACAATATGGTGTATAAATAGATGATGTCTGTTTCCCTAAATTGAAGTGTGGGGTTTTTTTTTTATGAAGCTGTCTGTCTTTTCAAAAGAGATTGAAATGCAGTCAAGAAATGGGTTAGCCTGCTGCAGCGATTTGTATTCAGGAAGCAGAAATGAATACATTTAATTGCAGGGGTTTGTTATTTTAAAAGAATCCCTTGAACGTTTGGGAGGCGGTGCAAAGAAGAATCCACAGATGTATACTAAGGAAGAGCTTGACACCCTTCCTGATTAAAAATGTAAATCTATTCAACAACACAGAGTCAGAAACCTTGTTGGTAGAGGTAGAGGAAGAGTGAGCATTAGGTATGCACTGCAATTTAATCAATAGCAGCAGCAGTATTTCTGATGTACTTATTTTTAATACTCTTAGCACTGTAGTATCTGAGGCCCTGATGAATATAGATGGGCTCCTGTGTCCATGTGGTGCCCCTTTAACTTTATTGGACTCCATGTAAGTACAGGCATCTACCCACATATTGTTCCTTCAAGGACTGGAAACAAAATGTCTCTTCTTTGTTTTTTGTGTTTTTTTTAATTGGTCTTGAGTTACAAGTGTTAAAATGATGGAATTGGAATGTTAAAACCTTTACAAATCCAACTTCTTGGGGAGCTGTGAAGATGTATTTCATTTTGCTCATTTATTGGACGAAGAGAGTGCGATAGAATGACTTTTTAAATAGGCGGCTGATGTTATGGTTTGTGGTTGCTTCTTAATACAGCCCATCTTCCTATGGTTGGAAATCCCCTTTCAGTCTAATTGTCATGTTGTGATAAATTGGTAGTTGGTGCATAACCATACTTCTGTAGTAACCACAACAAAAGAGCTTTTTTCCCCTCAGTGAATCTGTTGGTTAGCAACAGTTGCCAAAGAGATGTTTCCGTTGTAGTTTACCAATATTTGTTTTATTTTAATCTGTTTGTCATGAAGCAGCTATAGGAAAAATAAGTATAAGATAATTAGAATTGAGTAGCTCACCTTTTATTTAACATAGGTTCATAGTGGTGACCGAGAAGATGTTGCCCAAATAAAATTACTATATAGGCAGTTCCCTTTCCACTTCCCATCTGAAACATGCTGAGGCCACCTCTCGAGAAGAAAGGCATTTGAGTCTCTACATGCCACTCTCTTTGGCCTCTCTGGGTATGTTTATGCTGCATGTAAATACCTGAGACTGGCCTGTGTCAAGTGGCACAGGCTTTGTGGGTTCAGTCAAAGGGTCTGTTTAATGTCAGTATAGGGATTTGGATTTGGGAGGGTGGGAAAGTCATAGATTCATAGAATCTTTGGGTTGGAAGAGACCTCAGGAGGTCATTGAGTCCAATCCTCTGCTAAAAGCAGGACCAATCCCAACTAAATCATCCCACCCAGGGCTTTGTCATGCCAGGACTTAAAAACCTCTAGGGATGGATATTCCATCACCTCCCTAGGCAACCCATTCCAGTGCTTCATCACCTTCCTAGTGAAATAGTATTTTCTAATATCCAACCTAGACCTTCCTCCCTGCAACTTGAGACCATTGCTCATAGGCTGTTCTCTGTGGTGACAGATGATAGAACTTCTCCATTATCTTTTGAACAATCTGCCATTTCAGGTAGGAAGGCTTCTATCAAGTTCCCCTTCACTAGTCTCTTCTGTAGACTAACTATACCCAAATCCCTCAGCCTCTCCTCATAAATCATGTGCTCCCTAATAATTTTTGTTGCCCTCTGCTGGATTCTCTCCAATGTGTCCACATCCTTTCTGTAATGCGCTGCCCAGAATTGGACACAGTACTCCTAATGCACCCTATTATGCCATTAGCCTTCTCGGCTACAAGGGCACACTGTTGACTCATATCCAGCTTCTTATCCACTGTCATCCTCAGAGCCCAGATTGAATCCCTAGCCGACGCCTCTACACTGCAATTAAACAGCCCTTTGGTCCAAGCCCTGCCAGCTTGAATCAGCTGGCTCTGGCCTCCAGTGGCTGTCTAATCGCAGTGCAGATGTCACCTCACCTGAGATTGAGTGTGACAGCTGGGATGATAGCTTTAGTGAACACGGGAATGTGGCCACCAGAAGTAGGATTAGCAATGTCAACTTGCTTCTTGCGAATCACCTCATCTCTGTGCTGGCAACTTCATATTGCTGTGCATCAATCCATGCAGGATTCAGACCCCTGACCCTCTCTTTATTCCTTTACATGAGATTTGAGTGATGGGCACATTATAAAGATGCACACTTTAGACTGGAATACAGATTTCTCTTTAGTTAGTCCTCTTAGACACAATTCTATTTCTGACAACATAAAGGATGCAAGCAAATATGAGATTACAAGCTTTGGAAGTAGAAAGTTGAGAATTGCACATCCAGAACAATAGAGCTCTGTTTAATCGTTGAACAAAAGACCCTATGGCATTTGCATTATCTAGCAGGCTTCCCCCCCTCTGTGATATATTTTCTTTCTCTCTCAGAAGGATGCTTGAGTACTGTTTCTGATGTTATTTTAATTATTCCCTGGAGGCTAAACTCTTCCATTTTAATTCTTATGCAACCCTGGATGCAAAGGTATCAGCAATTTCAGTTGTGTAGTTTTGCTCTGTGTGTGTATATACCCAAACTAGTTAGAGTTGTTCTCATTGCCAGGCAGTTTGCTTAGTGATATGATTCATCGCACATTTGTATACGTGCTGCTCAGAGGAAGGTTATACATTTGTATAATAATAATGAGGTCTTGCTTAAAATAGATCTGCTTCCTGTATTTTCTTTTCTGTTTGCTTGTGAGTTGTTGGGTGTTGCTAGCATAATTATTTGCTCTGTTGCATGCCTCAGTTTGTTTTAAAATGAGGCATCTCCGGGAGCTACAGCCTAAACAGTTTTTTGGTTTTGTTTTGTCAAATGTTGAGGTAGAATATCCTCTGTAGGCAGAATTCAGAGCCCCTTGAGAGAGAGAGAAGCCCTTTTGGTTGTTAGTGTGTACTAGAAAACTAGTAGTGGCCTAGGACAAATGACTTATTGTTCTGTGCCCCTCCCCCTCCACACTCTTAGTTAATGAAGTCCAACCTGTAAAACTGCATGAATGGTGAAACAGTGGGGTCATCCTGCTGTTTCAATTCAGTGTTAGAAACTCTCTTATCTTCTCATTTTATGGAAAGAGCGGGTGTAAAAAGGCAAATTTTTGTTGTGAATAATCCTCCCCCCTCCCCAACATCCTCTACAGATTGTTTCTTTTGGCTGTTAGCAAGGAAGTTCTGGTTCAAAAATAACCCAGTCTCAGTGAATGTTTGGCTTACATTCAGTTAAATCCTCATTGTATTGGATACTTTTTGCTGTTGTCTTGCTAGGTCTGGTGCAGAAGAAGGAGCACGTTTATTTTTCTCATAGACCCTGATGGAAAAAATGTTGCCATTTTGCAGCAGCGGCCTTAGCACAGGTTGCAGATAACATGTGAAAAATAATAGGGAGTGTGGGGGGGACATTCTGTTGTATTGCAGTGTAGTAGAATCATGGGATAATTGTGTGGGGTGGTTCTGTTTGCTATGCCAGGGTTTACAATTACTATGCAACTCTGCCTTTCTGAAACATTTACTGCTACGTAAAATTGAAATCTGCATTATCCCCCGCTGTGAGCGCCTGGCCTAGGGACTGGTTACTATAGTAACTAATATCGAGGAGCTGCCTGGAACTTTTCTTCGGAATGGCATAAGAGCATATTTCACAGTTCCATGCAATCCTGTTCAAATGTTTGATTACAGCCAAAAAGATACAGAATGTGTCTCTTTTTGCCTGCCACTGAAGCGCATGCACCTCAACTGTGTATTGTGATCTGAAAATGGACGTTCTGCAGACTGAGTGCCAGCATCCAAGGTGGACAGCTTGTGGGTTTGGGATGATGCCAAAAGAGCCATAGATTTGAAGTATACAGTGAAAATTGAAGGCAGAGCAAAATATTCTTATGTTCTGGGCATCATTTCAACCCATCTCAAAGTGAAATGCAAGGCTAGGAATGGGTGTCAGTTCTCCACAAAGTAACAGCTGTCACAAAACTATTTATCTCATATTGAAACCGAGCTGGATTCTGTTTTGCTGTGCGGAGTAAATAACTTTGCTAACAAAGTTCCATTTGCACGGCCAGAGTCTGCTTCCATTTACACTTGTGCAATTTTAAATGTTAATGGAGTTGCATAAGTGTCGGTGAGAGTAGAATGAAAAAGACCAGAACAAAGGTGACTTTCACAATCCCAGTTTTGTGGTGCCGGTAGTCTGGAAAATATCGTGGTTCTTACTGAAAATATATGGTGTGGTCCGAGACATGAACATCTAATTGTATACTTTGTCTTTTCAGACTACCTTTTTGTGAGATGGAGAATACAACATAGAAATAGTTACCTGCAGTAGAATAGCAATCCCGGAGCAGAGAATATTGCATACAGTCAGAAAAATGCTTCAGTGAAGAGGGTATTCCCAATACAAAATGGTACCTGGAATGTGAACACTTTCCCAGAATGTTGTGAATTAAAGTCAAAAGTGATCTTATTGCCAGCCAAGTTTAGAGCATCAGCAACATAGTCTGAGGTGTGAATGTGTATTTTTATATATAATTGAAAGTGACTGGAATATATTTGAAAATAAAAATTTGGATAATCACACATTTTAGAATAAGATTTCAGATATCCTGAATATATAATTGATCATAGAATAATAGGTTTGGAAGACACCTCATGAGGTCATCAAGTCCAACCCCTGCCCAAAGCAGGACCAACCCCAACTAAGTCATCCCAGCCTGGATGTATTTTATGTTATCCATAATCCTAAATATTAACCTGTCTGTTCACATGAATCCACTGGTTTAGTGCGGTTATGATTCTGTGTATTTTGGACAACAATGAAATGTTTCCAGGTAACTTGTTCGTGCCATCTCTCAAAAGGAGGTTGTGCCAGAACTGAATATCATGTGTTGGTTGATATGGTTGAAAAACTCTGTTAATCTGCATGACTCATAGTAGTGCAGAGATAGTCTCCTCTCAGTACCCATTTACTAGGAAGCAAAGCTGAATGCTGTAGTGAGGTTTCATATTACTAAAATTTCATTATTTTTACATATCATACTCCCTACAAGTCTAGTACACTATGAATTATTATAAATAAGTTAAAGCTGAAGAGTCTTTGATAAATAGATGAACAAAGCACGTATTATGGAGGATTATCCCTTTTTAAATTGTGGTTCCCATAGCCCCTAATTTGCAAAATTCATTATAGATCAATTATAACTGTGTTTCTCCGGTTTCAGGATGCACATTTGTTTGTGCTATATTTGTTATCCTATGTACATGCTAGACCAGCAATTCTCAAATACTAGGGCCTCCCCAGAGAGGCACAGGAATGTATGAAGGAGGGTGCAAGGTGGGAGGGAGGGGGGGTATTTATTAAAGAGCTCTGGCTGTCAGTCTTGGGTGGTTGGGCTTGTTCAGAAGGGCCATGCACGCCTGGGAAGTAAGGACAAAAGGAACAGCTGGAGGCCTGCCACCTGGGCTCCTTTTCTCCCCCATCATTCCATCACTGGGAGACAGCCCAGGCTCAGTCTCTCCTTCAACCCCACTCATCCCCTGGCCTGGAGGTAGTGGGGCTCTGGCTGTCAGCCCTGGGGTGGCAGCAGTGGCTCAGAAGTAAGGGTGGCAATGGATTGTTCAGACTACTGTGAAAAGTGACATTGATGAATATCACTTTTTGCATTGCCACCTTTACCTGTGTGGTGCTGTTGATGTGGCACTGTCGTCAGACCTGGGTTCCTGGACAGCAGCTGCTGCTTTCCTCTCTGCCTTTACTGCTGGGCATCTGGCTAGCAATCGCTGCTCTCCACTGTGCCTTCAGAGCTGTGTGGGTGTATATAATACTTTTTTGTGTGTGAATGTGAGTGTGAGGATTATAGACACAAAGTGGGAGGGGACCTGATAAAATAAGTTGAGAACCACTGCGCTAGATGAAGAGTTGCTAAGTGTGGGCTTCAGACATGCTGGTTCAGAGGTAAAGAGTTCACATGTTGTACTTCTATACCTTTGCATCCAGGAGACTGAGTAAGGACTGTAATCAGGAATGGTATGAGTGGCTTGCCCCTAGAGACTGGTGGGCTTGAGTGTAGCCAATCCTGATTATTAGGTCCATTTCATGATTACGGGATTTTAAAAAAATCATAAAAATTCAGCTATTTAAATCTGAAATTTCACAGGGCTATAATTGTAAGGGTAGTGGCCCAACAAGGAATTGTGTGTGGGTTTCACAAGGTTATAGTAGGGCAGGTTGTGATAATGCTACTTTTACTTCTGTGCTGCTGCTGGTGGCGTTGTTCACCTGGCCAGGAGCCTCTGCTCTCTAGCTACCCAACTCTGAAGACAGCACAGAAGTAAAGGTCAGGCATTCCTGAGTTGGTTTAGGTGTCTCTTTATAAAGGGCAGCAGCTGACTACAGTGGAGGAGGAAGCTTAGGAAACTGCAGGAAGTCAAAGACTTCTGCAGGAAAGACCCTCATACCAGAAAATCTGGAAGCTAGAGCCATAATCCTGAGGGTGCAGCCAGTTAGGGTCTGGAAATGGCTTTCCAAAAGAGGAAGGGCCTCAGGCAGGAAGACCTAAAAGCAGGGTGAATTGGCTCCAACCAGATTTCCCTACAGAGACTACAGGCAGGAAACACCTGGGAGTGACCTATCAAGAGTAAAACTGATGGACTGTGTTTTGGAACTTTGTTTATGTGAATAGATTCGGACTCCTGAAAAGGCTTAGAGAATGGACAGAAAGTGTAAAAAGCTCTTTGAATAGGGGAAACTGATGAGGATTGCCTGCAAAGTTACCCTAGCCTGTAGTGGACACATGGGAGGCAGCTTGTGTGTTAGTACAATATAATTTTCAAAGCGGGAGTAAGGGGGTGGAGGATGTTTTAAAATAAGTAGAGTGATGCTGAAACCCTTTCTTGTGAGTAAATGATGCAAGTAGAGCAGAGTTCATAGCACTGTAATATGACTTGAAATTTCATGCACAGCATATGTACACAGTAACCTGCTCTGGAAATTGAGGGAAGAGGGTTGTTTCGAAGCAGTTGTTGCCTTATCAGAACAAAGCTTGCGTTTTCAAGCATGGTACCAGTGTGCATACACTTGCTTACTGTAGAAGTTGAATGGGGGGGGGGGTGTATGTGTGCTATAAGAAAATGTATCTGCCTGTCCTGCGTGCAGCCAGGGGATATTGGACAGAGCTGGCAGGAAACTCTCTAGCATTTCCATTGTTCATGGAAGGACTGATTCATTTAGGTTAAAGTAGGAAAACCTTTCACCTCAATACGTGGATTCTCTGATACAGTAATGCTCAGAGTGCATCATCAAAAAAGCCAAGCTTCAAAACCTAACTTGTAATGCCACCTTTTGTATGGGAAATATTCAAACTTGACTTTCAAAATTGGCCTCCATTTTTGTGTATAGTTTTACAGATACAATAATAATACACACATTTTTGTTGGTGTCTAATTGGCCAGACATTTAACTTGGCAGAGGAATTATACTTGTAAAAATATGAGGAGTACCTTGAAAATTGGGCCCTACAATTGTTCCTAGGTAGTGTAGTTTCATTGTTTAAAGAATGCCGTCAAACTTTAGGAAATCTGTTGTAGAAAAGAGGTGCTATTAACATCATGTTTCACAATTATTTCCTCTAATATGTAAATATTTCCCTTTTTAAATAAAGAGTATTCCCTGTGTAGAAAGCTTTCCCATGACCAATGGGAGGGAACATTAAATATTAACTCTGTAGTTTTAAGTTGCATGGAAATTAAATGGGGCAAGTCAGTTCCATTTACCTTTGCTTCCAGGAGCTAGAAAGTGAAAAGGTTGAAAGGACATGATGAAAATATGAACATTTTCCTTAGCTGCTTCACATAGTGGCGTGCTGTGTAACAGACAACAACTTAGCGAGGGAGATATGTTGATTAAATATATATTTTTAAATCGCATGCCAACCATATCTGATAGCAGAACATCTGTTGATATAATTACATTAATTTCTAGTTAAGGGTATTTCAGGTCTGTCTCAAAAGGGGAAAGAGTTGAACAAAATGATTGAATGCTTTGTAAGCTAAGACGGTATCTTCTTCCTTTTGCGTAGAGGAGTGAACTTACGGAATTAAACACAGGGCTGGGTGTCAGGAACTTCTGAATTCTAATCCCATCTTGGACCCCTCTCTCTCTCTCTCTAACTTAACTGATTAGAGTGGTTCCTCCTGGCCTTAAAATCTATTAACTCTGGGTAGGGAGGTAAAATCCTGTTTAATTGATAAACTGGTTAAACATAATGTTTAACTGGTTAACCAATTAAAGGGCGGGGCACTCGCCCTGCCCACCACGACTGGACTAGAATGCCCCTATCTGTGGAGCACCCAGGCTGGGCCCACAGTGGATAGGGGCTGCTCCAGCCAGGCTGGAGTGCCCCTTCTCATGGTGGGCCCTGCGTGCTGTTTTTCTGTCCTTAGTCTGCATCTGTGGGTGTCTACCTTGTTTTAGAAGCAGAAACATCATATGGTAAGAAGCAGCATTATCAATATATTTGCTTTAAACTAGACGACACATAAATATACAATCTGCAAAATAATCCATTTGTTACTGGTCATGTTTGTGAAAAGCAAGGTGCTTTGGACCCTCATTGGTCTAGCTTTGGATATTAGGACTGTCTATATGTAGTCGTCTATACAGTTAACTGATGAGCTTAATTAACTGATAACCAACTTAAAAGCTGGTTTTCCTCCTAGCACCGGCTCTGCAGTGCTGCCTATCCTTCCCTTTCCACGGACAGAGGCTGCTACTAGGGATGCAATAGTGTAGTTGATTAACCAATAAGCAAAAGCTTATAGGTTGATGCTATAGACTACATACATTTGCCCCCCACCCCGCCAGTACTTTTTTTTTTTTTTTTAAAGCAGGCTGGCCAGCAGCCAGGCTCAGTCCTGGCTTGCACTGGGTCTGCATTTAAAGTGTATTAGGAGCCAGGTGGACAGGCAGCTGGCTCAGTTCTAGCTCATGCTGGGTCCGGGAGCTCAGACTCCTCCCCACCTCAGGCAGGGGCTGCCCAGGGATTATAGAATTATTCACATTTGAATATCTGTGAGGTTAATCGACTATTCAATTAACTGATATTTAACATCCCTAGCTGCTATGTAGCCCACAGAGTAGCCTATGTCTGTGGTGAGCCTGGGCCGCAACAGCCCCTGTCCGCAGTGGGTCTGAGCTCCCTGTGGACGGAAGCTGCTACGTGGAACCAGCCTCTGTCCACTGCCACCCTGGGCGCTGTGGTCAGAGACTGCTTTGCGGCAGCCTCCTCCCCCCCGGCAGCAGCTTCTGTCCACAGGGAGCTTGGACCCCTGCAGACAGGAGCTGCTGCTGCCGCTACCCCACACTACTGCATCTGTATGAGAGGCAGCAGCATGGGGAGCTGGTTTTTAAACTGGCTCCCCTTGCTGACCGGCTCCTGCCTGCCACCCTGTGCTGCTGCTGCCTCTTATACAGAAGCAACAGTGTGAGGTTGCAGGGGGCTCCCCGGGAGTGGGGCCAGAGCGCGCTGGCTGCCAGCCCCGCACCGCAGGGACTATCGAATAGTGGTGTAACCCAGCGTTTCTCAAACTGTGGATCGCGACCCCCCCAGAGGGGGGTTGTGAGCAACTTAGGGGGGGGGTCACAGCTGGATTCGGTTTTTCACTTGTGACGCCTTTCCCCCGGGCTGCGAAGAGCGGCAGGGTGGTGGAAGGCAGCCACCAGCAAGCCGGGGCCACGGGACTCCAGTAGCGCGGCTCAGCTGCAGGAGGAGGCCAGGCTGCAGGAGAACGAGGCCAGTGCTGGCACAGGAGCAGACTCGTGAGGGGCCGGTTGGGGCACGGTTGCCGGGTGACCGAATGCTTCCCCAGCTGGGAGAGGGTGGGGTCCCTCAGGCAGCAGGCTGGGGGACTGGGTCGGGGATGCCCGGAGGTAAATAAGGGCACGTGGGGGTCAGAGGAGGAGGCGGAAGGAAGGGAGGGAGAAGGAGCGGAAAAGAGGCACAGAGGAGAAAGAGATGGGGGGGGGGGAGGAGAAGGGCGTTGAGGACCGCAAATGCCTTGAAGGAACCCCAGGAGGGCAAGGAGTCTGAGAGAGGGGGAGGAAGTGACCCAGAGCAGTGAGGGTGTGGAGGGGGAAGTCACACACATTTTAGCATTTTAGGGGGTCGTAGAAAGTTTGAGTACCCCTAGTGTAATCAATAAGAATTCATGTGGTTATATGACTATTCAATTACTTGGTATCTAACATCCCTACTGGATATTGGGGTTAGGGATAGCTATAAGTAAGTGCACCAGAGTCTTGAGCTGTAATAAGCCCAGGTGTTATGCCTAGTAGAGGCAGACCTTTCTGATCGATAGCCAAATCTATTTTGCTGTGTAAAGCAGGTGTAAAACTAGACAACTTTGAAAGCCTTGTTAATGTTACTCTTCCCTATCTTAGTTCCTTTCTCTCCAGGTTTTTATTACAAGATACTAATGAAAACAATATGCTCAGACCCTGAAACTTCCGTTCAATAAATGTAAAGAACACTTAAATTCCTCTTAATTTACCTCCTTTTTAGTACTCCCGTTTATTTTTTTAGATTTCATTTCGGCAGCTAAAGATGTTATCTCTTATTAATGACATTTAAGGAAAAAAACCCCAGTCTATAGGGAGTCTGGTTTCTTGAGATTTTTTGAGAAATCTCAAATTACTTTTAACTAAGATGAAAACCTTTTAATGTTGTTTTTTATTTATAAGATATAGACCTGCTCATGCTGACAGGAGAGTGGGAGTAGCATTGTTTTGGCAGGAACATAAGGGACTGCATCTCTAGTCTGAATGAAAGCTTTCTAGACATGGCCTATCAATTAATTAGGCCTCTACTTTGGCAGGTTTCTGTGGGAGTGCTAAACAGTGATGGCATAAAGAAGGCCCAGTATGATATAAATATTAATGATTGTCAGTTAATTCTTATGTGACTAGGATGGGTAGAATGGGATCAAACACACTGTTTTCTTTAGACTTCATGGAATGTAGAATGCTTTTGGGGGCATTGTATTGTATATCTATCTATAATAAAGGGTGGATGAATTGTGTAACATCATTGTACATGTCCTAGTGATCAGGGTGAGGAGGACAGGCCATGTCTGTCTTGAGAGAGAGAGTGAGAGAGAGATGGTTGGTTAGAATAAGGAAATAGCATGTGGACTAGGAAGGACAGGAGGTTGCCATTTTAGGACCCTCAATGTGCAAAATGTTATTTCCCCTTTCTTCTGAATCTTCCTGTTCCATAGCCTTGAAATCCATGTTTTTATTATCTCCTCTTGCTTGAAAAGTCTAAGGGATAGCCATGTTAGTCTCTAGCTGTAAAAATGAGTAGTCCTTTAGAGACTAACAAAAATATATAGACTCTGTATCTTTCCTGGATTGTCAGATTAAAAGGGCAGAAGGCACCACTGCAATTGTCTCATTTGACTTCCTGTCTAACACAAGCCATAAAACTTCCCCCAAATAATTCTTACATCAGATCATTTAGAAAAACATCCTGTCTTGATTTAAATATAGCCTGCGATGGGGAAAACTACCACAGCCTAAATTGTTCCAAAGGTTGGTAACTCTTGCTGTTAAAATGTAAGTCTTATTTCCAGTCTGAATTTGTCTAGCCTTAGCTTCCAGCCATTGGATTGTGTTGTACTTTGCCACACCAAAGAGCGTGTTATTAAATATTTGTTCTCTGTATGGACACTTATAGTCTATAATCAAGTCACCCATTAATCTTCTCTTTATTGGGCTAAATAAATCAAGCTCCTGGAATCTGTCACTGTAAGTTATGTTTTCCAATCTTTTAATCTCTCTCATGACTCTTCTCTGAACCGTCTCTTTTTTACCAACATCCTTCTTGATTAATAGACCCCATTGAAATGTGGACACAATATTCCAGCAGCAGTTGCACGACTGCCAAATACAGAGGTAAAATAATCTTTCTCTTCCTTTCTGAGATTCCCCTGTTATACAACCAAGGTTGCGTGAGCTCTTTTGGCCACAGCTTTTCACTGGGAGCTCATAGTCAACTGTTTCTCCACCACACTCCTCCAGATTTCAGAGTTGCTACTTCCTAGGATAAAAGTCCCCCAACCTGTAAAAATAAGGCCTGCATTTCTAATAGGCCCAGAGTTGCCCTTTTGGTTTTAGTTCTCTCCTCTGGCTGATTTTCTGTTTCATCTCATTCTGCACCGGGGCGAGTGGTGAGGGGTTACACAGGGAGGCCACCGGCCACATGATTCCCTGTCTTCCCCCAGCCCTGCCTCTTTCCACATTCCAAACCTGTCCCCTGGGCGATGCCACCCAGGTGTACGCTGCTACGGGAAGTTCAGCCCCCTCCTCCTGCATTCATCAGCAACAGTGGGACAAGCAGAGCAATGCAACCCCAGTTCACTCTGCTCCTCCAATTGTATTGCTTTGCTTCCTGCGTGTGAGTGCCAGGGTGGTCCTGCCCCTCTGCTGAGCAACACACTGGGAGAACACAGTGAGCTGGAGCTGTGTTGATCATCTTACCCTGCCGCTGTTGGTGTGTGGGGGGGACCAGTACACTGCTGGGGGTGCTAGCTCCCTCCCCCCACTATTCCCCAGACATCCCCATCCTGCCAGCTGTTGGTTGGCCCCTTACCCCCTCCCATTTCCCATCCCCCTTGCATGGGGGGCATGCATCATTGTGCCCTTGCTCTGCATCTTCAGTAAACTGGGCCACGATTTAAGCTAGATTATCTAGCCTAGCAACCTCTTAGGCCAGACCACCGAGGACTTTCCAGAGTCAAGCAAACTATTGCTGCGCTGCAGCAGTCAGGCACTGCTGTATGCACACTTTGTGGTACTGAAGACTATGAAGGAAAATATGCTAGTGCCTGAACTGCCTCTCCCTTGTATAAAATTGGCATGATTTGACCAAACAGATACAAGTGGATTTGTTGAGACTTAACCTTGCTGATAACAGAAAGAGACTTTTGAAATGAAAAATAATTTGCTATGTGGGACACCTTTCATCAGAGGACCTCACAGCACTTGCTGGCACTAAGGAACTGATTTTTACATACACCTGAGAGGTGCACATTCCTCCCCCTTCCCGCTCTCCCCTGTCCTTGTACTGTATGTGGATACATTTCCCTCTCTCTTCCCCATTTTCTTCAGCACTTCTAGGTAGACTGACTGTGTGTGTGTGGGGGGGGGGAGGTGTGTAAATATACCTCTGAAATAATACCTTTAAAGATGATTTTCTTATGTTACATACTTAAACGCTTGGGCCATTTGTCTAAATTAGAGTCCCTTCCTCTACAGTAATTATGCTCTTGGTTTTCTAAACACTTTTAATATCCAGGTTCCTGGCTTATGTTCTCTGACAATGTGATTTGTATGTTAGTCTGATCCACACCGAGGACCATAAACTTCGCATTATGGCGCATACGTACATTGCTATCCCGCTCGCCCCGTGGCTTTCTGGCGCTTGGTTTTGGGAGGGGCGACATTATTTATTCTGGAGTCTCAATCAAATCTTGTACTTTACAAGATGGAAGGTATTGACAAGGCAGTTTAGTAGATCTTGTTTTTCGTTACTTGTCCTTAATTCAGTAGAAAATCCCTGACCAAACAGGATATGCAGAGCTTGTGGATCCTTGTTTCATAGGAGGCAGGTCTATTTGGAGGAAAGACTGAGCTGCATAGAAGAATTTGGAGAATATTTTTCTCCATGGGCACAGTTGGGGAGCTAAATAAGAAA
Source organism: Apalone spinifera (assembly GCA_030068395.1). Classification (NCBI taxonomy): domain Eukaryota; kingdom Metazoa; phylum Chordata; order Testudines; family Trionychidae; genus Apalone; species Apalone spinifera. Next base: position 17,076,637 of record CM057846.1, read on the forward strand.
GCTTGTGAAATGAGTCCCCTCGCCCACACTGCATGCTTAATCCTCCTTTCTTTGCCAGTAAAATAGCAGTTACCCTAATTACAGCTGGGTACCTCTTACAGGATGTCTAGCTGGAGAGAGGTGCAGACAAACTCAGCTGGCAGTCTGTTTTCCAGAATGGTGAGGATTATTTCTTTGAAACACTTTGTAGTGTGGTTAAGAAAGGATTATTAGTACTAGGCTTGTGTATTACTGGCTTTTTTTTTTTTTTTTTTTTTTTTTTGCACATGGGTTTTCCCAGTAGCTTGCCACTCAGTACAGGGGTGGTAGAGGATAGAAGAAAGGGACCAGTCAATTAGCGAAAAGCACCCAACAATATTTCTCTGTAGCCATTCCTAAGGTCTTCCCTCGCTGAGGGGGACACAGTTAGACTTTGGAAGAACACTTGTTGGACTGTCTCACAAGTGTGAACAGATGGCAGTGAGGTCAAGCAGAGTTAGAGAATGTTCTTTTTCTAGAGCATGAGCCCTTTGGAAATACCTGATCAAGTTTGCTGTGATCATCCCCTTGGAACCACAGTAAATCCTCAATGCCAGAGGTAGCAAAAGACCTGTGAGAGAATGATTTCAGTTGGTGGAGCCCTACCTCTCCATAAATATGCTGTATATGAAAGCTGTATTTGGCTCCAATGCCACAAACATTATTTACTTCAATTTAACTGTAATACAAGCAGCAAAATAGCTATAAAACAAGATTTTGTATATATTTACATCTATAATTATAGAGGATTAGAGTACATATAAAATGTTGCTGCTTGTTTTACAGCTATCTAAAATTGATGTGTGTATGTTTACATATAGATGTTATGAAAATGTAGGTTACATCAAAGTGTTCTTGCATTTGGATGAGGAGGACAGAAAACATTTATGCTTATTGAACTGCAGTTGATAGTTGAGGCCACTAGCTATTGTAGTATCTGTGTGTGTGTGTGTGTTTGTAAGCACTACTGCTTTTCTGATTGCAAGATTTAGGATGAAGAGGTTAGCTCTGTATGGTCAACATCCTTTGAAAAACTGATTTAATGTGACCTCAGTTTCCTCATCTCACAGGAGCGAGATGCTTGGATGAAAGGGATTATACTCATGGAAATTAAATCTTGGAAAGACCTAGGTCATCTAAATCTCAGGGAAATTATTTCTGCATCTTACACTGTGGTATATGTTTGTGTACAGTGACCTATTTGCTTTGCATTAGTAGGTCTGAAAATATATTTAAATTTAACAATTTTATTTGGAGTAAGCTAATGTGAAACACTATTCTTTGCATTTCTCTTGTAGGTCTTTAAAGTAATATGCATTTTGGATAAGTAGTTCAGATAATCTCCATCCTGATTATAAAATACAGTGAGCCTATTTGTACACCTCCAATATAGACTTGACGGAAGGGCACTATTATTCTGGGTAATTCCAAAAGTTGTTGTTTCTGTTTTTGTTTAGTGTCCAATTCTGAAAGTCCTAGGTAGCCTAGTACTGTGTGTTTTTCTTGTGGCAGGGAAAGGGTTGTATGCACTTATGAATCCAAACATTTTCTATAAACTAGATGTTATGTCATGTAATTCATGGCAAGTAACACAGTTGTCATTCTATAATGTCATCTTAAGTAGCTAGTGGAATAAAAACCAAACCTGACTTTTAAAAGACAGATACATGGTACATTTCAGTCTTAAGTGAATTTGGCGTTTCGTAATAAAGAACCTCGCTCATTTGTACTAATGACTGGAGATTTGCAGTAATTTATGATATTTTTGCAATATTTAAGGTATAACAAAAACAAGTGAAGGACAGTGAATCAGTATCTACTTAATTTATTTTGACAGTTTTCGTTTTAATTGCTTAGTAGTTCATTCAATAAAGTCTTAGAAATATAGCAGTACCATTTGGGGGATTAAAATTTAGAGACGGTAAGAGAGGCTGCTATTTTTGCATGCAGATTATTGATACATGGACTAATGAGGTTTTGTTATAAAAGATATTCATGGAGTCTGTTAGGAGAATTCAGGATGGTTGACCTGGGCCCTGTGCTTTAGGAGCCCCCATGCTTTAGGGGGGCACAAGGTCTAGGGGATGTGGGTGCCAGTAGCGTTGCCACTAGCTCCACTCTGTCATGCTTGGCTTCCTGGGTCACTCTGGAAAGAAGGAGTTAGGGACTTTAGGGAGTGAGGAGCGGAGCAGCGGCAGAAAGAGGTGCTGCCTAGTGCACAGAGGAAAGAGTTGTCCCTAATGACTGCCTTGCATGGAGTTCCAAAAATAATTTTAGGTTGAATCTCTCTAGTCTGGCACACTCTGGTTCAGCAACATCCGTGATCCAGCATGATTTTAGCCGGATGTCTACTTACCATGGGTGTAGCCAAGTTTCCTGCAGTCCCATAAAGATTGTTTACAGCCACCAGTCCTGCTTCTCAGTGTTCTGTGCTGTTATTTGGCTCTCATTTACCCCCAACTGTTTTCTAAGAGCCCAGTAAGCAGTGGAAGTGCAGGTGATATTGACCTCCTATGGTTTGGCAAATTCTTTGGCTTGGCACAGGTAAGGTCCCTAGGGTGCCAGACTAGAGCGGTTCAACCTGTAATGAATTTGGCATAAGTTGTGATCTTTTGACTGTTTTAGAGTTAGAGGTAAATGGAATTTGTGTGTATGCAACATGAGTAGAACCGGGGGAAACTATGAGGATACATTGCAGGCACCAGAGATAGTCCCCAATAGTTGAGAGAGTAGTTGAGGGGAAAATACATTTTAAAACAAAGCTGCAATTTTGGAACTGTGTGAGTCTCTCTTACCTTTTAAAGCTCATTTTTTATTATAGTCGAAGCAGGACTTCAGCATAAGAAATCAACCCTATAGACATTCTGGGATCATGTATATTTGAAGCAGTGAAAAGTAATCTAGCTGGCATTCATTTAGACTCTTCTATGATTCTCTGTTCTGGTTTTGAAAGAGAGATGCATTGTTTGCAAAGTTTTGGAATGCCTGGCTACTAAAAAAAGTAGTTAGAGAATATGGAAATAAATGCAACTGCTTTTTCAGTAGCTCATTCATAGCTTTTTTTGTTTGTTTTTTATTTCAAAACATCAGTTTTCAGATCAGACCATGGTTTGATTGAATTCCCCTCCCCCCCCCCTTTTTTTTTAAACTCCTATGCTTAGGCAGTGAAACATGCTGACATTCCAAATTAATGCTTCTCAAACTATGGAGTGAAGAGTGATTTTAAAACTGGTTCTACTTATCTTCTTCCAGTAATACAAATTGATACAGCACATCTGTGCAACTTGAGAACAAACAAGTATGAAGTCATATTTCTCTAAATAGCATGTAGGCTGGAAATGCTGAGGAGCTTTCATTTACTCTCCTGTCAGTCCCTCTTGTACAGAAATCTGGAATCTTGGCTTTGACTCTGCATGAAGAACGATCCCATTATCAACATCTGGGCTCTAATTATAGTTGGGAACAGATCTGCTGTAGATCAATGTCTGTGATAACTTTTTTAAAGAAATACACTTAATGTAAGAAATGTGTGTGGTCTCCAAACCAGCCCAAATTTCCAAACAAACAACAAAAAAATTAGAGCAGATTGGATCTAAGTAACCTTAACATGCCTTCAGCTGCCAGAGTCCACCGAGCATTGCCTGTTTTTTGTTTGTTTTTTAAGTCTGAAAAATGTTAACTGGCATTCTACTGCCTACTTCTGGATCTTCTCAGGTGTTAAATTAGAACATTCCTTCTGCTC
>CM057846.1:17085723-17102025 GCA_030068395.1 Apalone spinifera
GTTACTGGCTTTTCTGTGTAAAGTTGGGGGCTCTTTAAATACAGCAACAGGTCTTCTGTTAAAGTTTGTTTAAATAGAACGTGCATATTAAGTAGAGAGCTTGCTTGTATGCACTGTGCTTGACTTCTGTCTGGCTGCTCCTCCCCACTTTGACCGAAAACCTGCTGAAAGGTGGAGTTTCTGGTGCCATTTCTCTTCCTGTGTTCCCCTTATCTGAAATCCCATTCATCTTCCATCCCTCCCCCAAATGCAATCAGTTGATTTTTAAGATGACAGGGGTGAGGCAGCTGTTACTATGATTGTACAATTGCTTCCATTCTAGCTTGTTTCCGATTGCTTGTAACATTCCGAACCTTAATCTGTGTTGAAATTTTAGGGTCTTTGTTTCTGCCTAATGGCGGAGGAGGGGGGAGAAGGAGAGAGTGTTGGGAATCTGTGGGTGGGTGTGTTATCAGTGAGCAAGTGCTTTGTTGGGTTAGGGCCAAACAAACCTCTGGTAAGTATGCCACAGCAGTGTGATGCTTTGTGACAGAGCTTTGCTGTAGCATTCCGTTGGCATGAGGCAGGTGTCAGAAACATTGCCAGGATGACATCTCTGATTGCATCGGTGAGTGTGCATCGTGATAATGCTGAAGGTTGCATGATTTAGGACAGAGGATAGGAGTCTCTGTAGCCTGCCATACCATACAGAAGATCAAAAGGTTTGGGATAGCTATAATATCCTCTCCTGCATTTTATATTGTGCCTTTTCTTGCACATTGTCCTTAGTTGGCATTTTGAAGGTCATTATTGGTTAGTTCTGTGGGCTGCTGAGAGAGCCAGCTGGTCAGGATGGCATTCAACCAGCCATGCTCCTGCTGCTGTGATGCAAAAGGAAAGGAGAAAGGATCAGAAGAGGAATATGGGCATATAGCACTTTTATTTTATTCAGAATTATCATAGTAATCATGAAGGAGTGACTCTTCCCATGTGTCTGAACTAGGAGCAGATATTCATGGGGTGAGGGGTTGTTGCATCACACATGCAGATTTCAAGAACGCTACCAATCCCATGATTTATCAGGTTGAGTAGCACTAGCTTGGTAGATTGGGCACACACAAACAGTATGGGTTTGAATATAGCTAAATGTAAAATATGTATACCTAGGAACAAAGGAGGTAGGAATTTGTGTGATTTTTTTTTTTTTTGGAGGGGTGGGGACTTCAGCCTAGGAATCAGTGACTCTGAAAAGGACTTGGTCATGATGAATAATCAGGTTAGTTCCCATTGCAAACTTGGTGGCCAAAAGGGCTAATATGTTGGAAGAGACCTCAGAAGGTCATTGAGTCCAACATACATAAACAGGAATTTCAAATGGGAGTACACAAAATATTTTACCTCTGTGTTTGGCAATGGTGTGACCAATGCTGGAATACTGTGTCAAGAAGGACATTGATAAATTACAACTGGTTCAGAGAAGAGCCACAAGAATGATTAAAGAATTAGAAAACATCCCTTATAGTGATAGATTCTGTTTAGCTTAACAGAGAGAAGGGTAAAGGGTGACTTGATCATCATCTGTAAGTATCTGCATTGGGAACTAATGTATAACGGGCTTTTAAGTCTAGCAGAGAATGGTAGAACACACTCCAGTGGCTGGAAGTTAAACTAGGCAAATTCAGACAGGAAATAAAGCATACGTTTTTAACAGTGAATGTAATATCATTGGGGAAAATTTACCATGAGTCATGATGGATGCTTTTCTAAAGAGATTTGCTCTAGGAATTGTTTTGTGGAAGTGCTATCCTGCTTTGGGCAGAACTCGATGACCTCCTGAGGTCTCTTCCAGCCCTATGATTCTATGAGATCAGACTAGATGATCACAGTGGTCCCTTTTGGCTTGGAATCTGTCTCTATAGTGCATATTCTGTGCGCTGCACCCCCTAGAGCAGAGGAGGGCAGACTACAGCTTGTGAGACACATCTAGTCTGTTGGATCCATCAGTTGGCCCCCGAGATCCCGCTGGGGAGAGGGGTTGGGATAGCCTTGCAGGGAGGAGCCAGTCCAACTATTAGGCAGTGTGGCGAACAGGGGCGGCTAGCTCCCAACTCCTCCCTTTCTTCTCCTCCCCCACAGCCTCAGCTCCCCCAGGGCCTGAGCAGCGCATTACTGCACCGCCAGCCCCGATGCTCTTGGCAATGCAGCTGTAGTTTTACCCGGGTGGCGTGGCTTTGGGGGTGCCGAAGAGAGGGCTTGATTAGGAGATGGGCAATACCTGACCTTTTGGGGAGGCACAGCCTTCCCTACTGCGTCCAACATCCAAGTTCTGTTCCCTATTAAGCCCTACATCCAAGTTCTGTTCCCTACCACACCCTCCGTCCAGGTTGGACTGAAGGGTCCTATAGGCCAGATGTGACCCCCAAGCTGTAGTTTGTCCGCCCCTCATTGCTCGAAGGGATGCTGCTTAAAGAATATGCACTATAAAGTCAGATGTGGTCCTTAGGCCAAAAAGTTTGCCAACCCCTGCGTCTGCGGGTGTCTGGGTCTTGTTGTAACACATCCCATCCAATAAAGGAGAGAATACAGTGGTTGCATAAAGTGTGAAGACAGGCACACGAACATGTATATACATGGGATGCATTAATTGAAGATTTTATTCCTGTTAATATTTGGGTTCTCCTTTAACCTATTTAATTTGTTTGTCTCTGTCTCGATTTAGCCTTTGTCTTGCATTGTAAGCACTTAGATTACTCTTAGCTGGTGAGCAAATTTGTAGTGTCAGTGTGTTATGAATACTGCAGTTTAGTGCCCTAAATATGCTTGATACTATAGTAGTATAAAAAGGCCTCAGAACTTGACAGTCTGAGAAGACAAAGGGTAGAGGAAAAGGTTACTACCTAACCCAGCTTTTAGAGATTCTCTGTGGGCTTTCCTAGAATGGGAGAAACTTAGAAAATGAATAAAATAAGTTCCAGCCAACAGGATAGTTGTTGGCTTTTGCTTTTCCTTCTGTAGAAATTTGGGGATGGGGAGATTCAAGAAAGCAAATACGTAGGAATAAAAATGTGAAGTGTATTTTTAATCTTGTACCATATGCACCAAATATTGGGTATGATATGCTGGAATTGCTTCAGCCTAAATCTCTGGAAGGACCATGTGTTATCAAGGTTTGCATGGATCCATAAGGCAATACAAATCCCCTTTTGTAAGTATGTGATGTGTCTACTTTCTTAAGCAGCTCCCTTCAATAGTATTTGTTTACATTATTAACAGTACTTACTCCTTCCAATTTCCTGCCTATCAGTTTAGCCACATTCCTTTGCTGGAGGAGAAGAAATGTTTCATTTTTAGAAACTTACCGACCATCAAGTTATGATTCAATTTGTGGCTTCCTGAGAAATGACTTTGGCAGCACAAGTTGTTAGTGGTTACATAGAATTTTAAACAGCTGTTCAGTACAGGCCCAAACTGACTGACTGCAACAAGACATAAATCTCTTTCCACTACAGTAATGGTGTTTCCCTTATAGCCAGGACAACTGGTGAGCTAATCATATGGCAGATTTTCAACATTGTCAGTCCTGGAATATCAAATCAGTTATTACAAGGGAGCTGGGATGCTTTTCTTTTTGAAAAAGTTTAATGTATCTTTGCTGTTTGATACATTTTCCTGTGGCATACATTTTTCCTTTATAAAATCTGACCTTGTTCTCTTGTCTTGTAATTAGAACTACCTGATACTGTTGTTCACGCTTGTTAGTTATCAGTGACTCTGCAAGCTACTTGGATGTGGACCAGAGCTAATGTTGGTCATAGATTAACACACCAAAAGAAGCACTTTACCAGTGAGAAGGCATGTTGCCCTCAATAAACACACCTGTGTTGAATCTGTCAGCTGCATGCTGAATATGTGAAAGGACATTACTTCATAGGATTGTTTCACATCTGGATCCCACTAACCACAAAACAGCAGGTGGTTTTGGAAGTAGTATTTTGCATTTCTTAGAGAGGGGAAAGTGAGGCACCCAGGAGAATGCTGATGTGTGTGGTGCCTGAACCTGTGACCTTATTAGGCAAGGTTTCTACCAGCTTGAAGGGTTTTTTCCCCAAATAACAAACTGAAATATACTTTGGAGAGACAGGGAGTCGATTCTTAACATTTACAGTATGGCATCAAAGCACTGTTGGGTAGGGAGAGAGAGAGAAGTAGGGTAGAAAATTAAATGTCCAATACAGAGATCCCTAGACAAAAGCCAGAGCTCTGTGCAGAAAGTACGACGTGCTTTGGTTACTGCTGATGGCAATTGATAAGCTCCTCTTAATGTTTTCTGCCTTAGTCAGCTGATAAATATTCCAAGAATAAAGACGCAACCATGTGAAATATGAATACATGTGATCTCTGTCCATTTCTTGGTGAACTTATCAGAGCAAGTTTGAGGGCAGAACAGAGAAAGGGTTGCTGAAGACTGAGAGAGAGTCCCAGGAGGAGGCTTGACCTAGTCTCCCAGAGGTGAAAGTAAGTGGCTGTGCCCTGGTGCGCAGCTCTGGCAAGATCTGGCTGAACTGTGGCAAAAGCCAGCAGGCAGCTATTTAAATAGCTGCAGGGACCTGGGTTGCAATAGGACAGTACCTGTAAGAAATTTTAAATTACTTTCACTGCTGGTGTGACCCTAGGGGGTCTAACATCACTGAAGGGGTCCTCCCAGGGCCTTTCCTAGAGCTGTTCAAGAGCAGCAGACTTGTGAATTCATGACAGGGGCGTTTGTGTTTCTAATTAGAAAAATAAAACAAGTAAACTTTAAACTTCTGGTGGAGAAGTACTAGTAAGCCAAGTTCTTCAGCCTGGAGAAGTGCTTGTGCATCGTGCTCCTCTGATTACACTGCATGCTAGGAATCATTCAGCACACACTTGAAGTAGAAAAATCCTGGCTTTATGAGACCACAGAAGCAATGTAATTTCTGCATTAAATGGAAGACTTTGATCCATTCATTCTGGTGAGGCTTTTTCGGTCATCACCATCAGTCTTCAGCCTGCTGAGTTGACTAACCAGCAGTGGTGGTTGTTATGGCTAGGTTATATTGCATGCTGCCTTGAAAATGCTAAAGATTCTTTTGCCCTCTTTCTTTTTTATAGGTCATCTATTGATCAAATTGATTAGTGGATGAGGTTAGAAAGCTAATGATGCAACATAGTTCTCATATGTATAGGATGCTTATTTGTTTTTAGCACTGGTCTTGATCTTTATTTTGACTTTATCCAGATTGGTCTCAAGATTTTGTCCAGAGAAATCTTAGGGGAAAAAAATCTTAAGTCACTCGAGAGATTGGTGTTGCAAAATGTAAACATTAAGCAGATTGTTGTTGTTCATGAAATGTATACAACAATGTGCACAATTTGTTTAGAGTAAATTTATATAAAATTCTGGTTCACTTTTAAACTGACTCTTACTAGGGATTGATGCTTCTAAGCCACTGTGGGAAGTATTTTTGTGGAAACTAAATTATTATGGGGTGGTTACAAGCTAATGGTTGAGTGACTAGTTCCCTGGGAGTTGAGAAGTCAGTCATTGCACACTTCTACTGGAAGCCTGCAGAAGCTGAAACAGCTTAATTGTATTATTTGGTTAGGATATATTGTATACTAATAATTTAAACACTACCCTAAATTATGCATGGAAATGTGATCTCAGATGGGAGCCCCTTGATGACTGATATAATTGGGGTAGTGTACATGTGTATATAATATTATATATAAAGTATAATTAATAAGAAATGTCCTCCTGTAACTCCCTCTTTTGATTTAGTGGCTCCCAGTTTTAGTGAAGTCTTGGGACTGCAAAGATTTCAATTGTTTCCTGAGTGCTGGAGACACATAGGGCTTTAATTCTATATTAATTATGTTTCTCTTGGGCATTCCAAACCGCAGAACACAGTGGCTAAAGTTTTGCAGACTGGCTCAGTTACTCCAAACATATGAACCAAAAATAAACCTTAATTTGAAAAAGAATGCCATTTTATTTTTGTTTATTATTGTAGGATAGTTTTTGAGGGCTGATATCTAGCTAGCTACAGAGATAGTGCTGCATTTATTAGTGTGAGTATCCAGATTCATTTCTGCCCACTTTAACAGATTTATCACAAGTCTTGTCATAGCGGTGATGTCCTTAAAACCATAACTTCTGGATTCATCTGCTTACAGGTGAGTGTATCTGCTTTTATTTTAATAAGTAAGTTTCCGAGCCCTCATGGTTGCAGAGAAAAGCTTGAAAATGTGGCCTAAGCACCAGGGTAAATAAAACATGCTTAATTTTATTATATTTTAGGAATTACATGATTATTGAATACTTAGGACTGATAATGCTGCAGATATGGGCTATGTCTGCACTAGAAAGACATGTCAACATATGTTAAGCTGATTTATAGTCACTGCATTAATTACTACAGTAGCTGATTCCACAGTACCCTCCTTGGGTCGGTGGCATATGTCTTTTCTAGCACTGCTTCCACCAAACTAAGAGGGCAGTATGGGTAGCTGAGAGCCTGGTCTCAGCTCCTCTGGCAGCTCCTTGCTGGCTGCCCTACAGACTGCCCCCCAACTCTGTTTGCCATTCCCTGCCTCTGTTTCCCTGCTAGAGGTGTGGGGAGAACCCCCAGAGGCTTCTCGTCCACGGGGAGTTGGGTCCAGCTGCCCTTGCTTCTCACCCTGTCTCCCAGCTGGGGTGAGGTTCAGCTTCCCAGCTCTTCAGGGGTTCAGCTGGGCTCTAGCTGCCTGGTTTTTCTTGTCAATTTCACAGCTCTGGTGCCACTCCACGAATTTTGATAAGTTGTCATGGGCCACACATTTCTACTATATTTATGGAGAGACTGTGGAGTCTGTGAGGGAGTTTGGGGGTAAGAGGGAGCTCTAGGCTGGTGTAGAGAGTTGTGGTGCAAGATAGGGTAAGGGCTGCAGGGTCTGAGAGGGAATTTGCATAAGGGGATTCTGACTTGCATAAGGGGTGCAGGAGGTGGCTTCTGGCTGGTGGCACAGTGGGGTGCTCAGGCAGGCTGCACTCACAAGCACTGCCTGCATAGCTTCCATTGGCCAGTTTGTGACCAATGGGAGCTGTGAGGATAGTGCAGGGGATGGGGGTAGCACATGGAAATGCCTACGCCACTGCAAGGAGTGCACAGAGACCAGCCATCCAGCAGCTTTCTCAAGTGGAGAGGGGTACACATGGAGTCCCCGGGGTAGGTAGGGAGAATAGGGGAAATAATAGGAGGAGGAGGAAAACATGGGCACACAGAGCCCCACGCATAAGGAATGGGGTATCCACTGGGCGTCTGACATGGGAGTTTTCAGAGGTAACCACATTAGTCTTTCAGCAAAAACAAGTCCAGTGGCACATTAAAGACTAGCAGTTTTATTATGACATAAGCTTTTGTGAGCTGCAACTCACATCCTTAGATGTATGAGAGCTTTTGCAGCAAGTCCCTGAAATAGGAGATGAGGTAGGAGGGAATGTGACACCCGGGACCCTGGTGATATGGGTAGGAAGTGGAGGGATGCAAGGAATTCCTGGGATGTAGAATGAATGTCTCTCTCAAAAGCTGTGAAGTGTGCATTTTTTTTTTTTCTATCACGACACTTTTGCATCACCATCAGCTTACTCTCATACAAATCTCTGGGAATTTTCCTCTCCCTGCGCGATTTCATTGTGGCAGTGGTGTCTAGACTCAGCTTCCACAGTAACATTCTCAGTTTCTGGGAGCAGCCAAACTGATATTCTGCCTGTTGGATACTTTCTCAGGTGGGCCTTAAATCCAACATGCCATTTGAACAGAAAGTTGACTGACAGGCAGCACTCAGTCTACATGAGCAGCGAAGTGTTCGGCCCTCTGTGAAAGACCTTGCTATGCTGCACAGCACACTTTGCTCACAGAAGCTGCATGAATACTATGTTCAATAGCTTCTAGTAGAGCAGTGCTACCTAATCCTGGCATTGTGTGGTTTTTTAAAGAGGAGATTTAACAGTTGGCTTTGCAATGATTAGGGTGTCCTATGAAGCTTTCAGACATTTCATCTGTAAATCAGTTTTTTTTTTAACTGTACGTTATCAGTAGGGACCAGATATTTTCTCCAAAGTCAGCTACCATCTAAAGGCTTACATAGCACTGTGCTGAAAGATTAATATTTGCCTGCCTATAAATTAAAAAGTTGCCGATTATTTAAAATGGTCAGTTTTGGCTCTCATTTTAAAGTGAAATTACATAAAGGTAATACACATTTATAAAATATTCGTAATGCAATATTTGCTGTGCATAGGTGAGCTGGGTAATTACTTGTTTGTTGTATTTCAAGGAGCATTACTAGAAGGTATACACAACTTTTAAGCACTAAATTTGGATTGTATTTTTAAAGAGCATTAATTTTCCAGAATCTGATATCAATTTAATGATGCGTCTTAATTTTCAATTCAAGGTTTTTATTCTAAATATTCCTCTACAAGTTTTGAACCAAAGATTATAGGGCATTTGAACCAGAAGATGAAAGTCTAGTTAGTTTTCATAAGATCCTTTATTCCCTCATTGTTTAAGTAAGATCAGAATAATGTAAAACATTTAAAGTTCAATTAGGGGTTTAAAACATTTTCAGTTATGGTCATCTAAGTTATTGGAAATTAAAAAACCCACAAGTTTCTAAGTTATGATTTTCCCCCTTTTTTAAGTTAGTCAAATCTATGATACAAGTTTTGTTTGCATTAAATAATAAAGAAATGGAGTTTGCTACAGTCATGAATATATAGTTTGTGTTTGTATGTTCACTTAGTGCTACACTTCTACCTGCCTTTTAATTTGAAATGGGACCTCTGTGTTTAGGGCAACTTGTTTACTGAGATGGTAAAATTCTTAGCTGCATTCTGTGGGAAGATCAGTAAAGGGCAACATTTCCATGCAGAGAGAAGACAGATGCTAACCCTCAGGAACCTCAGCACTCCAGAAAAAGTGCAATTAACAATCTGTTGCAAACTTTGGTGGTCAAAGGGCTGTAAACGGGGGCAATAAAACTACCACTAGGCACTGAAACACAAGCAAGTCCTAATTTATGGGAATCAATCTCCTTGTTTAGTTGGTATTAATGGGTTAGGTAATAGTTAGTGTGACAGTTGTTTGCAGGAGCAAGTAGGGTGCCATATCCTGGGGGGGAAAACCCTTCTGTTTTATTGACAACTTAAAACATTCGATCTGCAAAAGATGATGGGGGAAAAACACTGTTGAGAAAACCAGTGCTGGAAGTTGCCTGCGGTATTGATCTTTGTGTGGAATCAGTTCAACATAAAAAATGACAGAGAGGGTGGGGAAGATGTGAGCTAGTTGTGGGAGTTTTAAGGACACCATACATTTAGTATTCTGAGAACTTGTCTGTTAGAGTTGTTAATTTGAAAGTAAACAAAACAAATTTAAGGACAGCCCTCATCCAGCAACTCTGAAGACTACTGCAATTGAATGTGAAACATTTATATAACGTTTGAGATTTAGTTTAATAAAATGTGGTGGTGTTTTTGTGTATGATATTTAGTTCTTACCATTCCTAATATACTGCTGCTGCATCTGCAGCTTGACATAGGTAATGAGTGTTGTGTACAGATTGTACCTTCCTAATCTGGGACTCTCTTGTCCGGCAACATCTGTAGTCCAGCAGGATGTTCTTGGACCACAGAGCCCAGGAACAGAGAGGTCTGGCAGTGGGGCAGGAGCACGGGTAGTGGGGGGCCAGCAACTCAGCCAGGAGTTCTGTGTCAGGGGCGGGTGGCATGGTGAGGAGCTCTGGCCCCAACCCCTGGTGCAGAGTACTGGCCCTAACCCCAGAGCCAGACAGCTGCAGAGCTCCCTGGCTGCCACTGGACCAGAGCTCCCTGGCTGCTTCTGGGTCTGGCGCTTCCCGGCTGCTGGAGCCAGAATGGGGCTGGAACTCCACGGCTAGGGAGCTCCGGCCCCAGAGCTCCAGCCATGGCACTCCAACTCCAGCAGAAGCTGAGCTGGTGGCAGCTAGAGAGCCTCGAGGTGATGGGTCAGCAGCAGGGCCAGGCTAGAGCCCTTGCCTGGGGGCAAAATGGGCCATTAGGAGAGGGACTTCCCCTGGTCTGGGAACATCCCTCGTTTGTGACTGGTCAGGTCCGGAGGGAGCTGGACCGGAGTGATCTAACCTGTAGTATTTCCTAAATTAATTTGATTTTTATTATTTAAAAAAATTACACAAAGTCTACCCTCTTAGATGTTGTAAAATGTTGTACAGAGCTGTAAATTAACATGTTTTAGTGATGAAATTTGCACCATTGCTTGAAGAAGTATCAGTGGGAAACTTGATTTTTAAATGAGTGATTTTTTGTTGTTGTTGTTTTTTATTTAAATCAATCCATCCTGATTAGATTGGATTGTGTTGGAAGGAAGTGATCCGTCATGTGGACCAACTTTGATTACTTTGAGGATCCACCATTGAAAGAGGAAACTTTTGTTTGGACTCTGAAAAGGTTGTGAGGTTTGGCTATTCACAACCTGATTTATTACTTATTTTTCCCTCTTTCTTTTGTAGTGACTGAATTCAATGTTTGACTTTCAGTCCTTTTGTAATAGTAGAACAGTCTTGCAAAAGGTTACTTACTAAGAATGCGTAAATTTTTTTTTTTTTTAGCAAGTTGAATGTAGATTTTTGTCATTATTACTCATAGTCTAGGGCAAGTGAGTAGATACTTGTCTGGGCTATTACATTTTCATGGCTATTTTGCAAGACCAAATTTTGAATGTTATTTTGATTTGTTACAGTGCTGTTTCAAGTTGAGATATTTTAGCGCTTTATGAAGTAGATTTCAATCCTGGCCGTGTGTGCGTGCTCGCGCACACATGCCTGTTTTGGGGGAAGGGAAGGCAAACAGAGGAGCTATTTTTAGGTGTTTGGAAACAGCATTCATATTCATAAGGCTGAAACTTATTTTATTGAAAGGAAACATTGGCAGGGATACCTGGATTATCCTCCTGTTCCTTTCTTCTTAATGAAAACTTATGTCACCTCTTCAGTAAACTAGAGAAACCTGTTACCAGCTCATTGAAAGTTATACGTACTTTATGTATTTACACACCATCCCTTCCCCAGTCTTTTCCCAACCCCTAGGGAATGTGTCAAGTGGGGGTTGTCATTAAATTCTCCTTCCCAGACAGCAGACGTTGGCAATACCACTGTTAGTCACACCAGGATTATATATAATCCTATAGGTCATGTCAAAACCACTCCATATCACTAAAATTGCACATTGTATTTTTTTTTCCCCCTTGAGGAGTTGTCTACTGGTAGAATCTGTAATTTAGTCTGTCATATTTCCAGAAGGGCTACCATAGGAAATTGTAAGAGGAAAGTAAATCCATTAATTGTTTCAAAGAGTGCTGTGGAAAGCAACAGTTAACTTCTAACTGGAGAGTCATTAAACAGGGAGAATAAAAATCCTTTAGTTCATGTGAAGGTGCTTTACTGCCCCATACTTGTACTTCAGGATACACAGTGAGTGAATCCTTATTTTGGAAATGAAATTACTGCTTAGTGTCTCTGAGGTGAGGGTGACCTCAGTTATGCCACTTACAAAACAAAACCTATCTAGGCAAGGCCATCATTGTTTCTGTGTAATGTTTGTCTTGTCTTAATTCCTTCCTATTTTTTGTCCAGTGTCAAGCTACATTTACACTACAGTGGTGATTCACATTCTGTGATGGATCCACTGATGGTTGATTTAGCAGATCTAGTAAAGACCTGCCAAATTGACCACAGATCACTCTACAATCGACCCTGTTAACCTACCCTGGATGAAAAGTGTAAGGAAAAGACCCAGGAACATCCTTAGAATTTAGGGGCCCTACACAGTACTATAAACTGGTGCCCATTTGCCTGATGGCAGTCTGGAGAATGGAGGGGATGATAATTTTTTAGAAATATGATTTTATAATCTTCAGTAACACACTAATGACTTATTTTACAAGCAGATTTTGAAGTAAGATTCTGTAGAACTAACTCAGTAAATTCAGAAACTGACCATATATATCTGCGTTTGGCAAATACCTGTTAAATGACTTTATTACCACTTGAATGGCTCTTTCACAAGATCAATGTTCTGCTAATAGGCTTTTTCTCTTTTTTAAGTTAACTAGATTCTCTCTGGAAGAAGCAGAGCCACCGAACAGGGATAGGAAGAGGCAGGAGGGTGGACATTAAGACCCAGTGGTTCCCCAAATTTTTGTGTGCCCTGCGCAACTGCATATTCTGTATATGGGTAAGGATGGCCCTTCATTGCCCCTCTGTGGTGTAGACCTCATAGTAACTCGACTTAAGGTATGTCAGCTCCAGATACATGATTCATGTAGCTGGTGTTGCGTAGCTTACGTTGACTTTCTGCTGTAGTCTAGACACACCCTCAGTGATGACATATGGGAAGACCTTTTCTTTAAACCCTTCCTTTTGAAGTTGTTTGCTGATTTAAACTTGGCAGTTTTAAAATGTTGCAGTCCAGCCTTCTGTCAAGTTCTGATATGAGCACGTCCTTCAGGGCTTAAGGCACCCATCCAGAACTTAGGTTCAGTTTGATTTCTGTGCCTCAGTTTCCTACCTGTTCCGTGGAGGTAATGACAGTACCCTACCTTGCAGAGGTGTTGAGGACGTTAAAGACACTGCAGTGCTCAGATACTATGGGGATGAGGCTCATATAAGTAGCATAGTAGAGGCCTGTAATCAGTAGACACTCATTTAAAAAAAAAATACAGAAATTTGAAGCTGTAAGACCGCTTTGAGTGTTTTTTGTAGCGTAATTATTAAGGAATGTTTATTGGCTACTTGTGTTTAAAGAAATGTGAGTTTAGTCTGTTTGTTATTTATATTACGGTGGCACCTAGGAGCCCTGGCTATGAACTAGGACATCATTATGCTAGCTGCTGTACACACAGAACAAAAACACTGCCCCTCTCGAAAAGCTTACCACAGATGCAGAGAGACAGGAAAGCACAAGGAAACAGACACACCAGCGATCAGCCCGATGAGCAGTGATCTTGGTACACAAGCTGTCTTAATTTTTTTGTAGCAGCAAAATGCTTGAAGGAGAAGAATGAGGTGGCGGGGCAGCATGAGAGAAAGCACCAAGGTTCTTGTTTGAGAATTTAATTAGTGGGTGAAGGAGGGTGGCCTCATGGGCTGTGCCCAGCTGGAAGAGAATGACCAGCCACAGGGCTGGGATCCTGTCCCAGTGGGGAGCAGCCAGACCCCCCCCGGGAGCGTGTCGGGCTCTGAGGGTGGGCGGAGCACTGGAACCCACCGGAGAAATGGGACAGCCTCCCAGGGAAGCCCTGCAAGCTGTAGTCCACCCAGGGGAGGGTCCAACCCAGCGGAGCTGTGGCAGCTAGAAATCCAGCTGCAGATGAAGGAATTGGAAGTCCAGGACCGTAGAGAGCAGCGACAGCATGAGCTGGTCAGAAATGAAAGTCAACAATGCAGTATTTCTCAGCCATCAGTCCATGGGCTGGCACAGTACAGGAAGGTAGTCAGAAGGCAGTCTCTGGCATTAAAGTTTGAGAACCTTTGCTGTAGTATAAGTATCATGGAATAGGCCATGAAGGGCTTGCAGGTGAAGTCTAGTGTTTTATGTTTGCTGTAACAAAAGGAAAAACTAACAAGATGGTTTAATAGGTGATGAGCTTTCGTGGGCCAGACCTGCTTCCTCAGAAAGCTCATCACCTATTAAACCATCTTGTTAGTCTTTAAAGTGCTACATAGTTTTCCTTTTGTTTTAGCAAGATCAGACTAACACAGCTACCTCTCTATTATATTTGCTGTGTTAGAGAAGGAGGAACGACTGGGGGATGAAAAGAGAGGCACAACATGGTCAAAGCAATGGGCTAGGAAGCAAATTCTGGCAATTCATCTGTCCATTCATGTAGATATTTTGTGTTGTAGGATATATGCCATGAAATCTTCTAATAGCATGGGATTGAAGCAAAGAACTTCACAAATTCCTTTATTGGGGGGAGTATAGAGTGAATATTATGGACTAGAGGAAATAGCCTTTTAAGAAGATAAAAAATGATTCTAAAATAGTTAAACTATTGAATTTCTTTTAAAAAACGTAACAAGGAAGAACAGCCAGTATAGGTAACAGCCAGTATAGGTAGGTGCTTGTCTACCCAATATAGTTTTCAACACTATGAAGGCATGATTTCCAGACACAGTGGGAAAACTTAAAGGAAAATAGGAATCATTAGCCCATTGAATACACAAGCTCTAGATCAGAGCTTGATCCGTCAACAGTTTAGGTAAATTGGGATATTAATCTATACAAATATAAAGGGAGGAGAACAAACAGCATGAAATAGAGCTTAGGAAAATTTCTTTACCCCTCTCTTTGGTGTAATAGTCTGGCAAAGGAAATGGTAGAAATCTTGTCACTTGAATCACAACTACCCTGGACAAAATATTTGATTACACTGTAGGGAACTTCCATGTTGGTAAGGAATGGACAGACAGTTTGCTAGTCTGTCTGCCTTTCTCAATTTCTATGATTATTGAAACAGTAACCTGGAAAATACTCCCACAAATGTCAACTAAATGAATTATTTCAAGTTGCTTTTCACAAGGGGGGTGTAACTGTAAAGATGAGGATATCATTTTGAAAAAAACTAGGATTTTTTATGATTATTTAGGGATTATGTGCTTAACATAAAGCACTTGTGTGTTCCTAAACAGTAGATGAAATGTACAACTGGGAACCTAGCCCGATGACATTACAATTGATTAAAATGATTGAGCAATGGTCTCTCTGATCTTTGGAAATGGTAGGTCTAATACCATTACCTTTACTTCTTGGTATTTGCTTGAGATTTCTTCATATTCCGGGAATTACACAAGTAGTTTTCTGTTTAATTGGGATTATGCCATGAATTCAGGAATGGTCAACTATATAAATTAAGCATTCAGTTGCAATGGACTCTTCCATCAATTTTGGCTAATACACTGACAGATACCTCAGTTCCATAGAGTTTTAAGGTCATACAGAATTACTATTATGCATAAAATGAGACTATATAAGATAGACCAAGAGCTTCACCTAATAATTACATACAGAAAATTACTTTTGTAATTTCTGTAAATGAACTTGGTTGGGCCCAACAAGTAGATAGCTGAGTAAAGTAGATCAAATCTTTTGAAAGACTTTGTGTGATTGACGAATTTACCACTTCTCTCAGCAAGGTCTCTCATTAATCTCACCAAACTGTAGAGCAGAGGTAGAAAAAAATGTAAAATCTGTGAATTGGTAATATGTATTAGGAAGTTAAATTCTGACAGAGAACTGCTAACAATAGAATAAACCTTGATGAGATGAGAGTTTTCTGTATCTAGGATTCCCTCTTTTACTTTGTGCTGGCCTTTACCCATAAATTGTGTCATAAATGTTTCAAGTTGATTATAGCTGCAGTATACTGCAGTTAAGTTCTTTTTTTCATTGTAACCAAATAGGGGAGGAAGTTTCTAGTTTTACCATACTACTGCTACTAAAATAAAAGCCTAACTAAAAGATTTGATCTAGTTTACTCAGTGTTTTGTGTGGTACACTGGAAGCAACCTGTGTAATACATTCCAGAAATATGCTGTTTTTCAAATGGAAATCACTTTTATAAGGTCATGATATATTTTGTACAAAGTATGCCTTGTGAGGGATCATTCAAAAACTCACTAATCGCTGAATATCGTTGTCCTGTTAAGATGTGTATAACAACGTTATGTGTAAAGCTATAAGATTTTACTGTATGATTGTTAGTTGAAATATTTTGTAGTTCTGGGTAATACTTAAACTTCTCAGAGAGAGAGAGAGAGAGCCTAGCATGCAAGCAAGTGCTAACGGGCCTTACTGACTTAATTGGCTATTCTCTAGTAGTGGGGAAGGTATAATCAAGAAATGTACATTGCATTGCAGGAGTCTTTTGAATCTCATGTACACACATCTACACCTTGGTTGGGGGAAATCCCCAAAGAGACGAAGGTATAGAAATAAGAGACAGTGACCTTCACTTCACGTTTCTCCTCCTTCCATCTCTCTGCTCACTGTTCTGTTCAGAGTTGTTATCAACAGGAGGAGTGGAAAGGGGTGCAGCCTGTCTAGGCGATAGGTGAAATAGATCCCTACTTGGGTTGAATTACTGAAGTCCTCAAATCATGGTTTAAATGCTTCAAATTACAGAAAATTCACCATGTATACTGGTTTAAACCTGTGAGAATCCTGTGTCCCATGCAGCAGCCCATGCCCTCTTCCCCCGGCCC
>CM057846.1:17102125-17123672 GCA_030068395.1 Apalone spinifera
TTTTTTCTTGTTCTTTTTTTATTTTACCTTCTAAAATGACCCCCTTCCCTCTAGCATTCACTATGTTAGGCATTCCTACAGACTTTATAGTAGCAGAATCCTTTATAGTAACTCAGAACTCTTTCCATCTACTGTCCCAATTCCAGCAGTTGGGAATTTTTGCTGTTGGCTGTTGCCAGTGGGCCACATGTCATCACAGGCAGTCCCATCATACCATCCCCGCCATGAACTTATCTAGCTCAGTCTTAAAGCCAGTTAGGGTTTTTTTGCCCCCACTGCTCCCCTTGGAAGGCTGTTTCAGAGCATCACTCCTCCGATGGTTAGAAACCATCCTTCTTTTGTTACCGGTCCTGACTTCTGTACTTCTCATCACTTAAAGTCTATCCTTCTCTAGTTTATAATCTTGTTTTTTAATTTATTTAAACCAGTGTATTTTGGTTGAAGTGCTTGGAAATGTCTACTTAGGTCAACAAGCCTGGTGCATGATCATTACCCATGGTTGGAAGGACAAAACGGTGAGTTTGTACTGTGCAGTGAGCTTCTGAGCAATGCAAGATGCACATTATTATTGGGGCTGAGGGATATGCGGGTGTCACCATGTATGTAATTTATAAATGGCTGGGCAAGCATGTATTCAGTTGGGAGTGACTTTGCATGCTGGTGACTGAAAGTGAGCAGAGCCTGGAAAGGTTGCTGTTCATTAGCAGTGTAAAAAGCATCGCAGACTATGTAGCTAAGGGAACACAGCAGTCCAGATTGCAACCTGGGGAATGCCACAGTTACATCGTTAAAATAGCTCTTGGCATTGTACAGAACAGCGATAAGTATACTACGTTTCCAATTTCTTCCTACCAGATTTTCCCAAAGTTATGTATTCAAATATGTAAATTCCTGCACTGTCATTTTGTACAGTAGGTCCTTTGGGATCAATGGTTTTTTATTTGAAATTCAGTCTCTGAAATAAAGTACAAGAACTGAAGCTGTGTGTGATGCAGCCTTTCTAGGAAGAAGGGCATTTTCTTGTCCTTACAGTTCTTATTGTGGCTGGCACTACAGTTTTTTTTTTTTAACTTTAAATAATACAATCTTCCCTGTTTGTAAAGGTAATTCTGATTATGGTTAAAAGAACCCATACTTCTATTTCTTGTGAATCAACATATTTGAGATGTGCCTAGTTAAGTCAACAGTTTCTTACAGAATTGTGGTAACAAAGGTATACATTTAAGACTGAAATGGTACTACCAGCTAAACCCTGACTTTTTAGGGTTTAGAAAATCCTCCAAAATTGTCATGCTTGATCTTTTTAAAAAAGTATGTCTTCAGATCAGTGATGGGCAACCAAGAAGCCCACCACTGCTTTAGATTTTAAAAAAGAAATCCAGGAGGGCTGGATATCAGAAGATATCCATTCATAGGGCCATTCATTGAAGGCTGCTGATTCTTAATCTCTGTCTGCTCCTTTAATCTCTCTCTGGTCAGTAGAAACAGAAAGTTACTTATCTTGTGGCTTTTTGAGCAGTGTGAGAATGTTTGATCTCAGACAGGTACCTAGTGTGCAAAAGTTAGTAGATCAAAAATCTCCACATGAAATGGTAGTGTTTGGTGGAAAGGCCAAAGCTGTAGTGGGCTTGGAGACCAAATGAACATCTTCTCTTGGAGATAGTCCTTAGAAGTGATGGCTGAAATATGCTGATGGAGAGACTGGGGTCTGAGAGTTTGAATGAAGGAGGGGATGGAGGTTCAGGGTTGGGGAGGGACTTTGGGTAGGGATCTTAAATTTCTTTTAATCAACTAGTTGATGGATTTTCCATCGACTCATCGATAAGCGGGGGTAGGTACCACAGGGTTAGCTCCTGGTCCAGGTTAGCTAACCCCGCTGCAGCTCTGCCTTTTACATGTGTGAAGAGCCTGGTGCTAAAAGCTTTTGCTTATCAGATAGTCGACTAGTCACTTACATCCCTGGTTTTGGGTGCATGAGAGGATTCTGGCCTGCGGGAGAGAGATAAGGTGGGGCGCAGGGTCTGGGAGGGAGTTGTGACTTGGGGCAGGAGTGTGTGCAAAGGGTTTGGGTGGTGACCTAGGGGGAGAGTTCTGGTGCAGGGAGGGGTTGGGGTGCCAGAGGCAGGCTCTGTCCAGGAGGTACTTAGCTAGGCAGCTCCCAGCCAGCAGTCCTGGAGGACTTCAAGGCAGACTCCCTAAGTAGTCTGCGGTTGCTGGCAGGCAAAGTTTCAGGCTGTGGTTCCCAACCTTTTTTATACCAAGCGAGCGCTGTGGGAGGGGAGGGATTTGCATACTACCATCTCTCAGTTTCTGGCCAATAAAAGGTGAGAAATTGTGCTGAGCGTGTGGGCAGTGTACAAAGCCTCCCCTTCGTGCTGGTGCATGGAGCAGAGAGCCACAGGGAGCCAGCCAGCTGCTTAAAGCAGTGTGGGGCTGCTTTGTGCTTTAGGGTCCTGGTGGGGCATCCCATGGGCCGCATCTTGTTGCCCTTGCTCTTCTTCCTCTTCCTGTTTTATGAGAATTGTGACACTTTTTTCACTTTAACATATAGGCCTTGTCACAGGAAATGTGTTCTGTTCAGCCTTTGTTTGCCATTGCGTTCCATGCGCTTGGGTAGTTTCTTTTAAAATAAAACCCTCCACATGTAGGTTGAAAGCTTTATCTGTTTATCTCGTCATTAAACAGACAAAGTCCATGGAATGTGCTGATGAGGCTTTTACTTTTGCTTTCCATTCACATCCCATTTTCTGTTGAAAGCCTCGTTTACTCTAGTTTTGTTTCACAACAAATGAGATGATGTTGTGGTTAAGGCAGTGGTTCCCAACCTTTTTTATACCAAAGACCAGCAAACTCGTTCAAAAACTGTTAGTGAACTGGCACGAAAATATGAGCATATTCATTGTGGTAATTAATTTATTTGCATGTTTGCATATTCACTAGATAATTTTAAGAGGTCACTTGTTTTAAATTGCGTCTCTACACAGACAATACATGTCGTATCCAAGATTGTAGCTGTAAGTCACTGCCGCAGGTGGCAGAAATGCAGATAAAACAGCCATGTGAAGTTTTTGTCTCTGAAGGAGAAATGAAGGGCATGATTAGCCACCCAGATCTTTGTAACTCGAGATTATCTCCAATGAATATAGTTTGATGAGTGATATCAGAGAGAAAGTTTAAGGTTCAAGGTAGCTGTGTTTTGTTTTGAGGTGAGAGGCTCAAAGGGCCATGCTTTCAATTTATGGGGCCCTGTTCAGTTATCTGAGGCCACCTGCTGTCCCTCACCCCCCATGTGGCTCCTGCAGGGGCTCAGGGCTCCCACCTCCTGCCCTGTGTAGTTCCTTCAGGGGCCAAGGCTGCTGCTCTACATGCAGCACTTGGCCCTGCTGGCCGGGCTGCATAGTGATTGCCAGAGATGGAACTGGGGCCACAGCGGGGTTGCCCCAGTAGGGAGAGCCTCACCATGGTTCCAGCTCCAGCAGCAGCACACCCAGCTACTAGCCACCCCACTCACCCTGTT
The DNA here is from genome assembly GCA_030068395.1 of Apalone spinifera. NCBI lineage: Eukaryota > Metazoa > Chordata > Testudines > Trionychidae > Apalone > Apalone spinifera. The sequence goes on from CM057846.1 coordinate 17,105,643, forward strand.
GCTCCGTGCAGCGCAGAAGGGAATTCCCTGAGAATCCCAGGGGGCGGGACTAAATAAATGCTGGCGGTGTGACCTGGCAACGTGTCGTGGCCTGTCAAATAGAGGTTTGCGGACTGGAAGTTGGGAACCACTGGGTTAAGGCATTGGACTAATAGGAGATCTGGTTTCTGGCTCTGCCACAGGCTTCTGTGTGGTGGTGGGCAGGCCTGATTCAGAGCCCGCTGAAGTCAGAGGGAATATTTCCATTGATAGCAATAAGCATTGGGTTATATCCTTAATGTGTGGCATAGCTCCCCAGTTACAATATGCGGTAATATCCTCTGCAAAGCATTAACACTTAAAGATCCTTACCTAGAAGGCCCTGGGAATGCAGCGTAGGAGTCTTATTTTCAGAAGAGCTCTGTTCCCCCTTGGGTACTTAAATCAGAGGCCAGATTTTCAGAAGTGCTTAGTTCAATGTGCTGAGCATTTTATGAAAATCTCAGCTGTATTTTAATGTCTGAATGGGAGCAGAGCTATTAAGAAAATCTGGCCGTAGGCCAGCTAAAGCAAGTTAACTAACTACTTTGCTGCTGGTTATACATTTGGTTTGTCTGCATCAGAAAGTTGTATTGCTTTAACTAACCCAGCATACTTACAGTGACACAACCTTGTAGGGTGAATGCAGTTTTATCTACATATACAGGAAAGAGAATAAGCTAGAACCTAGAATGATACAAAATAAACATGGCACACATTCAGTGGATCAAAAACTGATAGGTCCCAAAATGTAATTGTAAATTGGGAATAATTATTGGGTGTGTTCCACAGGAATCAGTTCTTGGCCTTATACTATTTAACATCTCAACCTCAAGTGAGAATATAAAATCATTGTGGATGAGGCTTTGAGGTGAGGTCAAGATTGGGAGAGTGGTAAATAATGAAGAGGGCAGGTCTCTCATGCAGACATTCTGGATCACTTGGTAATCTTGGTAAACACACACTATGCATTTTCATATTGCTAAATGTAAATGTATACATCTAAGAGCAAAGAAAACAGGTCACACTTACACAATGGTGGACTCTATCCCGGGAAGCAATGGTCCTATCAGCGATGACCCCCAAATCTTTTACAATCAGCTGAACATGAGTTCCCAGTTTGTTGGCCAAAATGCCTAATGCAATCTTAGAATTCATAAACGGGGGGGATATTAAGTAGTGGAAGGAAGGTTGTTACCTCTGTATTTGGCACTGGTGTGACAACTACTGAATACTCTGTCCAGTTCTGGTGTCCACAGTTCAAGAAGGATGTTGATAAATCAGAGCAGGTTCATAGAAGAGCCATGAAAATGATTAAAGGGTTAGAAAATGTACCTTGTAGTGATAGGCTCAAGTAGCTTAATCTGTTTAGTATAACAAATGGATGGTTCAGGGGTAGCTTGATTGCAGTCTGTAAGTACCTGCAAGGGGAACTAATGTTTGATAGTAGGTGCTCTGATCTAGCAGAAAAAGATGTGACATGATCAATGGCTAGAAGTTGAAGCTAGTCCAGTGTTTCTTAAACTTTTTAAGACCAAGGAACACCAAACTATATATTTTTTGAGAAATACCAAGGATTTTTGTCCCCCCCCCCCCAAAAAAAAAAGGATTGGGGGGGAAAGGAGGGAGAGTAATTGAGCAAAACAAAAAAAGCGGCCATTTTCAACTCTGTTGTTCTCTGCGGAACACCGGTGTTCCCTGGAACACAGTTTAAGAAATACTGAGCTAGACAAATTCAGATTGGAAATAAGGTGTACATTTTTAATGGTGGGGGCGTGTAATCCTTGAAACAATTTGTCATTGGTTTTGATGGATTCTCCATCTCTTGGAATTCCAGTACAGCAGCAAGATTACTTAAAAAATATGCTCTACTTTAAAATAAATTATTTTGGGGAAGTTCTGTGGGCTTTGTTATATAGAGGGTCAGACTAGATGATCACAGTTGTCCCTTTTTTGGGTTTAGGAAACTAAAGCTATGCCCATAGAAGTCATTTTTTTACTGTATTACTGCATCCACAGTAGGGCAAAAAATAAACTGCAGCTCTAACTAAAATAGTTATTATAGTAAAATGTGTGCGTGTAGATCAGCCTTTAGAGCTACATACAGGAAGTCCTTAGACTTACGACACAATTCTAAAAATTTAAAATTTCATCTTGAGTTGAAATCTTGTAGTTTAACGATGGAATTTGCTCTATTATGGCTGTCGTGTCGTAAAGTTTAAATCTGTCAGAAGTTGAAACGGAGTGTCAATTTATAAACATTGTAAGTGCCATTTGTTGTAAGGAGAATGTCATAAAGTCAAGGACTGCTTATATTCCTGGGTACCAAAACTGTGTTTAACCCAGTACACCCTGTTGCCATTTTGTTTTTGCCCTTTGATACATTAAATGGAGAAAATATACTTTTATATATCTTTTTATTTGAAGTATTAATTAATATTCATGTTTTACTTGGATTAATTGAGGCACTTATCTGAACATGTAATTTTGTGGGTTTTATTCAAATGTTGTTTGCAATTTTGTCCTTATTGCACAGCATAAGGATTTTCTAAAAGGAGAGATCACAATTTCATACTAAACAGAAATGTAAAATCAGCGCAGAGGATGCAGTTGTGCTAGCGTGCAAAACCTACAAAAAGCATGCTAGCTGCAGGGGAGGAACATTGTTATGAATGTACCATTCAGAATGAATGTGTCTCTCTGGTTTTGCTCTCCTCATGCCCTAGCATCCTTGCTTTTCTCTCATGCGAAAGCTGATGAAGACGAGAGCGATGCTGTTTGACATGTACAGAAAAGCAGCTGCAGACCTGTCAAATAGGATGTTTCCTCTGCAAAATGTTTGCTTTCTAAAATGTTGTTGTGACTTGCTTCCATTGCATATTGTCCATGGTGGTGATGCATTTAAATATAGCTTACAGAGTTCTAGCTTTTATCCAGACACTTGCTGAGTGGAAACCTGTTATAGCCACAGACTGACCTCCCTATGGAGCTTTCTTAAATACCTAGCTATGGTTTCTCTGTGACTGATAACATCCAAGGCAAATGGCATGTTGGTGCTACGCATCAAGAGGTAATGTGAACCTATCCATGAAATTAGGTTTGTCTTGGGAGTGGGATGTCACACTGGTCCAAATGAAAACAAGGTTTAAGAAGCAAGAATAAATATCAGACTATTAAACTGGTGTGGAAAGCATGATGAACTGACATGCCCCTGGTCTTGCATCCTGTTAAGAACTTAATGTGCTATAAACATGCTTAATAGTGCAATTTCTCTTCTCCCCCTTCCTCCCCTCCCCCCCCCACATGTGACTTCCTGATACTTTCTTCTGCCTGATAAGCTTGATTGCAGGTTCATTGCTTGGTATAGCCGGTATGTGCACCTGTCATTTAAAGACATGATCTGCCTATGACAAAGCCTAAATGCGTGGCTGTGTCTAATAGTTTGCAAATCAGAGTGCAGTATCTGTGTGTGGGAGGGAATGAGGGCAGAATTAAGTGAACAGCTGGGCAAAGAACTTGCTGTGGAATCCTTATTGTGTTACAGGGAAATAATAAACTTGATGTGAAATTCAAACCTAAAAAAAAAAAAAAAAAAAAAAAGGTATGTGAAACACAAGTTGGAATCTGCAGTACATTCTCTTCAGCTGTTTGCTCAGAAACTGAGTTATTAGGATTTGGTTAGTTCCTGGATGTGTCCAGGTTGATTGTTTGTTTGTTTTTTGTGTATGTTTTATAGGGAAGGATCTTTTTGATTAATTAAAGAACAGTCTGTATAAGGCTGATTTCTCTGGTCATTTTAGTACTCAGCTAATAGCAGATTTAGATGTTGTCAAGTTGTTGCCTTCCTCCATGGTGAAACAACAGAGTGTCTGATATGTTTTAGCTTTATAGTACTCAGCTTAAGCTGCTGGCAATACATAGGTGACTGGGATATTCTAATGAGGCTGCAGTTATTAAAAATCTATTACATTTCAGGAATGTTTTGGCTTCATACTTCAACAGTGGTAATTAGATATGACCCATTTTCCTTCTGCCTTGGCTCTTGGGGATGATGGAGCCTCATTAGAAATACCAAGGACAGAAAATGCATTTGTTTCTCATTCTGTCGTCTTCAAAACATACCCAAAGAGTTAGTGCTCTTGGTGTAAGAAGTTGTTTTTTGTTTTTAAAGAGGGGAGCTCTTTCTATTTAAAAATTGAATTCTATGTATTTTATTGTAGAAAACTTGAAGACAATTTTTCCTTTTCTGTTTAAGTATAAGATTGACTTAGTTGGCAAGGAAATAAAACTGAATATCTTAAATGTTACAGTAACTTTCCATTAATGGATGGATTTAGAAAATACTATCCATGTAACACTGTGTTGCATGGATGCTTGGCCGCTGAGAAAAGGTACTGGCCATGAAAAGCACGGTGTGCAAATAGACTCCAGCAAGAGGTGCGTAATGATTTAAAACGAGGGGGAGGAGTGAGAGAACCAGGTCAACAACTGCTTGCAGAGCTGTTGAGTTAACCTGAAGACTACACAGCACAGGTAATTTTCCAGTAAAACTCAACTGTTTTACAAATAATAATTATAAATAAAACAAAAATCGGATCACGTCCATCCCACTAGTGTAGAAGGAGCTATTTTCTTAGGACACCAAAGAATCTTTGTCAAAAATTGAGAGCTGGGAGTTCGATTCTCCTGGGTTTTGTTCCCATCTCAACAATTTAATGTCTGTACCTCTGCTTTCCTGTTGGTCTATAGTCTTTTCTTATGTCTGCAATAAATTTCGCTCTCAGTTTGGCATTCTCTGTGACAAGCTGTCTTTTGTCTAGAGGTATTTAGTGCTGTGTACTTTATAGCCTTGCCCTTTGTAGAATTATTGTAGACATGTATGCTATAGATGTTGAGGTTAACCTTTGTCTGCAGAAGGGAAGGGGAATGAATAATCTGTTCAAAAAGCTGTTTTGAAATAAATTATAATTTAAAAAATATTAATGTGGATAATAGCTTATTTTGTTTGTATTGTGCTAGCATCCAAAATGCACTAGGTATTGTGAAAATGCACAAAAACAACCTCTAGCTTAAAGAGCTTGCAGTCTAAACTAGAAGGCATCCAAAGAACCTGGGAAATGGGTACAAAGGGTGTGTAATTGGCATATGTTTAAGCTGGAATCCTACTATGTTTTAAGCACATGTTTATCTTCGTGTGCTGTTAGTATCTCTGTGAATGTCAGTGAGGGTATTTGCAGCTTATACAGTTAAGCATGTGAGTCTTTGTAAGGCCCGGGGCCTACTTAGTTCCACTTATAAAATATTGAATTTTTTAGATGCATAGACTTCCTTGTGATTGCATACTTTTTACCCAATTTGATGATTGCTACAGTGTTTTAGTTGACTAAATCAGGGCTTTTTGCCTTTGCTCTTTAGTTTATACTCTTTATGAAATGTTAATCTGTATGTTTTTCCCTTCCCTATCATTTGCTCTCCTGATCCTTCTGGTTTCATTTTCTTTTAATGTCTTACTCATTCTCAAAGTTGTAAATAGTTTCATCAATAATGAAATAGTTTCATTATTCATCGGGGCAACTGTTTTCAGCAACATATCTGCACAGGAAAGTATATTTCTTGTGGTCCTGAATGAACAGGAAGTTTGAGCCATTAATTAATGCCATATAAGGATTTCTGGCTTCTTTTGGCATATTGGGGACTTTAATAATACCCTGTGGGGGAGTTAGGATTATATATGTACTGTACAGTAAGTCTCCCCCTGTGATGAGAGGGGAAGACTGACTTGCTAAAAAGCAAATTCTGCGTTGGAATACACAAATGCCAGCGCGTTTCCTGCATTCCGTTGAAGATGTGGCCTAGGACATTCTTTTGGGAAAAAAACAACAACCCATAAGCCACCTGTTACTACAGGCCATAGCCTGAAAGAACAGCTGGTGCATGAACAACAGCATTCAATAGAACAAATTCTTGCCTACAAATTGCATGTATTTGTTACATGTTGTGCTTTGGAACTTATTTTAATTTTATTTTAACACAAATGATGTGAAGCATCTTGTGAAGTTTCTTAATTGATTATTTAAAACCAAGACAGTTGTGGTACCTGGGCACATTAAAGCTAATCAACACTGAGTGGGATTTTTTGTTTTTGTTTTTTTTTAAAGAATCTGAAGAAAAATATTTTCACAGCATGTTTGCAATTGGATGAAACTTTCTTCTATTTAGAGCTGTAGTTTAGGGAGGATAATGATGAGGATACTAACACATGAAAAACTTTTGTGGATCTGGAAAATAAGGTCATTTCTTTTTGGGGGTGAAGTTTAACTTTCAACCATGTTCAGTGTCCCCTGAAGTTAGTGGATGCTGTTAGCATACATTCCAGGGTAGAATTTGGTCCCAAAGATCACAGAATGACTTTATGGATAAGTTAGCAAATTTAGTAGGGATGAAACAAGGTAAAATATACTCTAAAATCTGGTCAACATAGATTAGAATTCCAGCAGACTCTTCCATTCTGTAATTTCACTCAAGGTGTGGGTATGCACTTTCTGGGCTTGAGAGAAGAAAATCCTTTGCTAGCTAGTTCATCAGTCTGCACAAACACCATTCTCTTCCTCGTGCTCTGAACTTGTGGATATTAGAGGGGGTGCGAACTGACAGCTTCTACAGTTCCTTTCCACTGCCCATAGGCTGAGAGAACTATCCGGACTTAATTCTCATGAAACTTTTGGTGGCCACTACTCATCTTTCCTCTATGTGGTGCCATATAACATCGGATATAGGGGTTCTGGGAATCATTACCTCTGGTAATCATTTCCTTTGCCACCTGGCTCCAGAATGATCACTCTGGCAGCTATGGCCCCATTGCCAAACAAAGGTGATTGGTTTGCAGTTCTCTGCTTGAAGGGCACTATTTCAGCATAAACACCCACCTTGCATGCAGAAGATTCCTGCAGTTTGCTGTGGACCTAGACCATTATCAGTACAGAGTGCTCCCCTTTGGCCTCACAGCAGTGCCACGAGCATTCATGAAGGTGTTTTCAGTAGTCACAGTGCATCTGCATTGTTGAAGTATGTGTCCCTCTACCTTGATGACTGCTCACAGGCAGTCGTACCAAGAAGTGCAAGTGTCAACTTTGTGGATCCTGCTCCAAACTCCTACAATGATAGGGTGCCACTTAAATGAAGAGAAGTTCACTTTAGCTTCTATACAGACCATAGACTTTATTGGTCAGGGACAAAGCCTACTTATATCAGGACAAATTCCAAATTATGGAGGTGCTTATTACTCAGCTAGGAGTGAGTGTAGTGGGACAGAGTGGCCGCCCACTGACCTAGGGGGGAGAAGCCCCTCCTAGAGTCCCACTGGACTACAGTGAGCCTTGGACAACAGTAAGATCCTGTTTTTGTCCTACAGGGATGGATGGAATCATGTGCACCTCACATCTTTTGCAAGACTTCATCTCCGTGTGTTCGGGCTTGGTTGTGGGCACTCTGTGTGTAACAAGCAAGCACGGTCCGGATAACCTGGTTTGGCCCCCCTGCAGAGTTCTAACTTCACTTACCTGATGGGAAAACACAAAGACGGTGTGTATATATAGTAGTTCCCTTGGTTTCTGTCCCAACTTCCAGCAAAAAACAAAACAAAACAAAACTGATTACAGATGCCTCCCTGCTAAGTTGTGTAGCCCTTCGGAATGAACATATAGCACAAGGTGCTTCAGCATAACAGGAATCCAACTTGTACATAACCCTACCAGGAACTGTGTGCAGTACATGAAGCCTGCAGATGGTTTCTGCTGTTTGATCTTAGCCCCGGCACTTTCAAGTTACATTGGACAACACAACAGCAGTTTGTTAAATCAATAAACAGAGGGGCAAGGTCCATCCTTCTCTGTCTGCCACCAGATCACACTTCTGGCAGCGCAGTTTCTAGGGTCACAGAATGCGCTGGCAGATAGTCCAGCAAATGCTTCTTCAAAGACCATGTGCAGGAGCAACGTGACTCGGTGATACAGAGCCTCTCAGCAGTGGGAATTTCCATTGTGGGATCGCTTCACCTCTCAAGAAAATAAAAAAATGCCTAGTCTACTGCTCTAGGGCCACATTTCAAATACAATGGTCATAACCCCCTAATGAATGCATTTTTGCTCAACCCGCTCTTGCCACGAGTCCTAAGGAGGCTCAAATAAGATACAATGATGGTAATCCTCATGGCTCCCAGGTGTCGGAGGTAATCCTGGCTCACTTGTATCTTCTAGAAGGACCTGCAACCATGTGTCCATATTCAGCTCTTTCTAGATCTGTTGATGCAGTACAGAGGCTAGATCCTGCATCCCCAGTCAGGCTTTTTCCATGTGGCATCTTGATATTTAGATGGCTGATGAACTTGAAGCAAGTGGCTCATGTTGAGTGGCTGTACAGTCCACCCTTAGCAATAACACTAAAACCTCCATGAAAAAAATGCTGTACTGCAAAATGAAAGAGATTCTCTATATAGTATCTGCATTGCCAGCTAGCTACAGAGGATTCCAAGATTCCTGCTATTCCTCCTCTCTGTGAAAATGTTGAGTTTGTGCTGTGGCTCCTGAAGAGGGCACATGGTAGTTATTAGTGCATTTCACCTTCCTTTGGTCAACCATTCAGTCCTCAGACATCTGGCTGCAGGACAAGATTTTGGAAAGGTCTTGACAACCTGCTTTGATATGGGAACATAATCTAGTCGTCTTGTCTGTCAGATTTCCCATTGGAGCATTTAGCCTCAGGTTCCTTTCTTCATCTCTCTATGAAGGTTGCGTTTCTGGTGGCAGTCACCACGGAAACTTTCTGAATGGATTTCAGGTTGCAGCCTGCATTGCTGTGAGTTGATAGTGGCCCCTCCTGCAAAAGCTATAAGAGCCCACTTGATCAGCGCTCGGGCTGCATTGGATGCTTCCCTTTGAGATGGTCCTCTTCTGTAATGTGTGGCTCTGTGCATACCTTTGTAAGACACTATGCCCTTCTACAGCAGATGTCTCCTTTGGCAGAGCATTCTGTACAGTGTAGGGTACAGCAGGAGTTCCTCACACCCTCTTTCTCAATGAATACCAATTGAGTCAACTTCAGTCAAGTAGACTAAACCTAGGGGCATCACACAAAGCAGAAACACTGGTTACTTAGCTTGTACAGTATCTGGAGTTCTTTGAGATATGTGGTCCCCATGTACATTCTACCACTTGCCCTCCTTCCCCTCTGCAGTGAATCCTTATCCTATGTTTTTTCAGGGATAAGGAACTGGAGAGGTTGTTGCTCTGCATTGTGTGTAACATCCTCAGCTCAGGGCACGAGGAGGAGAGGAGTTCAGATGCAGAACAATGGATATTGCCATATTAAAATTTTTTTGGTCTTAGGCTCATGGAGCACCTCTAGTGGAATACATATAAGGACTGCACATCTCAAAGCGCTCCATTTGTTCTACAAAGCAGGAAACAAGAATATCTCTCACAGGAGAGTGTGGACTGCTTGTTTTTATGTAGTGTTTGGTAGCAGCCAGATGCCTACCAGACAGATGAATGTTTCAAAGCATTAAAAATGGGTTTTACTGTTCCCTGTTCGTTGGAAAATAAAGAGGCTCGGCTAAACAACTGTGGGATCTGCAAACACACTTGGTTGTCTTGAAGATTTGAGAATTCAGATTGGTTTCAGAGGAATGATTTAAATATGTTGATCTGTACAAGATGTTTTATTTCACTGCCTGGATGGATGTGACTGGATGCATTCTCCAGGGTGGGGATCACATTGTGCCAGTAATTGTAGTTAAGTGAACATGGCTGGCTCTCAAGCAAATGAAACCAAATTTGTCACAGCTGTCAGAAGGATCATGTCACTCTGTTGCCTTCAGGAGCAGTTTTAGGCTGCATACCCTATTAACTTTGCAGTTTACTCTCTTTAAATATCAGGCAGCATGTTTGCTGACCCTAGTTTTTTTTCCCTAAATTATTTTTTAAATCACCAGGTTTAACTGCTCTTCTTACATTAGCTAGAGTTGAACGTCTGTGAATCTTAGTCATCTGTGCTGCAGCCTAATTTCAGACCTTAATAGGTAAACAGAACTTCAAGGACCTCAACATTTCAGAAATGTTTGTGTCGCCTTCGCAAAGAATCAGAGATTTGTTTGTAGTTTAATATTCTCAAAAGTCTTCAGTAGAGAAGAGTGTGGTTCAAATTTTATGTCTTTATGTCCCAGGCTATGTTGGAGATCCATTTATACTCTTCCTCATGCTCTGTAGATAAAGCAAGCTACTGGACAGTCCCAAGTGATTCCCAACTCCTCATCCATGCCATCTGGAAATGCAGCAATTGTATTAGTACTGGACTCTGATAGAGTTCAGCATATAAATAATGCAGCCATGTGCATCTCATCCTTCTAGTCCCTCTCCTCCCTTTATTTTAAATATTTACTTACTACTTAGGTAAGTATATTGAGTTTGAACTGGATAGAGCTTTTTATCTGCCATAAAATGAGTTATCTTTGGTTATCCGACACTGTGGGGAGAATTTTCTGCCACACTCAAAATATGGCTCTAAAGCAGAATATTTAATATATTTTTTAAAATGGGTAGAATACCTGTGATGCATGCAGTGGCAGGGGTCCCCTGTATCTTGATGAATGGGGCGAGATGCTGAGAAGTGAGGTGAAGGTCTGTGTCTGTATTGTGTAGGAAAATGTCAGCAGTTTCCCAGGTTTGTCTCAGGATGAGTCCTGGTGCTTTTCCCCAGTTAATAGGTTTTCAGGAAGGTAGTGTGTAGCAGCACTGCACTGTGAATGTTGTAAATAGTATGAATGTTGCTTTTTTCCTTTCTTTGCCACCTGTAGACTGAAGTGTAAACCTTCAGCAGTGGAGACGTTTTTTTCAAAGCTACTCTGACAAAAATCAAGAGATTTCATTATGAGCAATGTTCTGGCTGCATGTATTAGCCTACACGTTTCTTTGTTCAAGTTACTACATGTATTTGGCAGACCCTAACCAAGGGCATCGGGCATTGGACTTTCAATAAACCTGTATATAATAATTGTAACTATGTTAGAGTTGCAGACATGGTGGTAGAAAGAATGGAGGAGGAATCAATGGAGAAAGTGGAGCGAAGCCAATAAGATTGGGCCCCTACAGCTGCCTTACTAATGAACATTACTTAAAGTTTCACATGTTTTGGGTCTATTTGGCTGTCAACATAGCAGCAACTAAATGATATATTTACAGTCTCTTCCACCTCATGACTTTCCATATTCCCCCAATTCTGTTTGTGATCCAGGAGAACAAATTACTCTTCTTATATGAAGTAAAGAGAAACCTCCCTTGTCAGTGATCAGTGCACAAAACAGTTTTGATCTTCCATAATTCTACAAAACATTTTAACAGCTGATAAAAACGCATGTCTGGTTTTTTTTAAGTTAAACATTTGGAGCTTTAGCTTAACGATTTAATGAAATGTGCATTTTTGTTTTGCTGTAACTTTCATTTTCAATATGCAGCTGAGTGGCCCTGAAAGCAAAGAAGAGTCCAGAAGTCTTACATGTGCATCTCAGTTAATGACTTTAGATCCATGTACATTTTGTGCCCCAGGGCACGTGGGCATAGGATTCTTTATTCTTGGTTTTTCAGTCCACTTACCCTTTTTTACCCATACTCCATCCAAAGTCCTGAACTACTGTTGTTGTTGACTTAGAGATTTTTGAGAGGTGAAGATCACCTCAGAAACTGCCAGGCCACTCTGTCAACCTTTGGCAGAATGGAGATGATTAGGCACATTACTTTTCTCCTTTGCCACCTAATGCAGACTGTGCTTCTCTTACAAGGTCTGCTTCAGTTTGTCTGGAAGAATCAAGGCAGAGTTACTCTTTAGCTTGTTGGGAGCAATAGTGCATTGCACCATCTTTGTTCTTTGCAAACATGCATCATGTCTTCCACAAACAGAAGTACCGACTGTCACATGAGTTACCATTGGTGATGTGCCAAGGGTAACATCCAGTGTGTGCTAATATATTCCCAGAACATAGACATGTCTCTTTGACCTCTACTTTTTGGAACCTTTCTGGCAGCTCAACTAAGATCTTATGGCACGTGTGAAATAGCTCATAGTATTACAGTTCAGTTCTACAATTGTACTAGTTACTGTTTCCACAATATTCTTTATTTTATACATATGGGACCTACCTACGTGGTCAGCACCTCCTGTATCCTGAGTTGGGCAGGTATTTAAGATCTTTTTCTCACAGTTAAGATTCAGCTAAGTTGCACTTCAGCTATCGCTGATACTTAAATTCTAGTTCATCTAGTTATTAATATATTGGGAAGTTGGTGTTTTAGGAGCTTGGAAATAGAAAAATAAATGGAACATGTTACTTCCAGATTGCAGGTTCAATTAGGACCCAGACTGGTACTGACCAAGTATTGGTTCCATGTTGTTGTTCCTAGTTGATGTTCCCTACTCTGTGAACTAGCACCAAATTCAGCACTCAATGAAAGACTCGGCAAAAAGCTTGGTTGTGCAGATGACATGATACTCTGAGTCACTTTTCTGAAGAATAAGACATATTGTGAAACAATTTGGAAAGCTTGCCATTGTGTCTCTTGTGGCTCAACATAGAATTTATTTCTGCAGAGGTAACAATCTGGAACTTTTCAGGAGCACTTCCATTACCAGAATTTCAAAAAGTAGCACCCAAATGTATCCACCCTTCAGATCTTTATTGCTGTGCTACCCAAAGGCCCTAGCCAGAGGCCTTCTGTGAGGTGCCATACAAAAACATGGGATCCTCTTGGCACAGTGTTTTCAGTCTAAAGAGACAGAGGGAGGAGGGAGTCTTGGGTAGGATATAACCTAAATGAAGCAATCAAACTAGTGATAAGGTGCACATTTAGGAGATCCCTAAATATCTGCCTAAATACTTTTGAAAGTATTTTAAACCTTGCCTTTTATTTTTATATACATTCTCTTTTTAACCCTAATCTTCCTCAGATTTGTTTGTTAACATGCAGTGAGCTAAAACCATATCCTTTTTGTCCATTGTGACTGGTTAAATGCTGTCAGATAGACAAAGTAAATGGAATGCGGGGTCGGGAGAATACATTTTCTTTCTCTACTCTTTTAGTTCTAATAAACCTGTAAAGGTGATTTATTTTAGCGTATGGTGTTGGTTTAAGTATGCAAGATCCTATGATGTTTATGATCTAAGTGTCCTATTATAACACAAAAGGATAAATAGCATTGGCACCAGCTCCAACTTTGCTTGCCTAGGACCTAGTATAATCCTTGGATCACTAATGGGCATTAAGGCCTAGAGGACTGACACTGCCTGTTGTCACCTTGTCAGCCTACCTGTTGCACATGCTCATTAACTTGGCAGAGTCCTTGTAGGACGACTTGTTTGCTGTTACTCAACATTCACCTGAAATTGGCTGCTCTGGGTGAAAGCAGTTATAGGGAGAAGATGGAAATAAGACTCCATGAGCAAGGACTGACTTGTATGCTGTAAAGGGAATTTTCAGAGCTTAGCATTTCAGTGTGAAAGTGTATATCTCATACTGTGTGAATGTGACACAAGATATCTGTACAGGGCAGGTGCTGCTTATGACTAGCTTGTATGCATTTTAAAGCCACTTGGGTTTACTCTTAGCTTTGGTGGTTTCAAAAACCGCTGTGGCTCACCCAGGAGAGGCGCTGCCAGATGTGTGCCGCCCATTGCAGATCTGTGGTGGCTTGTCTCAAACAGTGCAGCATGTACACATTGAAGCAGAAAGTATCTTGGTAGCTGTTGCCATTTACAAGGTAAGCAAAACTGGGTCACATGGTAATACTACAGAACCTTTCCTACCTCTGGATGGAAGTGGGAATGAGTCAGGCCTTCCTGTTTAATTTTCAGGTGGAGACCAATTCTGATTATGCCTCACAGCTCTTCTGAAACTGATGCTAGTTTTCTGAATACATCTACCACCAGAAAGCCACTGAACATTCTGTAAAGGACTGCAGGTGCACGCACCTCTTGCACGAGCAGCCTACAACACTGCCGTTAGCCCCGTGTCATGCATAGCACTACAACATTGCCCTCGCCGTCGGACCTTATTGCACAGCACTAACTTGTGTTAACTTAGAAGTTCCATACGGATTACTCGTGTGACTGAGGGCTATCTGTCTAGGTCCGAGATGAGTCAAAGCCTCTTGATGGCATAATTAGGGCATTATGTTTGAAAGGCAGGTACAGCTTTGGCTTACATGTGTAGCATACACTGAGGTTTGATCTCCTTGGATATACGTACATCACTCCCATCAGCACTAATGGACGCAGGCATGCGGTTGAGAGGATGAGTAGTAGCAGTCGGTCTGGGACCTCTTTCTGTTGTTTCTTACTGAAGTGCTAACAGCACATTTTTATTGGCTCCTGAGAAACAAGAAGCAACGTGGTTATTAAAAACTCATCCAGTGGTTTGTTTAATACATTATGGGGTGGTTTTTAATCAGGAAGTTTTCACTTGCATTTGGTGCTGCAGCTCCATTTGCTGTAGGGAAATTAAGAGAGAATCATGTTGCCTGCCAGTTCTGGTACCTGCTCTTTAATGTAGAATGTAGAAAGAAAGGGAGTTGTGAAGGTGAAAAGGTCCTGCTAACAAATATATATGGCAAATGACAACAGTATGAGGCTAACTAAATGAGGAGCTTACGTACCATGCTTAATTGAACTAGATATATGATAGCGTGTTGTTCATCTTAGGCACAGATTATAGGCTGCTTACCGAATAAACTTTGATCAAACTGCTTGCTTTGATCATGGATATATCAAAGGGAACGCTGGAATCCTTCAGGGGTGGTTCCTAAAGAGGCGATGCCTGGTTAGAACCCGGACTAGGGGTAGGAACCTCTGGAACGTAGCGCTGATATGAACAAATCAGCCTCTTTGGGGTATGTCTGTACTTCACTCTCTGGGAGTGAGTGCAGCTAATGCAGGTACCAGAGGAGTGAAGCTGCAGTGGCTGGCTGCTCAGAACCGTGCATGTGGCTAGCCTGTACGGCGGCTGTGCTGTTCCAGTACCTAAACGAGCTAGATGAAAGCTGAATCGGGTCTGTCTGCTTGATCTGAGGTCACATTGTATGATTGCACCATAGATATAACATTTGAGTCTGTGTCTCTAGCTGTAGAATGAGAAGACTTTCCTACTGCCTAGGACTGCGGTAAGGTGTAATGCGAGGCTGGGATGAAAGGTACAGTGAAGACCATTGGCTTTTAATTTAGCTAGTGCTGCTACAGGTGTCATTCCATCTGTCCTCAAATGAGAGACAGTTGCCTGGTGATGACTTCGGAGGCTAAATGTGTTGTCGTGCGTTATTGAAGATGGGAACATATTTGTTGACTCATGAGCTGTGGGGAGGCAAAAGACACCAATGTGGGGAGTACTTTGTGTGCCAGTATGTCATGTACTGTTTCGGTAGCCATAGCAACCCTTTGGAACATCCTGTCGTCTGTCCGCCACCTACCCTTCTGGTAACAGAAAGTCCTGAAATGGAGAGGAAGAAAAATACCGAAGCCGAAGAATATGTCCAAGACAGTGTCTGGAGTACGCTGGGTTTCAAAATGCTCATCTCCCTTAATTTTATGATTGATTGTTTCTTCTTTTCAGCCTCCAGCCTCCATGAAAATGTCTGCACTATAATAAAACACTTACAACTGGCCCGTGCAAACTGATTTGGGCTCTCTGAGATCAGGCTTTGGGAGTACAGAACTGCAGTGTAGATGTTTGGGCTCTAGCCCAGAGCCCGAACGTTTACGCTGCTGTTGTTTATAGCCCTGTGAACCTGAGTAAGCTGTCACAAGCCAATCAAGGGTCTCTTACTACAGTATAGACATCATCCAGATAGCCTAGCCCAGTGGTTCCCAACTTTTCGGGGTTGCTGGGCACCTGGAGGCAGGGTCGCTCATGCACTGCGTGCCCGGGGGTGGGGCCACCCCTGCGCCTGGGGCCGGCCCAGATGATTCGGCGGGCGCACATAAATGCCCCAGCGGGCACCATGGCGGGGACCACTGGCCTAGTCAGAGAGGAAGAATTTGGTTGTTTTAGTACGCTATCCCTACTATTGTCACTATGCTGATATGCACTATCCTCTGCTGTACTGCCATCTCTTGTGCTAATTATTGGTTGGGAAATCAACCCTATGGTCTTATTTCCAAATGCAGATTGGGTGGCTGAGTGTCCAGTGGCACCTTAAAGATGAACAAGTTTGTTTGGGAACAAGGTTTCATGGACTGTAGCCACTTCAGATGCATGAAGTGAAAGCTTCAGTGTGGCAAGGGTTTATCCGTACATACAAGGATGGAGTGTTACATTATTATGTAGATCATCAATGCTAATGAGGCTAATTCAATCAGTGTGGATGTGGCCCACTTCTAACAGTTGATAATAAGGTGAGAATACCTAAAGGGGAAATTTTCTTTTTGTAGTAAGCTAATCATTCCCAGCTCCCATTCAACCCGGGTCTGATAGTGTCCAGTTTGCATATGAATTCCAGCTCTGCAGTTTCACTCCTGGGTCTCTTTTTGAAGTTATTTTTGCTCAAGAATGGCAGCTTTTAAATCTGTTACTATGTGTCCAGGGAGATTGAAGTGGTCTCCTACTGGTTTTGAAATGTTACTTTGATGTCTGAATTGTGACCATTTATTCTTTTGCATAGATGTCTCCTGTATTCAAATGTAGGGAGTCCAAATTCTGATACTAGGGATATTCTCTTTTTCCATGCCTCTGTGAAGTGGGATGCGGTTGAGGATTATGAACTTGCCCTCTGCAAAGCAGTTTAGTCTCTTCCTCCCTTTTAAAAACCAGCTGCTTAGCACATGTTGTCTTTGGATTCTTTTCAAACCTGCATCTATGGTGGGTGTGTGGTGCCTCATTTTGGCACAAGTCTCCAGAAGTCTCACTCACATTTTCTAGGATCTGAAGCAGCTAATTGCCTTAAACTTTGCCAAAGTGTTTGGGAAAACTGGAATCCTACAAAGAAGAAAAAGTTTTTCTAGGTCACATTTAAGTACCTGGGCCTGTAGATCTGTTTTATTGGAGTTACTAGGATTTATTTGTAGGAACAGTGAGAGGTTTGAAAATTGTAAGTGATTTTTTTATAAACCTAAAAGGACTGAGGTGATTATTATAGTACTTGGAGAGTGAGTCTATATTGCTGTGTATACTCAAGAGTAAGACTAACCCAGTAGAAAAGAGATTCTGCTTAAGGCTTTTCCTTAAAAGAAAGGTATGCTATTTCAGACTTTTAAATACAATAGAGATCAGAGCACCTTTCTTCCCCCCCTCCCCCCCGCTTTCTAGTCACATGTGACTAATGTGACAGAATTACTGTTTACTCCATTTTTTCTTTTGCCAGCTGTCTGCTGCTTTGTGGGATTGATAATTTTTTCCCAGTGGTTCTCCAGTTTGTGTATATATAACAATTTTTTAAAAAAAGGGTTCTCCAGCTTTGTTCTCTTTAACTCAGAAATGCTACGCACGTCTCAGTCACACAGGCATTTTGATATCCATCACACAAGCCTTTCTTGTGCAGCTGCTACAGCTGTGTTTACCCTTTGAACTCTGGAAAACCTCTGCAAAATTGCGGGCTTGTCTACATTGGAAAGGTTGTTTCCCTTTAATGATATCAGTATAATCGGTCACACTCACACATTTAAAGGGTTTGATGGAATTAGCTGTTGTACATGAAATATCTTTCTATACTTGTCCCCATAAAATTCTCTGTAGATGCTTATTTTTATACTCATTTTGTATAACACATAGAATCATAAAATACTAGGAATGGAAGGGATCTCGAGAGGTCATCGAGTCCAGTCCCCTGCCCTCATGGCAGGACCAAATACTATCTAGACCATCCCTGATAGACATTTATCTAACCTACTCTTAAATATCTCCAGAAATGGGGATTTCACAACCTCCAGGGGCAATTTATTCCAGTGTCTGACCACCCTGACAGTTAGGAACTTTTTCCTAA
>CM057846.1:17128328-17167442 GCA_030068395.1 Apalone spinifera
TATGTCGGGTAGCCTAAACTACATGCCTCTGGCGACAGAGGCATGTAGTCTAGACGTACCTTTAGGGTACAGGTGGACTAGATCCACAAAAATAGGAGTCTAAACCCTGAGTGTATCTTGGCCTTCCCCCAGACTTTTGCTGTTACCTCTTCTGAACAATATATATCGAAGGCCACAGCTACACTACAAACTTATGTTCACACAGGTTACATCAGCATGCAGCCACTGCAGTAAATACATCACTTGTGTATGTGCCTTCTTGGCTTCTAGTGTTGGGATGTGAGTACTCACCAGGAGTGCGTGTATTGACTCAGAGTGGGTGCACCAAGGGTATGTATCACATACCATCACAAATTGCTAGGGCTCTCATTTAACATTCTCTGGTCAGGTTAGCAAATTGTGTTAGCTGATTGATACCCTGTCTTAATTTGCTATTCCTGGAGCAGAGGATGGGAAAAGATAAGAGGTAGCAAATTGTAACAGGAAAGCAAAAAAGAACATCTATAGGTTGTATAATACTGTAGTTACTGGTAGAGAAATCTGTCAGTAGCCGTTTTTTATGATGTTATCCCAGCTTCAGGCAGGAGGGAATGGTTTTCAAACTGTGGGGCATATCTTCCTTGGGTGGTGTGACCTGCAGTTTGAAAGCCTCTGTGCTAAATGGAAGGCAAAAATCTGTGGGGGGGAAAAGTGTCATGACCCCCTCATACCGTCCACACCTCACCTCTAGCAGAAGCAAATATGCTTGCTCACTCTGGGAGCGCTTTAGTTACAGCTCTGACTTTATTCCTGTGGATCTCAGTGAAATCCAGAAGTGAAAGTAGAGCCAAATTCCCAGCCCCCGCAGCTGGTCTGGTCTAGGCTAATGGATTTAGCAGAGCTTTCTTGCTCATTAAGCTAAAAATATCTTAGGGGACAGGGTTTTTCCATTTCTATTAGGAACTGCTTGGAAGTGTTTTTTTTTTTTTTTTATGCTTTTCCTAAAGGAGTTTGTATATATGTGAGAGGGGGGAGATTTGGAAAATGACATGCATTTCTATACTTCTCTAATTGATTGCCTAAGGGATTTGGAGGGGGAAGAACTCAGGGAGTCAAACCTTATCTTGCATATCTTCTGTGCACTCTCCTATGGGGTGATCCATCAAGGCTACCCAATAGGATTCTGCTTGGTACTTTATACTCAAGGTGCTGCTGTCTTTAATTGGTTCTTTTGTTTGGGATAAATGGTATGAGTCATGAGAATTTGCTAATACTGTTGTGATCCTGTCATCAAAACTAGTGGCATCCTACTTGGTTATTAGTCTGCAGCAGAGTTCTCATCAGCGGGGCCCAACAGCCACCCCAGGACAAGGTGTGGGGAGCCCTGCTCAGAGCCCCCAGAAGGGGGGGGAGGAATGGCTCAGTGGTTTGAGCATTGGCCTGCTAAACCCAGGGTTGAGTTCAATCCTTGTGGAGGCCGTTTAGGGATGTGGGGCAAAAAATTGTAAGGGATGGTACTTGGTCCTGCTGTGAAGGCAGGGGACTGGACTCGATGACCTTTCGAGGTCCCTTCCAGTTCTAGGAGATAGGCAATCTCCATTATTATAAGGGGCATGGTGATGGGCATTCAGCCCTTAGTGCTGTCCAGAGCACAGCGCTGGCCTCCCTCCCCAACCCTCAAAGCCACTTGGAGTGCCCAGCATGGTACTCCAGTGGCAATTCAAAGGACTCCAGGGCCCTGGCCACTGCTTCAGTGGTAGTGGCCAAGAGCTCCGGGCCCCTTTGAAACATTGAGCCCCAGGGCAATTGCCCCCTTTACCCATCTGTCAGTGGTCAGGGTTCTCATGGTGAAAATCCAAAGATGAAAGGAGACCGAAAATTCACTTCTGTAGCACATGGCGCAGAGCATCCAAATCATCAGCTGAGAAATCCATTTATTGGGTCATTATTTTTTAATGTTGACATTGGTTTGGGGCTGCAGTTAAAATAAGATTTCTGCAGGAAGTTACTTAATGCTTTCCATACAAAGGTGTTGTGTGGCAGGAAATGTTCCCCAGGGTACACAAATTAGGCTATTTTGAAGTCTGGGTCAGTGACTGGGCATGACTTTTCTTTTGAAGTAATTTTGGCTGCCTTGAGCTGGTAGAAGAACACTGGGGTGTGTTTCAAGCTTGGCTGCTTCCTTAATAATTTTTGTATGATTTAAAATCAAAGCTTTGGAGACAGCTTGGCATATAAACAATGAATTTCTTCCTTTGCTTCTGTGACCTCTGTTATTGGACAATGATCACATCAAACTAAAAGAAAACTTTGTCTCTTGCAGACAGCTGTGCTGTACATGCTAACACAGGATGCATGCGGACCAGCGATAGCTGCTCGGGTCTGACTTAATGGATTTTGATTTGTCCATTGTTCATACTTCTCCCTCCACCATCAGAAGGAAACTTTGCCAAGTCCTTTTACATTTTCACCTATTGTAAAGTGGAAGCCATTTCTACTAACGGGACCCCTCTGCTGTGTTTTGTAAACTTATTTGCTTTGCTCTTCCTTTTGCAAAAGGCAGATAAACTTAAAAGGAAGCCATATCCTACCTCCTCTTGCATGTGTTTTACATTCTAATCAGATTTCTCATTCATTGCTTGTGGTGAGCAGAATATCTTGGGGACTGGGGTGGCTTCCCAGTGCATCAAATTGCTGTTGTTATAGGTAAACTCGGAGAGGGGACATATTGAAAGAAGCTGTAACTGCTGCTTCTTGCTCAGTACTTATTTTATGCTGCAAATCTGTCACCTCTGTAAGTACTTAGTGCACACCTCCTCACCGCACCCCCAGCCCTAAAGGGGGAAAATCTCCTATCTCAGAGTTCCTGTTTGAAAGATGGCTTGCACTTTAATTTCACATGGTGTCCCTAGTTTGCCTACTTGAGACAAATATAGTAGTGTATCACTGTACCTTGAGAATGGTTCTGTTTTTATTAGCATGCTGAAATTTATCAGTCTCCTATGAATTTTCTATGCTTCCCATTTCTTTCAGTGAAGGATTCTGCTGTAACTACAGAATAATAAAAAAGTGCATTACATGGAATTTATCTCACATGCAACATTGCTCTCATTTTAATGCAATCTTTTCTGCAAGCAGTTTTTCACAGCTTTCTGATCCTTTTGGAAATGAAAGATTAATGAGACTGAGTGCCTTGGAAACATTTTTTGTAACCAGAGAGTGACCGCTTACGTCAAGATCTAATTACTCTGTCCCTATTTTTATATCAAGAAGAAGTTCTTTGGGAGTTATATTTAATTGAATAATTTATTTTTTACCTACTTAAATGTACTGTTATGAAATTGAGGCTAATGCTGTTGCAGGCAGTTGTATCTAGAATGGATTGCAGCTGGACAGATTGCACCATTTATTTTGTTAAGTACTCACCCTTGAGTTTTACTCTGAGTGGCAATATTGCTGCTTCAGAAGATAAATTCTGAAATCAAAGGCCACAGGAGTGCTGCATTGCAGTTACTATGAGCCTACATCACAACCAGAAATTTGGGCTGTTGAAGTGTTCATCGGATGCTTAGGAAGGTGTGGCTTTGGTTCTGTATTGTGAGAGAGATCTTAAAATGTATAGGTTTTCTAAGGTGTATGATGTTTAAACTTTTGTACTTGCTATTCACTTGATATCAACCTCCCTTTTTTCTCTTACTATGTACAAAGCTGAAAGTGCATATATACTGTGAGAGATTTTGAGCCTCATCTCTCTCTATAGAAATATATATATATATATAGCATGTAAGAGAATTAACCAGAAGAACTGGTACCTAGCTACAGCAGCTGGTGATCCTTTACAGGAAGTACAGATTTAATCACAGGTCTACTATTGTCTGCTATTTTGTTCTTTTGCAGGTAATGCATATCTATTTTTCCATAAGTAAATGGCCTTGCAAGACTCAGATGCTGAGATTGACTGTTGGGTATTGTTGCTTCAAATTAGGGATGTTAGCATATAGTTGAATAAGTGATTGACTGATAAGCCTAGGCTTATCGGTTAATTCTATTGACTACATGCACTCCACCCCTTGCTGCCTCTATATTAGAGGGGATGGGTAGTGGGAGCTGGTGTCCATGGAGAGCTGGCTTTAAGTGGGCTACCCATGAGTACCAGATCCGCCTGTTCCTCCCCGCCATGCTGCTGCCTCTGATAGAGGCATCAGTGTGGAGGGTGAGGAGGCAGGCTGGAACCGGGTTTCAAGCCAGCTCTCCATGTGTATTGGCTCATGTGGACCTGCCCCCTCCTCCCCCCTCTTAGTGCTTCCTTCAGAGGCAGTGAGGAGGGCAGGCAGGAGCTAGTGCTGGGGGGATTAAAAGCTCCACGGTGCCGCCCCCTCTCTCCTCCTCCCCCCCCCCGTTCCCTCCATCAGAGGCAGCAGCATAGGGGGAGGGCAGGGGAGGCTGCTGTGAAGTAGTCTCTGTCTGCAGGGAAGGGGGGGAGTGTTCCAAGCTCCCCATAGACAGAGGCTACTTCCTGTAGAGCAGTCTCTGTTTGTGGGGAGTTTAGACCCCCACACATGGACAAGGACTGCTGCCACCCCGTATTGTTGCCTCTGTCAGATAGATCATCACTAATTCAAATGTAAACTGTGGTGAAGAGGTTTGTGAGTGGAAGGAAGCAAAGCAGTGAAACTTCTCTTGCCTTGGAAGTCTCTTAAAACTCTGTGTATAACATAAGTTTGTAAGGTCCACCATGCTTTCTGACCCTCTCACTACTCTGTAGTCAATAAATAGACTGCAGGCCAAATTCAGACTACCAGATGCTTTGAACAGACCACAAAATCTTTTTATTTAATTATTATTATTATTATTGTTTTCTCTGGAGTCTGGACCTTGACCAAGAAATATGGACCCTGACAAAAGGGATTACCCCTGCTTTACACAGCAATTGTGCCGTGTAGAAAGAAAGTAACCACATGCAAAGTACCGCTGCTTGATCTTCCTCTATCTCACACCCTTTCAGGAGTGCTGCATTCTTGTCCTCTGGACTCTTATTTTTTCTGATTTTCAACTGTAAGCTCAAATGGTGAAGGCCTATGTTTTGGAAGCTGACTGACTTCCCTGGATTGTAGTCTCAAATCCCCATATCAAGGATGATTAACTTAAAACTGTGTTTATATGCAGCACCTGAATGAGTTACAAATTATGACCAACGGTGGGACAGAGGATCCCCAGAGAGAAGGTGTGGTCTCTCTGTGGTCCATCCATGAAAGGGTTGGTCTCCTGCAAAGTCAGAAGATTTAAAAACACACTCTCAAGGACATTGCAGGAGGAGTCCCCTCTTCCCTGCTACCACTTTACAGCATTACAAATGTTATACTTACAAAATAGTCTGTAATTGGGTTATGCTCTTTGAGCGTAGTCTGGTTCTAATGTTGATAGTCTTCAGAAGAACAGCTGGATGAAATGAACTCCTGCTTCATGGATGGGGAGGCGGCGGGGGCAGAGCGAAGTCTGTAGTATAGGAGCATCACTACTAATGTGGGAACATGGCACTAAATCAAAGTGCTTCCTCTGGGAATTGCTAATAAATTCTAAATAGCAGGCAAATGTTTCCTAGTAGCTTCCTGAAAACCTGTAATTTGTATGCAGGTCCTGTGCACTAGAGCGCTTAGATTCTAGGTCAAATGCCTCTTTGCCTGCTCTGACATTTCCTGTCATCTTTAACTGGCAGTTTTATAAACCAGCCATGCCTTGCTAAGCAGAAGCTGAGGCGGTCTGTTGAGTAGCACAACGAAGTGGCAAAGAGGTTTGAGATTTGCATGGACTTACCTTATGACCAAAAGGCCAGATAGTCAGCTGCTCTTTTCAGAATCATTAGGCATAAGTCAACTTAACCTTGAAAATGTAAAATATATTTTCACGTGTCTTAGGAATTACAGACATTGTGTACCATTAACATCTGCATAAGTTGGTGTTATCCCAGAGTTTAGCCAGTGTTGCTCTTAACTCCTCTCAAGAACACCAAAGAATCTCTGTACCTAGGTTATGATACTGTTATTTGACCCTTTTAACACATTGAGTTATGTTGACAGATTTCTCCCCCCCCCCCCCCCCCATATAAACAAGGGTCCACTGTGTTTCTGTGTGCACCTACTAGGCTGCTTTACCATGTCGTCTTTTGGAGACTCCTGGGTAAATTGCCCGAGGTGGGAACTGAGTAAGGTAGAAGTCATGTATACGGCAGTAGTGGGCGATGCACTCTGGGATGTTCCACTGCACAGAATGCTGGGGGGAGGGGGAAGTACAACCAGCCAAACCAGTTACACAAGTGCTCTTTGGGTGGAGGGGTGAGGGGGGTGGACGCGCAGGCAGTAGTTCCATCAACACAGCCAAATGAGTTTCAAGAAGACCACCATGTGCCATCTGTATATGCTGGCAGGGAAGGGAACCTTGCTAGCTGCCATAGTTACTAAGGGTGTGTCAACACTACATGGCTATTTCGGGATCCCAGAGGGATCCCAAAATAGCTACTCCACATCTACACAAGCCACCCTTTATTTCGAAATAACAGTCACACTGTTTCGCCGTCCCGGTAAACCTCATTGCATGAGGGATAAGGGATGGCTTGAAATAGCGTGTTATTTCGAAATTTGGTGCTATGTAACATGCCATATTTCAAAATAAGGTATTTCGAAATAGATGAGAGATAAGATATGCAATTCTCATAGCGCAAATTGCATATCTTATTTCAAGTTTAGAGTGCCATGTAGATGCACCCTTAGAAAGTAGCATCAGCATTGTGTGTGGACAGAACCCTTGTTGAGAGCCACTCAATCTTGATTGGTTCCAAATTGTTAAAAGTTGTAAAGTAGACGGGTGATGGCACCGTCCTTTATGAGGGTGCAGAGAAACTCATCTTCCTTTGCAAGTCTTTAATCCCAGGCATGCAATCTCTATTCATCTCGCACTGTCTTTCCTTCCTTTGCCTTTTTGTCTTGGTCTCTGTGGCTAGAGAAAAAACTGTCACCTCTAGATTGGATTACTTGGAGTGTTTTACTATTAGTTTCAGTGAAGCAATGCACAAATTATATTTAAACTAAGCTTTCTGGTTCAAAATCTTAAACTTGTGTGTGCTTAATTTGTGTTTGCCATAGTAGTGTAACCCACACACCTTCTGAGTGTGGCACTTAAACTATTTAGAGAGAAAGAATGAGTTTGCCTTTTAGCTCAAGTTGTAGAGGCTCATGCACTAAGCTCCAGAGGTCCCAGGTTTGGTTCTGTCTGTCGGTGTTGCAGTAGCAATGATACAGTTGTTTGTGTGCAGTCTAACAATCTGAGTTCTTAATTTTCCATCATAGTGGGAGGTGGGGTCTCCTTAAAGAAGAAATCAAAAAGACATTTTGCTGTGTTTTGTGGGATGATGCTAAATCTTTCATTTGTTTCCTGCCTTGGCCATGCAATTTACCTCCCTTGTGCCTGCCTTCACTGATGGCTCTGTGGCAGCAAGACATGAGCATATGCTTGGCATTTGCATGTAAATGAACACCCTAAACATCTTGTTTTGCTCCGGAATTGGCATGTTTTACTATTACAACAATACACAGGTTTTTTCCTTAAATGAAGGATTTTTTTTTTTTTTTGAACCTTCAGGTTTTTACTTGCAAGGTTAGGAAAAAAAATCATAGGAACCTATTTATGCTTTTATGCTTCTTGCTTTGATCAGAGATGCTTTAAATTCAGAACGCCAATTTAGATCATTTAAGAATTTTGGAGTGGGTAAATAGTATCTTTGACAGCTGAGGTGTTAACTCAAGCCTGTAAAGAATGTATTTTGGAGAATGAGGGCTGGCCTCTTCAGAGTTCCCATGCATAACTTAATCTAATTGATATGCAAGCTTGTTAATGTAAAGAACATAGTTCTCTACTGGCGCCTCTACATAGAGGGGGGAAAGATGCTACAGTACCGTTCCGAAATTCAACACTGAATTTAGTTTACTTCAGAGTTTGTAGAGTTTAATGCATTTATATGGCGAGAAGAGCAGAGACTTGACTTTTTTGTGTGTTCAGATTATAGTTCTGATAATGCTTGTCATGACAGGTGGGGTATTTGTTTTTTCCATTGATGTCAGTGTTGTGTACAGTACTAAATTCCTGTGCCAACTGGGTTTAAACAGCCAGCTGGAGTTAGATGTGTGGTGCCGGTCTCCCTTCATTTGTGGAAAAGCATAACTATGTAACAAACATAGGAAAGCTAGGGGTGAAAGTAATGTTGAATATTAGTGCCAGACAAAATGTTTGGATGCTGTCCTGCTATATAACACAGCATGGATCTTTGAACAGAGCACTGAATAAAACAACTCAGCAGTTTCATGGAATCTAGGTAACCATTTTGGTGGCGCAGTTCTCTAATTTAATTGTGTTAGCTGTTGTTGGGTTAATGGAGCTCATAAATTCTCCAAATTTTGCCTAAGAAATTACTGACTAGAGGAGTGATTGAAAAAGATGGTTCATTTTTAAGCTTTATTCTTTGTACCGATCCATGTTGAAACTAATTTCAACAATGAACTAATCTTCAGGGATACAGTTCACAGGTATTTCAGAATACAGTAGAGATCAGATTTTTAAAATTGGCTTTAGAAAATGCACAGCAGTTGCCTTTGTAGAGTGCATTTAGAAGTGCAATAAAAACTTGTTCTGACAGACATACTCACTAAACACAGTAATAGAATGCTAACACCGATTCAAAGCGAAAGACAATCACAAGTGGGAAATAAAGCGCATCCTGGAATACCTGGAAATGGAGTATAACAATTCTTGATATGCTTTATTGGACCCTGTTGTGCAGGAGAACCATATGGTGCTATTCCGCTTAATTGTGCATTTAAGTGTTTTTATTGGTTGCTGTTGTCATTTTAATTTAAACATTTGTGCTGTATTCTTGTATGCTGAATGAAGACCTATGAAATTTCATAGAAAGTATGTTATACTTCAATATAACTTCTAGTAAATTTCATCCCTTTGTTACCCCTCTCTATTCCCTTCAAACCGCATCAAGAAAAATGCCTTAAAAGTCGTTCTGCTCAGAAAAGTGACACTGTAAAAATAGCATTGCCATAATCTGCAGAACTGCTTGCCATATATTCTCAGTTGTCTGCTGCCTTTAGTGACAAATTCTTTGTTCTGCTTTTTTGCACGTTAGATTGAGCTGTGTTTTGGTTCCAAGTCATCCTTTCATATGAATATCAAACAGAATTCTAGTATCAGTGATGTCCTGCATTTACCATCAAATTTCATCTAACCCTTAATACATATAGGGTTTCAAAGAGTGTTCTGGTGCCCAGTAATTTGGTATAATCCAGTGAACCCTTGTGCATTTGCATGCTCTTCCAATCTCCTCACGTAAGCCAAATACTGTGCTAAGTGCACCCCCTGTATATGGAGCCTATGGATGTCAAAGATCTAACCAAACATTATATTCCAAATGGTTTATGGATAGTGACTTGAATGAATTTGGGCTGAAACCAGTTGTGTTTTCTCAAATTAAGAGTTCTGTTTAGTTTTTGTGGTGGTTGTTTTTAAATTCTCAAACCTTATTCAGAGCTCCCCAGAGGGCAGTTTTGTTGCTTTTCAGAAATAGTCTGCACCTCTTTATCTTGCTGAGATCCACCATTCACGTTAATGATCAGATCTTGTTTATATCTTAAAAGTTTTGCCAACATAGATTCATCAATTCGGAATATGAAATATCGCACACCTGACTGGCATAACTCTGTGGTTAAAACCTTATAATGCAAGCATAAGTGTCCATGAAAGTCCTTTTGCCTATATAATTTATTTTATTCTAGGGAACTAGTATAAGCTATATAGTCAAAATAATCCTTTTTGCTACTATAAACTGTGTTTCTACTTGGGGGGGAAGAAAGGGTTTTGCTAGTAATAGTCCCTCTAATTTTTTCCATCTATATGCAGAATAAATTTTGTTATGTGCACCAAGGCATGTGCAGTACCAATAGAAATACATGGTGTGGGAAGCTATGGGCGCTCTGCTAATCAGTTGCTCAGTATTTGCATTTCTCCTGGGCTGCCGCCCAAGCGCTCAACTTACAGAGAACACTGGTGCTGGTATAACTATGTGAGTATAGCTAGAACCACAAACCCTTTCTATTGTAAACAAGGCTTTAGTTCATTCCATTGATACAAATAGCATAGAGAAAGCTGCTCCTTCAACAAGAATCTACATCTCTGAGGCAGTTTTCCTCTGATTTGTATCTGCAAAGACTTTGGGGTTCTTACTTACAAAGAAAATAGCTATTTAGCATACTTTTTCTCAGCCAAGCTGGGAACAGAATCCCATAGGTTGGGCAAATTTTCAGTCTGTGTGGCATGCTCAGGTCCAAGCCCATTTAAATGCATTATCCTCTTTCAGATAGGTGGCAGTACTGAAGCTAATGTTAAAAAAAAAATGTATACTGTACACAGCTTGAGGGGGGGAAAAAGTTTCTGTGCATCTATGTATCATGCTTGGATTATGTACAAATAAAAGTTTTGCATTAGTCTTACACTATATATAATATATAATCAGCAGTAGTAGAGACTTCATGTGCAATTTTAACAATATTGTTTGGATATTAGCAGTCAAGTGTTCAGGTACATCACTCATGGAAAGTTTTACAGAGAATTGGTAGTGGAAAGCAAATGTATCAATGAATGAAGATTGTCCCTTAATAAATCAGAATTTAGGAAATGTGGTCTGTTGGAAAATACAATCCACCAGGGAAGTATTTGAGTTACTTTCCTGGCTGCGCCTCTCATTGGCGCTCCTGCTCATCTCTCCTGGTATTACCAATGTTTAATGATGTCTTCTGGGTAGATGTCCCTGATGGCGTCCGACACCATGAGTTGATGCATCAGCTGAGAGCATGTCTAATACAGTGCATGATTTGGGCTTGTCATAATTGTGGGTTTTTCTAATTTAAATAAAAATAGTTAATAGGGAGCTTTGGGCCTTGTAACATTTACAAATTCACACTTGTTTCAGAGATGTCTAATTTTTAAAAAACTTCATTAAATCTTTAAAAAATTTTATCACCTTGAGCAAACGATGTTTAGAAATGTTTGCCGAATGCAGTTAAAGAGCTTGCTGAAGTTGTCCAGCATTCAGTTGTTTTACCAGAAGTTCTTTTTTGGAGAGGAGGGGGGAAGGAGAGGAGTAACTTGTGCTAACCTAAATATTGCTTTAAACAGAAGCTCTTTTCTCCCACAAAAGGTAGTTCATAGCATGGTTTTAACCAAGTTTGTAATATGGTAACAATTTTTGGTGCAAAGCATGCAAACAGTGTTGCAGCCATGCTAGGCTCCCTAAAGCCCAAGAAATCTCTGTGGCACTGATCCAGCAATCCTTTCCTTTTGTGGGACTGCATGTTGGCACAGGTTTTTCCCCCAAATGAATTGCTTGCAGGATCAGGGCCTATGGTATGTAATCCATAATGGAAATTGCCTAGTTTTTCAACAGCTTGCCTTTAAATAAGGGTTGCGTGATAAGCTTAGAAAGTCCTACTGCTTGTTAGCTTGTCACAGCCTTCCTTGGTGTTTAATGTGTTTAATAATTGAGTCCATAGTCAGTTGCTTCTTTAATCTATGGTGCTCTGAGATGGAAGCATCTCTTGATAACTTTGAAATTGCAAAATATTATGTCCTTTCATCATCGCCCTTCCCTTGTGGAAGGAGAAGGGTGTCTGACATAATTGGACTTCACCCTTGAAGATAAAAAGGAATCACTTAAGTGGAGTCTTAGTCACTTCCTGAAAGACGGTTGTCATGCTAGCCTTCTGTAGACGGCTCAACAATGAAGTTACAGGATAGGAGAGATAAGAGGCTGATTGTAGCCAATTGCTTTGAGTATACAGAAGGCCTTGTACGTTATACAGCTGCACGTTTCATCAAATAATCATTTCATTGATACATGATCATTAAGCAGAACAGAATGATTCTAATAAAGCAATTTAGTCTCTCTCTCCCTCTCCCCCAATCTCTACTCCTTTTTATTTCTCTGTGGTGTTGAATAACAAATGGGCACGGAAATAGAACCATTTAAGCCTTTACAGTGGCCTCCTTGTAGCAGTATTACACAGCATTTGATTAATTAGTTTACAAGGAAGAGGTTTTTGGTCTTAGGCTTGGTGGGGGAATGCATGTGTGTGTTGTGACTAATGCATTTTATTTGAGAACACAAACTTTGATTTTTTTTCTACCCCTTTTTTAATTTCATCAAATTTGATCAGTATTTTTTTTAATACTGATGAGAGGTTCCAATGTATAACAGTAATACCATGCGCCAGTATTAAACTATTGCTTTACATCAGTGGTTCCCAAACTTTTCAGCATCACGCCCCCTTTTTGATTTTTGAAAAACCCTTACATCCCCCCCCCCCCAAACAGGAAAACTTGTTGAGCAAAAAAAAAAAAAAAGGAACTAACTGGGGCAGTTCCTTGATAGGGGGTGGGAGGCTGGGTTGCCTCGCGCTCCCCCTTGGAATTTCTTCACGTCCCCGTTTGAGAACCCATGCTTTACATAGTGTCAAAGAGCTTCACAGACATTAATGGCATTGTAATTAGGGTTGTTAATTGAATAGTCGATTAATCTCATTAATTCTTATCGATTAGTCAACTATTCTATAGTCCCGGGCAGCCCCTGTCTGGGGTTGGAGGGGTGTGAGCTCCTGAGTTGATGCATCAGCTGAGTGCATGTCTAATACAGTGCATGTTTTGGGCTTGTCATAATTGTGGCACAAGCCAGAACTGAGCAAGGCTGCCTGCCCTCCTGGCTCCTAATACACTTTAAATGCAGAGCTGCAGCGGGACTGAGCTGGGCTGCTGGCCAGCCTGCTAAAAAATTTAATGGCAGGGGGGAGGGACAGGGGAATGCATGTTGTCTATAGCATTAACCTATAAGCTTTGGCTTATCGGTTAATCGACTACACTATTACATCCCCAATTGTAATGCCTGTGTGAGGGGTATAAATATTATCCATATTATATAGGTGGAGAGATTGAGACATGGTAGTTGGGTAGCTGCCCAAAGAGTCGCAGAGCAGGGAGTGGGTCTCGATTCTTCCAATACTTAATCATCTCCTTTAATCATCTACTAGAAGACTGCCAGATATGCCGTTATAATCTCTTCTCGGGATTGTAGGTGTCATAGAAGTATACTTCGTGCCAGGACTTCTTGCAGAATGTCAGCTTTTAAACAAAACGGGGTTTAAATTGCTTCAGCAATTTCTAAGTTACAGGAATGCATCTGAGTGGATGGTTCTGCAGTACAGAGCCTTTTACACTAGCTTTATCCAGTTTGATTTGTAGCAGCTCTCTGATTCTGGGGAACAAACTGATAGCATTCTGTTCTTCAGTGAATAGGTTTTCCCTTTGCAACTGGCCACTTGTAGAGAGTAAATAGGCATGGAGATTAAGTTATTGTCTTACCTTTTTAGAGGTGGGGTCCTGCCAGGTCATGCTTGGGGAAAGTGTATGAGCTAATGCTGGAAAGCTTGCAGAGCATCTATCTACCTGTGTTTGGCTGTATAGATGTCACTTTTCAGGGTCCATTGCATACATGCATTAAAACTTTTATTTTAAATAAACTATTTTTCCATATGGATTTTAATGTTCCTCTTTGTGCTCCTAAACATTCGACTGCACCAGTTGTACTGCATATTTAATGCACGAACCTCCACATTCCATTCATATTTGACACTTGGCTACTGCGTATAATGCTCAAGGTTTGCCCAGTAGAGTTGTTAATGGCTTGAAGTATTTATTGCCAGGTGAATTTTCAGAATTTATGTAACAAACCAAATAGCTAGGGCTCTGTTAACATCTCATTCTATAGGCAAGACACAAATTTCTGGAATGCTGACCCAAAGCATGGTACTCTCTTCCCATCTGTGATGGCTCTCTGGTGGAAGCTGAAAATTAACACTAGTTTAAAAACAAAAACTAAACCACCAGCAAGCTTCAGAAATTCTGAAGAGTAAAAATTTTGGAACAGCTGTACTAAGATCGTATGGCTTGCAGAGACCTTCTGTGTGGTGCTACTCTGTCTGGGCAGTATTCCATCAGCCAGTCTCTGCACCTTTTAAAAAGTGCTTTGACCCAGTCACACCCCCAAACATGTACACACACATATACATACACATTTTGTTCCTTGAAATTCAACCCCTCTTAACCTATGAAACAGTCTCATGACTAGCCACAGAAAGGGAAATCCGTATGCTCTCCATCACAGAAGTGAAGATGTTGAAATGGTCAAATTGTTGGACATGCCATGATAGGAAAGAAAGCAAAGTTGTAAAGGCCTTTGCAGGAATGCTGGCTGCTCCAATTGAAGATCAGTTGAGAGGGCTCATTGGTTAAACTTCATTGGAAGCCCTCCCTGCTGCACTGCTGCCTCTGTATCAGAGTAGGGGGAGCAGGCAGGAGCTGGTGTTCACGGGGCTTTTAACTGGTTCCCAGGAAGCCACCTGACCCCTGTGCTGCTGCCACTGATACAGAGGCAGCAGCGCAGGGGACCAAACAGGAGCTGGTGCTTGCGGGGAGCCAGCTTTTAAGCAGACAAGCTGGCTCCCTGCAAGGACCAACTCCCTCACGCTGCTGCTTCTGAGGCAGCAGTATGGGGCGGGGCTGGTGGGAGCTGCACGCAGGTTCCTGTAAACTTGTAACCACTGAAAAATTCAGCGGTTATATGTTTACCCCCCCCCCCCAAAAAACCCAACACATTTTAACATCCCTAGTCTAGGCTATGTAGGTATAGGAATATTTGGCAGAGATTGAAGAATTATATTGGAAGGGTGGCTCTTGCAGTGACCTTGGGTGGAAGGACAACAAAGGGTGAGGCTAAAGATGCAATATGTGGACCTCAGAGGGCTTGGCTGCAGGGCTGTTTCATTGCTCTGAAGACTTCTGGACTTGGGTTGGAGCCTGGGTTCTAGGACCCTGTGGGGTGGGAGTGTCCCAGAACTTGGGCCCCAACCTGAGCCTATAAGTCCACACAGCAATGAAACAGCCTCCAAGCTGGCTGGCATGGGCCAGCTGAGAGTTTTTCATTGCTGGGTTGACACCAAGAGAGATCGTTTTGCCCAACAGCTTGTCTTTAAAAGTCATCAGCCCCAGATATGGGGATAGCAAGAAAGAAGAAAATTTTGTTCTGGAAAGTATACTGAATATATTGGTAGTACAGCAGTGCTCAAATGATGTAATCTGAAGTGGGAGTAAAGACCTGGTAAGGACCAGGGTTTTGTATGCCCCTGGGAAATAATTTTTTAAACACATGGGGTGTAATGCAATCTTGGGCCATTCCAAAGGAAAAATATTTGCTGTTCAGGGTATTTTTCAGAGTCCTGGGTATAAGTAGTCTGTGACAGGGATACTCTAGTGATATGTGAAAGAGGGAGTGACTGATTCAGAGGCATGGATATCAACATGCTTTTCCTTCAGTTTGATGGTACAATTGTATCAGAGCGCTCCCGGGACATCTCCAGTGTCATTGTATATAGGTTATCTTCAGAGATGAGACACTCTCAGGTACCACTGTAGTTGTTTCTTCAGCATCTTCTCACCTGGTTAGGTGTTTAAACATATTTATGTGGTTTTCTGGCTGCTCTTCACATACCAAGATTTAAAAATCCAATTGTCTCTTCCATCAGTTCTGTCTCATACACTTAGTTATACTTCAAAAACATTAGCTTTTAAATGGGAATTTGAAACACAGAATGACTTTATTGTCGCAGTATGCTGTGAATGAACCCCAGATTTGCTTTTGTGTTTTGCTGCAGCAGAAGCCTGCTCATCCAGAACAGCTTTTTGGTGCATGCTTGCCACCTGCACTCCTCTATGGACTGATTGGCTGTGTATCCATTAGTTGCCTGCTGTGTTGAGATGGCAGCAGCCTGCAAATGAGAAGTCTTTAAGGAATATAGTACAAAGATCATCACGGTCTGCATCAAATAACACTGTAATTGTTTGTCAAGTTGTTATATGCAACTGTGGCTTTTTTAATAGTCCCATAGCATTGTTACTCTTGAATGAAGATGATGATGAGCTGCTGGAAGGTCTGGATCTGGTACTTTAATAGCCATTGCACCTCTATTTTGCTACTGAAATGGCACTGCAAATGTCTTATTTCTGGGATCATCAGACTCATCTGTGTCCCTCTTCTCTGCCATTGATGCAGAAGTTTTCATTCAGTAGTGCATTTGATTTGGAACGTTCTGAAGAAACCAATTCTCTGTGCTCTCTTATAGGAGCATAAATCTTTTCTCTTTTGTTACTTAGCAACTTTTTAGTAGTCACTTGTTTCCTAATATTTCCTTTGGTTTTAGACAAGCTGAGTCAGATGCATTCAGATGCTGCATGGAAATGATTTTAACATTAACCACTCATCAGCAGTTTTACATTTACCACTTAGAATGAGAAATGCTTGGTGGATTCAACACTGTGCTCCGAGAAAAATAAGATTAAACCAGCCGATGTAATGCAGCCTCATTGTAACAGGATGCACTCATCTCTCACGAGTGCCCCCTTGGCAGAGTATCTGTGCATGGACTTTCTCTCTGCTTTGTGGTGAGTCTTCAGTGACCCAGCCCTCCGGCTGAGTCTCTCGCAGTCCGTGAGATAAATCAAACCTCTTCTGAGATGTAAATCCAACAGGGGACCACCTATCATAGGTCTCTTTATCTGCAGCCCTGTCTGGGTGCATCTAAACAGTGGCGCTAAAATAGCGTTTTCCATGTCTTGATAGCGTGCCTGTTATTTCAAAATAATTTTTGGAATAGCCAACCTCTGCCAGCATTGCTCGGTCCTAGACCCGGTATCTCCCTCAGCCAGGAAGGAACACCATCCACTCTCCTCCAGTTCTAGCAAGGAACGGACTTCACTCTGGACCTGCAGCATTTCTTATACTTTCCTGCTGAACCCTGATTGACTGACTGTACTGTGCAGGCTCTTTTGATTAGCCATATGGAACACAGCCATACTAGGCAGCATGGAGGCTCTCTCTGCTGCCCTTTTCCAAGGTAGCATGTGACAGGGCTGCAGGCCCCCCATCAAGGGCTCTCATGATCTGCCTTGTCACAATTATATTATCA
This sequence comes from Apalone spinifera, assembly GCA_030068395.1. Taxonomy (NCBI): domain Eukaryota; kingdom Metazoa; phylum Chordata; order Testudines; family Trionychidae; genus Apalone; species Apalone spinifera. Next base: position 17,145,431 of record CM057846.1, read on the forward strand.
GATTCATTACCCACTCATCACAAAATGTTAACAGACTAAGCCTCATGCTAGCCATTAACAACTTCTTTAATATTCAGATGTGTTTCCTTTCATGTGCTGGTCTGGCTTCTCCATTGACTCTACCCGTTCTTCTTCCCCTATAAAGTTCTATAACAGCTTTATACTTTGATTCCTAACAGGCATACATTCTCATCATTTTCCTTTTTTTAAACTTTTTTAGTATAATATTCATTCATTAATTGACATTTACTGTTTACTCCTAATGTTTCTGGTGTTAAAAAAAATCTTTCAAATATATGCTATGATTCTAGAAATACTTCTAAAGAACATTGAAATTCAAAAGATGGGGGGGGGGGGAAGAGGGCTGGCAGGTGGGAAGTAATAAAAAAAAAAAAGACAGTTCCTCCAGTCCAAAATTAGTGTTTTCTGAGGGGGTGGGAAATAAACTTTTTTTCACAACTTTGAAAGATCTTGTGGTAGTTAATAGTAAATACTTTGAATTCTGCAAATGTGCTTTACTGTTATTAATACATGTAATATGTAGACTTGGCACATACAAAATTATATGAATCAAACATTTATATTAATGATATTTATCAATATAGATATCCCCTTGTTTGTTGAATGTATATATTTGTATTTGTTGGTTACTGCTATTTGGGTTATAATAGTGCTATCTGGCAGTTTTTATTAGTACCCTTATTTATTTTAGCTGACTCTTATTCCCCATTTAAAAAAAAATCCACATTGTTCCCTATTTCCCATTTACTGTTCTTAAATAGCACTTCCTTTTCTTATGGTGTGGGGCTAGGGAAGCATAAATTTTAACCTATAAAAACCCTAGAATATTTATGTTCCTGTTCAAGTTTTCTCAGTTTAACTAAGGCAGCATTCCACTGTATCTTGAATGGTAAGGTATTCCACTAATGACAGGAGAGAAAGTTTTAGTACTCATTTCTCAGGAGACTTTCCTTGAAATCTCTAGTAAGAGTTTTGAGACTGTTAGGACAAGAAGTCACATACTCTGCTTGTTTTTTAGTGGTCTGGTATTTCTCATTTAGGAGGATGGAGATTAAGACCATCCCTGAGTGTGTCTGACAAGAAAGATGCCATCAGTAGCAGACATTTTTTCACTGTAATAAACAAGGGGTCTGACTTTTCCACACTGCTTTTTGGTACCTGGCTATGCAGGTAGTAACAACACCTTTTGAATGAACTGCAGTGTTAATGAGAGAAGACTGATCTAACTCCCCGGTGAAGACCCATTTGGGTCAGCAGGGTTCCTTCAGTCATTGTATTTGCACAATTGTTACTTATACTACAGCACCTTAAATGTTAGTAAAACTTTGTTTAGTATGTTTATTAAATTTAATTGTTTGAAGGAGTTTAATTCTGTATGAGTTTGAAAGGGTAAATAAAAGGCCAAAATCAGAGCCAATACCCCCCACACCACCACCACCACAGCATTAGGTGGGAAATATTTGTAATTTCATTCTTGGTCATTTGGTGGGCCCCAAATTTTGTTTTTTGTAAGGAAGAAAAAACTTTCCTGAAATAATTTTAACATCAAAACTTGATATTTGGTAGCTTTTTTAAATATAAAAATTGATTCTCAAATTGAAATATTGGCCATATTGAGCTTTTCATTTGAAAATAAATTCTTTTCCCTTAAAACAGTGTAGTTTTTAGCAAAACTCACAATATTTCAGAGTATATTGCAAAATCAGATCAATATCACAATCTAAATGAAAAACCTTACATTCTGAGATTTTAAAAATGTTATGGGTATTTCACACAATCCCAGTGAACATTTTTAACTGATCTGTGAGGACTTTGTGTAGAAGTTTGCTGAGATGCTGTTACTTGGTTTGCATATAGTTAGAACCAGGTGATTATCAAAATGAAAGCTTAACTGAACACAGAAAAGGAGCAAGATGATTATTAACGTTATGGAGTGGGGAAATGCTTGCTTTAAAAGATAAAATATTTTGGAGGAGAAAAAGTCCTAAAAATTAATCGTTTGCTGTCTAGAAAAGTTATTGTTTCGATGTACTGAAAGGAGTGACGGAGTATAGAGCAAATAAACAGTGCCATCTCCTGGCCATATTGCAAAGTGACATATGCCAGGTCTATTATGGCTACAAATATGTATTCTATATACAAGATTTGGTTGGAAACAGAGGGCTAAAATGGATGTTTTAAATACTAAAACCTTTGCCAGCTGGACAAAGGAAATTGGTCAGAAGTCCTGGACAGATTGTTTCAAGACTTTAGATTACTGTGTCTTTCTAGACTCATACGACTGCTCTCACTGCACCCTGCTTTTTCCTCCTCCACATCCAACTCCATCTCCCATCTCTTGTGCTCCTTTTGGATCCCTCCCAAGTAAATTGTTGAAAGTATGTTGATCCGCTATACATTCTTGGCACACTAAGTCCTCTAGAGAGAAAACAATTTTGTCCTCTTGTTAATCCAGTCCTGAGCTTCTAGTGAGCAGAAATAGATCTCTTTTCCTCAATGTGTAGTAGTTCTGCTGTGTTAATAGTACATCAGGCACTTAATTTTATTATATGATATTTAATTCAGCTACTATCTACATCACAGTTAGAAAGTCCCATTAGAGAAATCCATATCCTTTACCTCTCTTGTGTTTCATTTTCAGGAGGTACCAGAGAAATTGGATCTGCTTTGACGAGAATGTGCATGAGACACCGAAGCATAGAGTCCAAACTCAGACAGTTTTCAAGGTGAGCAATTACACTGCCAGGCCCAAAGCTTGGGAATCAGTCTTCACTGGCTACTGCTGGACTGCAGTCAAAATATAATTGTTACACAGTCCCTTTCATTCAGAAGCATGTTAAGCTGTTTGCCAGTGTTGGCTTCCAGCTGACCTCTGACTTAGTCACTGAGAGCAGCCTTTCTTTTCTCACCCGACTGCATAGAAATAGACAGGAACAGGATTTAGCTGCTCATTCTGAGAATTGTACTTGCCAGCTCAAACTGTTTTAAATGCTGGAAATCCCTATCGTCAAAGTTGTTGCAGCTCAGCAGTGAGCAGTCAGTTCATGGTGTTGGGGATCTCAGTGTTATCACTAAGGTAAAATTGAAGCGAGTACTTCACTCTGTCTTTTCAAAGGCATGGGAGTCCAAATAATTTGCATCCAAAGAGGTTTGGGAGCAAACTGACATGAACTCAACTCCTCCACTGCACCCCTTTCAGTAGATTTGTACAGGAAGTAGAAATACTGGGGAGGGGAAGAATGACACAACCTTGCTGTGTGTTATAATGGAAGTTGCCAATATGCTTACTCCAACACCTTTTATCATAGAAGTAAAATGCATACTCTGTCAATGGTAAGAGGAAATCATGATTTGCCATTTCTTTGATCTACATGCACTTTTTAAAATGTGGTGAATTTGAAGGACTGAATGATTGAAGATTGCTAAAAGGTGGTAGTCCTGTCATCTTTCAATTACTGGTTTTAATTCAGTTCATGTTAGCTGTGATCAAAAATTGGCTGGTCAGTATCCTGTGTGAAATGAGTTGGTCTCAATCCATTTCCCTAGTGGGTACTCCCAATGCTGTAGTACAGAATCCATAATCACAATTGGAACGCCTGCTTGGCATTCTCAACAGAGATGCTAGGAACTCAGTGGCATGGAGACTGAATTACCCGAGCACTGGTGAGGATTGGGGCACATGGGTGGAGCAGACTACAGAGGCTTGCACTGCTGCTGTTTGTATCCTACATGTGCATTACATATTTGTACAATCATTTTTGATAAATAGAAGACCTTAGTCTCCAGAATATCCATTTAGAGTATTCTGCAAGCAATGACTTCTGCAAGAATGTGACAAATGAAAAATGTAATTGTTTATATTGGTCCTGTTTCAGGTCATTCTTCTGGTTTGTTCTATTCCACATTGTCCCTGAACTTCTGCATACTAATTCTGGTTGCCCTATTATGTGGGTTTTTTTTTGATTGTCCCATCTTTGGCTTTCATCCAGCCAGAGAAATTTGGATCACATAGTAACAACTATTTAACACCTGATTGTATAGCAGGCATTTAAACACTTGCTGGTTTAGACATTTGCATTCCATGGCACTGTTAACTGTTGCAGCAGAGTGAAATAGTACAATATTGACCTTGGCTCTAGATATAGAAATAAGGGCATCTGCAAGATTTGATTGCTCTTTGTGTTTTTTCAACAAAATTAGTGCTTTAATTGACTGTCTGATAAACCCACTTCAAGAACAGATGGAAGAGTGGAAGAAAGTGGCCAATCAACTGGATAAAGACCATGCAAAAGGTAGTTATAGAGGAAGACCACTATAGTATAATAGGTTGTAAGGTTGTAATACAAGATTTCTTCCTAACATAGCTCTTCTCCTTGTATCAGGTATTTAGGAAATTATATTAAACTTAAGTATCTATATTAATTTTCTTTGTTAGTTTTTGAAAAAGCTACATAGCAAAGATAGTTAGCAAATTCTTTGAGTTTTTTACTTTTGAAACTAGGTGCTGGAGGGTCCAAATCAACTCTGTAATAAGGTGCTTTAAGCATATTACTAAACTTAGGTGAATCTTCTCTTGTTAAAGTCTGGCATGCTGTTTCTCTCAGCAATCTCTTGCCACATGATGCTTTGTCATGAACTTGGCTGGGGATGTCACCTACTACTTGACAGCCCTGAAATATACAGGCAACCTGTAAAATTAAAGAAAGTCTCTGCCTACCTGTCCTCCAGATATCTTGTAGTCTTCTAAAGATTCAGTGTTTTTTGGTTTATATCCCATAGGATATAAAATATGAATATTCAAAGACTACTTGGAAAACCATCGGTTAGAGGGCAGGAGAAGCCAACTTCCCACTCGGCAAAGTCAAAGTGGCAGTGCTGTTCAGTGATGGGGTGATTTCCCTGGTAGAATACACAGTGTGGGGAAAGAGGGACAGTTATACACAGCTGGCGTCATGGCTGCTGCCAAGAAACAATTTCAGCCATACAAGGCCTCGCTTTGGGGGCTGTTGACCTCTGACACAGCTGTTTGAATTAATTTGTTTTGCTGTTCACCTTTACATTTCAGGGCCCAGGGTCTGCGTGAACAAAATAAAATCATGCTTGCTGACCAAATAGTGCTCTAAGTGTTCAGATTAGAGTCTCCTGCATGGCTGTACCGTGGGCTGGGAGCAGTTGAGATGGCTGTGGCGGCAGCAGAGTGGTCCCTGTGGGAGGAAGTACTTTTTAGCATCCAGTTGACTTTGTGGCCTTATAGAAGCATCAACCGACTAATTAACTCTGAAGGAATTACCACTCTGTCCTTCCCCCTTGCAACTATAGACGTGTCTGGGGGAGATTTCAGTAAAGAGAAGCAGTGCGCCGGAGAGATCTGCAAGGCTCCTATATGTGGGGTTCTCTGAAGAGTAGAGATTGAGGTTGCCAAGTTAATAGAGCATGCACTGGGGCACAAGAGATGCAGTGTCAATTGCTGGCTCTGCCACTGTCTTGCTGGGTGAGGTTGAGCAATTTGCTTCTTTTTTCTATGCCTCAGTTTACCCATCTGTAAAATGAGGATAGTAATATTGACCTCTGCTGTAAAACCCTCTGAGTTACACTGATGGAAAATAGTATATAAGAGCAAGGTAGTAGTGCTGTTACAACAAAGGAGGGATTGCATCTGAGACCAAAACAGTTTGTCAAAATCATCACAAATTGACAAAATATGCCCATCAACAAGAATCTGCATATTTTTAAGAGAGAAAAAAAAATTGGCCAAAAAAAATTGCCTATGTCTGGCTCTGACATCCCTTCCCTGACTCTCAGAGGATAGTAAATATAGTATTTTCTTAATCTTACCATTATAGTGGGCACTAATTTTTGAACAAATGTTCTGAGGCCTGTCAAAATCCTTCTGTGTTCCATTGCTGTTAGTGGACATGTCATTAATCAAGCTAGTTCTCTTATTTTGTGTTGTGTTGTGCTAATATTTCTGCAAAGACTTAATTTATTTGGGAAAAAATGTCCATTGTGGGTACATTTGCACATTGATGAAAAACCCACAGCATTGGCTCCTACACTGCAATTTTCAGTCCCACAGTTTAAGCCCCACAGTCCAAGCTCCATGAACCTGAGGCAACTGACCTAGGTTCTGAGATTCAGTGTTGCGGGTTTTTTATCGCAAGTAGATGTATCTCATGAGCGCTATTTCACTCTAAAATGTTCTGTTAAACCAAAGCTATAGATGCTACAAAAAGTCAATCTGATTTTTTTAAGCTGCTGTGATTAAAAGTGAATATCCCTGTGCTAAAATTTCTAGTCTAGGTATTTATAGAGTCTTTAAAACATAACCTTTTTTTAAAACAAAGGCTGGACCAAGTATTGATATACAGACTGTGGTTTTTTTTAGAATACAAAAAAGCCCGCCAAGAGATAAAAAAGAAGTCGTCTGATACGTTGAAGCTGCAGAAGAAAGCAAAAAAAGGTAACTTTCTCCATACTTTTATCATTGAGATACTTTTGTGAAGGATTCTTTGGCAAAAATCACCTACCATCATTCCATATATTGTCACCCCTAATGTGTACCTTCATACACCTCTTCTGTGTTTGGTGTCCTAGTAGAAATCATAAAAGTTGCTGTCTGTATTTAAATCTCTGTGTATACAATTGACCAGTATGTAGAGAATTTTTAAAACAGAGTGTGTGTTTTTTTTTGTGGGGGGCGAGGGGGAGAGGTGTTTCATGTGAAGAAACTGACAGTGTAGTATGACTTGTGTTGTAGTATGACGTGGATTTTCCTGGAAGCTTTGGAATAGTATAGAAAAGTCATTAATGTAAATGCTTTGTAGTAGTTATAGCAGGAAATTATACTGTTCCCTCTTTTCCACCCCCATCTTTTACAACCTATAATCTCCTAAACCTCCCATTATTTTTTACAAGATTCATAAAATGACAGCTGTAGGGAGCTGGTATTGGTTGCTGTCAGAGTGTACTTGACAACAGTGAATAGCTAAAGATAAGGTAAAAAGGGCAGTGCGTAGTTTCTTCGTTCTCCCCAATAGGGAATAATTCCCAACCTCTTTCTCTCATCATCCAGTCGTACAATGTTTAGTAGCAGAATCCATGGTTTTCATGGTGTTTCCCACCCTCTATCCTTTGGTGACTTGTTAGTGCTTTACTTAAAATTTGCACCTGCTTGACATCAGGGAGCTGTGCTGGTAACAATGCAAATAAAGTCCCGAGCTCTGCTGAGTGATGCACAAACCTCACTAGCCTGTAAATTTCACACTCTTACTACAATCTTTGTATGCTTACAAAAGTGGACTGGAAACCTCGCAGGAGCAGGCTCTCGTTACTTCCTAGTCCAATATTCTCTGGTGTCAGCTGGATTGGAAATATTCTCTGGACAGGCTCTATGTTGAAACTTAAGCTTCCCATCCTAGCTGAAACCTAGAAGTGCAGAGCAAAGCAAAGTGAGTGGTGAGATGTGGTGTTTCCTTAACTTTCCACACCTCAGACATTCAGATCAATTCATGTTTTATCCAAGGCATCCCTGATTTCTCTTTCTGACCTGTGAGTTGGCAGAGTTTATTCTAACACGTATTTTAATGGATGATCATATGATTAAATTATCTCACAGTAAATAAATTATTCTTGAGGCTTCTCTAACTATTTAAAGGAAGAATGGAGGAGAAGTGGGGGGGGGAGCAAACCCTGCAAAACAGGGGGTTAGCACAGGGGGCCTAGTAGTCTTTGCCTGTATCAGGAGTTACAGGGAAGAGTCCAACACCAAATCCTAGCCTCTATCTAGACTAGATTCTTTCTGTGGTTTTAGCTTTGTTTACTCCTTGTTCAACAAATTGGCTGATGTCAGTCTCTAACTAGTATATACTATTCTCCTCCCAGCCACCTGCAGTCCCCCTTGCTTCTCCATTGGGTACCATGAGCAACCCTGCAGTGCATGCCATCCTTGAATTGGAGAATGACCAGAGTGGAACAACAGAACCATTGTATGAGAGTTTTGTCTCAGGAGTGGGTTATCCCTTGCTCTCTCCCAGGCCAGCAGGTACTCTCAGAACTGTAGTGATTCCCTGGAGAGAAGGAATGCCCTCTCAGCTGGAGCATGGAGATATGTTCAGTTCTGTCCTATCTAGTTTCTCATGCCACACTCATCACTGTAGTGTCTCAGCATCTTTCAGAAATGTAGTAAGCAAGGTGACTAATATCTGTGTTCTCTTATCCAGTCCCCACATGCAGGAGTGCAGGGTGCTGCCTTTATTTATTTTGTTAACCAGAGCAGGCCAAGAGAACGTCAGCTCAATGTGGTCTCCTAATTTTTATTTTATTTTATTTTATTTTATTTTATTTTATTTTATTTTATTTTATGAAAGGATTAAAAGGGAGAGGTGAAAGGCCATTTACATTGGTGTTTCCATCATGGCACAGATTCCAGGGTGGTGATATTGTGAATAGGTACTAGCTGAAAAATCCAGTCACCCTTTCTAAATCTTGGCCCTTTGGGAGGGAGCAAGGGGTGGGGTGAGGCAGGCTGTCATTACTGAATCACCCATGCTAGTGTGCAGTGTACGCTTGGGACACTTCAGATCCCAGAGCTGTCTTTGTCTTGAACATTCACAGGGATCCAAAGTTTCTTTAATATAGGAATTGAGGACAAAACTAAAGGCAAAGGGAGCAGCAAGGGAGGTTGGGAATGAGGAGGGCAAAGGAGGCCAGTCACATAGCCAACCCAATACACAGTGAAATCAGAGTCCACCATGTTTCTTAGAAAACCTTTGTCCTCTCTCTCTACCTTGGGTTTGGCTATGCTGTTGCTTAGCTAAAAACTAACACAGAGAAGTGAAAAAAGTGAATTCCTGAATCTGCCAGCCCAGTGGATTGCACAGAGTATGAAGAGAAGTGTGGCTACTTCCTCTAACATTTGAAAAAAACAATCAAGTCTAGAAGAAAATAAGTGCCAGGTGCTATCTTCTCTGCCTGCTCCCTTGGTCCCCAGATTTAAAGCATCAAGACACTGTCCTTAGAATAAGATCTGTGTCTAGCTAAAAGCAGGCATCGCGAAGGCAAAAATGTTTTTTTGCTTCTTCCTAAATATCTCCTTAATATGCCTTAGTCCTGACTACATTATTCTTGTTTTCCATCTGCAGTGACTTATAAGCAGAAACTTTTAGTTGTGCTAAAATGAAGTGAGGTTGGTTATTAAGTGTCAAAGCTGCTACCAGGCACTACATTGACAACACTAAACTAGTTCAATTCTAGATAGAAGCAGGATATAAATCATAATCTCTAGAGTGTTGGGGACCTAAGAAGTGTATAAACTTTACAGCCCAAAAACCTCAATATCATGAGACGTATATTTTAAATGAGTATCCATCTACTCATCCCAATGTGTCTGTCACCTGTGTTTCTTGCTGTTAGTCATAAAATCATTTGTCTGTTACATCCTTTGTTAAAATTGAGCTCTTTCCAAGCAGGAACTTATCCCTTGTGTTTCCTGTGATGTTCCAAGCACATTTTTGAGAACTATAAAACAATATATATAAAATATATTTTAACAAACCTTATGTTCCAAGATGGGCCAATGGGGCAGTGCTGAGATCTAGATCTAGATTAATTTTAATATAATATGTGATGCCAGAATTTTGCTAGCTTTTCATAGCAAGATTTCTGCTGCAACTGAATTGGAAAATAGACCTCTCTTGGCTTTGGAAACAAACTATATAGGCAACTTTAAATCCAGGATTTAAGAGAATAATCTTCCGCCCCAATACAATGCATCCTTCATCCCCATCTATTAGAATTCAGAGAGGGTTGAATGTGTTTGGTCCATCTTTTGTATGGGTTCTGTATACTATATTTTGTTCCAGTCTTGTGACTGTGGAAACTCAATCTCTGACTTTGTTGAGATCAGTAATTAGAAATTAACACATATGGTATTAGTGGTGTTAATTGGGATAAATGTGTTTCCTTTTAAAATGAATGGGAAGCACTAAATAAAATGAATGATATCAGGAGTGTATTTTTTTTCTAAATTTGCAAAAAAAAATTGTAAAATGGGAGGCCTTTTATGGAAAGGGAAATGGAGGTTTTGCAACTTTCTAGAGAAACTTACTGATTTTGTGCAGTCTTTTTTTTTAGGCTGATTTATGACAAGCTTATTAAGATGATAGGAAAAGCATATGTAGTCTTAATTGATCTAATTTTTTTCATTCATTTTTGTTTTTCCCCCCAATGGATGAAATTGTATATTCCATCTTTAAATGCTTTTTTTTTTCTTCCACATTTGTTCTCTTTGGCACCAAAAAGTCAGTCCTTATCACTTTTGTGTACTCCATGTGCATAGGACCTGATTCTATAAATCACTAAAGAACGTGCTTTAAGATAGGGATGTAAAGGACTAGTTGCTCCCCCCCTTGCTGCCTCTATCAGATAGAGGCAGCAAGGGGGTAGCATAAGAGGGGAGATACTTAAAAGTGGCAGGGCTGCACGGAACCCGGGGTCAGTTGCTCCATGCGGCACTGCCACTTTGAATGTCGTGGGGAGCCCGGCGTCAAGCTCCTTGCAGCATTCCAAAGCGGCAGCCCCACATGGAGCCTGGGCTCTGGCTGATCCCAGGCTCCATGTGGTGCTATCACTTTGAAATACCAGGTGGGGTCCAGGATCAGCTGGGGACCCCCCAGCTGACAGCGGGCACCGTGCAGCATTTCAAAGTGGCAGTGCTGCATGGAGCCCAGGATCAGCTGGGGACTCCCCAGTTGAACCCAGGCTCCACGTAGGCGCTTCCGCTTTGAAATGCATAAGAGCCCCCACTAAGGCTCTTGTGCATTTCAAAGTGGAAGCGTCCACGTGGAGTCTGGAGTCAGCAGGATTTCCCGCTGGCCCTGGGCTCCACGCAGCGTTCCACTGGAGCTCTTGTACATTTCAAAGGCGGAATGCGGAAGTTGTCCATCAACTGGTCGACTAGCAAATTAATCGCTACTTAACATCCCTGTCATAGCTATTGTCATACATACAAACGTTTTGGGGCAGCGGTGAATTAACATTGTTTATATATATTTTAACTACAAATCCTATATTTAAAAAAATAAAATAAAATAATGAATAACCTCATAGGCTATAATTGGAAAGAATGTAAAATTGAATTACATCTAGCTAGACTACGCAGATTTTGCTAGTGTTTAATTTGTGTTTGGTAGGTCTCACTTTCAGGGTTTTTGTGGAACATTGTGTTAGTCCAAGGGTTGCAAACACTGCAGAGAAAAAAGATTAAGTCTGAAGAGTTTTCCGATTTATCTGTCTTTCTGGGGAGTGGAAGCACTTAATAGTGAAAAATCCCTTTTCTCCTCCCTCTCCAGTACATTTTATACAACTTGCACAACCCCAAATTTTGGATCTAAACTACCCAATAAAGTCTCTTTACAGCACTATTTATGCATAATATACCTGAATGGGGACATCTCTCATTCCATTAGTAGCCAGTATCATGACAGGAATTGCTAATGGGTATTTACTTTAGATACTGGTTCTTGGTACTTTTTTTGAGTTATTCAGCAGTTCTTGAGAACATGTTCTTCAGAATTTTAGTGTTGAGATTTTGAGATTTTTTTCTTAAAGTGACTCGGGAGTTCTTTAAAGTCTCCTTTTTTTGTTGTTGTGTTAGACAAGATAAAATGCTCCCATTTTTAGGATACCTTTTGTCAGATGATTTTGACATTTAGATTTCTGAATATTTATCACAGCTGTAGAATATTACAGATGATTGTGTATTCTGCACCTTTGCTGAAGGGAGAAAATAATTGCATACCAATGTTAAAGTGATGGCAGCCATATAAATACTTAAATATATTAGCATTTTTAAAATTCTCTTAGCTCAATTTTGCATTCATTATTATGGAGAACTCTCATTAACTCTCACTGGGGTTGTGTGTAAGTAAGGACCTCTCAAGTCCAATTTTAGAATGCATTGACACTAGGATTTTCCCTTTTAAATTAAGCACATATGCTACCACAGTGCATGCAGCTCCACCAGTGGGAATTTAGACAGAGCTGACTGTAGTACAACCAGGTTTTCAATAGTGGTTGCAGCTAACCTGGAGTAAGTTTTTAGACACCTAGGAACATCTTATTTCTCACACCTCTATCATGAAAGCTCTGCTGGTGTTAGGGAAATCATTGCCCAGAATTCTTGTTTTGCTACTCCTTCATTTTATCATATTTAAAATCTCAACTTGCAGAGGGATAGTTTCCCCTTTGCAGTAGCAGCCTTCTGGCATGGTTTTTACTGCATCAACTTTTAGTTAATAAAACTGCAGCAGAAAGCAGCCTGGAGTGTGTTGCAGCAATCAGTGCAATATGTCAGCATTGCGAGGACTTGAACTCCTATTCTATAAATCACTGCTTCTTTAAATAGCAGGACAGGAAAAGTTAGACAAAAGGATTTTTACTTCATTCTTGTATATTAATGAGTCTGAGAATTAAATGTATCTAGTGTGTGCTTTCTTTAAGGATCAGCTACTGTGTTCTTGCTGTAATTTAAATGTTGATTTTAAAATTACTAAATGGATTTAAAATTAAACTCCCTTTAAAATAAAGCTGCTTGGCATGTAATGGGTGGGGTTGTTTATTGATGAACTGTTGTAAATCAATACTAGCAATTTTTCCTTGATACCAGCACATGAAGAAGTCAAAGTAGTATAATCTAAAGTGACTTTCTCTCTTGTCCTGGAGCTGATACTGATGTGTAAATATTAGGAATCCTGGAATACCAGTTTGACTTTTTTTATTTTCCTTTTTGTATCAATTTTGTATCCTGCAATTTCTCATCATGCGTACCTTCCCGCCAGCTGAGGCTCTGGGTAAGTCTGTGCCGTGCTGTATCCCTGGTGGCTGGTTGGTTGTAGTCTTTTCTGTGGCCTCTTTATGGTTGTCTAGTCTCCACTAGCTGCCTAGACTTTAATTTCAAATTAAAATAATAAAATTAAAATCCCACCGATTCTCAATGATCTTGATACTCAATAATTATTTCAGTTTTCCTTTTCTTTGCATCTGTGGAACATTGTAAAAGGAAAAAATCTGTATTGTAGTAGCTAAATTATAGGTTTATTTTAGAAGAGGATTAATATGCACTGATTAATTGGTGCCATGTTTGTGAGAGAAGTTACATTAATCACACAATCTGTCATCTGGGTGATGATCAAATAACTTTTTTTTTCTTATTGCTAGTGTGATTTTTAAAGTCTAGAGCTTAAAATCCTTAGTGTTGTTTTTGTAAACCTGTTATCTGAATCCCTTTTAAACAAATTGCATGCACCTTTATGATTGATTGATAACAAATTGTGTTGACCTTTCAAAGGAGTAGAAATTGGATTCTTCTTCTCTGCTGCTTTACTGCATCCTAAGGCCATCTTCAACCATAATATTGGCAATTGAATGTGGCTGTCTTACTTTGTGTCTTTCAGCTTCAGTATTTTTCTACTTTATGAAATTGTACTTTGCATTTTTCCTGGGCTTATCTAAATCCATATGCTTACATTACTTAGAGCTGGCCTTGTAGGGACCTCTAACAATTTTGGCAGTAATAGGGACCGATCCAATGTCCTCTTGTAGTCAGTAAAAAGAATGCCATTGATTTCAGTGGGAGTTGGATTTTGAATTAGTTTTTAAGTTAGCAGCAGCAATCAGCTGTGTATAATAAGGGGAAGGCAAGTAGAAGACAGTGTACGGGGATATTTGTCTTCCTGTATTGGACAATTGTTTACTGAGAGGTCAAGACCAGAGAGGAAAACCTCTGTTTTGTCCACATTACCCTACGTCTACTTGGTTGTCTAGATCTAAACAGTGGAAGTCAACATTGGTTCGAACTCTAAGAACTAAGCTCATTGGTGTCCCAATAGACTATGAATTGGAAAGGTTTTCTGCTGATGAAGCAGTTCTCAGTGATTCATTGTCTATGGCTGCAGTCTCAACCCTCAGCCATAGCTGAAGTAAATCTGAGGTTGCTAGGCCATATTGTGTACATGCATGCAAGCAGATCAGTACGCCAGACTACACCTGTTTTTCTTCAGTACTTGGTCTATCATCTGGGACGTTATCCCTTGGACAGACTGATCTGACTTCCTTCACCGATCCTAGACTCCTTACAGGGCGGTGAGTGGTTCAGGGCACTGTGTTCCCAGGAGTTCCTTTGTCAGTCCCCACTGACCATGACGATTGTCCTTGAGGCTTTTTTAATAGGTTCAGCAACACCGGATGTGTTCCCCAAAGTTCAGTGCCAATGATTGAAACAGGAGCCCCCCCTGCATATCAACAGCTTAGAACTTCATGCTCTCTGCAGTGACAGTCAGGCCCTTCAAGATCACATCAGAGACTTGGCAGTGCACTTGCTTATCAATAGTACTACATGAACAGATAAAAGGAAGCAAACTCCAGCAAGGTGTGTCTGGAGGTGGCCAGGTTCTGATAGTTCTGCGGTGAAAAAAACATTATCTCCATGGCTGATCATTTATTGGAATCCAGAATCACCTGGTGGATCACTCCAGCAGGAATTTCTCCCTTGAATCCTGAGTGGTCCCTGAAAAGCCGTGCCCTACTATTTACTTTTGCATTTTAGAGCATCCAATCAATGTACCTGTCATTTGGCTGTTTTGCTCTTGATGGTGCCAAAGCCAGGTTCCATGACTGATGCTTTTCACTTGAGCTGGGAATCAGCGCTCGAGTATGTCTTTTCTCCAGTTTCCATCATCCTGTAGGTCATTCTGGAGCTGAAATAGGATTGTGTCGAGCTCCTTCTCATTGCTCCCGTGTAGCCAAGATAGCCTCCTTGCATTATCAGTTTGGCCCTCCATCTTTCTTGTTCTTTATCCTGACTTCCTTATTCAGCACCATAGTCAGATTTTGCACCCCACACTCGGCTCCCTGCATCTTATTGCATGGGTGCTGCATGGTTAGTTGAGGAGGAGGAACAATGTTCAGTGGCAGTCCAGCAAGTGTTGACCAGTAGTAAGAAGCTCTTCACCAGAGCAACCTATTTAGTCATGTGGAAGTGACTCCTGATTTGGTGTTTAGCTCAGGGAGTTTATCCAAAGATGTCATGTCTCTAGGACATCTTGGAGTACCCATTACTCCTCAGTCTTCTGGTCTTGTGCTTAGTTCATTGGGAGCTCACCTGGCAGTGATTTTGGTATTTTGACCCATGGAGGTCAGTATTTTCAAACCCTATGGCAGAAAGGTTTTTTAAAGGAGTTATTTGCCTCCATCTGCTGCTTTTTGAAGAGCTAATTCCTTTTTGAAACCTTAATAATGTCAGCAGCTTTCATGGGGCCTCCATTTGAACTTCTGGCCACTTTTTCTTTCTCCTTTTTGTGTCAATAATTCCCTTCTTTGGGCAGTAACATCTACAAGGAGGTTGGGTGAGTTGTAGGCTTTGAGGGAGGAGCCTCCTTGCACACCGTTTTCTAAAGACAAAATAACCTTGCGAATGCACCCTAAGTTCTTTTCCAAAATGGTTACCCAGTTTCTTCCAAAACTGCTTTCAACCCCAGACAAACAATGTCATCCGACATTGGATATCAAGAAATTCTTTAGCTTTTTATCTAGATAGGACCAAATATTTGTATTCCTCATCTTGTTTGTTTGTTTCCTATGTAGACCAAATCAAGGGTCATGCTATCTCTTCATAGATGATCTCCAGGTGGATAACTTCCTTTATCCAGACAGCCTATGAAGTAGCTCAGACTATGCTCCCTGTAGAAGCTGTAGAAACCATTTCATATTTAGCTAGAAGCCATCTTGTATAACAGAAACCATTTCAGCTTTTCCCTCTCGCACGTAGACCAGAGTGAACTTTGTCACCCTGTGAGAAGAGGTCTACAGAATGGGCTATTGGAATGTGTTAATTGGGCTGGTTCAGACAGGAGAGGTACTCCCTCGTACCTGTCCGCCATCTTGTTGATAAGGCTTTGTTTTTCCTAGTTTAATTGATGATTTCTGTAATTGAATGCCCTGACATCAGACTGTTTGGTTAAGGGTATAAAGATACTAGGATTGATTGTATTAGCCAGCCTCACTGGGCCCGGCTCTGCTGGGACCACGTTTGGCTCACTTTGCTTTTATTGGCCAATAAAACTGTCTGTTTAGCCGCGTAAACTGAGTGAGGTTTTTGCTTCAACATCCCTTAAAAGGTCATGAGCTCTTTCTCTGTTAGTCCAGACAACATTGATATAATTTCCAAGTGACATTCCTAAAGTAGATATTTGCAAGGCTTCCACTGTGCGTACATCCTCTGTGCATATTTCTATAAACCACAATGCCATTACTGTTGCATCCAAAGCAGATGTTACCTTTGGGAAGGCAATAATGCAGTCTTTGTTTAAACCTACTCTGAGGCTCACCTCATACGAATACTGCTTGTGAGTCACTTATGGAGGATACATGGCTGCATCTACTCAGAGAACAAGAAAAAAAGGATTGCCTACTTGTAAGTGGTGTTCTTTGCGGTGTGATGCAGTTGTGTATTTCACAACTTACCTTCTATCCCCTTGACACTGGAGTCTGTAATTTGGTATGAAGGAACTTTAAGGTTTGGAAGGCGCCGCCTTCATATGGTCAGAAGAAGGGGTAGGGCAGAAGGATCTGAGTGCTGCTCCTGTGGCTACTGCTAGGCAAAATTCTCCAGATTTGTTATCTTTGGCTTGAGCATACCTAACTAGAATGCACAATCTGCATCAGCTCTCAAATAACAACTACAAGTAGGAAACAGCTTATTTTTGATGTTTTCAGGAAATTACTGGGCTTCTAAGTATTCTGATCTGTAAGGTATCTCAGGCATTCCTTCGAGTTTTTAGAGAAGGTTATTTGCAGTCTAATATAACACATTTGGGTTTTTTCCCTCACTGCTGAAGATAGTGTAATCTAGCAGTAGCCTTTTTCAAACAAGCTATTCTGACAAATAGCAGAGACTGTTGAACAATTATTTTCCACCAGTCTGAAAACAGTTATGTGGTGCTTCTATTCTCAGACTAAATCATAGTTATTGGTTGATTCACTGTGCAGTACTTACAATAATTAATTGTATCAAAAGGTCAAAGTGTGCACACAGTTGCATAGGACAATAGTGGGTGAATGGCTACAACAACTTTTGATGCTGCTGTTTATGTACTCAGCTAGTATCATTTTTTGTAGTGAGTCCAAAATAAAACTTTACAATTCCACGCAGATACCTAGACGGAATGGAGAAGCAATTTGAGACAAAATTTGTACAATTAAAATAGTTTTAATTGGGCCAATGTATATGGTGGTATCTATATTGTCTATACTAGCAGTATCTTCAGTGTCCAAACCTATCCTCCTGGGGAAATGCTGCAGCATTGCACATGTACAGAGTTCATGTCCCACCTGGAGATGTCTCTGTTTTCCTACAGAAAATGATGGGGAAGCAAAGGGAAGCTGGGCTTGTACATCCATAGGTGGAGTTTGGGAGGAGGTATTGCCCCTCCAAACAGGTGAGGTATGTGGGGAGCACGTGGAATCATGTGCCTCTGTTTCCCACCCATTTCTTCAAGCACAGACCTGATTGGGTGAAGGAGGCTGCTTCTCTTAGAATTATAGACTCATAGAACCCTAGAACTGGAAGGGATCTTGAGAGATCATCGAGTCCAGTCCCCTGCCCTCATGGCAGGACCAAGCACCATCTAAACCATACCTGACAGATGTCGGTCTAACCTACTCTTCTAAAGCTGAGAGCCTTTCTGCTTTCAATACTACAGTGAGTGCCTATGGAGAAGTGGAAAGAGTGAGGGAAGGGGGTTCTGGGAAAAGGCAGTGGGAAAAGAAGGGGGGTGAGATAGAAGTGAGGTGAATGGGCCAAGGAATAATGGTGACAGGAAAGTGGATACAAATTGTATCGACTACACAATTGGTCAATTACCTGCTTCTTAACATCCTTAGGGATGGGGCAAGAGGGCAGTGGGGAGAGGGGATGGGATGGGATGGGGAAGAGAAAAGGATAGAGGACTAGGGAGGTGAGTGAAGTAGGAGCCCAGCATGTGGCATTGCCTCAGCTGCTGGGGTGGCCCCATTAAGAAGACCCATCACACCTCACATCCCTGCACCCGGAGCACGCTAATAAGGGACCCCCACCTCACTGATCCCTAATCAGCTGCAGCTGGACCCCCACTCCACCAAGTCCTTCTCCCAAGAACTCATCTTCCCTCATTCTGCTGAGTCCCCTACAATCAGACCACTTCCACCAAGCACCATCCACACAGACCCTCTGTGCTGAGCTGCAAACATCGTCACCTGGACCCCACTACAGAGTCCCCTTGCTCCTGCACCTGGAACCCCTCAGTGTGCCCCTTGACATCTAGGTCGCCCATGGAACTGCCCACACCCATATTGCGCCATACAGAACCCTCTTACCCACTCCTGATCCCCCACACTAAGCCCTTCTCCCCTTAGGATGAGTCTGCTTACCTGGTGCAGAGGGGCAGGCCCTGGGGTGTTTCTGGAGCAGGCCTAGCCCTTGTGCTGTGTCAAGGTCGGGTGCAGTCTCACCACTGATTCTATGTTTTGAGGGGATTGCAGGCTGCATGGTGATCTCCCACCTCCACGCAGCCAGAGGCCTCTGCTTCCCACTGCTGTGCTGGAGCCATCATATTTGTTTATTGGCAAGTACAGTTTGCAGAACTTTATAATACTGTGCACAGAATTTTTAATGTTTGGCTCAGAATTCCCTTGAGTAAAAAAAATAATCCATCAACAGTACTTGGAAATTAGAATGCCAGTAACTTGGAGATTAGAATTATTAGTTTTTAAAATATGTTCCTTTAATTAAACTTTTGCATTAATAGATGGTTATTTACAATTCAGGCCAACTGCAAGTCTCTCAGACTACTGTGAAATCTGTGGTTTTGATGCATGTTGGCCCTTGAACGCTCTTGCATGCCGTGCTACTGATCATGCATGACTGAAGCAGATGCTACCCAGGTAGCATATTATGATTGTCCTGTGAGTAACCATGGATTCTTGTTAATATTGATGAGACGCAAACCAGCAGCTGTGGTGTACAGCTCTGTATTGTTCATGAGTAATGTATGTGCCTGTGTCAACCTCTTCATTCCACAACTGCCAGCAGTGTGGAGTCAGGCCACAATCATTGGTGCCTTAGGTCTGCTCCATGTCAGCAATAGCAACAATCAAGATTGAGAGATCGGTGAATGGACCATACGAAGCTTTTTGCTTTAAGACCTCTCTTGAGCAAGTGACTGATCCCATTCCAAGCATGCACCTTGATGTGCTGTGGAACCGCCACACGGATGTTCTTCACTCTTATTGTTGACTGGGAGAACTCCAAATCAAAGACCCTACTGTCCTTCTGATTTCTGTTCGGTCAGGTCATGCAGTCCAATCCTTTGCTGGGGCAGGAGTGCACCTGGCAGTATTTTTTTTTCCACTGTCGTGTATAATCCAGTGTCCGGTGATGAAGCTTTTCTGGAAATTTTTCCTCTAATTTAATGATCTTGTTCTTTGAAAACATTTCCAGATAGTTAGCAAAAGGTTTTGTCTAAAACAGATTAAGCCACTGTAAATGATCCCTGATGATTGTGGTGCATCACGTGTCTGTGAGGAAAAATACTTTCAAATGGTCATGGAGGCAATAATCAGTTGAAGTTTCCTTGGTCACTCATGGAGAGAGAGCCTCAGTTGATTGACGTTGTTAATTGAGTGCCAGTGTGGATGCAACATGTACACAGTTGGCCTCCTCTCATCTCTGACAGCAGCCAGAGCTGACAGCTCCTTCGCATGAGTAATATAGTACAGTCACGTTGTTGAAGGCAGAAGGTGGGAAGTGCCTGGTGATCTACCCAAAACTGAGACCTCAGTGTCTCAGGAATGCAGCCAACAGGGAGTACTGTGTGCCATTTTGCCTGGAGAAAGGAGACTCTTTAGGGTTTAAACCCGATTCCCACATTGGTAAGGCTTGGGAGTGCTGCAGTGGCCAACTGCTACTGCTTTTCTGAGTAAGGGCTTCATGGGCGCCCCACTTCAGGTGCCCATGTGCCCCTCAAGCTCTTGTTAAGAGGATTTCTGCTAGCAGTGTCAGTTTGCTTCTCACATCTGCTCTATGCTTCTTCATGCCGCTCTCTGAGGGTACATAGAGCTACATGGACAAGCTGACCTCAGTTCCTTTTCTGCCGCCTTGGCCTGAGATGGGTCTCCCATGTGTTTGCCTCAGCGTTTTCTATGGTTGTTATTTAGTTGAGTGTTTCTAGTTCATGTTAGCTGTTGTTAGTATAGAATTAGATTGTTGTGAGGGGTTTCAGGTTTTCCTCTTCCCTCCCTTTTGTTTTATCCCCCGTTTTTTTGAAAAGATTATTTGGCCTACTGGGCAGGCCTCTCTCACCAGGTTTCAAATGCTGCTTCTCCTGTCAGGAAGCTGTCCTGATCAGTGACAGCCATTCTGCATGTCACATGGGAGAATCCTGTATCTCTCAGAAATTTGACCAATTAACTAATTAAACCGGATTTTACATCCCTAGTACAAAAGTGCCTTCAGCTCAGTATTCCTGCCCAAGCAATAGTGTTTGGGATGCATCCTGTCCACATAGATTTGGTAGGTTATGAAAAGCGGCAATATAAGAGCTTTATAAAAGCACAGGTGGGGCCAGAGCTGTGTGAGATTAAGGGAACTATTGTGTTGAAGGGAACTGAGGTAAAATACACCGGGTGTGATTCTGGTTACTCCTGACATACATGAGTGTTACTTCATTGAAGTCAGTGGAGTTACACTGGTATAAGTTAAGTCACTTCTGCACCAAGTAGTTACTGACTTTTTTCTGTGTAACATTTAAACAGTGGTGATTGATTTTTACCGTTGGTTGACCTTACTGCATCAGTGGATACATAGTGACATTGATAGTGCATCTTTTACCATTCATACTAATAGACATAAGAATTTAACTTAGAATTTCTGTGTTCTTCCAGGGCTTTCACCCTGCACAATTATATCTGAGGAACAGAGGAGCTTGTAAAGCTGCTCTTTGAAACTGAGTCATTCATTAGCTGTGTCAATTCAGTTAATGACTCACATTTCACATTGGGAGGACTTAACAATTGTGAGCTGCTGCCTAGATGTAAGACACCCAAGGTTATTTCACTTGCAATCATTCTCAAAATTTTAATCTCCGTATTTTCTTGTGTGTTATCAATCATATAATGCTCAATCTGTCTGAAAAGAACGCCAGTGTAATGTAAATGGAATTCTAATCACTGCATCTAATTACAAAGGGGAATGAATCACTTGAAATAAAAATGATTTGAAAGATATTACAAAATAATCACGCAGGAAGTTACCATCTTGCCTCTCTCAAGAGGCAGCTGAGCACTCCAAGCATGTAAGTGTATTCAGGAATGATTTCAAATGACAGTGGATAAAAATCAATAGTTAAAAATATATATATATTTTATTTAAACTGGATTTCTTTTGATTTTGTTTGTTTATATTATATTTTCTCTTTTAAAAATCTATTTAAAATGAAATCTAGATTTAACATTAAACATGTTAAGGCCTAAACTACTTATTCTCTCTTAAAACATTTAAATAGGAAAAAAATATGCTGACTCAGAGTCTCTCAAAAACTTTGAGTAAAGCTGCTTTTCTGAATCGGGGGGAAAAAAAATCTAACTTTTGAGGTCAAGCTTTATACATATGGCACAATAGTAAATAAGCTTGATTTTCTAATGTACTAAAATGTACCGTTAATAAGAATCTGAAAATACTCAGCTATGTACAGTAAAACTCTAATTGTCCAGCATCCAGTGGTCTGGCACTCCCGATAGTCCGGCACCAACTGGAACCCGGAAGTGCTCCGGCCAGGTGGACGATTGGAGCTGCTCCGCGCCACTTCCCCAAGTCTGCTGCTGCCGCTTCTGAAACTGACCAGTGGAAGACTTGGGGAAGAGGCACAGAGCAGAGCAGCTGGGGTGCTGCCGGGTTGGTCCC
>CM057846.1:17167542-17178182 GCA_030068395.1 Apalone spinifera
GACGTCTCATAGCCCCCCTTCCAGAGTACCTCCTGATACTCCGGCATATCCGATAATCCGGCACCCCCGGGTCCCAAAGGTGCCGGATTATCAGAAGTTTACTGTAGTTGCCTAGATAAATGTATATAGTTATAGGGTACCTTCCTAAGTAGCAAAAATATATCCCAAATCTGGTGTAAAGGTAGCATTAGTTGTAAATCAACATGATTTAATGATTATATCAACCCATGAGATACCAGGATAGTAAGCCTCTCCCTGAACTGCCAGCAGACAGAGCCCCAGGAATCTAGGTAATCTTGGGGGTTACACAAACAAAAAAAGTGGCCCCTTTAAAAACTGTGTGTGTAATCGCTACCAGGTAGATTTGAACCTGGACCTCTGAAGCAGAGTATAGGAGCCTCTACCCTCTGAGCTAAAAGCCAGCTGGCTCCCAGCCTATGCTGTAGAGGTCTCTTGATCTTAACTGTTGCTGTGGTCTAGGTACCACTTGCATTGCTCAGTAACCACACTAGGTTTTGGCCCTAACAGGCTGCCAGCGGCCTCCTGCCATCTTGCCTTCCTGTGTGGGGCTGGACAGCTCCCCTGCGGAACCCAGTGAGCACTAGGGTTGCTAGGCTGCCTCCGTATTGAGCCGGACAGCCCGGGATTTTCGCTTCCTGTCCGGGAAAAAATCAGAAAGTACTGGACATTTTAGGTGTCCAGTATTTTCTGAATTTTTTTACTGGACAGGAGGCGAAAATACCGGACTGTCCAGTTCAATACTAGACACCTGGCAACCCTAAACAGGAGAGGACTGAGAAACTGTGTTAGCAGGAGAAATTGAAGCCAGACCTCTGAGAAGGGCAACTGTGAAAGGGAAATATGCCTCAGACAAGGAGGAGTGCATCCAGTGGAGGACCTCAGAAAGAGACTTTATTTGAAAGTGCAAGTAAGCAGACCTTCAGAAAAGAGGGACTATACCTGACAAAGATACTGAGACCAAAGGGACTGTGTTTGAGCAGATTGTATGTCAATAACTGCTCTCTAAGAAGGGGTTTTGGCATGTGACACAGGCCTCATTGGACTTATTGAGGCACTTCTGGGCAAAGGGAAACGGAGTGCCACAAAATAGCTGTGCCTCATTTACAGTGCACAAAAACAACACGTTACAGTTGGTTCTGAGTTAAATAAAATTGCCTTAATTATGCTGGCTAAAAAAGGAAAAAAGTAAGTTTATCAAAAACATGTTTTGCATTTAAAACTGATTTTTCTAAACAAAGGAAATCTGATCTGTAGTTAGTGAGTTGAACTGAATGTTTCTTGTCACTTGGTCCCCCGGGATTTTAGAACTAATAAATCTCATCTCTATCTCCTAGCTTTTATACAGAGATTGGAAGAGGGGAAAAAACCCCAAACATTCGTTTTTTCAAAGCCCATAGTTTAACTTTGAATACATAAGTCATTGACCTAAACTAACTGCATAAACTGAAATGAACGAAATATTATCTCTGCACCTGAAGTAGAAGCCACTGCTGTCGAACCTGGTTCTGCACTTCCTAGTTTCTGCTGCTTATCCACTGGCTTCTACCAGCTCAGTTGTCTGACTTTCAACTTTAGCAGCAAACACGTGTGGCTTATTTCTTAAATGTTTAGCAGGCCAATGCTCAAACCACTGAGCTATCCCTCCCCCACTAACTTGACATAAGGTAGTGGACTCTTGCTATATTATTCACATAGCTGGAGTTGCATATCTTAGGTCGAGTTACTACAGTATTGTCGACTTACCATTAGTTTCTTCCCATTGCCATAATTTTATAAATGTCATCCTTGAGCCAAATCTTACAAAACGTTACATGGCGGTCTTTGGTGTTGATAGAGACAAAAAGCTTTGTGCAGAGCATTAAATGTAAATTCTGGGACAATTTCACAAAAGCTGTAGGTATTGCAATGCCTGACAGATGCCTAGAAAACACAGGAACAACATTTGGATTCGCAAAACCTGAAGTAGGTGCCTACAATCTCTATACAATGCAGGGGAAATGATGATGATGATGCCTAATCCAGTTGATGAGAGGTGCTGAGAAGTAATCAGCTTCTACTTTCTGCCCATTCAGTCACTTCCCCAAGATGTGTTGTACACTCCATAGTGGACCATAGCAACCGTGTACCCAAACACATTAACCAATAGTTATCTTGGGCTTTGCCAGATGTTTTAGAGGGCTGCAGAAGGAGGCCTCTTGGGAGGAGGAGTTTCATTAATATAAACAAACGTAAATATAATATACAAACAGTCCTTGGTATTCCACACTGATGGACATGGAAATATACAAAAAGTATATAAGGTTTTCAGAGAAGACATCACATTACTGAATGCTTAGGTAAATGTATATGTCTGAGTCTAAAATATTACAGAACCCGGTAAGTTTTACTAAAACATCTTGTAATGGTAACAGTGTATCGGTGATGCTCTAGCTAAGGCTGCTTTTTATTACAAATCCATATTTTTGGAGCAGTGGACAGTATGCATGGGTGTAACTTGTTTTAGGATGAGACTTGAGAGTAAGTGTGTGTACACACACACTCTTACTGTGGCAGCAAGCTTCAGCAGAAGGAGATTGTTGCAACCAACGAGAGAGATCTCTGACCAGAATCTGTTCCTTTTACTTTCAGTAGTTTGGTTTTAAGTTAAAAATGTATATATAAAAACTATTGGACTTATGCATAACTTGAAAGGTTTTTGACCTTAGTAGAATGAGTACTGTTCTTTGTGTATTACCAGTTACTTCTAGAATACAACTGAGTTCAGTGTTCCAGTTTCAATTATTAGTATCTATGGTCATATGATTCTAAGGAACATCGCTACTGCATGATCCTTTTGTGGTCCTATCAAAAACAAAAGGAACTAGGAACTAGCTAAGGGCTCAGAAAGAGGGGTGGAGAAAGGGAGAATGAAATCAATGGCTAGTGATTGGCACCTTCACAACTCTTGTAAGCAACTGTCTTTTAACAAGCGTGGTTGAGAGTGTTTAAACAAGATTTGCTTAATACAGCCATCTTACCCTCTCTGTGTGAAGTGCAAACCAAGATCTGCTCTTTCTATCTTGATGGGACTTCCTTTGAATTGAGGGGGATGTATTTTTTCTTCCAGATGAGAGAGATATGATGGCAAAAGACTTGTTTAAGAAAATACGTTTTAATTACAGAAAATATTGTGTAGACTCACACTATGAATACCCTCCTCAGGCAAGGAGACAATGATATTGACTGAAAATAAGGTGTTCCTTCTATGCAAGTCTGTAGTTCAGTCAAAACCTACTTCTTATTCTTTTCTGTGTACAGGGAGAGGTGACATCCAGCCCCAACTGGACAGTGCATTACAAGATGTCAATGATAAGTACCTGCTGCTTGAAGAAACAGAGAAGCAGGCTGTTAGAAAGGCTCTCATTGAAGAACGCAGTCGATTCTGTACTTTTATCTCGATGCTCCGGCCTGTGATAGTAAGTCTTTTGTTTCGAGTTCTTAAAATTCACAACTTAGACGAGTGAACGTAATTTTGAGGTAGAGAAATTAGTAATAAAGGTTTTGAACAAAATCTTAAAGATGTTACTAATTCATAGTCTAACCCTCTCTAACCCTCTCTTTTTAAAATGGGATGTTAAAAAGTGTCCTTCCTTCTTCACTCCTCATGGAATACTAGGACTCACAGATATTCCATGTATCTTCCCCCCCAAATATACGTAAATCGTTATTTGGCAGATTCCAGTTTGATCGGATACAGTTTTCTGATAGCTTGGGCCACCAACGCAATGCCCTTCTTGATACATTTGAGAGGTTTGAGTATATTTTCTTAAGCTCAGTTTGCCTGAAGCCCAGGGATGGCATTTTGTGTCATTATATAAGACTTGTGAATGGTTGTCAACACATATGTAATACGTTCTTGATGCTTTCTTACGAAAAGCATCAGTTCCTAAATAGAACCACAATTCAGTGTTAGTTAGGAGGAAGCCTAAGCAATGAGAAATGAATAGCAGACACAGACATTCTGGATAAAATTGCCATTGGTAGCTGAAGCAATTGCTGTGGTAATTTGCCATGTACCTGAAACTATCAGGACAAAAGTAGCCTGTGACATAATTACGTGCCAGTCTGAATAGCAGATTTATGTAATGACTTAATCTAAATGAAGTGCACACAAAACCAGCAAAGATTGTAAATGCAACCATTGTATCTTAGTTTCGGGGATAAGATCCTTAAGGCTGAACATAGAGTGAACTTAGGAGTTCCAATTCCCATTTCAAATGCAGAGAGGGACTGTTTGCAGAACTCTTTCTAAACATTTCCTTAGATTTCTGCATCTCATGGGTGAGAGAAATGGCTTACTGAGCACGAGGCACAGATCGACTTCGGTGTGGTTCTCGTTCTTAAACGTAGATCAGTGGGGAGCAACCTGGGCCCATTGGGGTTCTACGTGTGGCCAACATAAGAACGGCCATACTGGGTCAGACCATAGGTCTATCTAGCCCAGTATCCTGTCCGCCGACAGCGGCCAATGCCAGATGCCCCAGAGGAGGGAACACAACAAGTAATCCTCACGTGATCCCTCCCCTGTCACCCACTTCCAGAGAAACAGAGGCTAGAGACACCATTCCGACCCATCCTGGCTAATAGCATTTGGTGACCCCTAGTTCTTATATTGTGGGAATAAGTAATAACTTTTCCTTATTCACTTTTTCTACACCAATCATGATTTTATAGACCCACTCATATCCCCCTTAGTCTCCTCTTTTCTAAGATGAAAAGTCCAAGTCTTTTTAATCTCTCTTCATATGGGACTCATTCCAAGCCCCTCATCATTTTTGTTGCCCATTTTGTTTACTCTTGCCTATGCACAAGGTTGCCAAATTCTGCTAGCTTCTATGTCTGCAAACTTTTTTCCCTACTTGTATTTCTAAAGTGACACGCATGTTAGGGACATAAGAGTTTAACCAGTTAACCGATAAGCTGATGCTTACCAGTTTCTGATACCAGTTAAAATCGGCTAGCATCCCACCTGCCAGCTCCACGCCCAGACTTCCTCCTTGCTGCCTGGGGCCCTGCTGCCACCGCTGCCTGGAATGCTGATGCAGAGTTCCTTCAGTCTGCACCGCAGGGGTCCCTCCGGGTTGCTGGCCGGGCTCCGACACTGGCTGCCACCCCACTAAGGGGGTGCCAGCTGCCCTGCACTGCCAGCTCTGCAGCCAACAGGCTCCTGGCATGCACCTGCTACCCTGCAGGCTCTGCAGCTGGTAGGCTCCTAGTCCCAGCGCACACCGGCTGCCAGCCCCATTCCTACAGCACTGGCTGCCTGTGCCATGGGCTCTGCAGCTGGTAGAGTCCTGATTTTTGTCATGTGCAGGCTGCTGGACCCACTCCTTCCCTGTGCTGTCTACTCTGCAGCCAGCAGGCTCACGGCACATGCTGGCTCCTTGGATGCAGGATCAGCAGACAAGCTCCAACACGTGTCAGGAGCTTGCCGTCTGCAGAGCCCAAAGCGCGGGGCAGCTGGCACCTCAGGCATGGAGCTGGCAAGGGACATCTTGGGAGCAGTTGTGGGGGCACCTCCATACATCCCTAGATAAACTGTTTCCCATGTAACCAATAGGATTTTTCATGGCTATTGTTTTTCATACTCGTTTAAAAAAAAAAACACTAACACACACAAAGCAAGGGCGCGTGAAGTGTGTGCTGATTGTTCACAACATTGACTGTGAGAGTCAGCCGTTCCCTCTGCATCCAATCAAATGCTGCTATGGTTTGAGCAGCACACCCGTAGATTCTAGGTATGCAAGTGCAGTTAGCAAAACTACCCTATCCCAGGAACCTGTCTTGGTTACAACAATCTTGCAGTCTGCTGAGTTGGAGGACCACTCTTGCGGCCCACTCACTAGCCTAGATTGTGCATCACTGTTGTAGATGGAACTTTCCAGCCCTTTTCCGATGGGAAATAATAATCTCATGGACAAAGGCCCATAACAGATGGAGTGATAAATGTTGCACATTGTGGTCTGTATATGGCAGTTTTTAAAAACCAAGAATATGGCGACCCTTATTGTTATGTTTTGAATCTCTTCAGGAAGAGGAAATATCAATGCTAGGAGAAATAACTCATCTGCAGACCATATCAGATGACCTAAAAAATCTCACTATGGACCCTCACAAATTGCCATCATCAAGTGAACAGGTTAGTTCTTACTCCCTACAAAAGGCAGCTTTCCAGGAGGGTGGGAAGGGTGTTGACTGCTTGTTAGAACTTTTTACTAACTCAAGTGGTAAAAATTACTTGAGTATATTTTTGTAGGTACCTAAATGTGGCAAGATAACTATTTCACCTTTAACATTGTACAGTATTTTTCCAATGTGGTAAATCAAGTAAATCATCCGTTATTTCCTGGAATCTTGCAAAGACCAACACAAAATGCCACGTTGAAAGTAGCAGAGAATAGGGATGTTTTAAGCTCCCTTCTACATTCCACCTACTGTCCCATACCCTGCACCCCCTCCAACAGAAGTGTGGCTCTTGACTGCTTACCAAAATCTTAGAGTGGCCCCCCATTAAATTTTTTTGCCCACCCCTGGTCTAGTGGGCCAGAACTCCAAAAGTGAAACTGACTAGTCTGCTCATCATCCATCCTGAGTTAAACACACAAAGAAGTATTAATTTGGTGATCACAAAGCATCAATCCAAAAGAAAAATGTTATTAGATTTGTAATTCCTCAGGCAATTAAGTTTTTTTGCAAGGTTGGGATGTTTTCTTGAAAGGGAAAATGACTTTTAAAAAGAATTTATATGGTCAATTCTGTTTCATCAGGTGATTCTAGATTTGAAAGGTTCTGATTACAACTGGTCATATCAAACTCCTCCATCCTCCCCCAGTACCACGATGTCCAGAAAATCCAGCGTTTGCAGGTAAGCAAATTGGCAACATGTCATTTGAATCTAATTTTGGCTCTGTTGCATATTTGTGCCTGTACTTTGTATGATAACAAGCTATCAATACCTACTACTCATTATTCACTTGAGTGTGTGACAGAACATAAAAAATGAGGAACTATTATGCAACTTCGAATGTAAGGAGGCTTGACAGCTGAAGATAAGTTTGAGTCATTGCAGTTAATGCATTGCAGATGAAAGAGCGAACTTTACTAACCAAGCAAAGTTCTGAGTTCACTCATAGTTATCCTTTTTGATCATCCATGCTTTATGTTTTGATGTTTTAGCTAAAGAAATGGTCTTGCAGAAGCTGTAGTTCACTACTAGGTTAATTTGTATGAAAGGAAACAATGTACTTGTCAATTACTTTTTCAGTATATTAAATGGAAATGCTTTATTGTGAAATACAAGACTGTTCAGTGCTGTACAACTCTGTTCTAAACTGTGTTTTGGAATAGTTGGACCCTGTCTTTGCTTTCTTTGTAAAACTGTTTTTTCAGTAAAACAGTTTATTAGCATGTTGACCTTGTGCTTTGGTGTTTAAATAATTAACTATCCTCCCCCTTCCTTTTTTTTTTAAAAAAAAAAAAAGATGACTGACTATTGTAAATCCTACTTTAATACCTTTGTGTTCTTTAACACTTTTACTTTTTTGGTTTGCCCTACGGATCAAATGGATCGTAGGCTGCTTTGTGTGAATTTAACTTAGTCTATAGCATGGCAGATCTAGCAAAATTATACATTTTCAGATGTATATCCAGCTGTGTGTGTGTATAAATGAAATAAAATTATCCCACACCCAAATAAATATATATATACACACACACACACACATAGCAGTGAATATAGGCTTAAAGATGCAATATCCTGAAATTATAAAAGAAAATGGCTGAACATACACTGTATGTTCCTAAAAACAACGAATGGTCTGGTAGCACTTTATAGACTAGCAAAACATGTAGATGGTATCATGAGCTTTCGTGGGCACAGCTTCTTCAGATGACCGGTCATAACTCCGGTCATCTGAAGAAGAGGCTGTACCCACAAAAGCTCATGATACCATCTACATGTTTTATTAGTCTATAATGTGCTATCAGACCATTTGTTGTTGTTTTTTTCTGTAACAGACTCTCGGCTACTCCCTGAAGCACATGTATATTCCTAGATAGCTTTTTATTTTCTCAAGTGATTAGATTGTGTAGCAGCAGGCTTTTGTGTGGCTGCTGGATGACACAATGCAGCCCTTATTACATTAGTCCCAAGCACACACTTAACATGCAATTTTTAAGTAGAAAAATTATGTTCTACACATTGAATCAACATACAGCTGGGTGGGTACCTTTCTGTTTCCTTTATATCATTGGGCAGAGAGCTTACCAGTCCTAAACTTACATTGGGGAATGCTAGTAGTCCCTTTAGTATGTTATTTTAATGCTAAAGAAACTCTTGAAGCATCCACTATATGGTTGGTAAATGATGCAATGTAGATTTATTGGAATTTTGAAAAGTCTCTTTGAGTTATTCAGAAATTAGTGAAGGCTTTGTTTTCATAGTTATTAGCTGAGATCTTTAATTCTCTTCCCTCCTTGTCCTCACAAAAATGTCATAAGTGCCCTCAGTATAGCTTTATCTTATGTGCTTTCAGTCTGCAGTTTGAGCAG
The DNA here is from genome assembly GCA_030068395.1 of Apalone spinifera. Taxonomy (NCBI): domain Eukaryota; kingdom Metazoa; phylum Chordata; order Testudines; family Trionychidae; genus Apalone; species Apalone spinifera. The sequence goes on from CM057846.1 coordinate 17,176,153, forward strand.
AAATCTTTTACATACAGTGAAACCTGCTGAAGATCTAGAGAACCCCTATGGTTGCATTTTCAAAGCCACTTCCAAAAAATGCACCTCTTTGTCTACCTGCTATCTTTTGCAGATGCAGACTTTTGGATGTGCCTTTAGGCTTTGTGGACATGCTACTGGAGACTACCTTAAAAATTTGGACCCTTACGTTGAATTTAACATATCTGAGCCAACTAGACTTTATCTGCTGACCATTGGCACAGACCATTCATGCTTATGGTAACTGTCTCTCTCTAAAAGCCCAAAGAGAGAGAGTGAGTGAAAGTGAGTGTTACTGTTTCCCCAAGCTGGGTAAATTCCCTATGGCCAGATTTGTGCTACCCTTACTACTCAGTGTAAGTAAGGGTGTCAGTCTGGCCCCTAATGAGTGCAGAACACACAGTAATGCAGAATGCCATTTTCCCTCTCTGATCATCAAGGATACTTGCAGCTTATGATTTTTACCAATTTGTCAAAATTTCTTTTCGGCTTATGCAGCCTGTTGCTAGACTAGAATGTTAATTGTACTGCATTGGTCTCTTCCCATTCCTTCTTGTCTTTCCCTCTCCCCTTTCCTTTGTCTTTTCCTATTGTCTCTCTCAGCAGTCTGAACAGCGTTAACAGTAGCGATTCCCGGTCGAGTGGCTCGCATTCTCATTCACCTAGTTCACACTATCGCTATCGCAGCTCCAATGTGCCTCAGCAGGCGCCCATGAGACTGTCCAGCGTGTCATCCCATGATTCTGGATTCATGTCACAGGATGCTTTCCAGTCCAAATCGCCATCCCCCATGCCACCTGAAGCACCTAACCAGGTATGTGCAAGTGCAAAACCACAAATCTGAGTGAGTATATATGGTAATGAACACACAGTTCATGGAGTAGAGAAAAGAGCACATGGTTATTGGGTATCATGGGATCAAGTTGAACACTTTTAAATGAGGGAATTAATTTCCACTTGAACTTCACTCACCCAGCTCACATCCTGTCTAGGTCAGCAGTGATTGCAACTTGTTAACACAACAACTATCAGATGTTATCTCAGTGCAGTTTCTTAGGGGTGAGACATCCATGCCACAATAGCTCTGTAATGGGTATTAACCCTTGTGCCCTTGTTGGCAGTGTTGGCGAAGAGATTACAGACAGGAATACACAGAAGACTATGTTCCCCCTTCACCTCTGAGAAATAGGCCACGTCCAGGTCAGTGCTAAATAGCATTGGCAGGCAGCATCGGTAATTTAGTTGCTCTGGTGTTCTTCTCCATGGATAACCTCATTCTTTAGGACTACCAATTCAGCCCCCTGTGGAAGTACTAAAACAATGTAGATTTTAAAAAAATACTACTTACAAAAAAAGCGTATTAACCTAAAGGTGTTGGGTGAAATGCCAGCTCACTTAAGCCAATGTGAATATTGCTGTTTTTATCAGTGGGATCAGAAGTTTACCTCTTTTTATTTTTTTTTTATTTTTTTTTCCTGGCCTTTTTTATTCAAGGCAATGACATTCTGTGCCTGTCTCTGTCAAACTGAGCTGCTGTTCTATATATGGTCAAATCAAGCATCCTACAAAACCTTGGTGAAATATGTAAATGGGGTTTGTACAGCTGTCTGGCATCTTGTTTTCAGCAGCTGAATTTTGCCTAATTTCTACTATTACTCTTAAGGCTTTTTACATACTAAACCCCATCCCAGAGTTTGACATCACCACACTGAGTCTGACACTACTTCCAGCTGGGGGTATAGTAAGTCGTCTCGAGCTGGGAATTATATTTCCAACTCAAAATGCAGACATACCCATTGAGTTAGTCTTTCCTTCTTTTGTAAGATTTTTGTTTGTTGCCCTCAAGTCACTGGAAGAAGAGATGCCCTTAATGCCTCTCTAATGAAGGTTTCTAGTTTAATAAATACAAACCTAATCTTTTCCATCCAGCAAAAGCTAGATGAGTTTATATGCACTAAACACCGTGGCTGTGTCTAGACAGGCCCCCTTTGCCGGAAAAGTCATGCAAAGGA
>CM057846.1:17209697-17221674 GCA_030068395.1 Apalone spinifera
TCACGTGCCTCCGCCGAGCCTGACTCCCCCCTCCCGCGGAGCAGGGAAGCCCGCACATGTGCCTCCTCGGGGCCAACTCCCCCTCTCCAGTGGAGCAGGGAAGCTCACGCACACGCCCCCTCTGGGCCCGACTCCCCCTTCATGTAGAGAAGAGAAGTCCCAGCACGCGCCTCTGGGGACTCACCCAGTAAGTTCCCAGTATGCCACAGACTTGGGGCAAGGAAGCAGCCAGTGCATTTCCGGAACCCCCGGAAGTGACGCACAGCTGCAGGACTTCCGTCCACCCCGCGGGAAGCTGCCACTATCTCCTACCTCGAGGTAGGTAGTGGGGCTTCTTGGGGGTGGGGTGAAATGGGGGACCTGGAACGCCTCGCGATCTACTGGTTGGTGACCATGGCTGTAAACGATCCCTTTATCACTGTGGTAGTTGGTGCCTCTCAAAACCATCATGTGTACATGATAGATCTGTTTCTCCAGGTCTTACTTCCAATACCTATTGGCTACGTCTAGACTACATCCCTTTTTCGTAAAAGGGATGTAAATTAGACATATCGCAATTGCTAATGAAGCGGGAATTTAAATCTCCTCCGCTTCATTAGCATAAAAATGGCTGCTGCTTTTTTTCCGCACGGAGCTTTGCCGGAAAAAAGCGCCAGTCTAGATGCTGATCTTGCGGAAAATAAAGCCTTTTCTAAAAGATCCCGTATCCCTTATTTCAAAGGGGATAAGGGATCTTTTGGAAAAGGCTTTATTTTCCGCAAGATCAGCGTCTTGTCGGGCGCTTTTTTCCGGCAAAGCTCCGTGCGGAAAAAAGCGGCAGCCGTTTTTATGCTAATGAAGCGGGAGATTTAAATCCCCGCTTCATTAGCAATTGTGATAAGTCTAATTTACATCCCTTTTACGAAAAAGGGATGTAGTCTAGACCTAGCAACTCTGTTCAGCTACATGTGAAATAGACTGTATCAGATAATGCATCCTGCATTGTTTTTCTCATTGCAGATATTGGTATTAATTTGACAGATCCTATGTTCAGAGGTATTTACAGGGGTACACGGAAACATCAAGGTAAATGTTTGTAATTTTTGACAGATTTAAGGTGTTTCTCTTATTATATTTCTTACCTGAACAGAAAATATGAAATATTCATTTTCTTTGCATGGAAGTTGTCTAAAGTATCTAAGCATTATTATCTATCTTATGAGATTCCAGTATTGTCACTTGAAATCTTAGATTAAATCTCAGGAAAAAACTTCCTAAGTGTAAAAACAGTAGGACAATGGAACAGACTGGCTTGGTTTACCTTAAGCCAAGCTAGGCACCATCTCCACTGTGGAAGGCCAACATGAGCAAATATTCCCTTCTGCTTCCCTTACTTCACTGGAGGTTTTCAAAAGAAGGCTGGATAGCCACCTGTCTGATATGGCTTAGGCACAATAAATCCTGCATCTTGGCATTAAAAAGGCCATACTAGGTCAGACCAATCTTACCCAGTGTATCTTGTCTTCTGACAGTGGCCAATGCCAGGTGCTTCAAAGGGAATTAACAGGGTTATTGACATGAGGTTAGACATGCAGGCAGATCTGCTCTTGAGGGAGTAACAGAAAATTAGTGGGGCTAATTGGTCTAGAGCTACCTACAGTCATGTTAAGTGACACAGTTTCTACCCATAGAGACCACACAGCAGAACGAGGTTCATGCAGGCGTAGTGAACTGTCAGATTGTCGGTGTGCTGGAGCATACAGTGACCCCTAGACTAGTACTATCAGCAAATACATTTTTTCAGACCTAGAGCTCAAGACAAGAGAGGCATTTATTTAACTAGAGCCTGATCCAAAGCCCATTGAAGTCTATGGAAAATATCTCATTAGCTTAAATTAGTTTAAGATCACGTTCTTAGTCATTTTCATCCTCCTTCTATTGACTTTACAATTAGTTCATCTTTAGGATGTGTCCAAATATTGTTCATATCATATTAAGCATAATATTGACTATACAGAAATGGTTTTATCATAAAGCAATATTCAAGTTAAATTGTGTTTTAAGAACTGGACCTTAATTTACCAGATTTTTACTTCTGCAGATGACTTTTCGGATGTGATAGAGAGAGCCGTCAAAACCGGTGTTAAAAAGGTAACTTCTATTACAGATCGGCTACGTCTAGACTGGCATGATTTTGCGGAAATACTTTTAACTGAAAAGTTTTTCCATTAAAAGTATTTCCGCAAAAGAGCGTCTAGATTGGCACGGACGCTTTTGCGCAAAAGCACTTTTTGCGGAAAAGTGTCCGTGCCAGTCTAGACGCGCTTTTGCGCAAGAAAGCCCTGATCGCCGTTTTAGCCATCAGGGCTTTTTTGCGCAAAACCAATGTCAGCTGTCTACACTGGCCCTTTTGCGCAAAAGTTTTGCGCAAAAGGGACTTTTGCCCGAACGGGAAGGGCAAAGTATTTCCGCAAGAAGCACTGATTTCATACATTAGGAAGTCAGTGCTTTTGCGGAAATTCAAGCGGCCAGTGTAGACAGCTGGCAAGTTTTTGCGCAAAAGCGGCTGCTTTTACGCAAAAACTGGCCAGTCTAGACACAGCCTTCATGTATATGTACTTTTGTTTTTATGTGAATTTTAAAATATAGATTTTAGCTGCTGGGATTTTTATGAAGCTGTAACAAAAACAATTTTCTGTTGAAATTAGTAACAATAAAAATGTTAGAAACTTTCTTTAGTATTACAGATTTCTCTGAAAAATCAAAATTCTTTGCATCTGGTATAACATCTCCTTGAGAACAGAGATTAGCTGGTCACAAATATAAGTGTAAGGGCACTTTTTTTTGCCAAAAAATATGTATGTGAAACTAGCCATGGCATGTTCTAATACAAGGCTACACAATCAGGGAGAGGGGAAGTTTTCAGGATGGGTTTTATTGCAGGAGGCATATAGATTAGTAGGTTTTAAAAACAAAGGATCACCACCTCATTCACAGGAACAGGTGTTTTATAGATTTAACTGGGGGTTGCGCCCCCTGCTCGCTACACTCGCCAACCCCCCTGTTGCCAGCTAGGGCCCGTTCCCCACTCTCCAGCCAGAGCCCCTCCCCAGGCTCTTTTTCCCTCTCCCCTCCCTCCAGCCAGGGCCTCGTTTCCCTGCCCCCTCTTCCTCCAGCCCAGTCCTTTCTCTTCCTCCATACCCTCCACCACATGGGTTCCAGCACCCCAGAGTAGCTGTTTTTAAAACACCGGCAGCTGCCCGCCACATAGTGACTGCTGAAGCTTCAGCCAGCCACTGTGCAGCGGCTTGGTGGCCGAGATACACCCCAGTCCTGGCCTCCTGCAGTGTGGATCCTGCCGTAGCCCCACCCCTACCTCTGGATCCCACCACTGGCACCCCATCAGCTGCTTTTAAAACGGCAGCCACCCTCCACTTGGTGGCTGCCAGACCTTCAGCCAGCTGCTGTGTGGCAGCTCAGAGCGGCTGGGAGTGCAGGTTTGGGCATTAGGGATGGGGAGCACATACTTATCTTCAGGCCTCCCGCTGCTTCCATTAGGCAAAATCTGGCCAGTGGGGCTATGTCTACACTGGTGGGTTCTTGTGCAAGAACGGCTGTTCTTGCGCAAGAACCCACGGACCATCCACATTGCCCCCCTGCTCTTGCTCAAGAAGAGTTAGAGCAGAGCGTTGTAAGACAGGGATTCTTGCGCAAGAGCTACTCTGTTTTCTAACAGGTGTAAGCCCTCTTGCACAGGAGTTCTTGCGCAAGAAGGCAATGTGGACGTGCGGCAGGGGTTTCTTGCTCAAGAAAGCCCTATGGCTAAAATGGCTATCAGAGCTTTCTTGCGCAAGAGAGCCCCCACACTGCCATGGATGCTCTTGCGCAAAAGCACATCTCTTGTGCCAAAGCACGTGGCAGTGTGGACGTGTTCTTGTGCAAGATTTCTTGCACAAAAACCCACCAGCGTAGACATAGCCTGAGGGTGTAGGGAAAGGCTCCAGACAGTGCGCTTGCACATTGCTGTTACCCCAACCTAGAAGGGGGAGCACTCCTTCCCTGCTCAGTGAGACTTGGGGCTTTCTCTCCCTCCCCCTCACCTCTTCCCCCCGGAGCGGTTTGTCAGGGCTCTGGCGCATAATGCTGGTAGCAGCTGGTTGCCAAAGGAGAGCCCAGGGCTAAGCCAGTCGTGGCGGGAGTAATGGCAATGGCTTCTCGCTGCGCTTGTGGCCCCAATGCTCTGGGACCCAGAGAGGAGCCGCTGCCGGAACCGCTGCCTCCAGCTGCTCAGGCCAGGAGTGCTCGGGCTGCTGCCTGCCAGTGCTCCAGCCTCAAACCCTCCCCCCCGCAAGATTAGTGCACCAATGGTGGCTTTCTGTGGGGGAGGGAAAAGAGGAGGAAACCCTGAGGCTCTGCAGCGGCTGCACCTGGAAGCAGCAGTCCAGGCTGTGGGCCACCTCTAGTAGGAGCAAGTGTGGGGGGGCAGGCCCCACACTGCCTTGGTGGTGTAGTGTGCCTCCTCAGACTGGGTCTGGAACAGCCGCTTGCAGACCTGGGGCCAGTCACTCTGGACAGGCACCCTCCCCCGACAGCTGAGGAGGTGTGAGTGGGAAGGCAGCGGAGGAGTGGCAGGACGAAAACTTTTCTTGCAAGACGCAGAGTGACACATGATGTTACTTCCATGGTCCCACAGGAAAAATTTTCTTTAATATATAGAGTAAGGATAATAAAATGTACCGTCTTTTAGCGTATATAACCCACAGGTTATGCAAAGTTTTACAATCTCCACAAACACCCCTCCCCCCCCCCGCCATGTAGATGAGTTTACTAGACATAGGAAAATGAAGCAGCAATTTAAATAATCGCCACTTCATTTACATCAATATGGCCGCCACGTTGTGCCGATCAGCTGTTTGGCAGCACAGCGGGGCAGTCTGGACGCGCCGTGGTCGACAAGGGAAGCCTTTGTTGACCACTCCGGTACGTCTCGTGAAATGAGGTCAGAAAATCCTGAATTTATAATCCTGGGCTGTGTCTAGACTGGCCAGTTTTTCTGGAAAATCAGCCACTTTTCTGGAAAAACTTGCCAGCTGTCTACACTGGCCACTTGAATTTCCGCAAAAGCACTGACTTCCTACTGTAAGAAATCAGTGCTTCTTGCGGAAATACTATGATGCTTCTGTTCGGGCAAAAGTCCCTTTTGCGCAAAGACTCCGTGCCAATCTAGACGCTCTGTTCTGAAAATGCTTTTAACGGAAAACTTTTCCGTTAAAAGCATTTCCGGAAAATCATGCCAATCTAGATGCAGCCCTGGGGTTTTGATACTGACTCCCTAGATGACTTTTTAAAATTACAAAATCCTTCTAGTTTGATTTCCCCCACTGTAAAATGGGGATCATACTTTACAAATGAATTGAATCCTCACAGCACCCAGTAAAGTGCCTTGAAGAGGAAAATAAAAAATGTCAATATTGTTATTAATTGTGATATTGCGCCAATTGAATGGACTGTGACTGGCAGGTGGAAGACTCATTTATGTACTACAGAATAAAACCTACAACTTGGCCAATAGTATATTCACTAATATGTCTCTTGAGAGTCATGCATGGTTTATCAGAATATTAATATATTAACCTATAACTGCTAGGTTTTTCTTTGTCTAAGTTCTAATCGTTTGCTATTAATTCAGAGTTGACCACATTTACTAACAATATTTTTCTTTGTTTCAGCTTATGATTACAGGTGGAAATCTGCAAGATAGTAAAGATGCGTTGCATCTGGCACAAACAAACGGTATCCTTGCTTTAAAATGCATGATATATATTTAATCCTTTTAGCTATAGATTCTTCCCTCTCCCCCTTCGCCATGGTAATTAACATTTTAAATTACTTATTCCTGGAGCTATTGGCAGAATCCACAATATTCAGATTCAATAAAAAAAAATCAGAATTAGATAGATATATTCCACATAATTTCTTGTAATTACAGGAGGCTTGGAGTGTTGGTGGATATCAGTCCTTCCTGTCTTCTGTTTCTATACTTCTAGATAAAACAAATGGAGGGTGTTTTTGGAGGAGTTCCTCTCTATCATAGAAGAATGTACAGAATAGCAAGCTCCCTTTATTATCTATTTCAGAGATTATTTTCAAAGGGCATCTGATAGCCTGCAGAAGCATACATTGTAGATTATTCTTCAGTCTTGTGGAATTCCAGCTAAAGTGATCAACATCATTAGCACTATATAGCAATACAGTACAAAGTGTAGTGTAAGAGTGAACTACCAGACAACAGGGTGATTCAGCATGAACAGTGATGTGAAATGGCTGCATTCTGTATCTGACAATGAAGCAGCATACTACCAACACAAACACTGGCATAGCATGCATAGTTGCCAAATACCTAGAAGACTAGACTTTGCTGATGATAGCATGCTATTGAATGACACCCTTAGAAGCTAAAAACAAAAATAGGAGGACAAGCAGGGCTCAGAATCAGTTATATCAACACAAATATCCTTGAAACCCGGATGCTAAGCTGTAGTGTCCTATTGGAAGGTAAAATCATCAAGAAAGTAGAACAGTTCATTTACCTAGGTAGCACTAGGCTAGCCAGTGGAGTGTTCAGGAAATAAATTACATCAAAGATAAGAAGGACATCCACAGCAGTCACTAAATTCAATAACTTATGGAAATCAAAGATACACAGTGCCAAAACAAACCTGAGAATTTTCAACTCAAATGTAATCTCTGTGCTAACATACATCTGTGAGGGCTGGATTAGATCAGAATGATTAGACAGAAAACCAGATGCCTTTGAAAATAAGTGCCTTAGAAAGATCCTGAGTGTTGGATGAAAAGAGTTCATCACTAGTGAAGAGATCCAAGAAATTACAAACCCGCAGTTTGTCTGCCAGAATCAGAAGGAAGTGCTGGATGTATTGGCACATGTACTCTGAATTCCAGTACCCAGACTCTCTCTTGAAGCTGTCTATCAGAAACCAGTAAGTGTGAAGAAACAAGGGCACCTAAGAACCCTTGGAAGACAGAACAGAACAATTGGTCTGAACACCATAGAGCAGATGAAAGCATCAGGAGTTTTCCAGTAAAAGGGGCTGGAAGAGACTAATTTTCACCCTGTTCACCTCACACCAGTATTAGAGAATGTAATAATACTTCTCTGCCCCCTTCCCTTCTCAAGCAAGCTGAAATGCTGGTATAGTATTTATGCTCAGGTTTGCATTGCTACACAGTGTGGAGTTTATGCTGTTTTGTGCTGTGTACTAACATGACTACCATGAGGAGTTGGAATATTTTTCTCTTTTTGCATTGTTTACTGGTTCCCCCTTCTTCTTCTGTTAGAAAGAAACCTCCATCCACTGTTCACCAAGATCCCTATTCAGCAGAGGATTTAAGCATGTGAATAATCCCATACCTATTCAGTAAAGCCTGTGCTTAAAATTCAATATATGCTTAAATGTTCTGTTGAATAAGATTGGGATAATTCATGTGCTTAAGTGCTTTGCTGAATCATGGCATTGACTTCCTTCACAAACACATCCACAAATTCTGTTACTGTAACCTATAGTATCAAAACATCAAAACTTCTGGACAGGTTACCCCTATACCTAGCTGAACTGAATTGGTCCCACCCCAACAAGAATTGCATAGGAATAGATGGGAGGGGAAATGTCACACGTTGAATAATGAGCCTCAGAGCTGAAGGTCACTTGATTTGCTTGAACCAGCCTAGTTTCTGCCTCAAGGAAAAAATAAATTCAGTACGAGTCAGGGATGTAAATACCCTTTAAAACAGGTAACCAGTTAAACAATCAAAATTATATTAATTGGTTAACTGTTGTGTGCCCTCCAGGCAGGGGCCACCAAAGCATGTGTCCCACTGGCCATCCCGCTGCAGACAGGGGGCTCCTCCAGCCCAGACTGGCCAGATCCTGCCAGCCAGGCCACTGTGCCATGGGCAGAGAACTGTTCCAGCCGGGCCTACTATACTGCATTCTGGGGATCTCTGGGGCCAGGACCACCACATCACAGTTTGGGACTGCTCCAGCTGGGTTTGATGAGGACCAGTTAACCACTTACCGAGTAAGGATGCCGGTAAGCCTAATGATTATTGGGTAACTGGTTAACCTTTTGCATCTCTAGTATGAGTTGCTGTTTTGGAAGTGAATGACTACAGTGCTACTCTAAAGGTACATATCTATATAATATATATTAATATATTTTCTATTGTCAGGCTAAATGTCTAATTGGTATTAATTCACCACACAGATAAAATGGAGATAGTAGGAGAAAAAAGGTTTTTAAAAATTATGAACAAAATAAAAAAATCTGACAATGTCTATAATTTGATATAAATGTAATGTATTCCTGGCAAGAAAATTCTAATGCTGTTATGCACTAGACATGTTTTACAGTACGGTTGGCTGTCATCCCACCCGCTGTGGAGAATTTGAGCAGAGTAACCCTGACCATTATTTAGCTGAATTGCAAAATCTAGCTGAAAAAAATAAGGGGAAGATCAAAGCAATTGGGGAATGTGGCCTGGGTAAGTATTGTTGCAATAGGTCAAAATTATTCATTCATTGTATTCTTTAAAAAAAGGAATTAATTGTTCTTTTCTTTTGTAGATTTTGATAGATTAGAATTTTGCCCTAAAGACACCCAACTCAAGTAAGAGCTATTTGATAACTATAGAGATTGATGTATAAATCTTTCTAGTGTTTTTTTCAATTTCTGTTATAGCAACAGGCATTTTATCAGCTACATACCTTATCCAGTTTATCTAACTTTAAGTCTGATAAGTTATAATTTTTTGACCAGCTATAATGATTATTTAGTCCTGGGTTCAAGAAAAATCAGATACTTAGGATACAATTCACAAAGCAATCTAGGTGGTTAAATTACAGAGTTAAATAACTAAATCCTAGAGCACAACCTCATTGCAAATTGCTGCTTGACTGCCACCTCTATGCTTAAACTCACTCAGCACCTAACTTTATGCTGTAAAAATTCCATAGATGCTTAAATTATAGACTCTGGGACTTGTGCACTGATGCTTCCCTCTAGGCTGCTGGACACCTGTCTCTTACCAAAGCACTAGAGCAATCAGAACTGGAGGAAGATAGGTATTGGACACCTAAATTGCATGCAGGGCCTGATGTAGTAGGCAACATATGGCATATTGAACAGATTTGGTTCCATTCATAATCTGGCCTGATGAGATTATGTAGCATGACCATTCAGCCAGTGTAGAACATCGGGAAAGGAAGTGGAGGGTAATAAATGATTATATATGAAAAAGTCCCAAAATACTGAGACTATCCCTATAAAATTGGGACATCTACTCTCCCTGACTTTGGTGCCCACTTTACAATTTTTATCTCCATGTTTAGAGCACTCACCTGGGATGTGGGAGACCCGTGTTCATTTCTTCCCTCTCTGCCAGAGCTGTAGAAAGGATTTGAACAAGGGTCTTTTCTCTCAGTAGAGTGCTTGAATCGTGAATTTATGGCATAATCTGATGTGGGGTTTCCTCAGTCTCTTCTTTTGAATCAATTCCATTGTGGAGAATGATAGGAGCAAGGAGATTGTTTCCATCTAATGTGCTGGCTTTTGTAGATTGCAGTGGTTTTTGTGGGTTGTTCCTATGATTTTTCTAGGCATCTAGAAGGTGCTGTGATACTCAGTGTTGCACTGCTATATCCCTTCGTGGAGTGTTGTGTTCATTTCAGTAAAGATTTGGACAAATTAGAGAGAGTCTGAGAAGAGCAACAAAAATGATTAAAGGTCTAGAAATCAAAATCTATGAGGGAAGATTGAAAAAAATGGTTTTGTTTAGTCTGGAGAAGAAAGACAGAGGGAACATAACCATTTCAAATACGTAAAAGAGTGTTACAAGGAGGAAGGTGGTAAATTTGTTCTGATTAATCTCTGAGGGTCGGACAAGAAGCAATGGGCTTAAACTGCAGCAGGATAGTTTAGGTTGCCATCAGGAAAAATTTCCTAACTGTCTGGATAGTTAAGCTCTGGAGTAAATTGCTTGGGGAGCTTGTGGGATCTCTCTCATTGGAGATTTTTAAGAGCAGCTTAGACAAACACCTGTCAGGGATGGTCATACTTACTCCTTCCATGAGTGCAGTGGATTGGACTGGATGACGTCTTGATTCTATGATTCTATTGCACTCTTAATATTGTTAAACTATTCTTATACTTTATATTGAATCAATGCTTCCTTTGCTGTAGAATCAATGTAATTTTGTTAGTTTCTGGGTAGGAGGGGCATTCACTGACTTTGCTATTTAGGAACTGTCAGGAGCTCCAGTCTAGATGGAAGCCTAAAATGGACAGGGGAATAAAAGCTAAACTGTGGGGAAGAAAGGGAGTGGAACTGTCAGAGAGGATAAAGCCTGAAGTGGATAAAGAAGCAAGATACTGACAAGGGAGGCCTTAGGAGTAGAGCAACATAGAAAAGCTGGTGCTGCACCCAAAATTGGGTTGTGTTGTTGGGGAGGAAACCCTGCAGAAATAAGTAGGGTTATCTAGGGAAGCAGTTGAGAAATACATCTTTGACAGCAGATGATAAACTTCAACAAAATGACCTTTGAACTTGTGGATGATGCTTGCACATTGCTATCCAAGTAGGGAGGGAAACCATGTCATTCACAGCAGGGGGGAGATTACTTTGGACTTTTCACACTTTGCACCTGCAATATGAAGGTGTAGGTTCCAATACAGAAGGTATAGTGGCTTGTAAATAGGTTACAAGCTACAGAATTTACATGCTACTGCACTAGCCTCTTGTAAGAGAATCAGCCAAGTGGTCAGCATATTTGTTGTTACCAGTTTGCAGTAGAGATGTGAATGACTAGTCAACTAGTTAACTATCTGATAAGCAGATGCTTATCAGCTAATTGACACACAAGACGACTAGTTGGTTCCCACCCCCCTCTTGCTGCCTCTATCAGAAAGAGGCAGCAAGCAGGGGGAGAGAAGAGGGCACTTCAAACGCTGCGTGCAGCCTGGGGCCAGCTGGGGACTTCCTTGCTAGCCCTATGCTTCCCACAGCACTTTCACCTTTGAAGTGTAGCAACAGCCTTAGGGCGCCTTTATTGACTATTTGAGTGGCAGAGGCACCTTTATTGACTATTTGATTAGCCAATTAATCTAAATTTAACATCCCTAGTTTGCAGTAGCAATCAAAATGTGCTGAATTCAATGGAGCACAGTATGGTGAACACTGTAGGAGGAGTAGATAATGTCACTTTGAAGATTTTTCTGTTTCCTAAACAGAGCCAGAGCCTACTGAAATAAATCTTCAAAGTCAAATTATTCTTCCCACAAGCTAACAGACAGCTGCCTGAATCAATGTGGTCACTGAATCATAGAATCATAGGGCTGGAAGAGGCCTTAGGAGGTCATCCAGTTCAGCCTCCTGCCCAAAGCAGGACCAACCCTAATTAAATCAACCAACCTTAACTAAATCAAGTGCTCAACTTACACTTTTAGTAGCCTAGAGCAGTGTTTCCCAATTGGTGCTCCGGGGAACCCTGGGGTTCTGAGAAGCAAAATGAGGGGTTCTGCGAGGAGCTGGCACTCCCCCTCCCCCTCTGAAAGAGAGAGAGAGCCAGCTAGCCAGCAGAGGCATAGGCGGCAAGTTGTATGGGCTCATGGTGCCCATTCTCCACCAATATTTGGAGCTGAAGCGGGCCCTGGCCCCAGAGCATCTCTCCCCTGGCCCCGGCCTGTCCCTGCCATGCGCAGCCGGCTGCTGCTGCCGTGCGTGGTGTGCTCAAACCAGTGGGCGGGGATATGCCCGGGTGTGACGTAATGTCACAGCCCGGGATTTTAAAACTGCTGGGCGCTGCATTGCGCCGCAAGACTGAGTTGCGGGTTCGGAGTCCGGGGACGGAGCACAGACTCCCGTCCTGCAAAGTGGAAGGCAGAAGGTAGGCAAAGGGGAAGGGCTGGGAGAGGAAGGGGC
>CM057846.1:17234331-17244899 GCA_030068395.1 Apalone spinifera
TAGACACAGCCTGTATGTATAGCAATTTGTAGTAGCCCTTGAATAATGTACTTCCATGTGTAATGAAACTTTTCAATACATTATCTGACCTTACAGAGACACAGTTTGGTTTAAATTAATTTCTAACAATGTTTTGACAAACTTATGTATGTCCCTAACTTGTAAAATTTATCTGCTCCCTGCTACTGCTAAGAGAGGTTATCTGGATGAAACTCAAATTATGTTTAAGAGCCCACTCCTCCCCTTCTCTGCACATGAGCTTGTCAGCTGTTCCTGTTTCAATGTACCTGTTAGCAGTGAATATCTTGTTAGAATGTTGGGGAGAACATGCCGGGGAACTTCCTTCAAAACAGTACATGAGATAGAAAGTGCAACTAACCATAGATAAAATTTTATTTATAATGTATTGGGGCAGAGGAAGGATTTTCATATTTCAGTGACAGTCAGCGACCTGTTACATTAGGCATAAAACTTTTAGGTCAAAATGTGACTAAACTCAGTTACCATTTCAAATGATCATAATAGCATGCAGCCAACTTAAACCCTGAATATCAATTTTCAGATGTAACGTGAACAAAACAAACTTAAATTGATTTTTTTTAAATTACCTTAGTCTCAGCTAAGATGAAGTGTGGTGACACTGGAAGGTGTTTTAGGCTAGATCCACAAAGAGATTTTGGTATTTAACTACCACTTTATGTGCCTACATTCAAAATTTAGATCTTCAACCCTTGCTCTGCTGCTGCCTAAATTCTTGCTAGTGGACATATGCAAACCTGACCAAGTTATGAAGCGCTGCACCTACTTCATGCCCAAGTCCCAGTGGGATTTAGAAACTAGGCTTTCTCTCATCTATCTTGCCTGAAGGTCCCAATTTGGTAGGCATTCTCGGGGTCACTTAAAAGCATACCTATTGGAATGGACCCCAGAAAAACAGCTTGAGAAAGGAGGTGGAATACTTAGCTCCAGCACATGGAGCAAACCGTCCGCCCTGTGGTCTGCCCCAATAGTCACCACCAGCTTCTCCAGGGCTGGAGGTTGGTGGCCCCTCTGTGTGTGGCAAGTCTGGGCAGAAGGGAGAGGGTGCAGGAGCTGGCTGAGGTCTTGGTGTGTGTGTGTGTGTGCAAGAGGGACAGGGTCTAGGGATACTTTGTTTACATAGTTGGAATTGAGTACCAGAACCTGACTTTCCCCTGTAGTACAGACTTGGCCTTAGTCATTGGAGTCTTCCAGCATAGTATGTTAACCTCTAGGCTATGGAGTCACTTTCTCCTTAGGCTGATGATTAAGTATGTCTCACAAAGTAAAATAGCTTCAGCAGGAGAGACTGAGAGACACTCACCCAGAATATCCTATTAGCTTAGAGCAGGGCTGGGCAAGATGTGGCCCAGGGGCCAGATCCAGCCTGCCTAACATTTTGATCTGGCCCGCAGACTGCATCTGGCCATTTTCTATGTATATCCTGCTGCCTATGCCACTGAATTTCCAGGCAGTGGCTCATGTAGCAGGATCCTATTTAAATAGCTCATGGTTCATGATCATGGACACAGCCTGGAAGGGGCCAGAGCCATGAGCCTTTCAAATAGCTGCAGCAATCCTGGCTGGTTGCCAGGCAATGCAGTAGCAGCAAATCCATGAGCCCGTGTTTTTAAATTCAAAACATCTGACCCCAGACAACTCTGGGGGGAGGCTAGTTCCCAGCTCTGCCCCTTCTCAGGGGAGGGGGAGTGGAGCCAGTCTGTGACCACATAGCAAATTTCATTGTCCACACCTGGCCTAGAGCCTACTCAGCTGAGGTAGAAGACCTGTGTTCTCAGTTCTGAGTTAGGCAAAGTGTATGTTGAACCGATGTCTCCCACATTTTGTTAAGAGTTTAAGAACAGCACCCTCCTCCACCGTCTTATTTAAATCGGTTCAGCTTATTTTAGGGGCCTAACTAGAAATGGTTCATAGTTGTGCATCCCAAGTGGAAGCAGGCACCTAACTCCCTTAGAGGAATGAGGCTTAGGCAAAACCTCTTTGGCATTGTCTACTGCAGGGGTGGGAATTTATTATTTCTCTCAGGGGCACCAAAATTTTGGAAACCAGCCAATGGGATTGTGCTAGGCGCAGGAGCAGTTCATGAGGCACTACTCCTCCCCCCTCCCACAGAGTTTGTGAAAAACAAACAGCCCAGCAGCCACTTTTCTGAGCGGCATGTGGGGGCAGGACAAGCAAGGGAGTCTGCCTGAAGCTCCCTGCTGCATCTGCATGCGGCCATGGAGGGTGTTTTGCTCAGGCCTAGTCTACTGGTTAATTTAGGAGGCTTCTTGCTCAGCTTATGCTGGCTTTTGTGAATCCTTTTTTTAGGCATCTAACCCTCATGCATGGGTGCAGAGAGTACGGGAGCCTGACTCAGGGCTAAGGAGTGCCCTGGGTGGCAGAGCACCTAAATTTAGGTATTACAAGACTAACCAAGGAGGGTAAGGTGGAAAGTACTGTTTAAAACAAACTGTATAAGGTCTTTATCATAAGCCACCTGGTGATGGTCTTTTCTCATGGAGGGAAAATTCCCTGTTGTCATTGTCAGAGTTATAGTAGGTTCTCAGCTGGTGTTAATTGGGGTAGCACGGTAAGCTTCTGTAGAGCTACCCCAATTTTCTCTGACTGAGTGTCTGAATGCATGGCCTTCAGATTGAGATTCTATTTAAGAACTTAAACGATGGCCTGTTTTTTCAGAAGCACTGAGCAACTTCTAGTGAAGAGGAGCTGCTAGGTGCACAGAACTTTAGAAAAAAAACCAGACCACTCATGTAGGGGTCTAAATATGAATTTCAGCTTCAGATTTCCTAGTGAGAATGTCTTGAGATCT
Organism: Apalone spinifera; assembly: GCA_030068395.1. NCBI lineage: Eukaryota > Metazoa > Chordata > Testudines > Trionychidae > Apalone > Apalone spinifera. Next base: position 17,237,183 of record CM057846.1, read on the forward strand.
GATCTTCAGCTGAGGAAAATTGGTGTAGCTCTGCTGAAGCTAATGTACCTACAACCAGCTGAGAATCTGACCCTCACTGATCTTTTACTTAATGTATTATTCCTGCAAACAGCCTGTGCAGAAAAATGTCTTAAGAACTGAAGCATTAGTGGAAATAAAGAACTTGAGAGGTAGCACTGAAGCCTCTAGCTGAGTTTCTCCTGAGATGTTAAGCCAAAGTGTATTTACTAATTCAGATATATCTATGTAAGTGCTAAATAATCAGAAGGGATACCAGGGATTACAAATTGGAAACCTGTATTTTTCTAAGCACAAATAAGTAGTAGTACATTGGTCTACCTGTCAAGACTCTCCTAGGATCAGGTCTACACTGCAGGGCAATGTTGAATTTAAGGTACACCACTCCAGCTACATGAATAGCATACCTTAGGTAGAATTGCTGCAAGATCTCCACCACGGGGGAAGGGTGCATTGAGGAGAGAAACTCCCCCATCAACTTCACTTATGCTTCTTATTCTGGTGGAATACCAGAGTCCACAAGAGATTTATTGGCAGTTGATTTAATGGGTCTTTACTAGATCTGCTAAATTGACCCCTGGGGCATCGGTCACCACACTGCCAATCTCCCAGTAAGTGCAGACCTGCCCATAGTAACAATTTGAGAAGTACAACTCTTTAGACTAGTCTTATCCTTTGGCTTCTTCCCCATCCCTTTTAAAAACGTATGGTTAGCATACCATATTTTTGAAGTGTTCATTTAACAGCCTATTATGAAACACCTAAGAATTTATTCATTAGAAATAAATTTGGAGAGGAAGCAAAATATAACCTAGGGATATGAATGGTTAATCCACATGGGCTGGAACAGCCCATGTCCACAGCCAGACAGGCTGCTCCAACCCAACTGAGCTGGAGTAGCTCTCCTGTCTACCTCCATTTAATCATTTAACTGGTTTAACTAATTAAATGGGACTTTACATCTCTACTCGAAACTATTAAATTGACTGTGCTTTTTATGGACATTATTTCTCCCTTTGAACTTCTGATACCGTACTGCACTTTATCCAAAATGGGAGTTTAGCAGAAATTTCACTGGTATAGCAGAATCACTTTCATTAGAATATAAGATTGTTTAACTGTTCAGTTAGGCCAAGTACAAGTTGTCAAAGAATCAAAGACTAGAAGACTGCCAGTGGAGTGGTTGATGTTTTAAGGAGGTAGAAGCTAGTTACTTTGTACAAATGAAACTAAAGCATACTTGCGTCTATAAGTATCCCAACCATCTTGATTGCCACATAGCTATTTGTGAACAGATGCACTAAACTAATGAGTAAAATTAATCTTTTTCTTTTTAGTCAAGTCCTGGAGATAATGACAGCAGTAAGAGAGGAAGACCCACTTGAACTGGCCAACACGCTTTACAACAATACTATTAAAGTCTTCTTTTCAGATCTGTAAAGTTATGTTTCTTACTTTTATTTTGCATGCTTTATACAAAATCTGTTATTCTTACTATAAAAAACCTTGCAAATTAAGCTTGTCATTTAGAAAAATGTAGTGTGATACCACAATATGAAAAGATTAAATCTGTCTTTGTAAGAAAAATACTGAATACCTAGAAGCCTCAACAAGCTTGGTCTGCTTTTTGTACAGTGTGTTGTAGCTCTATTTCCCTCATATCAACATTCTAGGATAAATTTTAAAAGTAGGCTGTAGCAGCTAGTCATACTCTGGCTTTATCAGATTAAAATAAGTCTGCTAAAGCCAAAATTCCTGTTGTGCATGGTAACTTCTCATAAATGAAGTTTACCAGTCCATCATATAGGTTTTCGAGAAAACACAGCAATTTTATTCTTCTATTCCACGAACAAGTTCTATTAAGTTTTCTACAAATCTTGAGATAGAACTTTACAGCTGTAAAACCTCTTGGTAACTAGGGATGGTAGTGTGTACTCATTTACACGATTAACTGATACACTCAGGCTTATTGGTGAATGTTATGGTTACCCACACCCCCTTTCCACTGCCTGTGATACAGAGGCAGGAGGGGGAAAGTGAGGGTGGTGTTTTTAAGCCAGCTTCTCCCCAGCACAGGCTCCTACCAGCACCCCACACTGGTGCCTGTGTGGGAGGTAGCTGGGAGGAGGAGAAAAGATGGCTTTAAGAGCCAGCTCCCCATAGCACTGGCTGTTGGCTGGCCCCCTCTGCCTGTAAATGCATAACCACTAAAAATTTCAGCGGTTACACAAATACATAATTTTTAACATTCCTACTGCTAACATTGTATTTAAATTTGGAGGTAGATTAACTCTTGTTCAAAACTTTTCATCTCTAATTTATCTTCTGGGAAAACCAATGGTCTCATTTCTTTAATCATTTAACTCACAACCAAAATATCATTGTTACAGAATTATTAGTATGCAGTCTTTGGCACAGCAGATGGATTACAAGTGTCACCATATCAATTAAGTGTTTATCCAAATTTGTCTTAAAAACATGTGAAAACACTTTATTCCATGTACAATAATGTACATAACTTTTAAAGTAGTCATGAAAGAGACCAGAAATAATTAGTGGTATATTTACAGTAGCACAGACTGACAACTATTCACAGACAACACTGAGATACTGTTGTTGTGCTTAAGTATACAATGATGAAGTGGTACTTTTATTCTGATGCTGAATAAACAAATAGCTCAGTGCTTTTAGTCACCCAGGGAGTCAGAATCAACATTAAGAGTCTCGTTCTGGTGCTCTGCCACACAGTCATCATCATCACTGTCGGTACTGTCATTATCTTCATTTAGTTCATTTGCAGCTTCAGCAACACCTTCTGCAACTTCTATAGGATTTTCGTTAGGTGCAGCAACAAACCCATTGTTAGAAATATTTGCATTTTCCTTTTCTTCAATATATACTTTCTGATGGCACATTGGACAAGTATCTTGAATATAGAGCCATTTCCGAAGGCAAAGTGCATGAAAGTAATGATTGCATGGAGTAATACGAGCTGATGTAGTAAACTCATGGTAGCAGATTGCACATACATCATCTATTTCATGTAACCGACTTCCTTTTACTTCAGGAAGTGAGTTTATTTTCTTAACAGCTGTCCTGCGATTTATAAAAGTTTTCCACCCATTCTTTGCTTGCAAGTAAATGTTGAAATAAGCATGTAGACACATCATGCAAGCCCGAATCTTACTTCCTGATTCAAATACCATGGTATAAGCTCCATTTCCAAACATGATTACACCAAATATAAACTCAATAATATTGCCTGTTGAACGAACATAGTAGACATAATCATCAAGTTTTTCCCATAGGACATTATAGTAGCCATCAATCATGAATAATATATAAACAGTGATCGAAACAATTACTTTCAGGCAAAGTTCCACACAGAATGCTGTAACTGCAAAAAGCCACGTATTTAGTGCATAGTGGTGCCAAAGGATATAACTGAGAAGAACTGGAAGAATAAAAAGGCAAGCTGAAACAAAAAGCACAGGGAAGTGTCTGCGAAATGACGACACATGAGAGGCACTGAGAGACATTAGTACAGGATCTGTCATTCCATGGATAAAATGCAGGACTGCAGTTAACAAAAGGCACATGTTTCTACTTAGGCGAACTAGTCTCTCTTCTGGCTTTAAACCACTTAAGCCAGTCTGCAGAGCCAAAATAAAAAATAAAACAGGTGCTACAAAACCAAGCCTTTTGTCATCTTCATCAGTTGATCCAATAAAGGCCAAAATACCCAGTCCCAGATAATGGGCTATTGAAGAAATTACAGCACTCATGCCTAAGACAGTTAAAGTAGAATCACACCCACTTATTATAAGACTGCAAACTAGTTCCCAACAATTTTCCCAGGAAATCAAGGAGAACTTCTCTTGTGTATCAGTTTCTGCCATCTTGACAACATAAGTTAACACAACTGCTTGTGCTGTAAGTCTTGTTAGCCAGAACACACGCAGCACGGCTGGAAAACGAATTCTTTTCCACGTATCTTCCAACAATAGCTGTAATCCATAAATGCGATACATATGCCTTACTAGGAGATAAACGTATCGTGTGGAATAATAGAACCATTTAATTTTCATAACTAAAATGACTGTGGTATATAATGTCAGAATTAGACCTGAAATAAAAACTAAAATCTGTCTGACATTTAAAGGTAATTCAATGATCAAGCCTATAATAGGAATCAGTATATCCAGTATGATTAGTTGTGAGTATATGGACTGCACATTTAACAATGTAACATATCCAATTCCAAAGGTAAGCTGAAGGATAGAAAGTGCCATCCATAGTGAAGGTCCTTTATGAGGGAGGAACTGAATTCCAAAAGCTGCTGTGTAGTAGGCACTGTAGAAGTTTATGTGCAAAGAAGCATAATAATTCACCAACACTGACGTTGCAGCTAGCAGAAATGCCGAACTGATCATATAAAACTTGAAAAGTGCTCGCTGTTGCAACACCAGAACAACACTGGATACAAATACTCCTAAAAAAACAGAATTAAATAAATTTAGTTTTCAGCCAAAAATAGACATACACATTTTACCTATAAACACTCATGGTAACCAGGTTCTGAGTTTTTAGCCTTAACATTTATTTACCTTTAAACATTTCTAACACAATATTTGTGAATACTGCTACTGTTTAAAATTTAACTTTTTCTGTTTAAGCACTAGGCTACTTAACTTGCTTTTAATAAACATCACATAAATGAAACAAACACAGTAGGTCACCACCACAACTGTGAAGTCCTATTGAAACTGCAAGAAAGACTAACTATGTTCCCCATCTTGGCAAAGTGGGAGCCTTCAAGATCAATGTTAAGGCATAATGTAGGGAGATTCATAGATTTTAATTCTTGAAGGGACATTATTAGTTCATCTAATCTGTCTTTCTGGATATCACACACCACTAAATTTCCACTCATCTACACCAGCATTGAGCCCAATAACCTATTTTTAACTAAAACACTGAACTGTGGATCTACAGATAACTTCAGGCTAGAGTTAATCCAGAATCTTTCCGTAAAACTGTTTTTTTTGTATTACTTTAAAAATGTAGAGAACAGTGCAAGTAAGATGTTGCTATCAATATATTTTGAAATCTTCAGACATTCTTTAATTGCTATTTTGAGTTCATTTCAATTCTAAAAAGTCAAACTATTACAACATCCTAAAATAAGCTAGTGCTCAATTCATTTAACTTATTAGTTTGAAAAGAGGAAACAGTTATTTTTGTAATAAGTGTGATATTAAGAGAGAGACTGCCAAAAATACAATTGTACACATTTTAATACAGGATATTGATTCCTATCCAGATCCATAAAAAGTTGCTGAAAATCTAGGGTAAGATCCTGCAATTCTTTTATATATTTCTCATGGCTGTTTGACTCAAATGACAAAATCTACTCCAGTTTGCTTAGGGCAGCATTTTGCAACCTTTTCAGGTTGGTGACCACTTATTTGAAGTCGAGTTTTGCAACCTCACATTTTTTCCCCTGATTTTATAGTAAACATATCATCAATAATAAGTCTATATACTTTTGTGTATATATTGAGAGCCTGGTAGGGATTACTTGATTTGAAGGATAAGGGTGTGCAAATAGGGGAGCAAAATTTTCTTTACTTAAGACTGTGACACGCTCCGCCTCGATCCCCTCCCCCACAATCCAATTCCTTTCATCACACCTTCAATCCACTTGATGAGCAAAATATGGCCCATGGTCAGAACCCAGTCCACAGAGGCAGCAGGAGCCTCAGCCAAGCTCCATGCCTGCTCCGCCCCCACAGGGGGCCATGTGTGGGTCTTTGAAAACTGAGAGCCTGGGGGTAGCGAGAAAAGCTTTGCACACTGCCCCAGTCCCAAGCACAATCTCGCAGCTCCCATTGGTCAGTAGGAACTGCCTGTTTGCAAGATGGGCAGCGCACAAAGTAACCCTCTCAATCAAGGCTCCAGAAAGGCACATGGCCCCCACACCTGCTCTGAAGCGGGCTGCAGGAATATGGAAGGCACTAGAGATGTAAAATCTCATTTAATTGATTAAACAGTTAAACATGATGTAACTGATTAAAGGGTTAACTACTCCAGCCTGAATGGAGCAGCCCCTGCCCCCTCCCTTCCTGTACTCCTGCCCTAGGAAACAACCCTCTCCCAAGCCCTGCACCCCTTCTCCAGGTCAGAATCCTCTCCTGCACCCATACCCCTCCCAGACCCTGCATCCTAATCTCTTGACGCTGGTCACAATCCAAACCACTGTATTTCTCCTGCACCCTTGCCACAGGTCACAAGCCCCTTCCAGAACCTGCTCCCTTTCCTACACTCCTACTCCAGGTCAGAATCCTCTCCTTCGCCCCCATATCCTCTTCCAGATCCTGCACCCAGGTCACAACCCTCTCCTCACCCAAACTCCCTCCTAGATCCTACACCTCTCCTGCACCTTAATCCTTTGCCCTAAGCTCCCTTCTGCACCCAACCTCCATCCCAGACTTTGCACCGCCTCCTCCATTAATGTCATGGAACAGTATGGCCCCTGATCACTTACATTTTTGGAGTGGCCCCCATCAAACATTATTGTCCTTCCCTGCCTCATGCTGTAATCAATACTAGGAATGTAAGGGAGTAGTCAACTCAACTCCCAATAAGCCTATGCTTATCAGGTAGTCAGCTTATCGGGTAGTCAAGTCGACTACTCGCATTCCCCCACCCCCTCACACACACACCTTGCTGCCTCTGTATCAGAGGCAACAACAAGGGAGGGGGGCAAGCAGGAGCTGGTGCTGGGAGAGCCAACTTAAAAGCCAGTTTCCCCCCACCATTATCTCCCTAGTACCATCTGCCTCCCCCTCCTTGTTTCTGCCTCTATTAGAGGTGGCAGGGGGATACTGGGGCTGCTGCTGCAAAGCAGCCCCTGTTCACAGCTGCAGCAGGATTTGGTCTTACACCCAGTGCAAGCCAGGACTAAGCTGGGCTGCCTATCAACTAATCGAGTAGTTGATAGAATTTTTATTGACCACTTGATTAGATAAATACCCACCTCTTAACATCCCTATACCTTTAATTCCCTTGTTTCTATTCTCCCAGCAATTTGTCAATATCTTTCTAATAATGTGGCATAAGGATGTTAAATATTGATTAACTGAATAAGTTGATTAACCTCATGAATTCTGAGGAAGGGATGTGTGTAGTCTATAGCATTAACCGATAAGCTTTTGCTTTTCGGCCAACGGACTACATTATTACATCCCTAATGTGGCACCCAAAATTTCACAGAGTATTCAAACATCCGTAGAGTTATATTAGAAGGAACTATTATTTCTCTACATACTATTTTCTAACTCTTTCAACAACCACTGGACTCTTGCCAGCCTCCTCTCCCCATCCCCCTCAAGTGCAAGCTGGACTAAGAAAGCAACATCTCCAGTGAACCCGTCAAATCAGCACACACCAAAAAGGATATATTGCTTTCTGAAGTGACAATTTAATGCATCAGGTACGCAAGACGTGAGAAGTGATTTTAATGTTTTAAGAAAACTGGGAGCCAAAAGAAATGGTGAAAGGAAAGTATATTACTAGGGAGATAAAGGGATAAGTTAAGCAGAAAGACTGCAAATTAGGGATGTTAGCAACTAGTCAGAGTAACCATTCGACTAGTCACTCCCCCACCTTGCTGCTTCTATCAGAGAGAGACAGCAAT
>CM057846.1:17267679-17285092 GCA_030068395.1 Apalone spinifera
CCCAGCTGGAGCCCTCACTCCCTTGCACCCTAATCTTCTACACTAGCCCAAAGCCCCCTCCCAAATCCTGAACCCCTCATTTCTGGCTTCATCCCAGAGCCTGCACCCCAAACCAGAGCATGTATCCCTTCCCATACCCCAACCCCTTGCCTCAGCTCAGAGCCTCCTCCCATAATCTGTACACTTCAACACCACCCCACACCCCAGCTTAGAATGCCCTGCTGTACTCCAAACCACTCATCTCTGGCCCCAGCCTGGAGCCCATACCCTCAGCTGGAGCACTCACCCTCTCCCACACACAACCTCCCTGAGCTAGCCTGGAGAAAATAAGCAAGTGAGAGTAGGGAGAGTGGGCAACACCGGGAGGGGAGTTGGCATGAGAGGAGAGGAACTTCAGAGAAGAGGTGGGGCAAGGGATGCAAAAACAGTCTTCAATTTTGTGCAAGTAGCAAATTGGCAACCCTACCCCAACTCAAAAGGATTCCTTGTGGTTAAAAGTTCATCACAGCTTCAGTTTAGAACAAGAACTCAGATTTATGAGGCCTCAATAGGTCAAGTCCTACCAATCTTCCATTAAGACTTGGGGCCCTCTGATTCTTGCTGGATCAGGAAGAAGGCCCTAAGTCATCTTAAAAACAGGCTTTGTATCCAAAAGATCTCTTTGTTAGTGTCTGGCGAATACAGTTTGTTCTAATATATGCAAGTATGCCCAGGGAATGACCTCAAAGGGTTGATAAATAGAGCCCTACTTGGATAGAAATGTCTATCCATGGATTCTGATATTTGTGAATAAACATTGGGATCTGCAAATCTGTAGGACTCAACTCCCAAGAGCCACTGTGGCCAATGGAAAGGAGTGTTACCCTGTCGCACCTGGGAGCCAATACCGCATGCTGGCAGCATCATGAATCATGGGTAGTGTGAATGGTTAGCATGAGTGAATCAACAGTAAGTGAGCTGAAGAGAGGCTATGCTGAGGTCCAGGCAAGAGCCCCGGAGGATTATGAACTTGTCTGGTCTGGGAAAGAACCCCGGATCATTATGGACTTGTTTACAACTTCAAGAAAAGAACTGTGTGAAATAAAAGAACTGTGTATGTGTGCTGAGGCAGCCTTTCCAGCATTTGCAGATAAGAAAAAAAAAAGTAACAAGGGAAGAATTTAACCTAAGACAGACCATTGTTTCTTACTTCTGGTGAGACAAGCAAAATTGGGTGGTGCAAAAACCGGGTGTTTCTGGATCCAGGGCTTTGGAGCAGAGCCCAGAGCTGGAGCCCGGAGCAGTGGAGCTGCAGGTTTTTGCCCGGAGTGGGAGCGGAACTGGAGCACAGAAAATCTTGACTGCTCCACTGCTCCAGTTTTTTTTTTCCATTTTCAATCCAAAATGAATGATATTTTAACAAGGAAGTCCTAAAGGTGCCAAAAAGTTTCAGATTGTATAACAATTGAAATTAACATCTACTTTACCACTTTACATAATATGTCACAGTTATTCTCACTTCGGCCGAAATCAAGATTTAATGTACAGATACAAAATTACTAAGTTTTTTGGAGATATATTTTATTAAAGAATCAGATAATTATCAGACATCTGGCAACACTGCAGACTGTTCCCTTCCTTGTGCCAAGGTTAGGCGAGTATGTACTCGCGTAGATTAGTTAGATAGTTAGATTAGTATGTGTTTATTTTCAACCTTGTAACGTGTAGCCTCATTACTTCCCAACAATTAACATTGTAGAACAGTGATAGCAGATACTAACGCTATGGCACATACCAAATTTCATTCAGGCTGCCTGTAGAATTGCTTTGAGCATGCCAACAATTCAAGCTAGTGTAGAGCGACTGTTTTTGGCTTTAAAGTTAATTTTAAATGATCTGCGGCAGGCTATGAAAGACAACTTGGTTGCTGCAATAATTTTTTATAGATTGAATTATGAATGATTCTAGTTTGTATCATTGTTGATGACATTTAAATTGTTTTAAAACTCTAAATAAAAATAATGGTTTTTCAAAATTACAGTATTCACTTTTTTATTTAGTTAAAAATTAATTTGAGTTGGAGCACAGAGCGGAGTCGGAGCAGAGCTGGAGCAGTCACTATTGGTGCCGGAGCGGAGCTGGAGCGGAGCAATTAAAAAATTTGATTGCTCCAAATCCCTGTCTGGATCGGTCGTGGACACACCAGTAAGAAGACGGGGGTGTCACTAACGGACATCAACTTGGACTGTGTGCAACCAGTGGATGGCATCCCACTGGACTGGCCCCTGCTGAGGTGATATATACCACACCATTTTGCCCCAGAAGTTGGAATCCATCAAATCGGCATATTGGGGTGAAGTGCACATCGGACTTCCGCCTCAACCAAATTAACCAACATTACCTGGGGTCTGGCTAGCCCCAGAGGGTGAGTGAGTGTGTGTGTGTGTGTGTGTGTGTGTGTGTGTGTGTGTGTGTGTGTGTGTTAAATTGTATTAAGAATTAGGCTGCTAAATTGGGTTAAGAATTAGATTTAAATTGTTAAGTATTCCATTTAATTATTGCTTTTAATTCCTTTTTATGCTTCCAATGCCTTTTAATGTCTTTCACTGTTTGTTTTAATTGCTTAAGTACTAAATATACATATACATATAGTGCTTTTAAAATTTCCTCCTGAATTGCTTGCAATAAAACTTGTTAAAGGTACAAATTGTCTACTGTGGGTCTCTTGTTCTGTGAGCCAGTTATAATACATGGTCAGGAGCTCTGCTTGCTCTGCTGAATTACCTTAGCAGCAGCAGCGCCCTCTTGTGACAGCAGCTCCTCCTAGCAGCATGGCTGAACCACCCCCAATTGCAGCATCTCCTGTCCAGGGTCATATTGGTAAAGGAGAAAGTACATTAGTATCACCTTTCCCTAGTGGAGATAGGACACACAATAACATAAACATAATTGCATTTTTAATACAATGTACCTCAAAGCTATTTAATAAAGTTTAATTTCAGTAATAAGCTCTAATTCAATACAGTTTAAATTTAAACTTTATGAAATTATTTTAATTCCATAAGGTTTATTTATGACGTGTCAATCCATCACAGCTCCTACTCCTAAAAGCTCATAATTTAAAAAATCCTGAAAGGGAAGCTGGTAGTGATTGTGGAAATAAGATAGGTAGTGGAAAACAGGGCTATATTATGGAGTTAGGTTAGATGTGGTGCATTGGATTAATGTATTGCAGCTACTGTTGGCCAGGTTCTCAGATGGTATAAAATGGTGACATGCCATTGACTTCAGCAGAACTACAGAAGCTGATTCACATTAGGTGAGGATCCGACTTTATTTATTTTCAACTAATAACCTATTGTTTAATTGTCTCACATGGATGACTTTGTGCTTTGGCAAACAATTATACAGATTTAAATATTTCTGTTTTAATATGACAAAAACAACTCACAATATTATCAAAGTTGCCAGAATCTCTTTCCTGTTTAAATTTTTCAACCACCAAGGGAAGATGTATGTAACAGTCCTTACTTAATACTTACTTTACGCTGTCGCTAGACAGTAATTTTTAGCTGGCAAAGCACACTAGGAACTCACAGTATCTTATTCTGACATTAAACAGCTAAAATTCCATTTTGCTAATAATGGAGCACACTGTCTCTGAACCCCGATAAACAGTGGATATTCAAATAATGTGATACAAGTTATTGCTAGACATTTTCGCCTTGAGTGAAGTTTTGCCATTGACTTCATTGGGATGAGCAGGTAATGCATGCCTTCTACTTCTATGGAGCTTAGACAAGACAGACACTAGCATGCTAGAAGTGCTTAAGCTACACATATATGTATATACTAGAAAATGTATGCAGTGTTACTTGGGTCCTTAGCTCAATTAGTTTTTGGTTTTTGAAAAATAAAATGAAAATGTACATGCTTCATTCACATCATTGCTCTGGGGTGGGGCTGTGGATGAGGGGTTTAGTCTGCAGGGTGCCCTGGAGAGAAAGGACTACTCCAGCCCTCTCTCACTGCAGCAGCTTGGGACCAGATAAGAAATGTCTCTCCAGTGGGCATAGCTGAGGGAGGGGTGCATGTCCCCTGTCTAGGGCAGGTTCAGGTTCATTTGTCCCCTGAACTGCCTAGCCAGAGTGAGGAATGCAGTAAACTCTTCACTTTTCCAGTAGGAATTGGGGGGGGGGGCTTCACTCCTGCTCTCCCTCAAGGTCACCTGGGACTGGGAGGCTTGGGACTGGGAGCACTCCCGGACAGAGGGAGCTTACTCCCAGCCAGCCCCTTTCACCTACCTGGTGATTCTGTCTCTTTTCTGTATGTTTTTATAACAGAATAAAGGGGAACACCACTTTTCAAGAACATAAGAACGGCCATACTGGGTCAGACCAACGGTCCCTCTAGCCTAATATCCTGTCTGCCAACAGTGGCCAATACCATCTGCGCCAGAGGGAGGAACACAACAGGTAATCCTCACATGATCCCTCCCCTGTCACCCATTTCCAGACAAACTGAGGCTAGAAACACCATTCCTACCCATCCTGGATAATAGCCATTGATGGACCTAACCTCCATGAATCTATCTAGATCTTTTTTTAACCCTATTAAAGTCCTAGCCTTCACCACATCCTCTGGCAAGGAATTCCACAGGTTGACTGTGTGCTGAGTGAAGAAAAACTTTCCTTTGTTTGTTTTAAACCTGCTGCCTATTAATTTCATTTGGTGACCCCTAGTTCTTATATTCTGGGAATAAGTAAATACTTTTCCTTATTTACTTTTTCCAAGCCAGTCATGATTTTACAGACCTCTATCATATCCCCCTAGTCTCCTTTTTTCTAAGCTGAAAAGTCCCAGTATTTTTAATTTCTGTTCATATGGGACCCGTTCCAAACTCCTAATCATTTCTGTTGTCCTTTTCTGAACCTTACTTTACATTCCTACTGTGCCATTCATTTTTAATTTCTTCTCCAAACCCTCCTGTTTCTCACAATATTTAATCAGTACCCCAAGCACAACCCCCTCCTTACCTCTCTGTTTCTTTACGCTATTATTGTTCCACTAAACAAGGTTGTTAAGCTCCTCTAAAGGAATGTATTTTCCTCTACCTTGTTATTTTACCAAAGAGGCTACTTGGGTCAAGGACCAGGTCATTTCCTAAATGTCAACAGAGCTATCATAGGTGTTTGAATACCTATATTCCATTGAAAATCACAGCGTAAATAAACAATGTAAACAGTAAGCAAGCAGAGAGAGAAATCTCTCATGAGCCATTAGCAGCTTTTCACAATTCTGTTTGTCTTAATCCAATATGATTTTAGGATATTAGACTCAACTGACTGCCAGAAGTTCTAGGAAGTGGTGGGAGCCAGCAGCTTGATTCAGTTTTTAAAGGTTATCCATTTTATTAGAGGATAACTTTGAAGGGAAGCTGCGGTATTATTGGAAGTGAGTAATCTCCATTTTCACTCATCTTTGAAACATTTTATGAGGAATCATGGTCTAGACGTTAAATCACATGATAAGGAATGAAATCATTGCCCTATGAAGTTAATGAGAGTTTTGCTATTGTCTTTAACGGGGACAGAATTTCATCCTATGCATTAACAGATGGGTCTCCGTCCACTAATTTGATGTGTGAACCTGAGCTGGGTAGACATGGGTGTGACACTCTATCACTCGGGAGAGCACCCTGTAACTCCCATATTCATCATTCATATATAATATAAGCATGCTTTTTGTGTACTATCACAATTATATATAAATGATGAATAAGGGGGTTACAGGGCACTCCCCTAAGGGATAGAATGTCACATCCATGTCTCCCTTGCCTGGGGACTCAGCAATGCCCACCAGACATGCCTGGTCTCCTCCAAACATATGGGATGAGGTTACAAAATAGAGAACAGAAGTCACATGGTTTGTGCTTTCTCCTCTCCTACCAATGAGGACACCAGAGCTGAGGAGACTGGTGCCCGAACCTATCAGGGAGAGCCTGTGTATGAAAGACTGTAACCACTCTACAGTATCTAGTAGGATGAGAAAAACTGCTTAGTCCAGATGTTGCCTAGTCTCATGAGTTTGAGAATTTAGACTGCCTACTTTTCTTTTCCTTCGGTAACTATTCTAACTTTTTGCCTAGCATAATCACTTTTTGCTTAGCATAATTGATGTTTGGTAGTCAGTAAACTTATTCTAATGTTTATTCTTGCCAGTGAGTTTGACTGTAGTGTTTGATAAATCACCTCAAGTTACAAAGGATGGTAAATATCCATTTTCCATTGATGAAGGGGTGAATCAATTAATAAAACATGCTCAAGAAATGGTCTTGAGAAGTGTGAGGCAATATATTCCTGATGTATAAAACAAGGAGTTAGGGAGGATTTGTCTGGTCCCTGTCTCTGTGTGATTCGTGAGTAACTCTGGGAGCATTGATGCAGTTAGTTGAGTGTAGGGCTCTACATGTGGTTGTACTGAGTGGTATCAGCACCTGGAGGGGTTTGCCGCTTGTCATCACTAAGGGTGCGTCTACACTGCACTGTTTTTTCTGGAATAATGGCTGTTATTCCAGAAAACGATATTAGCGTCCACACAGCAATTGCGTTATTTTGAAAGAAAATCGAAATAATGGAGGGCTTTTTCCAATGTTGGTAAACCTCATTCCAAGAGAAATAATGCCCCTTCCAAAAAAGCTTGTGTGTGTGTATGCTCCACTGCTGCTATGTTGAAACAGCTCCTCACCAGGGCCATTCTAAAGTTATTCCTCCCCAGTGCCTCCTGGGGCTCTAAATCAAGATAGCATGTCCACATTAGGGGAGCCTGCCTTGGACTAATTTTGAGGCTTCCCTGTAGTGTGGACGCTCTATTTCGAAATAAAATATTCCAGAAGATTTCTTCTGGAAAAGCTTATTTCGAAAGAAGCTTGCAGTGTAGACGTACCCTAAGGCATTGTGTGGGACTGCCCAGATTAGTCAGTGAAGGAGGCATAGCAGTGTCACAGTCCCAGACTGCACCCTGTAGATCCTATCACAGTGGGCATCCAATTTTGAAACTTGGAATCTTAAATCCTTCCTTTGGGTGCTCAAATCACCATTTATGAGGATTTCCTAAAAGGGCAATTAGTTTCCCAAATGTCTTGTAAATGCTCACCTGCAGAATTTAGTCACCCAGCTTTGAAAATTGAGTCCTGCTTGAACAGGAAATACACAGAAAAAATGACCTATTTGATTTGAATATTAAGAGAAGATGGGAAACATAAAGCTGTTGTTTTGTGAATTACATGATTATATTTATAAGCGTTGTTTTCTGTGACTTAATATAGGTAAGGCTTCCTGTTTGGTCAAATTCATAGAACACTAGAATTGGAAGGGAGCTTGAGAGGTCATCAAGTCCAGTCCCCTACACTTATCATGGGACCAAACACCAGATCATTCCTGACAGATGCTCATCTAACCTACTCTTAAATATCTCCAGTGATGGAGATTCCACAACCTCCCTTTGTAATTTATTCCAGTGCTTAATCATCCTGACTGTTAGGAAGTTTTTCCAAATGTCCAACCCAAACCTCCCATGCTTCAGCTTAAGTTCATTGCTTCTTGTCCTATCCTTAGAAGTTAAGGAGAATAATTTTTCTTCCTTCTTGCAACACTCTTTTAGGTACTTGGAAGCTGTTATCATGTCCCCTCTAAGTCTTCTCTTTTCTAAACTAAGCAAACCCAGTTTTTGCAGTCATTCCTCATAGGTCATATTTTCTAGATCTTTAGTCATTCTTGTTCTTCTCTGGACCTTCTCCTATTTCTCCACATCCTTCCTGAAATGTGGGGCCCAGAGCTGGACACAATACTTCAGTTTAGGCCTAATCAGTGCAGAATAGAAAGGAATAATTACTTTTTGTGTCTTGCTTACAACACTCCTGTTAATGCATCCCAGAATGATTGCTGTTTTTGCAGCAGTGACAAACTGTTGGCTCACATTTCCTCACACCAGGGCCTGCTCCTGGGGTTGGGGCCTGAGGACTAGAACCCACCAGCCTGCTCTCCTTCTGTCTGTTTGCTCCTGGGGTCTGAGCTGTGGTTAGGAACTCACTGTCCTAGGCTCCTCAGGCAAATGCCCTATCTGTTAAGCCATGCCAGGACCCACACTACTGCCCTACTTTCAGGATACCCACTTCCCATTTTGTACGTGTGATAGTAATTATTCCTTCCTAAGTGAAGTACTTTGTATTTGTCCTTATTGAATTTCATTTTATTTACCTTATTTGTGTATATCTTGGTGGAGCTTCTCAAAACACTTGCACTGCCAGTGCTATACTGCTCCTCAATCTGAAACTGACAGGCAGGTTTGTGGAAGCTGCATGACAAATATTAAGAGAATGGATTTAATTGGTCATATATGATTTCTGTTTGGAAGCCAGGAGAAGTACACCTGTCCTCATTTGGTGGAGTTGATAGTCTACAGCAAATGCTGATAAATTTCCCTTCCCTTTTCCTCTCCCCTGCTAGGTGTCATCTTACAACAGATGATCATATGGTGACTAGGATAAAACCACAATTTAATTTTCACATATGACCAGAGACAGGACTTGAATTCAACTGATAGACTAGTATTTAAACTAACCCCCGATGCCATACCAAGAATTAAAACCAAGCAATCAGCATTTTAATAGAACATCCCTGATTTCTTTTAAGAGTCCAAAAAGCCCTTGACAACAAAGCATTAAAATCAATTTCAAGACCAGGAAATTTACAGGAAAATTGAAATAATTACTCTTCAATGCTCAAAGCCCGTTATTGGTAAGGATGAATGTCATACACTTTCACAGGAAAAACATTGCCATTAGGTTTCACTCCTCCTCCTCCTCCTCCCTAACTTCCCTCCTGCATAATCAGCTAAAATAACATGAAATGTCAAGCACAACACCAAGATGAATTCAAGGGTAAATTGTTCCCAAAATGTTTATATAAGTATGAAAAGTTAAATTTGTTTTATTGTGTGAATTTTCATATCATGCAATGACAGCTCTTGTGGCAGATTCCATCCATTTATTTTGAGTGATCTTAGTGAGATACAAACATACAGGAAGACCTAGTCTGTGATCCAAAGTACTTATTTTCTCAGACAAACAGTCAGTGCAGTATTGCTACAAAATCACAAGCTGACTGAAAGAAGACCCCAGAACAAGGAAGGATGGAAGTTCTTTCTACCAGATTTGAGTATGAGTTTGTCTCTCATGGAGGTCATGGAAGTCATAGATACTGTGACTTTGTGTGTTCTTCATGACCTTTCCAGAGCCCAGTGTGGCTGATCCCAGAGCTGCCCAAGCAGCTGGCTCTGGAACCAGCTGTTCAGATGCTCTCTGGGAAAGCCACACCAGCCATTGCTGGAACAGCCTGGTGACAGTCACACCAGCTGATGCTCTGGGAACCTCTGGCAGCTATTCCTGGGCAGTTGGCTGGAGCAGCTGTGGGCCATGGTCCCCGGCAGCAGAGGCACCCACACACCCTAGCACACTCTCCTAAGATTTAATCACAGGTGTTTTTAGTAAACACCTCATGGACTGGTCATGGGCAGTGTTCCCTCTAAGATTTTCCATCCATGAGCAGAGTGAGTTTTGTCTCGTGCACCAATATTGAGGTCATGTGCTCTTGTCTGGATGTGTGCCACTGTGGCACTCACCAGTGGCACTGATCCCTAAGAGATTCTCCCAGTGCAGAGATCCCAGCCCAGCCTCCCCTAGATGTGATCCTGAGCCCTGCTCCCAGGCAGTGCCCTCCCCACCTCATGGGGAGAAGGTGAGACCTGCCCCACAGGGAGCACTGCTCCTGGAAGACCGTGGGTGCAGGGCAGGGTCTGTCCCAAGCTACTCCCGAGGGGCTGGTTGCAAGTCCCTGCTTGGGGCAGAAGGAAGCTGCTACCAGCACCCTGGGTTTGCAGGGAGTGGGGCTGGGGGTGGGGCAATGACATGTGGGGAGCTAGAGGAGGGAGAGCCAGCAGGGAGCTGAAGGGGGTAGGGGGCTCTTGAAAGCCAGAGGGCAGCAAGTAGGGAAGAGGGGGAACAGGGATGCAGTCTGACCCCAGGAGCAGCCGCACCACAGTTGACTCTAGATCTGGCAGCTGCCCACACATGGCCCATCCTGGGAGCAGCCGGGCAGTCACCATGCAGCCTTGGTTGCAGCTCCAGCCCTGGGGAAGGGCTGGAGCTGGTGCCAGGGCCACATGGTGGCTGTCTGGCTGCTCCCAGGATGGGGCCGCGTGGTGGGCAGCTGCCGGAGCTAGAGTCAACTGTGGTGTGGCTGCTCCTGGGGCTTGGAACATGGTACTAAAAATAGCACCATGGCTCCAACCCCAGGAGAAGCTTCACCGTGGCTCTGGCCCCAGCTCCAGCAGCCACCATGCAGCCTTGGCTCCAGCTGCTCCTGGGATGGGGCCATGCGGTGATAGGCTGTTCTGTGTGTCAGGGCTGGAGGCGGGGCCACAGTGCAGCTGCAGCTGGGCAGCCACCACACGGCCCTGGCCCCCCACCCTCCCACTAAGCCCACTGCCAACAGCATCTTACTTTCTACCTTTCTACATGCAAGGAAGGTGAGTGCTGCTGCAGGGGTCTGCTGAGGAGGTGGGCGGGATTAGAATTCTTTGTGAGTCCCTGCGCAGGCACACACCCGAGAGGGAACTTAGGTCATGGGTCATGAATTTTTATTGTCTGTGACCTGTCCATGACTTTTACTAAAATATTTATGACTAAATTGTAGCTTCAGTTATGAACTGTAGAAGTATACAGAGACAAAGGAAGCCATTAGGTGGGCCAGTTGGTGGAGAGAGTTCAAAATATAATCTGAAGTGGAGCTGTAAAGAGTCCTGAAGCTGAAGACAAGAAATCAGAACTTAATGCAGTGGACAGTAAAGAGATGTAAATAGGGGAGTGATATAATCAGATTGTTGGGAAGATTGTTTTCACGGCTGCATTCTGGGCTGGCTGGAAAGGGGCAAAGTGAGAGAGAGAGAAGCCAGAGAGGAGACGATTTCAGTCATCAACACAAGAAATGACTAAGGCGAGGGCTACCATGCTCGCTTTATTCATGGAAAAAAACGGGTGGATTTTGAAGCCACCTTGGAGGTAAATACAGTAGTATTTGGCAATAATCTGGATGTATGTGTGCGTGGGTGAGTGGGTGTTTGCATATGGAAGGCAGATTAGGGAAAGAACAGAATAAACAAATGACATTCAGATTGGAAAGTCTGAATGGGAAAGGTAGTGACATCACTGACAGGGAAAAGAGGAAGATGGGAAGGCTTGAGGGAAAGATAAGGAGTTTGTCTTCTATCATAGTGAGATTCAGTTTGTGGTTGATCATCTAGAGCAGTGTTTCTTAAACTGTGTTCTGCGGCAGTAGGTGGTGTGCCACGGAGAACAACAGAATTCAAAATGGCCACCCTGAAAAGGACCTTTTTTTTTGCTCAATAACTTTCCCCCCGACCTTTTTTGTTTGTTTGTTTTGGTGTTCCTCATAAAAAAATGTTTGGTGTTCCTCGTTCTTAAAAAGTTTAAGAAACACTGATCTAGAGTGAAGTATCAGAAAGTGAGTTGGTGAAAGAATTGTGTACTTGTCAGTGGAAGAACCCCGTTTTTGTTCATGAGTTGTAGAGTCTTTCAGGAGAAAAGTTTGAATGTTTCTTATATGTGGGTTGATGGATCTATAAGCTATAGCAAATATAACTGGGATAAAATAAACACAACAAAGAAAAGTGCATGTCAGTAAATATTATATAAAATCTATTGCTGCAACATGTCACTGAGTCCAAGAACTTAGCAGTATTCAAAGAATCAAACATTTATGTTAATAATGTTACATTAAATAGAGTAAAAATTGAGGGCTATAAATGCTCATGCTTTAGGGCATATGCCAACCATTAGAGACCTAGGGTTAAGAAGCAATTTCACCAGTGGACAGTTTGTTTCATATTCATATCTTTTTTGAAAGCAGTCTGGTATTGGTCATTGTTGAAGACCGAACTAGGTGAACCACTATTCTGATTTTTACGGCAATTCTCGTGTGGCTTGGAAAATGAAGGTATTGACAGTATTTCATGTTTGCAATTCCATCTAGCAAGTTATGCAAATACTACATTCAAAAATATATCCTAATTCTGTAATCATCTTAAGAGCAACATGCCCTAACTTGAAACATTGCTATGCATGAAACACACAAAATATAAAGAATTCTGCATTCACAACTAGCAAGTGTATTGGTTGGATGTAACATAGGTGCATTCTAAATAAATGATTCTTAATCTTTGTATTCATTCATCTGTTCATGAACACAATCTCGCAGGGTATCTGACTGTATCTGACTTTTAGTTCTTTAGCTGCAGTAGAATGAGAATATCTGTGAACAGAAAGCATTTACACTCTGTGAAACAATGTAGACCTAAAGATAATTCCTTCCACAGATTTTAGAATTGTTGTGGTCTACAAATCATGACCATGACCTTATAAAAATAATTAAATGGAAATTCTTGATTAAGAGCAATATGTGTTCTTTTTCTCCAAAATACTGATGAATATAACTTCTCTCATCTTTATGATAGATAAAAGAAATGTCAGGCAAACATAGATTTTTTGAGTGCTTGCTCACAGAATCATAGACTCATAGAAATGGAAGGGACCTTGAGAGATCATTAAGTCCAGTCCCCTGCCCTCACAGCAGGATCAAACACTGCCTAGATCAGTGTTTCTCAACCTTTTTTTGCTCATGGTCTCCTTCTGAGCCTCATTCATCATACGCCTGGCAGTTAAGTTTGGGTGGCCGCCTCAGAAACTTACTGTGGTCCCCTAATGTTCTGTTTTTTTCCATGTGGCCCCCTAGAAGTAAGGCGTGGCCCCCTGGGGAGCCATATGGCCCATGTTGAGAACCACTGGACTAGATCATCCCTGATAGATGTGTTTCCTATCTGCTCTTAAATATCTCCAGTGATGGAGATTCCACACCTTCCCTAGGCAATTTATTCCAGTGTTTAACCACCCTGACAGTTAGTAAGTTTTTCCTAATGTCCAACCTACGCCTCCCTTGCTGCAGTGTAAGCCCATTGTTTCTTGTCCTAGCATCAAAGGCCAAGGAGAACAATGTTTCTTCCTCCTCTTATAACACCCTTTTAGATACTTGAAAATTGCTACTATGGTCCTCTCAGTCTTCTCTTTTCTAAATTAAACAAGCCCAGTTCTTTCAGTCTTCCCTCATAGCTCACGTTTTCTAGATCTTTGGCTCATGTCCATTCCAGTTAGGCGTGTGCATGCCTTTTTTCCCTCAGCAGTACCCACTGGGCCAGCCAGAGAGCCCCCTGGACTGGCACCGTAATATCAACACATATATATCCTTGCTGGTCCTCCATCCCTTCAGTTCCTTCTTACCCCCGTGATGGTAGCTGCAGCGCTTGACTACCTGATAGTCCAACCCTCAATTTTCTGTATATAGTTGTTAGTGTTAGTTGAATTCAGAGCTTTATGTGAAGAGGGGAAGGTAGTCTTCCGTATGGCGCTGTAGGCGGCCTTAGATGCTGCGTACTCGGCAGGACATACAACGGCTATGAGACGTAGTGCTTGGCTTCAGGTGTCAAGCATATTCCCTGAGATGCAGAACACCTTACAGGACCTCCCATTCGAAGGGTCTGGACTGTTTTCATACCAAATGGATTCTAGACTTCATAGCCTGAAAGACTTGAGGGCTACTTTCAAGTCTCTAGGGATTCATACCCCAGCACCTCAAAGAAGACTCTTAAACCCTAGACCCCTCCAAGACCTTTACATCAAGGTTACAGGCCTGTGACCGAGTCTGGGATAGGGGCCATGACCTCCCCTCCTTGACGCCGTCTCCCTCCTGGTCACTAAAGTTTCCCACACCTCACCCTGGTGAGATTTGTGTTCTGTGCACGATGCTTGCCACGTTCTAATCACGAGCAGAAAGAGATTGTTGCTCTCTGGGACAAGAGGGAGAGGGGGGCCTGGGCCCACCCTCACTCACAAGCCTCAGCCCAGGGCCTTAAGGACTCGGATCTTCCGCGATCCAGTCCGGCTGACGGGGTGCACAGCTGAAACGCGTCAGCCCACCAACCCCTTATGGTTGTGTCCTGGGCTGCTTCCTCTCCCCCTTCTACTCCTGCCTGTCTGCAGGACGGGAGGGTGGGGGAGGTGGAGGAGGGTCATTAGGTGGTCGGGGGATTCGGCTCCCCGGAGCCTTGTCAATTTCACCTCTCCCCCCCCCCACCATGGTGGCGGTGTTTTTAAACACCCCACCGCTTCCGGCGCTCCCCGGGGGAGAGCCCAGGCCGTTCTGACGTCACGGGGGGGAAGCCCCACCTCCTCCGTAACGTCCGTGCCGTTGCTTGTTCTGGACCCCGGGCTCGCCAGCTGTGCCGCCGCGCAGGAGCACCCAGCACACCACCGGTGCCCCGCGCCTTGTGCCCCAGACAGGGCTTACCCACTGGGGGCTTCAGTGCGGGATGGGGGAATCCGGTCACAAGGCCCAAGCAGGGTAGAAGGTTCTCACAGGGTCAAAAAGTTCAGCGCCTCGGTGATCATGGTGGCACCAACATGGCCTCACCAGCATTCATTTCCCACCCTCCTGGACCTACCGGTAGAGGAACCAGTGGTGCTGCAGTTAGTACCAGACCTAATCACTCAGGACCTGGGGCAGAGGCAGTTATGCCACCTGAACTTGTCATCCCTCCACCTCGTGGCACGTAGTTAGCTGGGGTGGAATGCCTCTGTTCAGTGGCAGTAAGAAAAGTCTTGTTGGAAAGCAGGAAGTCCCCCACTAGATCCACATACTCAGCAAAGTGGAGATGCTTCTCCTTGCAGGTCTCCCAGGAGAGTGTGGATCCCATGGAGGCTCCCATCCGTCTCATTCTGGACTACCTCCTACACCTATGGCAGCAGGGCCTTTCCACATCCTCCCTGTGGGCTCACCTCTTGGCCACTGCAGCGTTTCACCCAGGTGAAGGGAGCAGGAAGGTGTTTGTGAATGCGCTGGTTAAGTGACTGCTCAAGGGGGACAACCTTCCAGAAGCATTGACCATATGGTCTATCTTGTTCATGCCTCCTATACATCTACAAAAAGGTTTGATTTTGTATATCGTACAACAAAATGGAAACTACAGTTTCACTTGGAGAGGGAAATTCACCTCTACGTGTAACGCTCGCCAAAGCACTTAAGTCTTCCTTGGGCTGCAGTGAGAGGATCTGCTGACTGGGTGGTCATGCAGTAGTTAAAATGTATCCCTTGGTGCCTTAGGAAGTGTCTCCACATTAGCCCTAACTAGGTTAGTGAGGAAAGTCACAGTGGAGTTGGAAAAGAGGCAGAATGGAGAGGGGCTGCAGGGGTCTGTTTTACATGGCTTGAAAGGCCACAGGACTTGCTAACTCCAGTATTCAAGCCAATAGGTAGATTTCACCTCTAGCATTTCCCCATGCTTCACCTGCACAGAGAAATTCTATCCAGGTAGAGTGACTTCCTCCTTCAGTCAGAATGGTGCCAAGCATATTAACTTGTTTTCCTATTAAATAAGATTTATGGTAATTAAAATATATATTGAATGAATTGTGTACAACATTGGTATTCAATCTATCAAATTATACAAGTTGAATCTCTGTAGTACGGCACCCTCTGGACCTGACTGGTGCTGAACCAGAGAATTTGCTGAACCCCAGGCGGTCAGTATTGTAGCGAGCAGGTCTTTTAAAATTTTTATTTTGCCAAGGTGAATAAACAGAACAAAGCTTGCAATGCTCCTTAATCATATATGAGCAGGAGTGGCCTGAGGCCGGCTGCGGCAGCTGGCGCCCTAGGCAGAAGGCGCAATCGGCGGCCCCGCCTGCATGGCCGTCAATGGCCATGACGTAATCACAGGGCACCCCGGTGCCCTGTGATGTCATCATCAGGCGTCCGGGCCAGTGGCGCCCTAGGCAACTGCCTCGTTTGCCTAGGCTCTCGGGCTGCCCCTGTATATGAGTATCCCTATTGACACATACTTACACTTAGCAGCATTACCAACACTTCCACTGCTTGGTGGTCTCTTGGAAGACATATTTGGGGGGTGAATTGAATTAAATAACACCCCAGAACACAGAGCCAGGACTGGAGCTATAAACAAACTTTGCCACAGACCACGGAAAACATGGCCCCACCCAGTGCTTTTTCCTGTAAAAAAAAAAAAGATGCTGGTACTCCAGGGGAAAATTTGTTGAGCTCTGGCTGGAGGTGCAGGTACTGTGTACTGGGCAGTACCATCACAAAAAAAGCACTGGCCCCACCCATGATAAATGGACATCTGACTAAAATCATGGCAGACCATGGATGTTGCCAGACCAGAGAGTGCCGGACAGAGAGATTCAACCTGTATTAACAGAAATTTCTACTCTTAAATACAGTATATATGCTAATATTAAAAACAAAGTGAATGGGAACCTTTTGAAATCTACCATTTATTGGAAACATAAAGCAGCATACCTGACTTACTCCACTTCCTTATAATGCACAAGTGGCAGCATTTAGTGCATTTAACACAGGCCAGAAAAAATAATTTCAGTGGTAAAATCCGGATCCCACTGAAATAAATAGCAAAACCCCCATTCATTACAATGGGGATGTGATTTTACCCTTAAGTTCTACTAACAGCTCTTCAGATCTGGTGTACAATGGGGAAATTTCTTCCCAAATTTAACTGGTTTTAAAACTAGGTCAGCTAAACACATTTTAGAATTGGTGGGAGCTGAAGTGTAGACCAGGCTCCACTGTTTTTGTTCCAAACCATCCTAAGCAAATTTTGAATTTGGTTCACACTAATCTATGGCTCTAACTAGTTTCAGAATTGGTTTTAACTGAACTGATTTTGAAACTGGAGAGAGAGAGAGAGCATGCCTGCCTGTGTGCCAGAGGGAGGGTGTTGGTCGGGCCCACTAACCGATGGGGCGTGAGGGCAAAGGGGACAATTGTCCCAGGGCCTGGCAATTCAAAAGGGTCTGGCGCCCCAGGCCCTTTAAATTACCACTGGAGTGTTGTGTGCTCCAGGCAGCTTTCAGGGCTGGGCTGGGAAGTGCACCATGACTTGAGTGGCACTAGGACTGGCTGCCCTCTGCCCCACTCCTCCTACCCAGGGCCCCTCCACTTCTGGGACCATGGAGCCAGTCCCCCCTTCCCACCTTGCCCAGGGGCAGCAAGGCTGTCGGTTCCCCCAGTGCTAGTAAACTTCCTCACTGTTTCAACGTTTCACCCTTGGCAAGTACTATAACACATACTGATACTGCTTCCCTGTGAGAACTGTTGTGAAGATGAACCCATCGATGTTTAACCAGGCCTTTGAAAATATAAAGTGCTACAGCAATGCTAAGTATTATAAACAGGGTGAAAGAAAGATGCATCTAGGGTTGCCAGATGGT
>CM057846.1:17298750-17320353 GCA_030068395.1 Apalone spinifera
CCTTGCGGGCCCCTCGCTGCTGCGGCCGCCGCCTGGGCACCCTGCGCGGCGGCTCCGAGGGGCTGCGCTTTCCCCCGGCCTCGGGGCTGGCGCCGCCCGGCCGCCCGCGGGCGCTGGGCACCCACCCCAAGAAGGAGCCGATGGAGGCGCTGAACACGGCGCAGGGCGCCCGCGACTTCATCTACAGCCTGCACTCCACCGAGCGGAGCTGCCTGCTGCGGGAGCTGCACCGCTTCGAGTCCATCGCCATCGCGCAAGGTGAGCGGCCGGCGGGGGCCAGCGCCTCCCCGTCCCTGCGCCGCCCTGGTCGCGCCGCGCCCTGGGACCCTCCCTCCAGCTGGGAGCGGGAGCGAGTGCCCCCTGCGCTCCGCTCAAGTCATGCGATGAATGCCCCGTGCCGCGTCCTGCCAATGCGCCCTCTTCTGCCGCTGCGTTGGCCGCGCACGGGGCCCAGGCTGCCAGCGCTTTGTGAGGGGGGCCCGGTGGGTGATGCTTTGCCCCCCAAAGTAAGTGACATGGAAAGGGCCCATCGCTTGTGCTTCCCCCTTCCCAATGTGTCCTGGGGTGGGTGGGGCTGAACGGTGTACTTCAGGGTGCCACGGATGAGCTGGTCTGTGGCGTGAAAGGCGATACTACACAGGGCCCAGAGTTACTCATGGAAAGTTTTCCGTTTAAAAAAAGAAAAGTAGGAACAGCACGGTAGTGCAATGAGTCCTGTGGTGCATATCTTTGTCCCTTGTAGTAGAAAACGTATTTGGTGGAGAAAGTTGTCTCTGAAGGACTTTAGGAACAGAGAAGAGTTCCCCCCAGGAGGTATTCGGGTATAGGACACTACACAAGTAGTCAAGATCTATGAGTGACTCGAAAACAATTCAACATCCAATTGGGGGAGGGATATAGTGTGAGAGAGAGGAAAGCCTGCTGTACGGTGACCCATTAAATTAATACTATCTGCAGGTTGTTAAAGGGGATCAGGGAAAAAGAGCTAACTCTTTACCCTATTAGATGGACAAATTTAATGAATATAGAAGCAGAAAGCAAAGTGTTAACATAAAATTTGCTATTTTCAGGCTACGCAGATTTGTCTGAGCTTTTAAATTATGTGGTATTTAGAGATTTGGCATGCCAGATTTTAGGGAGGTCTCTCAGAACTCCAGGAAGTTCCAGCTCAAAGTGAAATGAGAGACTGTAGAGAAAAGAAATAAAATGATTGAGAGGAAACCTTTTCTAGCTAACTTGTATGAGTTTTCTGGATGATGATCTAATGTATTGGTTCAATAAAGCATTGAGGTCTTTATCAAGAATTCAGTGTTTTCTCCCTCCTATTCCTGAATACCTAAAAAGCAGTGGAGTAAATAGGAGAGTCATGAAAACTGTAACTTGAAAAATGTACTAAAGATAAATATTAAGGTAAATTTCTCTTTGTGCCATAACATTGCATTGGGAACAGTGCCTGGTGCCTTCAACACCTTGAACAGTTTGGCAATTCTTGGACAGCATAATGTTTGTCAAAGCATTGTGTGGTTATTTCATAAGCTTCTGAAGATGCTATTCAGATGATCACTTTTTTAAATTTTCACCCATCTTTTGTTCTCAAAACTTGATGTAACGTTAAACCAACAAAATCCCTGTAAAACAGTGCAGAATTTGAATTTCTGACTCTTAAAATTTAACTGTATTATTGCAAATATTCAAGATACTGAGACTTATTAAAGAAATCACTCACATTTGAGAGAAAGGCCTTTCTGTGACTTGATAGTACTGTAATATATGTCCCTGCAAAGGGCACTTTTTATGGCCTGTAGATGTAAAGTGCAAGTCTTAAGGAAACATTGCAGTGAGTAAATAGAAAACTGCTAAAACTTTCAGCCCTGCAATCACAGTTTCACTGAAGAAATAATATGCTTTTCTTACCTTTGTTATGTAAATGTATAAATGAATGCTATATTTATTCTTTATGGTTTTAGCCTTTTGAAATGCCTCTGGCTTTCTCTGACTACCTTTTGAGAAAATTCAGTTCTTTTGTGGAGCTCTTGCTAGCTTTTGGCAAAGCAATCCATGAAGCATGTGTAGCTGGATTCTTTAGCATACTTCCCAAAATATTTTAATCACTGATAAAATAAGACATGAAGAAAAGTGATTTTTTTTTTTTATTGTCAGCATAATATTTGAGGATTTATACAGAGATAAACAGATTAGGGATATAAAATTTTGTTTAATCAGTTAACTGCTTAAACAGGGCTGGTGCTCCACCATGGCTGGGCTGGAGTGGCCCACCTGCCTTCCACAGCTGGACTGGAGCAGTCCCTGCCCATGGCAGGCCCCTCCAGACTGAAGCAGCCCTCTGCCTCCAGGGTGTTGGGGAGCTGCTCCAACCCCCTGCTGATTAACCAGTTAACCATTCCCATCCTTAAAATAGATTGCATTAAGTAGTTTGTTGCTAAATTACTGCTAGGTACAGCAGGGTAGCCTTCCTCTATAAATATCAGAGGGGTAGCCGTGTTAGTCTGAATCTGCAAAAGCGGCGAGGAGTCCTGTGGCACCTTATAGACTGACCGAAGTGTTGAAGCATAAGCTTTCGTGGGCAAAGACCCACTTCGTCAGATGCATCTGATGAAGTGGGTCTTTGCCCACGAAAGCTTATGCTCCAACACTTCGGTCAGTCTATAAGGTGCCACAGGATTCCTCGCCGCTTTTCCTCTATAAGTGTGTTTCTATAAAATCCCTGCTGTGCATACCTGTAAGCTTAGTATTTAGAAGACTAAATAGGAGCAAAAGAATCAGGCCATTTTAATCTTTATTGTATTTGAATTAATTATGACTTGTTTTAGAACTGTAATTTTATAAGGGTACTCTCTTACACTCTGGGTACTCCTGAGAATTAGTTAAAAGCACAATTAACATGAACAAAAGACTGAGCAGGAACCTCATTCACACAGTATGACGAACTAAATGGAGCATATAGTGTAGAATAAAATAGATACTCCATCCTCAGAAAACATTTCTCCTCAATAGCATTTGTCTCCAAAACCCCCTTCAATTTTTTTTTTTTTTGAGACACTGACCTTCAGGCGAGAATCCAGCCTCTTTTGGTTGGGGAGGGCGAAGGTATATTCCGGAGGAAAAGGCCGTCATTAGAATGCCACGTCTACTTATGAGAAGGATCTTAGTCAGCTCCACAGATCTTGACTTAATTTGAGGCAGCCTCCAGTCATTTAAGGATTTGTATTAACTATACTAGCATCATCCACTCCACCTGGAAATCCTCAGGTAGTCAGGACAGCTCTTGGAATAATCTCACAATGGGATGCTCTACTTGCTGAGTGGTTTGTAACATTTTGAATTAGTATTGGCTTCTCACTGGATTTAAAGTGCAGCGCCACATAGAGCATAGTCCAGTCTTGATGTGACAGATGTATGAATTATGGTTACAGTGTCAGCCCTGGAAAGAGTATGATGTAATATGGGGAAAAGGATGCAAATGATCTTAGCTACTTGTTGAAAAGTTACTGGGGTAATTGAGAATGAGATTTGAATCCATAAGACCAAAAGTCTACACAGTAATGAAACAATCCCTCAGCCTGAGCCCAAGCTTGTGTTGGCTAGTATAGGCCAGCTGCAAGTTTTCTTTCGCTGTGTAGACATACTTTTAGAGCAACAGATATTTTTACCACATCTTCCAGTTATTTTCCCTGATCCACCAATTTCCCTTTTATTTTTTTTGTCTATGTTGAACCAAGGGATATAATAGGATAACTGTTGCCTGTGTCAGAGCCCACAGCATGAGGTGTCAGCCGGCTCCCAGTACGCACTGGTGCCTGCCTGCAGCCCCACTCCCAGGGAGCTGGTTGCTGCCCTGTGCTGCTGCCTCTGACAAAGGAGCAGCAGCTGGCTTCCCAGGAGCAGGACCAGAAGGCAGGAGCCAGTACGCACCGGGAGCCATCTTAAAAGCAGGCTTGCGGTGCACACCAGCTCCTAGGGAGCTGCCTGCATCCCTGTGCTGCAGGCTCTGCAATATAAAGCTTATACTGCAGAGCCAGCAGCGCAGCTGGCTCCCTGGGGCTACAGCTATGCTGCCATTTTTTTTGAAGATATGCAAATCGTGCTCACATTTGCATATCTTCTTCCGATTCTTTTTGTGGAAAAGGTTTCTCCGATATTTGGCCCCGTGTAGATGGGGTCAAATGTCAGGGGGGAAAAAACCTCCTTTTGCAAGACCACTTATTCCTCATAAATCGAGGTTTACGGGGTCTTGCGAATGAGGGGTTTTTCCCAACATTTGGCCCTATCTACACAGGGCCACATATTGGAAAAACCTCTTCTGCAAAAAGAATCAGACGAAGATATGCAAATGCGTGCGTGATTTGCATATCTTCCGGGGGAAAAAACGGCAGTGTAGCCCTAGCCTATGAGTGGGGCCAGACGGCTTTGCTCCCGGGAAGCCGCCTGTGCTGCGAACTCTGCAGTAGAAGCTTTATACTGCAGAGTCCACGGCGTGTAACCATGTAACTGCTGAGATTTTCAGTGGTTATGCACTTACTCAGTTACTTGCTTTTTAACATCTGTGGTTGAGCCTAGAATTTGTCAACATGAATTTGGTAATATGCATTCAGTCTGCCTTCGCATTGCATGGTAAGACACCAAGGAGTTGAGTTGGAAACATATTTGAATTAGTCTGTTTGGTATTGCTTTGGGGTCAGTTTTGGTTAAAAGGCTACTAGAAATTCAGTCTTCAAGATTTTTGTTAAACTTTCAATGCCTGCTGCTACTACGTGCTTTCTTCTTGATGAGAAAATAATGAAAGGTGTGCACAGTTCTGTCATCATAGACACTTAAATTTGGTGAATATCTGTGGTCTTCTGATGTGTCTTGAAGCTCCAGCTCTTGACACAGTACCCCTGTCCTCTTGTAGACCAACAATTCCTAGTTAAGAGTAGGTTTTTTGGCTCCCTTCATTCACTACCTCTTCCGTGCCCTCTGAGACTCTCATCAGAGAGGAGAGACTGAGCAGTTGGGAGACTTGTTCACATCAAGAACCAAAAGGGGACTGTTTCCCAACTGATTACCAAGCCCATGACAAGAAGAATATATTTGTTTAGCAGTTGACTTACAGCTAGATGGTGCAGGCAAGATGTCCTGCCATTTCCACTAACAGAGGCAAAGGCAGGGAAGTCACCAGCCTCCGTGGATGCCTGTGCAAGGTGGTGGGGATGTGTGTGTCTCCTTGCTCTTGAAAGGGACAGGGCCTCCGGTGGAAGGGTTGGGGCTGGGCAACCAGCCCTCTGTGCTACCTGGAGTGCAGTGTGCCCCTTCCAACCCTCAGAGCTGCACGAAGCACGCAGAGTGGTGCTCCAATGGCTATTTAAAGGGCCCGGGGCTTTGGCCAATGTGGCAATAGCAGTGGCTGGCAGCCCCGGGTCCTTTTACATTGTTGGGTCCCTGGGCAACTGCCTCCTTTTCCTCCTCCTCCTCCTCCTCTCCATCAGCGGTCCTGGGCTGAGGAATAACCTGTCTGTTGTCACTGCTGCTTCACTGAAGAACAAGTGTCAGAAACTGATGAGTCAGAGTCATCACCCATGACCTTTAAGATTACCGATCCGAACAGGCGGGCCTGTGAAAAAAGTTTGAACTCTTACTACAGTAAAACCTGTGTTATCTGGCACATTTGGGGATTAGGGCGTTCCAGTTATCTAAACATTTCGGTTATCTGAGGGTCCCATCAACCTAGGAAAAACCAATGGACAAATAATAGTAAAACTAAAGTTTTTAATATTGGTAGGTTTGTAGTGTGAGGCAGTTGGTCTCACATTTCTATTCTGAGCTAAAGATGATTAGTGCTTCTTAAATAAAAAAAATTAAGCCAGTCATGGTAAGCCAAGCCGGGTCTGTGCGCCTGAAGATGTGACAGTATTGTGGCTGGGGGCAATGCAAGTTAACAGAGTGCTGGGTAACTAAAGTTTCACTGTATTTCAAAATGTAACACATTCCTGTCCACCCCGGTCATGCAGCAATGCTGAGTTTACAGGATTAATTCCTGGGAATGAGTTCCAAACGTAACTGATTTGTTTGATGTTACATGTTAGTTCCAGAAGTGTAGGTACCCTCCCACTCCCTGTTGCTGAAGTGGATCCTAGGTACAATATTGTTTTTTTCCCCAGTCCTACCAATTGGCTTGCATTGATTGACAATATCTAGAAAAGGGCTTAACAATAAAAACAGAAACTCTCCTTTATACTTTTAGCCCTCACTCAGCAGGTCTGTGTGCTTGGCAGTGCCCAAACAATAATTCTGAAGGGAACTAGATAGAGGTGTGGTTCTCAACTTTTCTTAAGTCTACCATATCTCTTTCTGGGATCTGATTTGTCTTGCGTACCCCAAGTTTCGTCTCACTTAAAAACTACTTGTTTACAAAATCAGACACGGGCGTCACATTGCACTACTGTGGAAAAATTGCTTACTTTCTCATATTTATCACAATTAGAAAATAAATTAGTTGGACTATAAATATTGTATTTACATTTGAGCGTGATCCTAGAGCCATTTTTCACTTGTCTTGTTTGAAGCTCAAGCCCCAGGCAGCGGGACTGTTACTTAGCTTTGTAGGGATCCCTGTGTCATGGGAATATAGGCAGTTTCTCTGCTTGCCACCTCTTAATACCTGCCCTGAACTTGCAGTTCCCTAAACATGTCCCATGATTCCCCTGAGGGCTGCATGCCTCAGGTACCTCTGGAAGACTTCTGCATGTGTACCCCAAGGGGTATGCATACTCCTAGTTGAGAGCCACTGACCTAGAGGAACCTCTCACAGGAGCAGTGAAGGGAGAGCATGTAGCTCTAGGTGGGAAGACTGTGAGGAGGAAAAAAGAACAGAATTGAAATTTTAGGGGGTGTTGTAAGGAGAACTTTACCTTACTGCCAACTGAGGTGGAATACTTTTTTTTTAAAGCGTTCCATGCTAACAATTTGACAGTACAGCTCACTATCTAGTGATGTAATCTGCAACATTTTTTTTTTCTTGCAACATGGAAATTCTTTTCAAGTTGTTCTCAGGCAGAGACGCTTGAGGATTATTTCCATTCACCCTGGAAAATACAGTTTGTAAATGCAATATCTGTCTCTTCCAAACATAATCTTAAAGGCACACAGATGGAATGGACTTGCATCATATTTCTTACTTCCTCCCTCTTTTTTAGCTATAAAAGCACCAAGTGGTAAGGCTGACAAATTCCTCTCTCCCCGCGCCCTTATTTTTTATTCTTTTTGCTATTTTTCTTTAGTTGCTGGGTAGAAGTGGTGCCCTAGATAAGCTTTGCTTAGCAGTGAGACAGCCTTAATATCTCCCAATCCTTTTTTAAACATGGTCAGAGGAGGAAGATGCCACTGATTTCACAGTATTAAAAACATTTATGGCTAGTGTTGAATATGACTTCACACAGACACTCACCATTCTAAATTTCCTTTCATGTAATAAGACATCTTTTGATGAAAATTAAGAAATGTCTGTAGAAGGAACTTTTCAGTGAAAAGATCGTCACATTAAAGTCTTCTACTTTCAGTTTGGTCAAAGTTACATTTAAGTGACTTTCATGAAAACATCCCTGAACCTGGGGAATTTTTAAGTCCGATTGGGCATTCAGCTCTCCCTGGTTAAACTCCATAATAGAGTGCCTATCTGAACAAGGCAGCATTCACAGTTCTAGCCATCAGAAAAGGGGTGTGGCTGGGGCAGACAAAAAGGCCAAATCTGCTCTGCACACATTGAATACTTTGAGTCAAAAGCTGATGTGGCAATTTTGTGGATGAACAGAGGCTCATGATTCTGAAAAAAAAAATGCTTTTTCCCTTCAGGCTAAGCAAACTAAAGCAAGACTTGACTCTGAATGCTTCATGGTTGGGCTGTTTTGTATGTGTTATATACACTTACACTTACACATTCTCTTTTGCCAAGAAAGCCATGTATAATAGTCATACCTTAACTACAACTTCTGCTGTTTGAACAAATTATCAAAGAATGTATTTAAAAATAAAACTATTTAAAGTTAAATATGATTTGTTGCTAATAATTGGGCTAACTGCTGTACCTGTCAACAGAGAGTAGCAATGAAGGGCTTCTGATTTTCTATTGTGGTGTAAATGCTTCCCGATTATATTCACTACCATAAAAAAAGACAATGTACGTTGCTAAGCTTCACCACACAGAAATATTAAAATAAACCATCATAAACAGTAATTGTTAGATTCCCATAAAGTGATGTGTTGTGTAAATTGCATCCAAAGTACAAGCAGGATTGGCCAAAGTTCAAAATCCATGTCTGTTGTTTGTGTGTACTGTTAACATTCTAGACAAGGTGCACAGGAGTTGCAGTACCTGCTTCCTTCATACAGAAGTTCCATGGACTTGACACTAGTCCTAGAGACTCAGAAAAGAAAGCATTTTGAGATGGTGGAGGAAACATATTTCCATCTGAAATGTCTTAGCCTCATTTATTCCATTAATTAACCTTTTCATTCACTAGTAGGTTTTGCAAACATACGAGAGCTTGCTGTCATACTGGATTAGAACTGCTGGCAGAAGTCAAATCAGTTTCTCTTGCAAAACTGTTATAAATGTCTAAGTACTGGCACAAAATTTGCACAACAGCCCATTATGAAAACAATGAAAAAACTAATAATTTTATTAGTGTAACTGTGTTAGTATGTAGACCAGGATCCGATTTCTCTTGTCAGGTGAACACTATACCTATCTCATCAAGTAAATAGGATCAAGTTGTAGTTCTTCACTATTCTCATCCCTAGATGAAACTCTTTTGCCTAGTAAAGATAGTCTGTATTAGGTTTCATGCTAATCTTTCCCCTCTACAAATGTGGGTGGCATTAAGGCTACAGCATGTCTCAAAACCTGCAAAGCACTCAGCACCAGATGCAGGTGGAAAAGAGAGAAAAGATAGAAGACTATCTTTTATTGGTTACCTCAGTTATGAGCCTTCTGAGCTGAGAGTTTGGAAACTATTAATCTGCAAAGTTAAAAAGAACAAACATAATGCTTTTAAGGTGTTGAAAAATCTTAATTTCTAGTTGCATAATTACCATTGGTTGCAGTATAGAGCTACACAACTCAGCAGTTTTTGATTCCTCTATTCCTCTAAATTTTTAAACTTTAAAAAAAAATACAGATGCTATATCAATCCGACAATAAAATTGCAAATTTAAATGGTTGGGAAACTCCGTTTTAAATTTCTTACAAGAATGTTCTCTTACTCTAAATATACACGTCTTATTTTTGCTAGATTAAATGTTTATCTATAATAAATATATTGTGTACCATATAGGCAAGATAAAATATCTGAAAAATTGTAATTAATTGCAAACCTAGCATTGCATTTGTTTTGTGTAGAACTTGATCCCAAGGTACGTTCAATGTGTATAAACTGTGAAAATAGGAGCGTCTTATAGAAGCTCTCTAGGATGAAGTTGATATATTTTTGAGTACCAAAAGTGGGGTAGGATTTAATAGTTATTGAAAACAGAATTAGCCTGAAACTTGTCTCAGAAAATGTCTAAATTGTATAGTTGTCCATTTTTACCCTAGGTTCAGCAACAAACTAGTGCAGTTATGCCCAGTCAGGTTTTATGAAGACCATTTCTTAAAATTTATATAGCACCTGAGTTCTCTATTTACGTCTAGAAATTTTCAGAGTACAATGCTGCCACAAAAACATCTTATTAAAGACAATCATGCTGCAGTCAATGGGAGTTTTGTTTACAGGATTGGGCCTTTCCATTAGTTATAACAGCCCTGGCAGGCAAATCATGTTAGTTGGAATGGTTTTAAATAATATAAGAAATTAGAGAATTACTTGTTCATATTTTTGCTTTTAAAAATGTTTAGCATCGAGATTTCCAAAACCGCTGGTACCCTTTGAGAAGCCAATGAAGTGGGTAACATCACCAGAGTCAACTAGTACTTTTGGTATGGTAAAATCTCTTATGTTTGCTGGGTTTATGTAGCATGAAAAACCTAGCAAAGTATCTGTTTGACAATATCACTGCTTGCTTGTTTTGAGGCAATTGGCATGTTTTGATAGGAATGAAGTTTGCAGTTCTGTTTACAATTCTCAAGAATGTCAGTTAAGCTCAAAAATTATTCTGAGAATTTTTTTTACGCAATTGTAGAAAGTTCTTTTACTTCTCTCTGTAGAGTGGCTTATTAACGATACCTTAACATTAGTTAATACTGAAACAGACATGCTCCATTTTTGAAATACAGGTTGAACCTTTCTAGTCTAACACCTTTGGGACCTGACAGATGCCAAACCAGAGAACTTGCCATACCACAGATCAGTATTGTGGCAAGTGGGTCTATTTTTATTTTTATTTTGCTGAGGCGAATAATGGAATACTGCTTGCGATGCTGCTTGATAATATTTGACTGTACTGATACACCCTATATAAGGATGTTAAAATGTGATTATTTGGCTAATTGTATAGATGATACAATTTGTATCGACTATATGAGTCGATAAGCGCTGCTGTTCAGAGCCGCAGAGGAGGTAGCTCCAGCTGCCAGCTCTGGAGCCACCTGCACTACTGCTCTGCACCGGCTCTAACTACATTTAAAATGCAGAGGCACAGTGATCAGCATGAGCTGGGACTGGTCAGTCCCGGCTCGCGCTGAGTTCAGCAGCTCCTGTCCATGGCCATCCCTGGCCGCCGCAGATGAGATAGCGCCAGACTAGCCTGTGTTCATGGCGGCTGTGGTGGCCATCCCTGGCAGCCACAAGCAGAGGCTGTGACCTCCCTGGTGGGTCCTCTGCAGACGGGCTGCTTCCCAGTAGCATCCCCTATTACCACTTCCTCCCCCTCTGATAGAGGCAGTGGGGTGGGGCAGGCGGCATCTCGGAGATGGTGCTGGAGGCATCCGGCTTTTAAGTCGGCTCCCTCGAGTACTGGCTCCTGCCCTCCTGCTGCCTCTGAGAGGCAACAAGGGGAGAGAGTGTTGCAGAGAGCACAGGGCGAGCGGGGACTGCTTGAATCCCCACTCATCCTGTGCTCCCTACGGCACTTCTGCTTTTGAAATGAACAAGAGCCTTAAAGCGCTGGCAGTGGGAACTGGCACCAGCAGGAACTGAAGCAGTCCCCTCTTGTGCCATTTCCCTGCTGTGTCTCTGCCTCCCCTGCCCACTGCTGAGATGGTGCTGGGGCGGGGGGGGGGGGGGGGGGGGGGAAACAGGCTTAAAGCCAGTTTTCCCCCAGCACCGGCTCCTCCGCCCCCCACTCCTCCCTTGCTGCCTCTCTCTGATAGAGGCAGCAAGGGTGGGGGAAGTGACTAGTCGAGTAGCCACTCGACTATCCGATAAGCAAATGCTTATCGGATTGTTGACTAGTCGCTAACATCCCCGACCCTATATAAGCATATGCCTACCCAAGGCTTATCATCGCTCTTCATAACGAAATGTTAGTGTTGTTAAAAAATGTTGTTATATTGGCACAGGACTATAAGTAGATAAAGCATAAAAAACATGCTTACGCTTAGCAGATCACCAACCCGTCCATTGCTTACTGGGCTCTTAGAAGACACTTAGGGGTAAATCAGAACTAAATAACAGCACAGAACATTGAGAGCCAGGACTAGTAGCTGTAAATAAACTCTATGGGACAGTGAGAAACTTGGCCACACTCACAATAAGAAGGCATCTGGGTAACTAAAATCGTGCTGGACCGCATATGTTGCCAGACCAGAGTGTGCTGGACTAGAGAGGTTCAATCCATTGCTCTGTTCACTCTGTAAATATTGACAATATGTGCCTTCAATCTTCAGCATTGATTTGCTATGAAAGAACTACAGCTGGTACACTAAATGTTCAGAACCCTAGAACTGAAATACTTCCATCACTAAAAAAAAAAAAAATGTTACTCAAGTGAAATGAAATTGAATATTCTAACTTAGATTTAGGCTTACATTTTCATAATTGTGCATGTGCAATTTCACACACACATTTTGTGCAGAGTTACTTCTTAAAATTATGCTTGCACACTTTTACATGCATGTCTTTAAAAATTTGAGCCTTAAGCCCTGGTCCTGCAGATGCATGCCCATGTTTTAACTTCAAAAACACGAGTTGTTACGTTGAAGATTACTTTTTTAATAGATTTCTTACTTATCTATTTAAAGTGTATAAGTGTTTGTGAGAGTGGAGTCTAAGTTTGAAAATATATGTAAGGATAGAGATCTTATATCTATAAAAGTAAAACATTTATACCTGTGAGAAGTTAGATTTTTAACTAACTTTTTCAGAGAAAAAAACATAATACTTCTTGACGTAGTAAGAGTCTTAGGAGAGATCAGCATTTGAACTACACATTTAGTGTTAATAGATTTTTACGGCCAAATTACTATCCTAGCAGGCATAAGCAGTGTTAAAAGTGTGCATCTGCTTAGTTCCTTTATTTTCTCTGTCAGAGAGAGTGTTCTGGTGTGACAGCTAAAATAAAATGTGGTGTTTCGCTTAAGCAAGGAGAAGAGTTTATCCTGAACTGCTAGATTTTAGTCACTGCACATCTTATTTAGCCAAAATGTACTAAGTGCTGTGCAAAAGTATGAAGACCTAGTTCGTGTCCTTAAGAATTTACCGTATAAAAAGATGACGTAGACAGGACACAGGTACATATGGTATACAAGTAATGCAGTATGTAAGGATGTGCCTTTGCCCTTTTTAGTGGTGCCTGAAGCTTTTTACAGTGGTGGATAGAATACAACAATGTGGGTCACAGAATCCTCTCTTCCTGCCCTCTGCTGACTAAAGCAGTGACTGGATGCCTGTGCAATAGGTTGGAGGGTACATCTGGGAACATACAAATTTAGGGCTTCTGTTCAGAAGAGGAAGCTTGTTCTCATATCAGCCTGTTGAAACTTGGGGTGATATACAGTGCTTATCAGGCTTTTCAAGATCACATACCTTCTCACTCAGCATCATGGACAGATTTGTTAAAAGGCCAAGCTGTATCCAGAGGTTATCTAAGTAGGTGACTAATTGCATTAACAGTAATTAGGGATTAGGGCGTATGCCACAAATCCTCAGGCAGCCTCTGCAACTTCCCTGTTTAAAGACGTGTTTCTGAGATTTGTAAAGCAGCACCATGGGGCCAGTCCATACCTCTACGAGATGTTATTCCTTAGTTGAGGTGTTGTGTTTTTGCAGAGCTGGATGGCAATCCTTATATAAATCGACTTGCAGCACCCACCTTGTACACATCAAATTACTGATTGTGACTCACCAGAAGCAGAAGACATGTGAACAGTAGCTCCAAGAAGAAAACTCTTACTTAACCTACAATAATTGTTTTTTTTTTTTAAGATGTATTCTTCATATATGTTCTATAATCTTTATCACATGTGAATTCTGTATCGGCAAAGCAAATTGAAGAGTGATTGAGACTGCTTTTCTCTCAGCATGGGAGCATGAGG
Organism: Apalone spinifera; assembly: GCA_030068395.1. Lineage (NCBI taxonomy): Eukaryota > Metazoa > Chordata > Testudines > Trionychidae > Apalone > Apalone spinifera. Next base: position 17,312,216 of record CM057846.1, read on the forward strand.
GCAAAGCCCCAATGAGTGCTGTTGGCTAAAAGATTCCAGTTGAAAATGCATGGTACACATATGTACCAGAAGCGAAGTACGTATGGACAACGCAACTTGAATCACAGTTACTATTGTGTAAATAAGGGGACGAGGGTTAAATTAGCTATAAAAATTCAACATATTTGTTATGTATTTTAATGTTGTGAGAGCTACTTTCTTCATGGTTACATACTGAATTATATTTTCATAGGCTTCGCTCCTCTCAAGGAGCCAAAGAAATTATTTTAAATACTTTGGTGTGATCATATTCTACTGAACATGTAAAATAGGTTATCTAAGAACATATTGTACATGTAAGACTATAGTAATGAGAGATTGCGTCTCAAAGCTGGCCTGGATCCGGCTCCCAAGGCTCAGGGCCCCTGCCACCATTGGGAGTCTGTGCTGGTGCTCTAGCCCTCTTCCCACCCCTCGCCCACTAACCTCTTGTGGGAGCATACAAAATCTACTATGCTGGGTCCCCCCAGGCCCTGGTGTACAAGGGGAATATGGGGCTACTTTAGTGAGGACTTCTTTTTCTTCTCGTGTGTGTGTGGCCCCCGACTGATTTTTTTCTGTGGGTCAGTGGCCTCTGACTCCAAAAAGGTTCTCCATCCCTGCTTTCGTTACTTCCCTTTCCAAAATAAATGTAGGGTCTCCAATTATTCTGTGTTGTTGGACTCAGAACGCTTCCTTGGTAAACTTTTCATTCTGTGCTTATTTTCTGTTTGTAGCTATTCTTTGAGTTTCCTCTTCTATTTTCAGTTTTTTACCTTTTAGACTGCAAAGTTATTGATTGCCTTAGTGGATATAGCTGTTACTGCAATGTGGATTGAACCTAAAACGCCACTACCTCTTCATGAGAGAATGGTCATTCATCTTTGTGGCCCTAGAGACTAAGTGCTTCAGATTAAAAACAAAAACCTAAATGCTTTTGCTTTTAGCTTGTTTAAGTTATCGATTTCCAGTTTATTTAAATCTTCAAAATAACCTTTCTTACTTGCTATTTTATTTCCATTAGAGCTACGTCTACACTACAGCATATGACGTCATAATTTATATCACTCACGGGTGTGAATAAGCCATCCTTCTGAGTGACACATTATATGATGTAAGTACTGGTGTGGACAGTGCTATGTTTGGGGCCAATCTTAGCTAGCTAACCAAGCATAGCTGCTGCCTCTCATGAAGAGCTCTCTCCCATTGGGGAATATTCATCAAACATACTGTGGTCATCAGTGCATCTGCACTGCTGCAGCACTGTATGTGTATACAAGCCCTGGTTTAGGTTCATGCTCTTGTTTTTTGGCTATACTTAAAAATACAAATACCCCATCCTTTATTGAATGCCAGCCAGTTTTCTTTAATTCAAAAATTTTATGTATGTAAATCTTTACAAAATCTTGATCTGAAATTTGTACATTATGTTGATGACATATGGCTGTCTGAATATGTTTTAATTACTGGACTTGCTGAAACTATTTTATTGTGTATAAATAGTAGTTCAGTGAAGCAGGGACTTCAAAATGGGTTTCCCACATCCCAGGTGCGTTTCCTAGCCATCAGGCTGTAGTCATTTTCACTCTTTCTCTGGCCTACCGGTTATCCTTTATCATGAATTGTCACTATGATTGACGTGGTGTAGTCATTGGGCCAGGGAAAGAGTGAAAATGGCTGTGACCTGGTGGCTTTGTTTTGACATTATAGTCAAGTTGTTCAGAGGTAGCTCATGAGCGTGAGTGCCAACTTCAGGGCAGTCTGCCAAAGAAAAGGGCACAAACCACAAAACAGTTACATATTCTATAATTAGATTTCATCAACTAAGTAACAAGTGTGATCTCCTAAAGCAGTGGCTCTCAACCTTTCCAGTTTTCTGTAACCCTTTCAGGAGTCTGATTTATCTTGCATAGCCCTAAGTTCCACCTCACAAAGTGCAGCCTCACCTCACGATAACAGTCCCTGCTACAAAATTAAGCCTAAAATACAAAAGTGTCACAGCAGTTTGAGAGCATGCTGACTTTCTCATTTTAAAATCAGTTGGAATATATTGTGCTTATATTTCAGCAGATAATACATAAAGCAGTATAAGCAAGTCACTGTCTATCTGAAATGTTAGTTTAGACTGACATTGCTTGTGCTTTTTATGCAGCCTGTTGTAAAACTAGGCAAATATCTAGATGGGTTGATATACCCCATTGGGTACATTTATCTCTGGTTGAGAACCATGGCCCTGAAGCACGATAACAGCCTTTACATAGACAAGCTTCTTCCACACTTTGGTCTATCTTGGCAGGCAGGCAGCCAAACCTGCTTTTTGTAATAGATGGCCCCTTGAACCAAAAATCACAATAGTCAGGTTACCCTAGTCCAAAAGGATTGCTCACTTATCCCAGGTCATTTGCGCTTCTGATCTCAAAGACAATGCTTGTAGCTAATTGTCAAATACTAACTAAAGATTTATTTATTATTGGGGAGGAGGGAGAGTTCTTTACAAAAGTAAAGCAGGTAAACATATACACACAGATGAGAGTGTCATAGGTTCCAAAAGGTGTTAATAGCTGCTATAATATGCAAGACCTATATTTCTTCTAGGGCTAGCCCACACCAAGCAGCTTAGGGATTCTTTACTTATGCATAGAAATACTGCCGTTTCCAAATTCCAAACACCACAGTGCTGAAAAAAAAAAAATTGACGAAGTTTTATCTCTTTCGCCCAGACCTCAAACTGATGGGACAAGACTGTCCTATCTCTACTTCATGGATATTGGAAAAAGCCATCAGCAAAATCTTTTGTCCATTGATTTCCCACAATGGCTTGTCTTGACATCTGTAAGTCTCCTTTCATTGGGGAGAAGATGGCACCTCTTGTTGTAAACTGACATTTGACACTTGGTTATTCTTCCCTGATTGTGGGCGTTTGTAGTCTTCACAACGTTTTTGTAGTTAGGGAGTGAACACTTAAATGTTACTGTGTAACATGGGATACCTATTTAAGAAGTAAGATGAATACATGCAATGTCCTACAAGCATTTTATAAAGTCTAAATGTAAACGCATTCTTACTGTTTTAATATCTATTCTAACAGTGCCAACACTTACGTGAGTCAGATTGATTTCTACCTATGCATTTGTCTGAGTTCACGGAAGCCTAGGGGCCAGTTATCATTTTGATTTTTTTTTTGTTTGTTTGATCAAAACTGTTCTGGCAAACTTGACGCACATTCATGAATATTTTTGTGTTGACTGAGACTGTTATAAATTTTGTCCTGTTCGGTCATATTCTTTAGCATATTTGTGGAGGAAGTCTTTCCATATTTTATTTTTCTGGTTCAGTTGAAGGGCTAGGGAAGTAAAATGTAATTATATTGTCAAACTATAAATCTCACAGTGGGGAAAACCAATAAAATAGATATCTGTAGCTGTGCTGATGATCTAAATATCAAACCAGACTGTCAGTGACTTCTTAAAGAAGATTAATAACTGTGATAATACGAGTTATGGGGATTGAGAAGAATCTAATCTGGATGGTCTGTTATATAGAGACAGGAACAAAATAAGATAGAGTTGAATGCATTGCTAAAGCTATATTTTAAATGGGCATTGTCAAAATTGACAAGTCCAAATTTGGAGACTGTTAATTTTAATTGTGTTCTAAATGGATTTTATTTAGAAGATTGACAGAAGTTTAAAAAATGGATTTTTTTTAAATGCTTTCATTATTTACCCTGTACTTTTTGTAACTTTTTTTTTTAAAGCTTGGACTATGAAAATCCGTGGAGTGAGTCAGTCTCTCAGGTGTTTAATACAACAGTGTTTGATTTTCAAACTGTACAGTGAATGTGTTCTTTAAAAACACCAACGAATTTCTGCAAATTGTGGTGATACTTCTATTGATATATGATTTTATAAAACTCTACTTTTTTTAAATCAAACTTAAATTTGGGACCAGTTTAGTTTGTTCCATTAGTGAACCATAAAAAGGTTTCTCTGATCCTGAGAAATGTTTTAACCTCTAAGGTCAAGGCCACAGTGCTACACAGATGGTGAGCAAGTTTTGGTTCTTGGAATAAGAACTCTATTTATGAGCCGGTAGAAGAAGAGAGATGACATTATATGTGGTGTTGGTGCCTGTACTGCTAGAGATCGTAAGTTTTACTTTAGGTTGTTACATCCATTTTGATTTGTTTAGTTTTGTTTCCTTTTTCATTAAAATATCATGTACTAAAATGAAATCATTGCTACCATTAGAGATGTTAAATATCAGTTAATTGAATAGTTGAGTAATCTCATTAATTCTTCTTGGCTAGTTGACTATTCTGTAGTCCCTGGGGGCGGGGACAGCAGCAGCATGGGGTGTCAGGCGGGAGCTAGTCCACGAGGGGAGCCATTTTAAAAACCAGCTCCTCTTGCGAACCAACTGCTTGTTGCCCTGTGCTGCTACCTCTGATAGAGGCAGCAGCGTGGGGTGGGGTCTGAGCTCCCAGACTTGGCGCAAATCAGAACTGAGCTGGGCTGCCTGCCCACCTGGCTCCCTAATACACTTTAAATGCAGAGCCACAGCAGGGGTAGGTCTTGCACCCGGCATGAGCCAGAACTGAGCTGGGCTGCTGGCCACCCTGCTAAAAAAATGTACTGGTTGGGGGGAGGGAAATGCGTGTAGTCTATAGCATTAACCTGCAAGCTTTTGCTTATTGGTTAATCAACTACATTATTATATCCCTAACTACCGTTAGACCAGATTGGATCATAATTGCATATTTTTGTCCTTTTAAATCTTGAAAACATTGTTCAAATTTTGTTGGCGATGGTGGCATGCCAGTGGTAATCCGCTGGTAAGGATGCTGTTTTCTGACTAGTCCTGTGTTCTTAATACATGTCATGCACCTTCCCTGACCAGTCAACACTGGTGTCTGGGAAGTGTCCCTGGTGATCCATGGGCACTTGTGTAGACATAGGAAAATAGCCCTTTTTGTTGATGACTCCCTGGCAAGTTGGGATAGTGCCAAAATATGTGCTTGTCTATTGCCCCGCGGCAGTTTGGGAATCTTGTTGCTGAAAATCCATCCACTGTCTTGCACGTTGCTGAGGTTCACAGTGTTGCACAGGTGGAGGCTACTAATTGCATGGTAATGGTCTCCACTGTGGATTTTCCACTTCCAAAAGTATTTCCCTCTGAGGCTCTGACCAGTAGTGATCCAGTGTTGCAGGTTTCCATGATGTGATTGCCACTTACTTCTCAATGCTCATTCTGGTGTGTCAGTGCTGGGGGGCAGGAGAGAGTTCCTCATATATATCTAGGAATGCGGCCTTTCTGCAGTGACTGTTCAGAGAGCAGTTATCAGTGGTTTGCTATCAAACTGGGGTAACACATCTAGCAGTGTTCCACAAGAGTCTGGCACTATTCAGTGTTTTCATTAATGACTTGGATAATGGAGTGAAAAAATATACTTATAAGATTTGCGGGTGACACTGAGCTAAGAGGGTTCGCTAAGGATATGTGCTCGTATTTTGGAGGACAGGATTAGAATTCAGAAAGACTTTTTTTACCTGAGGGTTTGCTGAACTCAAAACCCTTGGTAACTTTACTCTTTGCGGAGGAAATAAATTAGTAGAGACATAGCACATTCTGCCGATAGTTGATGCAAGCAGGAAAACAAAAGATCTTACAGATTCTACTTTATTCATTTAGTCTTGAGCATTTAAACGTGTGCATCAGGTTAGTAAAGCATCCAAATTACTCCCAAATTCATGTTTATCCAGTCTTGAGATTTCGAGTGGATTTCAGTAGTCACCTGGAGACTGGACTTCCATCTGCAGAGGAACTTGAGAGGTATTCATTTGTCCACACTGTCATGGATCATACTAGGATTCACATAGTTAGTTCTAAGCTAATATTTTTCTCTTTTTATACCTAGTTTGTTAATATAAGAGTTTGAACATTAAAGCAAACACTAAACAAACTAAAAACAAAAAAAATTCCACAACTGTTGTGCAGGAGCTAAGTTAAATGTGGTGCAGTGTGACGTTTCTAACTGCATTGTGAAGTCTTTCATCTTGTAAAACTGCCTGCTTTGGCAAAAAACTCAAGTCAGAAGAGCACAGGTCAGATGTACTCACTTCCCTTCTTTCCTTCTATCATGTGAGTTGTGGTAAGGCTTCAGAAACTGCCTTTTCTAGCTGCATTTATCACTGAGCGTAATAATTGGTATTCCAGCTGTGGGGTGTAGTCTCGGTGTGTTATTGAATGCTGGGCTATCAAATATGTTCGCCTCCTAACACTTGACAAATTGGAGAACTGGTTGGAAATCAACATGATAAAATTAAGTAAACATAAGTGCAAAGGACTGTACTTAGGAAGGAAAAAATAAAGTAACTGTCTGGGCTGTATTACTGCAGACAAGGATTTGGTGGGTACAATGGATCATTAGTTCTGTATGATACAATAATGTGATGCAATTGCTAAAAAAATCTAGTGTAATTCTAGGGTGTGTTAGGAGTGCAATATGTAAGCTGAAGGAGGCAACTGTCCCACTCTTCTTGTCACTGGTACAACTCGGCTGGAATACTGTGTTCAGTTCTGGGCACTATTACACTTTCAGAAAGACGTGGACAAATTGGAGAGAGTCCTGAGGAGAGAAATGAAAAGGATTAAAAAAAAATTTAGAAAACCTGTTCTGTGAAGAAAGACTGAAAAATCTGGCATGTTTAGCCTTAAGTAAGTCTTCAAATACGTTGAAGGTGGTTATAAAGAAGATGGTAATTAGTTCTGTGTGTTCACTGAATGTAGGAGAGGTAATAATGGGCTTATTGCAGAAAGAGAGTTAGGTTAGATATTAGGGAGAATTTTCTAACTATAGAGATAGTTAAGGACTGGGTTAATCATTTAAAGGAGGTTGTGGAATCCTCATGATTGGAGGATTTTAAGAGCAGGTTAGGCAAATGTCTGTGAGAGGATGGTCTAGTAAGTTTACTTGGTCTTGCCACAGTGCAGGGGGCATGATTAGCTAACATTTCGAGGCCGGTTCCAGCCTAGCCTTACTATTTTTCTGTTCTAAAATAAATTTGTAAATTTAAGGTTCTGAAGTAGAATTGGAAGAGAAAAAGAAGAATGTTCCATTGTTTAAGATACCAGTCTGGGATTTTGGAGAACTTGCTTCAGTTCCGAACTCTACCTCAGACCTCTTTGGGGGTGTGTGTGTGTGTGTGTGTGTGTGTGTGTGTGTTCCTCATCTGCAAAGTGGGGAATCAAGAGCTCATTTACTTTGGAGGCACACTATAAGCACAGAAGATAGCTCTATTCTGTAGTAATATATCACATTTGCATGTTGTGTGTATCTTAGAAAAATGAGCAGACTAATGAGTTTAATTCGGAAGTATGTTTGAGGACATGTTGTCATGTATGTTCTTCAGGGAAGGAACCTCATGTTCACACATGTATTAAATACCAAGCACACTTTTGTCACTACCATGCATAAATATAGAAATGTGTTGCTTTTCCTTGTGTACTCACCCTAAATGGTGTATCTGTGTCCTTCTAATACAGCTAGTCCACATACACGAATTTGTCTGCCACAGCCTTTCAATTAAGGATCCTGATTCTTTATCTTTGCTCAGGGTTTTGGATCCAGAGGTTCTGGGGTTCAGTCTCCATTTATATGTAATACACGTATAGTTAATATGGAGTGTCGTCTTATGTTACCACTTTGAATGTTTTTGTTCTCATTGTAGCACTTTGTGTGGCAATTGTGCAAAACATAGTCCAGCAGCATTGAAGACAGTTGTTTAAATATTTATTTTTTAAATAATCCTTCTTGTATTATACAATATTTAATAGTCAGATGTAAGAGTAGTATCAAGTAAACAGAAACATTGGATAATTATAGAAATTTCTCAGATTTTAAGGGAGGGACATAATCTAGATGTCACTAAATTACACAAAGCTCTTCCTCTGGGAATCTCAAAAACTTGTATCTTTCACTAATGGAAGTTGATCCAATAAAAGATATTACCTCACCTACCTTGTCTCTCAAAAATCCTGGGACTGACATGGCTACAACAGTGCTGCATATAAAATTCTCTGCACGCTTCTATAGTTTCTGTTAATTGTTTTATATGTAT
>CM057846.1:17322292-17347231 GCA_030068395.1 Apalone spinifera
GTTGTTTAAAAATCCTCATTTCCCTAGTTGATTGCTGGGTCTCAGTTATTAGAAAACACAGAAGTTCTCTTTCCATTTCTTTCCTGCTTCTGCTGCTGAAAGACACAAACTGGTGTCTCCTTCAGTTGTGTGCCTTAGGCAGAGAGGCTGATGAAAAGCTCTCTTGAAATCTGATGCCAGGGCTGTTCTCATTTTTGAGACACATATACTCTCTATTTGTGTGTTGCATTTATACTATGAAGGTAACTTTTAAAACTGAAGCTTCTGTATGAACATTCTGGGGGTTTCTGGCTTTTTTTTATTATTTAGAAAAAATGGAACACCCTTTGTTTGAAATCTTACACAACAATACTAAAGGAAAAACAATTTGCAACTTTCTTGTGTGTAAAAACAATAATCAGATTGTAGCTTGTATCCATTGTGCTATGCTTTGAAAATTCAAAAGGTCAAAAACCAGCTCTTATATATGAATATACTGTGAAATGTATTTAATTTTTTTAATTTAAATTTAATTGGCCTTTCAACTGTTGGGGACTATGTAGCTGATCAGATAGTATCATTAATATGATTACAGTCTCACAGATGTCTTTGCTTTAAAGCAGTGGTTTTGTATGTTACAAAGTGACTGTACAAAAATGGTATTCTGGAGTTTCATGGTGATAGTGCCTTAATTATTCTAGTTCAAACTTGGTCATTGTTAAAAACGTAACTTTTTCTGACAGCCTTAAACTCAGCCTTGGGCCTGAGAATGAAGCTATTTCTTTCCTTCTTAAGTATCATCTGTAATAAAGATTCTGCAGGTATTAGCCCAAGTAGAAATGTGCATGTTGGAGCATGGTTGGGTGATTAATGTTTCCATGTGGTTTTTATGAAATGCAATTCCTACAGGCTTGTTGGAGCAACCTCTAGGAGAGAGTTATCCTGGCCATTGCTTGGTTAATAAGCTCAATTAGATGTATTCTTGTATAATTGACCTAAGCCTATATTTGTTTCCATTTGCTGCCTTTAATGGTATATAGAAATACCATATTTGTTTTGTATTCCAGTAAAATTGAAGTAGTGATTAGACTAACTTTCAAATTTTATTTTGACCTATCTAGAGAAGTTGGAAGCTGCCCCGCCGTCCCCAGGACAGCTGAAACACGGTAAAAGAAAAAAATACTTAATGAATTTAGTCAGTCATTGTTTGTGTTTTCATTACTCATTTTCAATACTTTTGTCCTATTCTCAAAACTGCAGGTTTATTCTAATTTCTCCTGTCATCAATGAGTAGGGCCATGCAAATTGCAGACATTCACTTTATGTCCACATCCACGGATATGGATGTGGATATCTGCATTTAATTTTTACAGATGCAGATGTGGATACAAATTTGGTATCCACGCATGGCTCTATCAATGAGAGCTACCTACATATTTTTCTTGGAGACTAGTGAGAGAACCTACATCGGGAGTGCACTGAGGCATGAAAAAAGCATCTGTAGCTACCTTAGCTTCTGTTTTCATAATACCCTAAATGAGGAAATAACAAGATATTTTTGGTGTCTCTTACTGTCCCTAATGTCTAGTTTACCAAAACTGTCATTACATAGGAAAATAAATTCAAAACCAATATAAAACAGTGTATTGGTGGCAAGCTCTGTTTGATATGGTAGGATTTCTTTTTCCAGCTCTAAATTTTAATGACCAGACAGGTTCTTTTTCTTGTCACTGACCTCTTGCAATATTAGTTCAAGCCCTATTTAATGCTCTCTTTACAAACATTACAGATATAAATACAGGTGCTGGATAATATTTCTGCGAATTTAGGAGTCAAGTCAGCCTGGCTACAACACAGTATTCTCTCCTTAAGACCAGTGGTTCTTAAAGTATGGTCCACAGACCACTAGTGGTCTGCAACTGTCTTGCCGGTGGGTCATGGGCTCGGTACTTGCCCCCCCTGCAACAGGGAGACTGCGCTAGTGCTCCTGTCCTACCCCCTATAGGTTGGAGCGCCAGTGCTGGGTTCTCACTGCTGGGGGAGGAGGGAGCCTCGAATACTAGATCTGGTTTGTAGGAGATGGAAGTGGCTTCATGTGCTACTGCTCCCTTTCCTTCCAGCTGGGGGAATAGCAGCGCAGGAAGTTGCTCTCTTAGAGGCTTTCACTGTTGCTCCCATTGGCTGGAATCACAGCTAGTGGGAGCAGCAGGGGCAGTGCCTAGGAGCAGCAGGAGGCACGGAGCCAGGTAAGTGCCCCCTACTCTGCCCCTGTGCCCTCCCACTACTACAGCCACTGAGGGGGGTGGGACTCAAGCCCAACACCCTGTGCTCCCCAGGCAAATTCCCTATCTCTTAGGCCACTCTAGAACCCATCCCACCTCCCTACCTTTAAAGGGTCCCTTATGCAGCCTTTTCCTCTCTCCCAGAACCCCCATCTCCACCCCGCTCTTGCATCCTCCCTTCCAGAACCCCCTGCCCAGCGTGCTCCTGCACCCTGCCTCCCACCCACATCCTTCTGCACCCATTTTGTCGTCATAGATGGTTGGCTGGTGATCTGCGGAAAGGTTTGCGTTGGGTGGGGTGGGCATGGACCAAAAACTTTGAGAACCACTGCTGTAGTCCTAGCTTTGGGAGCAGGGTCAAAATATTAGGTACTAAGATTCAGAGCATTTATTTTTTGGCAGACTTTGGTAAGTAAATTATTTCCTAACTTTGGAGAACCCAAAAGCAGGCTTCTCAGTAGTTCTTCCTTTCTTACAGAAGTAGGATAATCATCTATATATGGGATGGTGGGGAGAGAATGCAAAATAAAAACTATTCGTGTAATATTGGGTTGAAATATTTAAATTTTTAACTGTGCTTACATCTAGTTAGTGTTCATCTTCCATTTAAAAAAAAAGCAAACAGATTTTCTGGCAGGAATATTTGCCAAAGCAATTTATTTTTAAGCAAATATTGCAGATAATTGATGGAAAGCAGATTTCAGATTACCACATGTATTCATGTTTGTTGGCCTGCAAAGTGTTACTTGTATGCAGTGACCAAACTGAGTAATTGAAACAGTGAACAAATACATAAAACCTTCATTTCAATCATAGATAATTCATGGAACAGGAAAGAAAAACACCTCACTCCAAACTGTCCCTGACAAATTTTGTGTTCAGCTCTGTTAACAGAAAGAGTGTAAGTAATTTTTCCTGCAGATCAGTGGACAAACACACTCCTACACCCATTTCCCTTTTTAGTTGTATACATTATTTGTAGGACAATGCTAAAGCCTATTGAAGTTACTGGAATCTCACTGACTTAATTTGAGTTTGATCAGTCCCTTGTTGCAGATCCATAATTAGCATTAGATGTTACAGTGTGTCTTCTGTCGTCTTTTTAATGTCCTCAGTGCTCAAGCTTGCTAACATACCAGATGTTTACAAATCACAATCCCCTACACATTTTCAAATGCATGTATGAAAGTGTTTACTGTTATGTAGAATATTTCCAAAATTACAAACACGACCACAAGTATTTGGGGGGGAAAAAAAAGAAATTTACTCTCATATAGTTTTTTTAGTTACAAAAATGGGTTTATGTATAGGTACCACTAATGAGTATTCTTAATTGGCTGTACTAGTCACAGTTTTTATTATCTCTTCAATTTCCCTTCAAAGTGAAATCAGTGCTCACTCTTCTCTCTCTCTCTCTCTCGCTCACACACACCCCATTCCCCTCTCCCATGTGGTTGTAACTCTCTGTATGTTTACAAAATACTGAGTGTAGACTTTGACTATTGGGGAAAAACTAGTAAATGGCAGAAACACTGGGAATATACCAGAAAAAATGTAAAAATGAGTCTATTTCCTGCATTTATCCTTAAGTTATATGTGGTATACTGTTTAATATTGATATTATAGTAGCATCCAGAGTCTCTAGGCAGGACTGAAGCCCCACTAAGACAGACCTGTATAAATACATACAAAGACATTCTCTTTTCACAAGATCAGAGCTATTGAGGCAGGCGAGATGATGATGGCAAAAAGGAGAAAAAATGTGCTGTAATGAAAGCTTGATCATTAATGAAAGGTACTTACATCATAGCCCATACCAAGTTTATACTGAGTTCTATCAAGTGGCATTTTTTCTTTTGACCTGTCGTTGGTAAGGTGAGACTAGAGGGGGGGGAAAAGGATGGTTTGGGAATGCAGAAAATGGAGGTGAAACTCCATTCTTCAAGCAAGAAATTTAGCAACAGATTTAGGTGCAGACCATGTCCTGCACTGGTTAGGGAACATAAAGGAAGACATGTGCCATGGTCTGAGGAGTTTAGTGTGTGTGTGGGGGAAACCAAACCAATTCCAGGAATGTGTTAAAGGTCTCCGAGCCTGAGCTCAAACATCTACATAACCATTTCGTAGCCCTGCAGCTCAAGTCAGATGACCTGGGCCAGCTGCAGACATGCTGTGGGTCTTCTATTGCAGTGGTTCCCAACCTTTTTTATACCTCAGACTGTCAAACCTATTCACAAACTTTTGGCAGACTGGCAACATTTTATTTGCATATTCATGGTGCAAATAATGAATATGCAAATTAAATGTTACCGGTCTGTAACGGGTCAGAGTTTGCAGATATCTACAACACTAAAAAAAAATCCAGAAAGAATTCCCCTCTGGCTGCTGGATGATGGGTGCCTGCAGAGGGAAAGGTGCAGGGAAGGGCACCTACAGGGGCAGGGGGCATTTGGGGCACCCTATTTAGCAGCTTCCGAAATTTTGTCTGGGGCATAGGAGCTGGTGTCTCCACGTGCTGTCACCTCTGCCCTTCCCCCCCCCCCCCCCACCCCATGGAGTGGAGGAGCTGCCATTGTATCTCCTCCATCTCCTTCTGTACAATCCCTGCTCTGCGTCTCCCCATCACCCACCTCAAAGTTCCCCTCCATTGCACCTCTGCTTCAGTCCACCCCATAAGTCTCCCTTGAATCCTCCCAACCTCCCTTCAGCACCTCCTGCATCCGCCTCACCCCCGTTATCTGCCCCCCACTCCTTTTCAGCCTCCTCCTGTCCCCCCCGGGGCTGGATTCCCCCTGCTTTGCACACGCTGGGAGCTGGCGGCAGCTTCCCTGGGCCCAGACAGGGATTGCAGCCAGCTCCTCTAGGAGCAGTCCAAGGCAAAACCCTCCCCCTGTAGCTCCAGGGCAGCGGGGCACTGCTCCTGGGAGGTAAGAGGGGTGGGATTCTCTCTTACCTGCCCCCCAAGCGCTGCCCATGCTAGGGCAAGGGGCAGGCTGGGTAGGGACTGGCCAGGCTGGGGATGCTGCCCTGGGAGTGGCTCCTGGGGAGCAGCGGGACCAGCCCTGATGGAGATTACTTCTTGTGGCTGCAGCCTGGGCTCTGGGGGCCCAATAGTGCCCCCCTCCACTGCCCCCACCCCCCGGGGCTTGGGGATCCGGCCCAGAGCCTGCTTCAGAATCCCCTGCTATGGGGGCCAAGCCCGGCGATGGCTTCCTCCTTGCCTGCTACTGCTGCTAGGTTCTAGTACTATACCGCCACACTTAAGCTCCTTCCCAGAGACCCTCCCTGCTGCTGCTCAGTCCTAGCGCAACACCCACCCCTGTGCTCAGACAGTGTGCCGAGGCCTGGCAACCAGCGATTCGCGGCCCGACACTGGTCCATAGACTGACGGTTGGGACTGACTGTTCTACTGCAGTGCAGGCATAAGCAATGAAAACAAAAAAGGTCAGGACGACAATACCAAGCCTTATAAAAGTAGCTGGAGAGAGACTACTGAATGTCAATTAGCCTTTTACATCTGATGTGTAGAACTTGAACAGTTGAAATTTGGATTTATGTGTATTAGTGAACTCAGCTGTAGATTCTCACCTCTTATTGCTCATTTCTTCCAGTGTTCTTCCACAATGCAATACCTTTTGTAGGGTTTGGATTCTTGGATAATGCAATTATGATTGCTGCGGTAAGTTTGTCTTTGTGTCTGATTTTGATAAAGAAATTGTAGTATCTCAGATTAAATGAACATAGTTTCCACTCCTCACTTTTTATTGACTTGTAGGAAACTTTTTCCCACCATGATTATAACTTCAGTCCCGTTTTAGTACTTGTACTGGGAATAGTTTTAAATTTTTTTTTTTTATACAGAATATTTTCAAAATTTGCTTTTTTCCCTTTTCTTAATAAGGGTGCTTATGTCTGAAGGGACACATTTAGAACTGATCTTATTTTTGCCTGGTTTGAAAAGAACTTGCTTTTTCCCCTCTCTGCTCTTACAGATCTGTGCAGTGTGAGTGGTCTAATGAGTCAAGAATCCCTAGTTCTGTTGACTGTCACACTGCAAGTCAGTGTCCTGAGAGATGTCATGCAACATCTGACTCATTTATAAAATGGTTATAATGCATACATAGCACACTGGAGTGCTGTGATGCTTAATGTTTGTAGAAAATGTTTGAGATTTGCTGAAAAATGGTCCTGTGAAAATTCTGTCAGTGCTGTTGCTGCTTTTTATTAGATATAATAATTTATTACTTTAGTGGATTTATAATTGGAATAATACTTTCAAATTTTCTACCTAGTTCATAGATTCCAAGGCCAGAAGGAACCATTGTGATCATCTAATCTGAACATCTGTGTAACACACTCCATAGAATGTCCCCAAAACAATTCCTAAAGGCAAAATACTGAAATAGGAAATGGAGTAGAGTAAAAAAATCGTACATCTAGTCGTGATTTTTACCACTGAATCAGGGGCATTGGGCTTGCTATTTAATCTTTTTGTGTCATCTTCCCCGTCTGACAAAAGAGGCCTGAACTGTCTTGTGGCATTGTGTATTTGTTTTGTCCAGCATTTGAAGATGTAAATGTGTTTAAATAATTATAACATGTATTAGGTTTACATTTAGCTAAGAGAATTAAAATGAGAAATTAAAGTGTGCTAAAATTGGAGCTCGTTTTGTCATGTCCACTAGGTGGCCACTGTGAAACAGATATAAAACATGAAATGACTATATGAGGTATTAAATAACTGAAAGGGGGCCTGTATTTAAAAGTTTGGGGGAGTTTGGAGGAAGATATATTGGTCAAATAGAAAGGATGGTATTCTCTACTTTTATCTACCTCTGTACTTGTAAATAACAAGTAAGCAGCCATCAGTCTGTCTATGAAATATAAATGTTCTCATCTTATTTCTGACCATTAATGTCTCAAATAATGACAGGAAACATTTTTTATTTTCAGGGAACCCAAATAGAATTATCAATTGGAGTTGTTCTGGGAATAACAACTATGGCAGGCAAGTAATGTAAACACAATAAATAGAGTAAAATGGCAAGTTCCTTCAATCTAGGCTGCAAATAAGCCACATGGATTTGAAGCAGCTGTTTCTTGATCCATAATTTAATCTTGTTCCAAGAGCATGAACTCTAGGTTGTTAAAAGTAAGTATGTCATCTGCAGTAATGGGGTTTTCAACTGAAATAGCCTCTAACGGTATTGATAAGTTGCATAAATATCCAGCTGTTACGTTACTTTTAACAAAGTGGCGTTCTATAGGGAAGCTATAAACAACCAGAGGCCTAATTCTACAAGCATTTATGCGCCTGTGATTCCAAATAAGGTACATGTGAATGAGGGCAATCAGCAAAAACAGACTCACAGGCTATAGCTCTTAAGTATGTTTAAATGATCTTGTCTGCTTACCAATATTTACAACATGTTGTTTTAATTCTATCGTACTAGTTGAAAGAAAACTCTAAAGTTCCAGTTGCAGAGAAAATAGCACTTAAATGCTGACATGGAAGTAACACTGAATGTCTTGTATAAATCTAGATATCATTTTTCTGCAAAATTCTGTCTTGCTACAAAATTATTCCAAGTAACTTTTGGTTAACTCATTAACATTGGCCAATGCCTGATACTTCAGTGGTAATGAACAGAACAGGACAATTGAGTAAACATTGTTATCCAGTCCCAGCTTCTGGCAACCAGAGGTTTATAGATAACAAAGGCAAGGGTTTCATCCCTGACCATCTCTACTAATAGCCATTGATGGGCCTATCCTCTATTAACTCAAGTGACTCTCTTTGCATTCAATTACGCTTTTGGCCTTGACAGAATCTTCTGGAAAGAGCTTCCATTCATTGACTGTGTGTTGTATAAAGATGTACTTCCTTATGTTTGTTCTAAATCTGCCGCCTGTTAATTTCATTAAGTTACTCCTGGTTTTAGTATTTTGTGAAAGGATAAACCACACTTCCCTACTGACTTTCTCCACACAATTCATTATTTTATAGATCTCTATCATTTTGGAATGCAGCAATTTATAATTTTCAGGATTTAACAGGTAGGATAGCAGCTCAGGAGGCAAGAGGAAGTAGTTTGCCATCTATAAAATGACTTTGTCCTTTTAATGTTCATTTAATTAAAAACAAATCTAACAAAAAAAGTAAATCTGCTTGTGAATTTTGCTGCTCTTGCAACATAAGTATTTTAAATATGTGCAATGTAAAACATTACTGTTTCAGCCATTTTATCAGAAATCTTTTCTTGGACTAAAATTGTTCATGGATACCAGTGCCACATTATGGAAAAGCTGAGACCTAGCTATACAACTTCTAGCGTCAGTGTTGCTGCTTCTGCTAACTGACTG
Source organism: Apalone spinifera (assembly GCA_030068395.1). Classification (NCBI taxonomy): domain Eukaryota; kingdom Metazoa; phylum Chordata; order Testudines; family Trionychidae; genus Apalone; species Apalone spinifera. The sequence goes on from CM057846.1 coordinate 17,330,917, forward strand.
GAAGCTGTTTTTTGTGGCTCAGACTAAGGACTCCTTGCATCAGATGTATGAAGTTGGCTGATGACTGTGGCCGTTATCTACAATCTGAAAATTTGTTGTGTTCCAAGTTTGAATTGAGTATCTTGAATTTAATTCAGGAAAATAAGTGCACTGCCTATTGCATAAATGGTTTCCTAGAGCTACTCTTCCAAAATTTGCTGCTAAAAGAAATCCTAGTGTAAGAGAATAGACTTAATTATACTTACACTATATGTCTTAATTATTCTTTTACAAAACCGACTGGTAAAAGAGTATTTTTGTGTTTCAAACTTTCAGCTGCTGCTCTGGGAAATCTCGTTTCAGATTTAGCTGGACTGGGGTAAGTTCAGATTTTGCTTGAAGTATTTTATTTCCTGATCTCAATTTCCCCTTCTCTCCAATGAAGTGTGATATGCTGTAGAAATCCCTTTTGATGTTTCTGGTTCTTGAAATGTATTTTAATAAACTAAGTATCCTTAAAGATGATGATAATTTTCCCTTTTCTCCTTGCTTGGTTAAGAAATAAAGCTACATTCTTCTTTGAATTACTGCACATGTGGCACCCAGTTATGGTTTTTGTGTGTTCCCACACAGGAGTTTGGCACGTTTTTAATTGCAGTGTCCAGTACGTGCCCTCATGCCTCTATCCCCCAAGCACATAAAGTGGACAGTAATCCCAAGCGCAGATGAGTTCCTTATAACTGCCTTTCACTGTGTGTCAGAACAACCGTGTGTGTGTATGCACCTCACAGAAAAGAAACAAACAAAACAGGGCAGTGCGTCTCACAGCCTGGGTCAACTGACTCAGGTTCTTAGGGCTTACGGTATAGGGCTAAAAATAAAAGCCAAAAAGCTTGGGTTTTGAAACCAGCAAAGAGGTGCAGAGGAGACAAAAGGTGGAGTTGGGTCTTAGATCCCTAGTTGTAGGCTGAGAGGGAATGTCCACATTGCTATTTTTAGCACCTTAGCGTAAACCCAAGTTGGTCAACCTGGGCTCTGAGACTGACCAAGGCAGGTTCCTGCCCCACATAGTACTTATGTCCCTCTGTAAGAGTCTGATTGTTCAGTAATTGATCTGATAGTTGGCAGTTTGTTTGGGTTATAGTTTCAGTTACAGGTTGGATCTCCCAAAACCGGGAATCTCTGGTCCAGGAACATCCATGGTCCATGCCATCCTGTCTGGGAGCCCAGTGACAGGAGGGTTAACAGCTGGGTGCCCTGCTAGGCTGGGAATCCAGCGGGTCTGACAGCAGCAGGACTGGGGCCAGAGTCTCGATAGCATAGCTGGGGCCAGGGAGGTATGGGGGCTGCAAATGCGGTAAGCATGGTAGCAGGCCTAAGGCTAGAGATGTAGCAGCCATGGCAGCCCTGGTAGCAGGGCCGGAGACGCGGCAGCCCCAATAGCGGGGCTGGAGCCAGAGGTGCGGCAGCCTAGCAAGAGAGGTGAGTCATGGCAGCCTGGGGTGGGAAGTTGGGGAGATGCAGTGGGCTGGGGAACCAGTAGCAGGGAAGCTCCTCTGGCCTGGCAAATAAACTCCTTCGGGACTTGTCCGGTCCTGGGGGTGCCGGATCAGAGAGGTCCAACCTGTAGTTGGTTAGCAGTAGTGGTTTTTAAAGGCAACAGCTTATGGCAGAGCTCCGCTCTCCAGGCTTCAAGTCACATCCCTCCTATGAAGGATTGTCCCTTTGACTCAGCAGTTCGGCGGGCTGCGAACCCCTGCTTGCTGGACCACAGCACGTTGCCAGGCCACACACCCAGCTTTTAATTAGCCCCAGCTGCTGGGGGTCCCCATAAGAGAATTCCCTTCTCACCCACTTCCCCACGCAGCAACAGGATGAGTGGGGCAGGTGGGTGGGCTGTGGCTGGTGCTGGAGCCCTGGTGAGGCTGTCCATACTGGGGTAGCCTCACCATGGCCCCAGTTCCACCTCCGGCAGTTGCTGTGTGGCCCAGCTGGAGGGGGCCGAGTGGAGAGCAACTGCGGTGCTGGGGGGGGGGGCGGCTGAGGCTGCGTGATAGGCAGTTGGGACCTGCTTCAGCAGGGTAGCCGGGGCCTGCTGTGGCCGTGTGGCGGGGCGGCTGGGGCTACGGCCAAGGCCGCCCGGTGGATGGCTGCTCTGGCGGCCAGGACTGAATAACATCATATGGGTAGGTGCAGGAGTCAGGATGGGATTGTTTACAGGGGCTAAGGTACATATTTTGGCGAATTGGTAACATTTTATTTGCATATTTATTAATTGCATAGTGAATTTGCAAATAAAACGTTGCAGGTCTGCCAAACGTTTGTGAATGGGTTTGCTTCTAAAGAAAATAGCTTTGAACTACTAGCATTTCAATCCAGTTATGGATTTAAGTCCCACTCAAATCCTTGTATCTCCTGCCATGGCTTCTGCATTAGAGGTTTCTTCATCCAAAGACTCTGACTCCTCTGCAGGCTGTGATAGAAGTTCATTGCCAAAAAAGAAATTGCACAAATGGAAAATAAATAAGTCTTGGCAGGCATTGGGAAAAGTTCTTCCTATTTAACCTGAGGATGCTGCTTCTTATTGCTCTCCTTGATTCCTCTGGCCAAACTTCTTTCCCATATAGTCCAGGAGCCATGCCTATATTGGCTCTTGTGGCCTCAAAGTTGGTATTTTGAGGGACAAGTTCTCCCACAGTATATGAAATCTGTTCATGAGTCACCTGCCGCAAACTCTTATTATGCCGATTGCTCTCCTCATCAAGCTCAAGATGTGAAGAATATCCTCGAAAGGATTTGAGTGTCTTTATCATCACATCATTGTCTGGCTTCATCATCACTGATTGTTGTTGCAGCCAGTGAGCGATTCAAGCAGACTGGGCAATCTGTCCCTAAGGAGATTGGATATTTTTGGAAATAAAATTTACTCGTCAGCATCTTTACAGATCAGGATAGCAGAATGTCAAGTCAGGCTATCTACATAAGTTTAAGTGCTAGGGGCAGACTATCAGAGTTTACGGACAAATTACGCTCAAAGTAGAGATGAGTGTGTAGCTATTTGTGAAGAAAAGCAGATGATTGCTAAAACATCTCTTCAAGCTATGTTAGATGCTGCTGATTTGAATGCTCATTCAATGGCATCAGGTATCATGATGCAATGCTCATCTTGGTTCTCTGCATCAGGTTTACCAAAAGAAAATGCAAGTGACAATAGAAAATATGCTATTTGATTGGGATCTATTCAGTGCCAAGCCACATGAACCTCTGCATTTGTTAAGACTCGTGTTGCACGCTGAGCTCATTTGTTTTTGAAAAGAATTTATAAATCCAATGAGAGCGCTCAGTATCCTTCTTTTTTTATATTCCCAACTCCAAAGACCTGTCTAAGCATTCTAGAAAGATATCAGAAGTACTAGTCAGCTCCACTACTCTCTTCTAGAATTCCTCCATTGGGTCAGACACACAGACATCAAATTTGATATGATGCTCAAGGATCCTGGAGTAGTGCATGAGGATGCATGCTCTTTTACTCTGCCCTTTTGGTTCCCACTTGTTTCCTGGAAGCTTGGTGGCAATCATCTCGGATTGATCGGTCCTTCAAGTAATCAGTGATAGTTGTTCCATTAATTTCAATCCTGGGCTCTTTCCTACCACCATTCCTAGTCCCCCATTCTCACAAGAGTGTCATGCATCAGGAGACAGGTGGCATGTGGCCCCAGGCTCCCTGGCACCAGAGCACTGGGGAGGGAAGGTGCTCAGGGCAGCAACACTTGACCCCCAGTATGCCTACATTAGGCTTTCTAGGGCAGGGTGTGGGCAGGGCTATGCCAGATAGTTTGGGAAGGCAATGCCTTCCCCTCCTATGATTACTGCCACCCCGTTTGGAGCAATAGAGTTAGTTCCTCATCAATAAATGGGAAAAGGTTTCTGTTCTGTTTCCTCGTAGTAGCAAAAAAAGGTGACTTTTGTCTGATTCAAAATCTCAAGAATTCAACAAGCTAGTTTGATGTGCCAAGTTCTGCTTGGTAACTCTTGCTTCTGTTATCCTTGCACTTGAATCCATGGATTGATTCATTACCTTTGACTTGCAAGACACTTATTTTCATGCATCAATACATGTAGCACACAAAGTATCTGTTTTATGGCTCTTTCAGAGTACGACTTTTTGGAATTTCATCTGTACAGAAGATATTAACAAAATTCCTGCTAGTATGCATCCCGTCTATACTGAGGACTATATTTATTGCATATTTACCATTACCTAGAAGACCAGCTTGTGTAGTGAAAGTGATGAATATAGGTCATAACGGCAGCAAAGAACGTGTTTATTTTCACTCTTGGGTTTGAGGATCAACCTTGATCTGATCCCATAACCATACACGGAGTTCATTGAAGTTCTAGACTCAATAGCAGTGAAAGCATTTCTCCTACTGAACAAATTTCAAATAAAAAAAAATCTGATTCCTCACTTCTGTACTTACCCTCAAATAACAATAAGGATATGCCTGAGACTTCTAGGCCATATACTTGGTGTACATGAAGCACATTTACCAGGTTACATCTGAGTATTTCAGGCATGACTCAAGTCTGTTCACAGGTCAACGGCTCACACTGTGAGAGTGGAAATACTGATCCTAGTTGTTTAAAACAGGAAATGTGTGATATTTGGCACTTGAGAGGGAAAAGGTTCTGGAATCTAGCACATGATTCATGGGGTTTTGGTTTTGATATATGCTGTGTGATGTATGCTTTCCCTCCCTTTCCACTAATTTCAGGCATGTTTGATAATATGGCTAGAAAAAACTTGACTTATACAGGTAGTTCCTGCTTGAGCTGGAACTGAACCTCTATCAAATTGTCCAATTCATCTACTAACAGTGAAGTTAACATTCCTGATGCCAGTTAACATCAGCTGCTTGAATAAGCATATTTCAACCCTTATGGATTAATCTTCTATATAAATTTTTTTCACATGGGTAGAGTAACTGAGAGTGCTTCCATCTCTTGTTTCCAAAGTACTGTCAGATTTTCATGTAAATCAGTTCATGTGTTTGCTAGCTTTTCCCCACAGAATCTTCATTCTTCACCTGCTGAATCGAAATTCTGTATTTTAGAGGTGAAGTCTCTATTCCATTGCCTAGATAGCACTAAATCTTTTCATAAACATCTAAAGACTTTTAATTGCTTATAATAAATAAAATGAGATGTTTATTTTATCAAAGACTTTCAAAATGGGTATCAGTCTGTATTAGCACTGTTTATGATATTAACAAAATGAGACACCTGTCAAGCATTTTTACTGCTCCAACAAAGAGAGCGCACTTAAGTCATGCTTAGGTTTTAATATAGGAAATATATAGAACAGCTACCAGGTCTTCAGATCACACATTTGCAAAACATTATTAATTGAAGTTAAGATTTGACACCTATTTTGGAAGAGCTATTTTGTAATTTCTTTTTAGAGGAGTCCTAGCTCTCACTTCTTGAAGATAACAGCTTTTTTTAAAGAGGGGTTTTGTAAAAATTTCCTTTTTCATCTCAGCATGACATGCATTCTGTGCTAAAAATATGAAGGTGCCACCAGGTGTTTGTGGACTCAGTATTTAAGACTTTGGGCAAGATCTTTGAAGATAGCATTGTATGCTGTCTTAAGCCTCAACTCTGTCTCATTTTGGAAGAACAAAGCCCAACAGTAAGAAACCTTTAGTGTTAGTATCTTCAAATAACTTGGAAATAATATGGAAGTTGTTAGAAACAGTTTAAGCCTAATCTATAAAATGGACTTCACATAGGGTTGCCAGATGGTTTCAACAAAAATACCGGACACACTTGACATTACATCACAATGTACATTCCATCTCATTTAGAAAATACCGGACATTTATATTTTCTCAATTTGTTTCCCGAACAGAAAGCTCAAATACTGGACTGTCCAGTTCAAAACCGGACACCTGGCAACCTTAAATTCATATTGTGGTCTGGATAGATGCTGCATCCTTCAGTCCCTGTGATGTAACTTTTAGTATGTCTCGACAGGTGATCTGGAATGTTCTGACAAACCGCCTTTAGGCAGGTTTGCTCGGCTGGCGTGCATCCTGGGAATATGATCCCTATTTGGTGGTTATTTCCGGAGGACTTGTGGTACCTGGAGTTCCATAATTCTTTCCTTGAGGCTTATCAGGCAGGCCAAGTCCTTCCCAAACTCACTTCATCTATCGTTACTGTGCTACTGCCTGCTATCTCCAACCAGGGATACAAGTGCGACTAGCCTTTCACATAGGATTTTTTTTCCTTTAACTAATCTAACTTGAATTCCTCTTCAGTGTGGTAACACTGCACTATTAATACTAAGTGTTCCTCAGCAAGTGGCTAAAGCTCCAGACATGCTTTGGAATACTGCCAAAGCTTTGAATAGAAGTAGCAGGCTATTATCAAGAGAGTATCATGGTAATAGGAGGTAGCTCTTGGAAAATTGAGAAATCTGAAGAGTTGCATGTAAACTAGTAATTTTTTGGAATTTTACCTGTATCAGGAGGGACAATCTACAAATACAGTGCCTCATACAATTTTAATACACTCTACGGTCCATTAAGAATCACAAAGCTCATATTTTAGCAGCAGTTAGATTTTCTTTAATCTGCCAAGCGAAATAGCAAGACAGGGTGGATGAGGTAATAGCTTTTATTGGACTCACTTCTATTGGTGGAAGAGACAAGTTTTTAAGCTCTGTGTAAGCATGAAAGCAAGTTTCTTTCACCACCGGCAGTTGGTCCAATAAATGTTATTACCTCATCTACCTTTTCTCTCTATTTCGTCTGGGACCAACACAATTACAGTACTGCAAAAAGGCTAAATAGATTAAGTTAACTCTGCTGATAACTTTTCTCTGAAACACTCTTTCAGTTCCTTTTTAAAAAATGGCAACTTTTGTTTGCCATGTAGTTACTTGTGTAGTAAGGATCATAAATATGCTGAACACTCATCATTAAAATGCAGTGTGACTTTTATTTTACAATTGTACTGTTACATTTTAAGAAAAAGGTGTATGAGAGAGAGAGATGTTTTTAGCCTCCAGATTAAGTAGTTATCAATAGTAAATTAGTATCTGTAAGAGTTTTCAGCTCTCTTTTCCATAGGAAAAAAGCATATTGAACACAGGTTTAGGCCTCAGCAACTGATTATTAAAACACAAATGTATAATAGGCAAGAATGTTCCATGAATAATTGCTTTCACATATTTACTGGATTTCTTTTTAGTATTGAAAAAGTTTTATTGCTAAATGGTGAAATATTTTTGTATAAAGTTACTGTAAAATGTGCCAAGCTGCAATAATGTCCAGATCTTATTGCGTGAAGCTTTGTTTTTTTGGAAAGCATAGCTAATTAGGGAGTGAATTAGTCAAAAATATGCACTTAAATGTGAACTTTCTGAATATTTTCCTCAATTTGAGAAACTGGTGGGTTAGCAGTACAGCCTGCAGAAGGAAAAAAATGGATGCAAGTTACAACTACATTTGCACAAGAAATTTAACTTCAGTTGTGTATTTCTCCAGCTAATATATTTTCAAAATCCAAAAGTTGAGTGTTTCTAACATGTGGCTGTTTTTTAGTCTTGCAGGTTATGTTGAAGCTCTAGCTTCTAGAATGGGCCTGTCAATTCCTGATCTGACTCCCAAGCAAGCAGATATGTGGCAAACACGTCTCAGTGCACACGTGGTAAATATGCTTATGAATAGTTTGGGTGTAATTTTCATAGGTCATCAGCAGGACTGGGATGAATCCAAATGTTTTCTCTTTTGTCAAATATAATATTTCCTTTCGGTATTTGTTAAATAATGATGATTGTGTCAAGTGGTGAGGGGGCAGATCTAGAGTTGCATCTGAGAGATTAGAGGTAGGCTGCAGTGGGAATTGATGGGTTTCTTCAAGGGGTGGAAAATAGCCACACCACTTGCATTTGTGATGGTGAGATTAGATGGGTGTCTCCAAAGTGTGATGGGTGGCAGTACTTGCCCTTCAGAACATTTGGGTGCTGCAGTGTGCATTCATTGTTCCTGTCAGATTTGTTAAGTGATTTCTGGCAATACATCTGTATTGATGTAAAAATCTAATTCCAATCCTTAATATATATAAAAATCTGGATATGAAAACAGTTTTCCTCTAAGTAAAATATGCATGTTAAAGGAATATCTACTGCCCAGACTTACGATAGAAATCATTTTACAGAATTACTGGATATTCATCATTTTACAAATAGAAAACCTGTTTTTAAAATTTTATTAAACACTGAAGTGTTTGATATTGACTCGTTTCAAATGGGGGGAAATAAATTTGTCAGGTTTTTTTCTAAGGGCAACTTCTTGAGATGAAATAGATGCTACAGTTGCAAGGTGAAGGGAGTATTCAAGCAAGAGATGAAAATATAACATAGGAATATTTTACAGGGGTGGAAATTAATGTAAAAAAATACAGCATGATCTAGGAAAAGTCACTACATATTGAGGTGTGTTTTGTATGTCCTGATCTAACACAACAAGCGGCAAAAGGAGCTATGAATCTTCTAACCCAGTGATTCTCAAACTGTGGGTCGGGACCACAAAGTGGGTGGCAACCCCATTTTAACGGGGTCAACAGGTCTGGCTTAGACTTGCTGGGCCCCAGATTTAACCCAAGGCCTGAGCCTTGCTGCCCAGGGCTAACACCAAAGCTTTAGCCCCATTGCCCGAGGCCAAAGCTGAAGTCGAAAGGCTTCAGCCCTCGACAGAGGCTCAAATTACAGGCCTTTGGGCTTCTGCTTTGGCTCTCCCACCTGGAGCAGCAGGGCTTAGATGGGCTCGTTCATCACCCCTCCTGGGGTCATGTGACTTTTGTTGTCAGAAGGGGGTTGCGGTGCAGTGAACTTTGAGAACCCCTGTGAGTCTAGCCTTATGTAGAGGTACTAAACGTTTTCAATGGAACATTCTTCAGCTTGTAGCATTCCTGGTTTTCCTGTGGTGATTGCTAATTCCAAATGTTAGAATTGAGAGTCCAACTCCTGTACATCTTTTCATAGATCTCATTCCTTCACATAGTTTCAGCGTCCACTCTTCTGTTCAAATCTGTCTTTCTGCTATCTCCCTCTATCCAGTCTTGCTTTACAGCATCATCTCTCTTTGGATGTCTTACCACGAACTTAAATCTTATATGGCCAAAATTAAGCTCACGATCTTTCCTCCCAAAACCTTCCCACTCATTCCTGACTTGTCACTTCACAATATGTTCTTTTTCCTTTTCCTTTCATGTGGGCCCAAATCTTGCTGGCTCCTCCTCCATAACATTTATGAAGTCTGACCTGTTTCTTTGTATACATGCAGCAAAATCTTACAGGCCTTTCATCTTCCATTTTGACTGCAATTACCACCTCTTCTCTGGCCTACCTGACACCTGCTTCACTCCCTTGCATGCCATCCAAAGTGCAGCTGCTAAGGCATCTTCCTTGTCTGTCATTCTGTCATGCTTTCTTTGGAATCCCTCCAGAGTTGCCATCTTCTCCATCATATGAAATTCAAGTTCTCATTCAAGACCCTTCATAGTTTGGACCTGACTGCTTATTCACACTCTTCTGTTATTATGGTATATATTCCACTCCTTATGCCACTGTTGTCAGTCATAGAAAGTGGTGGAGAGGAACGTATATGCTGCCAGATTTGGGGCAAAAAAAACCCCCTCCATTGAATGAATTTTACATGTTACACTGATTGCTTTCGTTGCACATTTATATCTCTCTCCCCAACCCCCTTCTTGATTGTATGCACTTCAGGGCAGGGTTAGTTTCTAATTATGTGCTATTACAGGAACTAGTGCAGGGGTGGGCAGAAGGGCCTCTGCGGGCCAGATCCGGCCTGCAAAGCGAGTTGATCCGGCCCGTGAGGTCCTACCGCCCCCCAGGCCAATCTGGGTCTGGGGGCAGGAGGGAAGGACATGAAGTCTCCTCCCGCCCTGCAAGGGGCTCAACGCTTAGCAGCAGCTGGCGGTTGACTCTAAGCATGGTGCTCCCTTGCCGGGCGGGGGCAGGAAGCGAGAGACATCACATGCTCACCCTCCCTAGGCCCTTATATATTTGGGCGCAGCAGGGAGGAGCACAAAGTCTCCTCCCACCACTAGGGGCATGGGTACCTAAAGAGAACTGTCAGCTGTTCAGAACAGTTGGCAGTTCTCTCTACGGAGGGGCAAAGACTTTGGTTTGGAGGAAGGGGAGCACTCAATCAGGGTCTGTGGGTGGGAAAACCTGGAAGTGCCCTAGCCCCACCCCTTCTGCCTGAGGCCCCGGCCCTTCCAGGCAGCCCGGGGCCACTTCAGAAATTTCTAAAGTGGCCCCTGGTCAAAAATTATTGCCCACTGAGCTAGTGCATTGGGCTCTATTTCCTGGTTGTGGGTGTTAACTACTGTGTAAATGAGTAGCAGCTGGACTAAGAAAAGCCTAATTTCTCTCTCTCTTTTTTTTTTTTTTTTTTTTTTTTTTTTCCCTTAGGGTAAAGCTATTGGAGTGACCATTGGCTGCCTTTTAGGAATGTTTCCTTTGTTCTTCTTGGGAGATGAAGAAAAAAAAGTGGAAGAGAAAAATTAACCTTTTTACAATACAAAAAAGTGTAAACTAATGTACCTCAATTATTCAGTTATGCTGTCAGAATAGCTAGGAATTAACAGACAGTAACAATGTATAGACTTGGGAACAAAACATTCAGCATGTTTTATGGATACACTAATTTATTGTGGCTCTGTCTAATTTAGTACATCTTTTTATAAGATATTTAGATTTTTATTTAATGTAAATTGTTGAAATGTTTTCATTTATAATAGCAGCTAATGTTTACCAATTCCCTCTCACCTTCGTCCTGTAACAGGATTAGTAATACATTGCCTGCTCTGGATGTACTGTGTAGATTTTGGGTTTCCACAGTTGCTGCCTAAATGCATGCCAAAAAGGGTCCTTGCTGCTCCTCAGGTCCTCCAATCCAGACTATCAGTGAAGCCAGTTGGCGGATGATTGGAATGACATCACTAAGTATTTTTGCAGGGTTTTTTTTTTTTTTCCTTTGAGCCACCATTTCACATTGCCTCAGTTTAGGCCTGTTTCAGCTACCCACTACTATTTGATTTGCACTCCTTCACAGTTCTAGCTAATGTTACTTACAAGCAGTGCTCGACAAACTATAGAATCTACTCGCCAGTGGCGAGTATATTTCAGCCACGTGCCCCGTTCACCGGCGGCGCGCGTAGGCTCAATGCAGGTCTTGTGCATGCGCAATATGGGGCTGGCGAGCGGTTTTCACCGTCGTTTGTCAAGCCCTGCTTACAGGCTTATACTTCTTGACAAGGTGAGTGTTTTTAGTGGTGCCTCATCCTTTAGAGTTATTATACAGTCAGCCAGGTTTGGGGCTTTTTTTTTTCCCTGAAGCAGTATTTTAAGAATCAAATTTAAAATTAGTTTGTGGAGTATCCCTTCCATCCATCCATCCATCTAGCTACCCACATAAATGACCGTACCCATTTTCTGGTAAACACCATTTTCCCCTCTTCCTGAACCTGACCCCGACTTCCATGAATTCCAGCTCAGCCCCTAATGGAGTAATTATGTATGACTGGCAACTGGACCACAACAATGCAACTATGTTTTGTACAGAATGGCAGATAGGATGAGAAGAATCAATTGCTATAGACAAGGGAGGGATGTCTTAAGATGAAATTTGAAGAAAAGAATTACATTTGAGGTGATGGTACAGAAAGTCTTTGTACAGAATAATGCATAGGCCAGAAGATAGCTTGCTCCCTTATCGTTTTGAATATTTTGTGGAAAGGGTTTGTATGAACCAGTGCTGGATTCTGTCCATCAGCTTAAATCAGACCCAGTATGCCAACTCTGGACACTTTCCAGAGATGCCAGTTCTACACGTTTTCCTGTAGACTACAGATTGTCAAACCATTACATGGATTTGCAAGGAAAACCTATAATATATGGGGAAATAGCCTATCTTTGGTTGTCCTTTCCTGTTCATGTGTGTCATGGGGAAGGAGAGTTAATTGGAGCTGCTACACCTAGGGATGTTAAATTTTGATTAATAGGTTAATTCAATAGTCAATAAGGGCGCCTCTGCCTTTGAAGTGTAGCAACAGCCCAGAGCTGTTGCTACACTTCAAAGGCAAAAGCACTGTGGGGAGCATGGGGCCCGTGGGAGACTCAAGCATTCCCCCACTGGCCCCAGGCTCCACACGGTGCTGCCTCTTTGAAACACACCCTCTTCCCTCCCCCGCCTTGCTGCCTCTTTCTGATATAGGCGGCAGGGAAGCGACTAGTCGTTCACATCCCTAGCTACACAAGCAAATGGAGAGTCTGGTCCTTTGGCCTATAGAGTGCACAAGAGCTCTCCTCCACTGCCCATTAGCTGGGTAAGGCTTGAGGGCTACAGGAGAGCTGCTGCTCCCTGCCAGCTCTGCAGCTCCCACATCTGCCTATGTGCCTTTGCTCTCCCTTTCTGAAACCTTTATCATCAATTGTGGCTGTGAGCTTCTGGCCCCTGACATCAAACTACCCACTCTGGCTCCAACCCCTCTCTTACTTTAGGAGTCTTCTGGGATGGGCCCTGGTGGCCAGCCCCTCCCTTCCATAGGTCTTCAGTACCCGGCTGACTCCCCATTTCTAGTCTTTAGGGAGCTGCAAACAAAGAACCCACCACCGTCTCCCAAATCCCACAGAACCCCAAGGTCTTTAGAGGCAGGAACGTGGCCGCCTCCTATGCACTGAGCTCTGCTGGCTCCAATTCCACTAACCAGGAGTGGTTCTACTAGTCCGGAGTGGTTCTACCACCTAGTGGGTGGTGTTTCCATACCCATATAATGGGAAACACCCTGTTGTGGCAAAATGCGCAGATGGAGGTTGAGCTGTCTTCAGATGCCGGGACAGGAGCCAGCTGAGTTTAGTGCCGGGCTGTATCCGGTGTGGATTAGGGAATGGGCCCCACAAACAGTAGGGCTCATGGGGTGGAAGACTTTTGGGGGGGAGTTTGTGGGGAGACAGAAAAGGAATAAGGAACCATAGGTCTGGAATGTTTAATGGGAGGGATGGAACTTCCATACGTGGAATATCCATCCTTGTCCTGGGCTGTCTATAAAGAGTGAAACCTATGGTAGGCGCTCTCTCCTCTTGTGTAACATGAGAGCTGGCTTGGTGGATGGAAATACTAGATTAGTTTTCTGGGTGATGGGATGACAGCATAGATTGAATTGGAGATGGGGTGCCAAGGTGTATATTGTGAGTAACGTGTTCAGTACAGCTGGGCAGAACTTACTTGGGTGTATGGAGTGGACATCTATGCATGTACACATGTGAAGCTGCATGCATAGATTGAGTATATAGTGTGTGTGTGTGTGTGTGTGCAGAATGAGTGGAATGAATGTGGGACAGTGGTGGTAGAGTTAGTTGTCTGGGTTGCGTATGTGTAATGCGTATACATAGAAAGATGAGATGGAGTGAAAGTGGTGTGAGGAATGCAGCTGGGGGGGCATGAATAGAACACGTCTCTGTGAATGTATGCGTATTTAGGTAAGTTCATGCAAATATAGTTTACTTAAACTCTACTGGTTTTTTTTTTTTTTTTTTAAATTTGCAAATGTTTGCAGGCAGAATTTAGAAATTCCGTATGGTAAATTTGTCTTTCTCTTGAAAGCTATCTTAAGATGAATGAGTGCTCATGCCAAAAATGCTTAAAAGGTGGCCTCAAGTCTTCTCTGATAGTCAAATAGAAGTAAAAAAAATTAGTCTGGATTAGTAGATCTGATTTGCAGAATATAATTCACAGTTAAAACTAGATCTTTGTTTATTGATTTTTGCTGTGAAGGCATTTGGAAAAGCATATTTCCCCCCTTTTTTGCCTTGTTGCTTTTACTTGCCGCCCTATATAATTTTGATTGTGAGAGTGGTGATTTATAGTTGCAATTACCATATTAAATATTTGTAAGACTTCAGTATATGACCCATTAATTCTATAATTCTGAATTTGTAATAGTTAGAGAGGACCCTCTCTATATACAATATGCAAGAAGACACCTAAAGCAAAGCAGAGCTTAGGGCACTTTATTTTGGCAGCTCTGTATCCTTAGAAAGCTGAGTTTTTTCTAATCTATAGAAAGATATTAATAGTTGCATTAAATTCCATGAAACAAAATGTTTTGTTTGCTTTAGGAAATTCCTTATTGGTGTAACACGTTTGATTAGCAGCTCGTCTCCTCAGTTGTAAATGTCATCTCCCTCTTGACCACTTCCAGAGTCCCTGCCACAGTAATATCGACCCTTTAATACTAAAAGATGAAGAAGGAACATGACTTTTCATAAACTTTGTTAGAATCCCCATAGTATATGATACAGTTTGAATGTCCCTTGTAGTAAGATAGTATAGCTGTCCTTCCTATATAAGTCTGTCTTTTTATGTGGTGCTTGGATGTTTTAAAATTGATCAGAACAATTGGAAAGAATTCTTTGATTTTTTTTTCCTTTGCATATGTATTCAGTTCACAAAAAAAGTTTCTTCTTTTGACTACTGTTCTTCCCTGTTGTTTTCTTGACACAGCTATAATTAGTCTTTTGTATTTTTTTAAAATGGAGATCTCATAAAACCCATTTTGATAGCAGTCTGACTGTTTTTACAGTTTTACTGTAAATACATTGTTTGACTATAGACATGACATAAAATCAATTTATGGGGACCCTCTAATATTTATCATAATGTAATACGTTGCTGAAAATACCCCATACTCTAATGTATGGTACTTTGCACAAAGTCGTTTCAGCAGTGTTTTCCATTACAATATTGGCATTTAAATCTTTAGGCAGTACTCAAGGTTCTGTACTTCACTAATATTAAAATCGGAACACTAACTTCATTCTCATTATTTTTTGAGTGCTTAAGAACAAATCTGTAGCTAAAGGTCAGCTGTTGTAATAGTCGTCATTTAAAAATGACAATATTAAGTCCATGTGCTATTGTTTATTTGTGCATGTAAGTTGAGTGCATTTTGTTGATACTGTATGGTAAACTATGTACTACAACCAATGTTTTTAACAAAAAAAGATGAACTTAAAGATCTTCAAACATGTTAATGTGTTTTTGTTTTAAAACTATTGAGATGGCCCTAAAAAAAAATAATGATCAGGCAACACATGGTTGGAAAGAGTGTTAGATGTGTCAGATCAGCTGTGGACAGGAAGATCATGGAGGTGATATCCTAGATCTCCAAAGATTTGGGAAAGGAATAGTTAGTACTATGGGTGAAATCCTACCAACTTTGTCACCAGTGGAAAAGATCTCACTATTTTCAGTGGGGCTAAACATCCTTTATGTGGCATAGCTCAACAAGGCTACAGGATTAACCCTTATGTACCTCCATAGTGAGGAAATAGGGTATCTGCCCAGATCCAAAATGAGGGATTTGTAGCAAATTGGTATTGCCCTTTTAGTAATTCAACAAGAGCAATCTCAAGTTCACTGGCTCTGGCCTTAAAAACAGAGATTTGAAAAGACGAAGCATATAACAGGAGAAGTACCATGTTGTCCCTACAACATTTTTAGGAGACTTTATTCTTACTCCATTCATTTATTTCCATCAGTTTTGTAATATATGTAAAATGGGCCTATATCATCAAAAATTGGAAGAGATGAAATTGTTTATATTCTGAAATGTGTCTTTTTGATTGTAACTTTAAATTTCATTATAATTCAAGTGCTTGTTGTGGTTTGTTCTTTTTGTTTCCTTTGCCTATGGTAGATTCAGGAATTTTTTTTAGAAATAAACAGTGAAGAGCATGCATTTGATAGCATAGTATGTGCCAAACAGGGAAATATCTCTTAATTTTTATGAATATTGTGCATAACTCTGCGTGTTCGATACATTACTTGCTATGGGGCAAGATCAAAATGGTTGTTGGAGGAACCAAGCAGGAAAAGGAAAACAATGACCTAGATAAGGAATGTCCATGCAAACACTCAAATATAGTAGATAGTCGCTTCTTTACAACTAATAATCTTACATGATACCAACAAGGTTACACAGCCGTCTTGCTAGGGCTGAAGAGAGACAGATCAAAAGACACAATCAATTATAGGAACTGCCTTGCTGAAAGAGTGAGAGAGAGAATTGTTAGCAGATTGAGGCTGACACGCTGATAGACTGAGGCAAAGAGTGTGAAGACACGAACTCACTCTCAAGCTGGATCTACCTCCGCTATGGATAGACTGGCCACACATCAGTAAGGGTATGTCTACACTAGCTTGTTAGTTTGAGCTAGGTAGGCAAATGAGGGCAA
>CM057846.1:17350708-17373959 GCA_030068395.1 Apalone spinifera
AGAGCATAGCTCTTGTGCAAGAAGCCCTCTCTTACCACGTCGTACTGTAAATTTACTTGCGCAAGAGCGGGTGGGCAATGTGGATGCTCTGCGGATTCTTGCACAAGAATGGCCATACTTGTGCAAGAAGCCACGAGTGTAGACATAGCCTATTGGTAGGTATTTAAAAATTGGTACACAGAGAACCAGTAAACAGCTGACCTCAGGGAGCTCTTGTGACAGACTGACAATATCCTGTGTTATCTTGAACAAACCTTATGGAATTAAGATAAACCTTATTGACCTACTGTTCATATCTCTGGGGTAGATTGCATTATAAATGCCATTGTGTACTTGGGATAGTATGTTCCTTCTCAAGTGGAGATGCTAATGTACTTTCTCATTATCAATGCCTGGAAGGCAACCTCGCGGGCAAGGCATGCATTCAAAGTAGATTCTCCAGGGACTTGCATTCAAAGTGGATTTTCCAGGGACAGACGCAGAAAGGTTTGTGGATAAATAGTTTAAAACTGGTTTAACATTGGCTCATGTTCTTCCCATGCATCCAATAGCTGGTCAGAACACCTGGTCCATGAAGGGCCCAGTTCTGAGGGTAGAGTTGGAAGGACCAGGCTTGCCAGAGTCCAAGTGATGGTGGTATTAGCATGCCTATTTTTAATATTTTCTCTGAAGTACTTTTTACCTTAAGAATAAAGGAACTTGCTGAGAGAGAGCTGTGTGGGTACATGTATCTGTAGCAATCATTCTGTGATCAGTCTCTCTGAGAACAGAGCAAGCAGGCATAGGCATGGACTCCATAGGTGCTCTGGGGCTGGAGCACCCATGGAAAAATTAGTGGGTGCTGAGCAACCACTACCAGCCACTCCCCCTCCTCACAGCGCCTCCTGCCTGCTGGTGGCTCCACTGACCGACTCCTCCCCTGCCCTCCCAGTGCTTCTGGAGTGCTGTAGACAGCTGATTTGTGGCATTCAGGAAGCTCTGGGAAGGTATGGGAGGTGTACTTGAGGGAGAAAGTGAGGTGGGGACTGGAAGAAGTGGGAAGAAATGGGGTCAGACTTGGAGGGTGGGGAAGGGTGGGGGCAGAGCAGGAATGGGGAGAGGGAAGGGCAGGGGTGGGGTCTTGGGAAAAGGGTCAAGTCAGAGTGGGACCTGAGATGGGGGGAGGTTCAGCAACCCCTGGCTAAAGGGGAAGTCAGTGCCTATGCAAGAAGATGTCCTTGGACAACCTGTGTGTGCTTGGGAGAGACATAGGTGGGAAAGCAGGGAACTTACCCAGACTAGAGACTTACTAGCCAGAAGGAACAGAGACATGGATCTTCACCCAGAGAGGGAATGGCTGGAGAAGGGGGAGTTAAGAGGAGGTGTCCTTACTGAGCCAATGCGGGGAAATAAAGGTACAATTTCCATAAACTCTGACAGCTCTAATTAACCATTGTGCTGATTCCCCACACAGCTTATGATCTGCCAGCTTCCTGTTTACATTACCAAAAAATAGACAGGATGGAAACCGATTTATAGCATCTGACTCACGACAGCATTTGTAACTCCAGAATTATACTGTTATATCTGATTTTGGAAGAGTTAGTCCAGGTTTTACCAGTGTAATGGAGTAGCGAATGAGACTTATTGCATAATTATCAGTCCAAATACTGCTTTGCCTGCAAATAGAAACAGGGCAGCTTATGTAATTGCTTTAAAGAAACCATTTTATGTCATTTTCAAACCAATGGAAGCTATCAGACCACATTTAGAGTAATTGCCTGTAAATGTTTCCTTGAAAAGAAGATCAATATTTAAAACTTCTGCTAGCAAAGTATACAAATTAGGTGATCATGGAAACTTAACTATCAAAGGTTGGAGACCCAGAGAGGGTGTTTTGTTGTTGTTTTTTTTTTCTTTCATTTCTCATTTTTAAATTCCAAATCCTTTTAAGAGCTTGAAAACAAATGATGATAATGTTCCCTTCAGCATGGAAACACTTTTCTACTGTCATGCCATCTGATTTAAAAAAGAACCAGCCACATAAGCCTATAAAACGACATATGCACAATAGGTGCATTGGTCTTCAGATTGCAGAGCAGTTACCTAAGTTGCCTTGTTGCAGCAGTCAGCCAGTGCAGTGAGGCGCGGGGCTTTCACTAGATAATCATGGTCTATGAAAAAAGGCTCTTGGTTTGGCTGGCTGCAGATTAGAGCCATTGATACTATCAAGAAAAGCAAAGGAAGGCTTGTTCTTGCTCTGCCCTCCATTGAAAATCCTGCCTTTTGTTCTCTATCCTTGGAGGTTGCCTTGCAGGAGATTAATGGGTTTGCAGGCTGTTTATGCTTGCAAGTTGCATTTTTTGCATTACACAGGACTCTGTGGTTTCAGGTGCTGTTTTTCATAGGTCACCTGGAGAGTCACAATTATGTGGATAATGTACCTGAGTACTCTCAGACTTTGTCACTGGCATAGGGATTCTTGGATCTGGAAGAATTTCCTGGATATTCTGCAGGCACTTTGAGGGATCTCTGAGAGATGTTGACCTGGGCATCTGTAAGCTTTGACTTTTGGCCTGCGTGCTTTGAGAGCTTATGTGATTGGTTTGTGATGTACCTCTGAGACTGGGGGTTTTCTACATCAAGAGGGTGAAATCATGTGACAGAGAGATCATCCCCTTTTCACTGCTGCCAGTGCAGATTGGCTCAGGAAGTATCTCTTTGAGACATTAATACATTTGTGGACCATTTGGACATAAATTCCAGAGGTCTATGTCTGACTTCATCACTTTCTGCTGGTTTCCAAAAATGATCAACTATTCAGAATATTCAGTAGCTTTACCCTCAAATCCAAGGGTATATACACTTTCTGACTGACCTTGTCTTTATCTCTTTGTCTTTAATTAGTCTCGCTAGGTGAAGCTGTGAATTATGCAAATGTTAAGCAAGTATAGCTCTGCATTGGATCAAAAATGTTTTCCTCTGTGGAAATAGCATTAAATTTTAATTGTGGAGTAGCTTAAGGGCAAAGGGGCTGACACACAAACCAATGCCTTCTTTTGAAACTTTCCAGTAGGGAACAGTTCCTTATTTCTATATGATTGTTTTCAGTGACATTATATGTGGGCAGCAAATTGCAACTTTTGTTTTCATCTCAACTGCTGTGACAAACAGTAGAAGTATCAAATGTTGCAAAATAGCTCCTAGTCATTAACGTTTTTCTGTGAAGAACTGTTTACTGAAATATCTTTATGATGTTCTTTCCTGTTCGCTCTGTAGAATGCATTATCATTTAATAAAATAAATATTTATTAACATGCTTATAATTAGCATCATTAAACACTGTCAGTTTGTCATTGTTGGAAGATGCTACGATATGGTGTGGGATAAAAAGGGGAGTGTTAAGCTTTTGAGCACTGAGTAATTCTATCACAAAAATTACTAAACAGCTGTAGCTTGGAGAAGTGGTTCCAAAACTTTATTGGTTGATATACTGTCTTAAATTTATTCTGAAGTGAATGGATGGAACTCTTGCACCAGAGTTTGGGAAGCCCTGGTCTAGAGACAAGGAATGGTTGGCCAAATTGTAAGTAACTCTCAGTAGCCAGAAATGTGATTCTGCACATCAGGGCCAAAAGGGCACTTGATCAAAAGACAGACAAAACAGAACACAAGCAGTAAATGCTAGTTATTTCAGATACAGTCTCCTCTCTGTCTGTCTGTCTCTCAAGAGTTTTCAACAAAGATTGCACCTTTAGAAAGGGTATGCTTTGGTAAGGATACTAGGTAAGATAAGGTCAAATTATATTATTCCCCAAATCAGTATAGGGTCCTGTCTCATTGCATCATAGATAACTCAGCAGTTTATAGATGCAAAAGCATCTATAGGGCCAAAGAATCCTGTTTGAATGATCACAGATAGTATAAACAATTTATAAATGGACAGAAATAAGAGAGAGGTCACAACTAAAACCTATGAAACCTAAGTATTTTAACTCAGTTACTTAAAAGAAGCCATTCAAGGAACAGTCTTGAGATAGGCAAATTAATGAATATAAAGAATCGAAAAATGGAATTAAAATCTACAATTTCTCTGTGTGTCTAGGTTAGTTGATGGCTTCTCTCCAGGAACATAATTTGAACATGTGAATCTGTTAATACTCTAAATTACAATAGCATTTCATTTTCTCATTGCAATTTATTAAAAGAAAACTTTAAATCTAAAGCCTTGGCCATGGTTTTGGCAACTCCCTCGCACCAATGATAGTGAAGTCTTGGTGATGTCATTAAGTTGCAGAGGTGCAATGCTGGACTGGAAGGTTTCTGCTTTATGCAGTGTTTTGGCTTCTTTCTTCTAAGCTGTCTTGATGCTGCTGTTTGCTTGCTTGGAGAGATGAATTTTTTTATAAAGCAGAGAGCATAAAGAAGGCCCACTTTCCTAACCTAGTTCTGATAAAATATTCTAAGCATCACTCCTCTTTTGAAGTAGTCTGATAAAGAATATATTTTTTTCTTAGACAACCAAGTCTCTTTCTAAGCCATATATAAATATCTCACAGGGTTTCTTTCTTGAACTAAAGATCACATTTTAACCAAACAGGTGTCTTGTACATGGTGAATGTGTCCTGTTTTTTAAGATCGTCTCCTTGCTGGTGATTTGTCTTTAGATAAAATGGTTCCTTGCTTTGCCACCTGGCATATGTAATACATTTACAACTTGCAGTTAAGAACTCCTATCCAGTGTTGGATATGAATCACAATAACTCACACTTGCATACATTTTTCCAAATGCACTATAAAAGAAAATAGAATGTTAAAAGTGAAATAGAAGTTGTAATATTTCATTCCTGAGTCTATGTAAGCACAATTGGAGCTCATAAATATGAAGATTTTATGGGTAATATCATGTCATTCTTTTTGATAAGTGTTGTCACTGGTTGGAAAAAGCAGAGAATTTCTAGGAATTTTCTTAAGCAAACCATAAATATGTAAGAGATCCATATTTTCCCCTAGCATAATATGAAAATAATTCTATCTCTTAAAATTCAGCAAAGACGAAGTGAAAATTGTAATAACTTTAAGATTGTAAAATTTATAAGAAATTATTGCATCAATATTGAGATCTGTTCCTCAAAATGAGCTGCACAGTATAAACCTCTAATGGGGTGAGGAAAATCCCTCTCTTATCTGGAAGTAATTATAAGAAAATGAGTAATTTTAGTGGGTTATAGTTAATATAATGTATTAATATTGTAATATGTTACTAATTACTAAGGATGTGTCTACACAGCAGGGCTTAACTTGAAATAAACTACGCAAATTGAGCTACGTCAAATGCGTAGCTTATTTTGAAATGACTTATTCTGAGTTTTTGTTCGGTCTACACAGCACTTATTTGAAATATAGCACTCTTCCTCCGACTTCCCTTCCTCCTCATAAAATGAGGTAACAGGAGTTGGAGTAAGAAGTCCTCCAACTTGACAGTATTATGACATTATGTTAAAATAACTGCTGGCTGTTTAGACGTGGACTATGTTATTTTGAAATAATGCTAGTTATTTTGAATTAATGTTGCTATGTAGACATAGCCAATACATTACTCTTATAGAATAGGCTGTGTACATTCTTACTGAGGTGCAGGTGGAAACAAAAACCAAAGCTGCTGCTGCTTCAGAAAAATAAATATCATTTGGAAAATGAGAAAATTCTGTAGGGAAATTACCTTTCTCTTCAGGAAGGTCAGAGAGTTATAGACACTCTAGCTGAGTATTTTATCAGATTCCCTGAAGACAGTTATGAAAACAGCTTTTGGCTTCATACTAACATCTTACTTTATTTCTTTCTAGTTATACCTTTTAACAGCAATAAGGAAAAGAACGATGATTCTGATCTCCCCTAAGACAGTTTGGAATGTAGATTTCTCCACTGTCTTCAAGGGAGTTAAATGGATGTAACCAAGAGCAGGATTAGTACATTTTGCAAATGTTTCTATTCTAATAATCTTCTTCTATATTTTCGCATAATTTCTGATTCAATCCATTTGCGCCCTGTGGTCTGTAAATGATCAGCGGTTACTGTTTCTATTTTGTGCTGGTCACTGTGAAGAATTACTGAAGAGACTACCGTAAGTTTTGTTTCTATGACACAGTGATATTGTAATACTGACCATAGATTTTTTTTTCATTTTATCACCCCATTCCTAGGACAATCCTGTTCAGAAGTAACGGCCAGGTGCAACCTCATGATCTTTTTAAAAAGCCTTGCATTTTTTTGTACCTTTTATTTACTGAAATAGATGTTTTAAAATTGAATTTTCTTTTCACCATTCATATCTGTTTGCATGTCATTTAGATTAGGTGATGGGAATTGACTAATCCAGTTGTTCTCAAACTTTGTCATTATATGGGTGCCTTGTTAAGAGAACGTTGTTATGATTCCCTTAAGGTAGCCAGTTGCTCACTGTATGTGTGCATGTGTATATCAAACAATGCAGTGAAATCAATTTTTCAAAGTATGTCTGACGGCAAGAATCTCCTAGGAAAAGAGGAGATGTGGTAGAGGTTTATAAAATCATGAACGATGTGGAGAAAGTGAATAGGAAAATAGTATTCACCCCTTCCCATAACACATGAATCAGGGGTCACCCAATAAAATGAATAGGCAGCCGATTTAATACAAACATATGGAAGTACTACTTCTCAAAGTGCCCAGTCAACCCATGGAACGCACTGGTTGGTGATGTTGCAAAGGCCAAAGCTGTAACTGGGTTCTAAAAATAATTAGATGAATTCATGGAGGATAGGTTCATAAATGGCATTAGCCAAAATGTCAGGGATACAACCCTACGCTCCATGTGTCGCTAAACATCTGACTGCTAGGAGTGGATAACTTGATAAAGTGTTCTGTTTTTGTTAACTCCCTCTGAAGCCTCTAGCACCAGCCATAGCAGGAAGACTGGATACTAGGCTAGCCAGGACCATTGTTCTGACCCAGTATGGCCAATCTTGCAGTCTTATTTCACTGTAGCAATGGTTTTGTATTGGTGAAAGGAGTGTTGGAAGTTCCTAAGCTGCTGTAGAATATGCTAGTTTTGGTTGTGTGCAAAACTAATCTAGATCATCTGTGGCTTCAGGCTTTGTAAATTAAGCACAAAATATCCCATTACAAGCCACACCAAGATAAAGTCTCTAATAAAATTAGGTTGTAAACTTATCTACCAAACTCTGTATATATTGATAGCCTACAATTTCAACCATTTTCAAATGCACCACACAGTATTCCCAGAATGACCACATGATTGCAATACAGAGAGTGTACTATTATTTCCCTATCTTCCTCCTCCTAATATTTCTGTGTATGCATCATCCAAGGCAAACATGTATCTAATTTGTGTCACCCACAGATCTTTTAGCATTACTTGTTTTTACCACTGAATATTAGTTGCAGATTTTCCACAGATGTCAGCTTGTATTTTTCCAAGATTCCGTACCTATTAACATTTACCACTGCTTCATATCTCTATCCCTATTGTAAAAATTCTCAATTTTTGCTAATATTAGAAGTAGTTGTGAGGTTAACACATTAGTTTAATTATTTCCTGGGGTATTACAATGAACACATTAGTTGCTCCTCTTTAAACTTTAGTGTTTATGCCAGTCTTGGCATGCACATAGAGGATTTGCTGGCTATCACTTTTTATTTGTATCTCTTTTTTCCTTTTCTAGCACTTTTGAAGGATTTTGAGAAGCTGTAAAACCTACAGTCCACATGACAAAATGTACCTGTGTTTATTTTTGACCATGCAGATGAGCCATCAATGTATAGAAGCTGTCTGTTTCATTCCATGGTAACATTGCGGGAGATTCTACAGCATAGTAGCCTGGTGCTTAGCAAAAAGAGTCCCAGAACAGTAGATCTCAGCACAAGAAGGGTTACTGAAGTGAACAGTAGGCAGTGAAATGATGTGCTCTTTTTTTACATGACTGTATCAAACACACTATAATAAACCTTTCACACGAAGGACTATTAAATAAAAGCAAGGGCATTATTTTTGGCTATGGGGTAAACCTTATTATTTCCTGTCACCTTATTAAGCTCTCAACATAGAATTTGTGCGCGCACACATTTCTATTGGCAAGCAATGAAAAAGATGCCATTTCTTTGAAGGAGGATAAAGATTGCTGCATTCTTTGCTAAGAATTATAGTGTATCATCTCCATAACAACTTGGCCTCAGTGTCTTAAATCAGCCGGCTTTTGAAAAAAGCTGTACAGCCTTCTTCATCAGGCTTCTGGTACTAATTCTGCTTTTCTTACAGGTTGTGAGCCAGGACAGGGCTGGGCATTGATAATGGCTTATAAAGTCTTTCTCCTCGGGCACTAGTTTGAATCAACGTTAGCATGAGTGCATCCTTATCTCATTACTAACTGGAAACAGCACGGAGACCTATTAGTGGCAGCCCAGTGGTGGTACCAATTGTCCTGGGGCCCAGTGATTCAAAAGGGTCCAAGTCTCCCCCAGGCCATTTATATCACCACCTGGAGCACTGTGCTGCACACTCAGGGTGGTACTGAAAGCAGAGGGAGATTGGCTGCCCCAGCTATGTCCTTTCTGTCCAAGGCCCCACCTCTTTTGGGAGTGAGGAGCCAGCCTACCCCTCTTGGTCAGGGGCCCGTGAAGGCTGTCGGTACCGCTGGTTAGTACTAGCTGGGGTAAACACGAGACAATTTGGGGCACAGAGTATGGTTCAGTTGCTTTATGTATGCAAAAAAATTGGTAGAATGTCAACCTGAAGAAATCCTGTTTTTTGGGGGACCGTATGACTCCAAATCAATGGCTACAAATTTGGATCAGTGTCCTTAGCCTGCAGCCCTAGGGTGCACACCAAATGTAAACGTATTATGAGTAAGCATGTAGTTTTTAGAGTACTTTAAAAAAAACAACCTTTAAACTGAAACAAGTTTTCAACCTAAACTTATGCAGAGCTATAATACAGTACAAAGTATTCATATACATTACTTTGCTGGTTGACAGGTATATGAATGTGTGTATTAGTGCAGAGTAGTGAACATTGTCAACGGAAGAGATTCCTTATCAATAGTAATTTGTTAGTGGTCAGCATATCTATGATTTCTCAGGACTTTAGCCTCATTCCTTTTACTCATGAAAGCAAGTATTGAATAAAAGCATACTGCAGAATGGTGAAATACACTAAATTATGCCACTTCTACGTATTTTCTATTTCCTGTGTAAATTCTTTGTAAGTTACTGTCTTGGCTAATACTTGGAGGTTTTTATTTTAAAGGACACCTTGTTAACCCTGTTGCCAAAAGGGTTGCATGGCCTTTTATCATTAGCACTTGTTAAGATCTCTGTTTTCTATTCCATGGGTGCAAGGCTGCAGCCTGGCCATGAGCGAGTGGCACTGGTGTTAGGCTGACGGAGGCGTTTGCGAAGGGAGGAGAGGAGGAGAAGGCACATGACACCTCTTCCTGGCAGGCAACTCTGAGTGGACTCCTTTTGGGGCTTGGGTGAGTGCCCGGAGGAGGAGGAGTCTTCTCTGGACCCAATCCCGGGGCATCCTGCCTGCTGAACCTCAAAGTTTGAACGCCTCACCTTCATCCCAGAGATCTCACTCCCTAGTCCCAGCCCTCTGCCACGGCACTGAGCCTCTCCCACACCCCAAATCCTTCATCCCCACCCCAGAGCCCACCCTGACTTTCTGCCCTAGCTCTGAGCCTCTGTCACACCTCAAACCCCTCATCTCCAGCTCCAAGCCTGCACCCCACACCCCAACCTTTTGCCCTAGCCTTGAACCCCTCCAATATCCCAACTCCCTCATTCCCCCCCAGAGCCAAAGCTCTTGCCCCTGGCCCTTACAAGATGGAGGTTGGGGACTTGAACCTGTTCTGTGCACCACCAAACATTATACAAACCTGCTCCCACTGGGCTACACTGGGGGTTAGGTCTGCTTAACAACATTCCTCCAAGTTGTGGATTTGTCACAAGCGACACAGTTAAGGCGATGTAAGTGTTCTAGGGTAGACCAGGTCTAAGGTTGCTTCTGTGACCTACTATGCTTCATTTTCTGCAGCAGAGAAGACCAAAATCACCTTCACCATAATGCAGTTGCTCTGCTGCAAACACTAAAATGTAGATGTCTTTATTTAAGAAGCCTGAGTAGTAACAAGATATATGTCTGATTTGCTGCTTGGTTCTGTCTTTTTCCTGGACAGTGTTTACCATTCAGTTACAATCCACTTTGGCTTGGAGTGTAACAGCTACAGGGCTCTGCTTGTTAGCTATTTGATCTCTGTGGAATGAACTCCTGTGAGCTACCATGACAAAGAAATTACTTATGTGGCTGGTTCCCCCATTTCCTTCATGCCAAATTTCTCATTGATTTATCTGAATATTAAGGGGGAGAGAGCCTTCTGACATTCCCCTGCCCTCCGATTCACTCTCATTTTGAAGCAGTGAATTTAAATCACTCCCAGAGAATATCACTCACTTTAATAGAAAACCTGAAAGTCTTTGTGTTTTTCTATGACATAGTCTTTGAATTAGGAGCGAGAGCCATTGGAGTTGGCTGTGGGCTTATCTAGTTAGCTGGGGGAAGAGCAAAGGGGAATTTATTAAGTTGATGTTAATCAGGTGTGAACAAACAAAATATTAAATTATAGCTGAAAATGTGGCTGGGGAGGGGATGAAATCTTCAGTTGCCATGGAGAGAGAATACAGAATAGATTATTTGTACTGCAGGTCACAAAGATGTTAGCAACAGGAACTTATTATTTAGCATGTACCATTTACATGTTGCAACACTGTACAAATATAATTGAATGGCTGTAGATGGTAAAATTGAAGTGAATTCATCTGTGAGTGTATTTTGGGAGGGGAGTTGGAGATCGGCATTTTCTTCTAAATATACCTAACATCATAGCTCGGAAAACTTAGAGAAGATTTATTGTTATGAAGCTTGTTGCATGTCATCAACTTAATATGCATATTAAATAAAACATGTCTTGTGCGTAATGAGATCTCAGAGTTGCTGGAAGCATTCAACTCTATCTGTAAATTCCAAGGGGGAAATAGAGAGACATCTGATTTCAGATTACCACTCATTTTCATTAAAACTCTTGTTCTTCGTACCAATTTCTTTACAAAGCTTTCCAACAGCTCTGTGAAGTGGCTAAGTATTATTTGCATCTACAGCTGGAACAACAAGGCAGTATTATGTGACCCATTTAAAACTCCAGAACAGCCAATCCCAAAGACAGGATTAAACCCAAAGAACTTTAAATTACCAGTCATTTGTTGTGAGCCACTATTTTATTTCAGACTATTTAGACCCTCCTCTGAGCCCCCCTTTAGAAGCATTTTGAACTCTTATTTTACAAAGAATAAATCTAGCTGGAGTTCTGGAGTTGTTCACAAGCCTGAAGTTTGTGAGACTTAAAATAGTAGTTCAAGCTGATTAGGGGTATGAGTTTGGATACTTGAGTGTTCTAAGATAGAAGGAGGATCCTCTTGGGGATGCCAGCACCCAACAGTTCAGAGGGGCACCAAAATCCTTATGCCCACTACATAGGCATCCCTTACCCCTCCTCTGTTCTTAAATCTGATTCGTCAATTTTATGTGTTCACTTTTTTTTTATTGTATCACTTTGGTATATATGGTTGTGCCAATTTTCTTCCACAAATTGATCTAGGAAGTGGGTCTGGCCCACGAAAGCTCATCACCTAATAAACCATCTTGTTAGTCTTTAAAGTGCTGCATAGTCCTGTCTTTTGTTTCAGCTATACCAGGAGGTTACCAAACACCACTAAGCCAACATATGCAATAGCTAACACTGCAGAAGAATTGACAATTTAATTTACAGATTCTTACCCTGGAGTAAAATAGTCAATTGGCTTTTTGTATAACAAACATGAAGGTATTTTCACAGTACGTGTTCTCAGTTCTGTAGTGACTCCTATCTGTTTCCCACACAAGCATCCTTTGTGTGTCCTGAAGGGCTCGTAGGAACTGACAGCTATGGAAGAACCCTGCAGCCAGCAAGGATTGAGCTAAAATTGCTGTGTGTCAACACATTTCTTGCCTCAGCTGGCAGTGCTGGGAACTGAACTGCAGCTCTTGAAAATGGAGACTTTTTGCACTAGTTACCAAGAGTAGCTATCATTCACTGAAGACTTTTTAGATTTAGCATGGGCTGAGTTAGTCCTGCTAGTGGAAAATCACTCGGTGGCTGTCTGTGACACCGAAGAGAATTGGAATGTGCAATAGGTGTACCTTTGCTTAATATTTTTTTAAACCCCCCAGCACAGGTAAAGAACCTGGAACAAACTGCTCATTATGATTCAGTGAATTTACTGTATGCTGGCCCTTATGCTTGGGAGGAGTTTGCCATAAGAATCTGTAAACTAATTCATTATCCTTCTTCAAAACCCTTCTTGAAACTCTTCTTTGCTGTGATGCTTATGATAAATGTAACACAGTCTAGGCTGCTGGTGCACTGAGACCATTGACTATGATGCTGATGCTTTATATGTCCCTGTCTGTCTATCTCTACCTGCTGTCTCTTATCTTACCCTGGCACATCAGACCAAACCCAATCCCTATAAAACAGCTGCCTTAGTCTCTACTTTCTTTACTTTGAGATTAAGAAGACAATATTAAAATTGTCTCCATGGACACCCATAGGCCCTTTTGCTTTTAAAATGGTCTTCCACTGAGCTTTGCCAACAAGCTTTCCACCTAGGTATCCAAAGTACCTTCTATTTCTCCTCATGGCACTGATTTTCTCTTTAGGAGAGACATTAGAGTAATCCCAGAGGACAGGTCCCTGTCTCCTCACTCTGAGAGTTCACAGCAACTACAATTAATAGCAGGGGTCCCTTTAGGGTTGCCAGAAATGTTTGAATAGTAAATGATTAGGCAAAGTTTCAGAATAATAAATGAACTGTTTAACTATACATCCACTTTGGAAGAGAAAGCGGTCTCCTGGGCCTAACAAAACAACTCACTGTGGACGACAGTGCTAGTTGCTTCATGGCTGCTTAGCAGCCAAGCTCTTGGGACAGGCACTGAAATGTTCTTACAACTAATATGTGGGAAGTCACTTCATTGTATGCTGGATGATGACTGATCGATTTCAGTGGTAGGATTGAGCAGCATTGCACTTTTCCAGAGCACCACAAAACATCCACTGCTTACTGGTAGCTGCAGATGGCACTTTGGTTTCTTCTTTTAATGTATTCCTGCCAGCATTTTGTGGATACCCACAGTTTTTCACTTTCTCGGTGAAAGGGAATTTAAGTAACTATTGAAACTCATGAAAGAAATAAGTCATATAGGGTTCTAGAAACCTCCCAGCCATTAGCTATCAATAAGCTTATTGATATCTAGAAACCTCCCAGATATACAGATTATTCAGATAATCTTATCAACTGAATAAGATGACTGCCCTTTATCAGTTTATTCATCTTATACCTGATTTGTTTTTTACAAATCCATGCTGACTGTCATCATTTTATACCTCACAGATATTCAGATTTTTCAGATTAATTTGAAATCATGTTAGCTTTCTTTGATAGGATAACAAGCCTTGTGGATAAAGGAGAAATGATAGATGTAGTTTACCTAGACTTTAGTAAAGTGTTTGATACAGTCTTGCATGACTTTTTTATCAATAAACTAGGGAAACACAATGTGGATGGAGCTACAATAAGGTGGGTTCATTACTGGTTGATAACCATTCTCAAAAAATAGTTATTAATGGTTCGCAATCATGTTGGAAGAGCATACCAAGTGGTATTCTGTAGGGGGTCAGTTATGGGACCAGTTCTGTTCAATATCTTCATCCACGATTTGGATAATGGCTTAGAAAATACACTTATAAAGTTCATGGATTATTCCAAGTTGGGAGGGGTTGCAAATGCTTTGGAGGATAGGGTCATAATTCAAAATCATCCAGAGAAACTGGAGAAATGGTCTGAAGTAAATAGAATGAAGTTCAATAAGGACAAATACAAAGTGCTCCACTCAGGAAGGAACAATCAGTTTCACATATACACAATGGGAAGTGACTGTCTTGTTAAGAGTACAGCACAACACATTACTGTGGCGCTCTGTTAAAATTCTCATTCAAAGTCTCCCTGAGCCATATTGCTCCTTGCTGAGGTCTACTGAAAGCCCTTATGTCCAGCTGTTCAAACTCAGCAGATAGCTGTTCCACATCAACATGCACCCCAGCAGCAACTTTTCCTTCTTTGCTTCACAAATGATATAGCTGCCTGTTGTGTCCTGCATAATCACTGGGATATTTTTCTCACTGAGATCCAATCTCATGAGTAAACAAAGTGTGAAGATGCTGGAGTCCCTCAATGAAGTGGTAATAAGAATTTTTTAACATTAAATGATGTATATTCCCATAATCTTAGTGTCAGAAATGGTGGAGCCATGTTAGTAGAACTTAAAAAAATCAATCTGATGCTGACACCTATCATGGAAAATTTTAACCCAAATGGTTCAAGTTTAACAAAGTTACAAGTAAGGTAAAACAGGAGCTAATAACTGAAATTGTCAGACAACTTGAACTGCAGGCAGCACTGATAGTGCTGATTACAGTACCTAAAAAGTACATGATAAATGTTATATATTTTATTGACCTGAGTTCAGGAAGCGCATGTTACTCGCATGAGGTGAAGCCCACAAGTGAATTATGTAGTTAGTCCTAAACAACCTTCCTACTGCATCATCATGCATTCTGTACATACCACATCTTATAGAAAATCTACTTTACAAATGGGAGTCTCAAAATATTTTATTTAAACTATATTTCATATCCCTCACCTTGTATCCCTCAGGGATCCTTGCCTACCAGAGTCCAACTGTACAGCCTTGAGCGGGGAAGAAAAAATATAAATCATAGATTAAAAAAACTAGTAAAAATGTACATAGGTTTTTTTTTTAACCTAAACAAAAATGTTCTCACTTGGCAGGCTAATATCTCGGAATATCTCAAGGCTCAAAGCTAGAATTGTGTAACAACACTCTGGGAATAGCTCCTTTCTAGCTGTATGCATCTTGTGTTTCTCGAGGCATCTGAAGTTACTCCCACTGAAATCTATGGATACAATCCTGACCCCTCTGCAGTCAGTAGTGAAGCTTCCAAGTGGGTTCAGTGGAGCCAGCATGTCACCAAAGGATTCATAGCTCAAAGGCAGAAGAGATCTCTGTGATCATCTAGTCTGACCTGCATTGAAACCCTAGGTACTGAACCTGCAATGGGCCTCCCATAAACAAAACTCCTGCATTTGCACAAAACCCCATTGACCTCAGTGGGACTCCCCATATAAGCAGGCAAGGAGCTGAAGTTCATAAAATGCTTTTTCTTATATTTGTAAAGAACCGTAATTCTTCTCCCCTCCCCCATGACATAATCTAGGTAATCAATAATACTACTTGGGTTTTGCATTCATTTTAAATGACTCAGCGAACTACACAACATTCAGGGCCATACCACAGCTCTTATGAGACATCCATTTAAATCAGAACTGCTGTGCTTCCTCTGTCTTTTCAATCCCCACAGCTCAGCTGGAGCCCAGCTATTGCAGAAAGGTCACTTTTCCAAGTAAACAATTTTTAAATTTTTTTTCTTGGTGAAAGGGAGTTTAAGGAACTATTGAAACTTCCAGCCTCATGAAAGAAATAAGTGATTTAGGATTCTAGAAACCTCCCAGATATTCAGATTATTTTGAAATGAAATACGGAAACTATAGTAATTACTTGTTTCTCACATTTATGGGTACAGTAATATGACAAGCAAGTGACAGTGAACATCATAAAGTAGGTGTTTTTAGATAAAATAAAGCAATGAAAAGGTATAATGCCTAAAGTAAAATCCATGCAAGTTGCATGGAAACTTTTCAAAGACACCATAACAAAGGCTCAATTTAAATGTATACTCCAAATTAAAGAACACAGTAAGATAATTTTTTAAGTGCCACCGTGACTTGACTTAGTCAAGTAAAAGAAGCAGCAAGATACATAAAGGCATTGTTTAAAAAGTGAAAGTTAAATCTTAGTGCGGGAAAGAGAATGGAGCATAAACTCTGTCAAAGTATAAAAATATAATTATGAAGACCAAAAAGGAATTTTAAGAACAGCTAGCCAAAAAGTAATAGCAAAACTTTTTAAAAATGTCAGAAGCAGGAAGCCATTTGGTGATAGCGATGCTAAAGGAGCACTCAAGGGCAATAAGGTCATTGTGGAGAAACTAAATGAATTTTTTGCATCAGTCTTCAAGGCTGAGGATGCTAGGGAGATTCCCAAATCTGAGCCATTATTTTTATCTGATCTATGAAAGGGGTAAATCGTGAAGTGGAAAAATTTGCAGATGATACTAAACTGCTCAAGATAGTTCAGACCAAAGCAGTCAGGCAAACTTTTTGTTGGAAAAGTGGAAGCAGCCTGGACACGCAGTGCAGCTGACTCACACAGGAAAGTTGAAGACTCAGTCTCAGACCTGGACTCAGTCTTTTGCACTCTGGCTATGTCTAGACTACAGGCTTTTTGCACAAGAATCTTTTTTCGGAATAGATCTTTCGAAAAAACTTCTTGTGCAAGAGCACATTGTGACGTAGTGGGGTGCACTGTACTCTCTGGTTGGACATTCACTGGCTGCTGTGTTGGGCTGTGGGTGACCCCTACTGGCATGTTTCTGTAAGCACCGCACAGTGGGGCGTGGTTCCTGACAGCAGTGCATGTAGACCATGTTTTAGCAACTTCTCACCTGGCCAGGGGGAGGAGTTTGAAAAGAAGGTGTGTGGCTACCTGGGGGGATGAGTGTTCTGTGGTTTTGAGAAGGGGCAGTCTGAGCTAAAACCAGTATAGGGGGTTCAGGGGCCTGTGAACCCCTTTCCCTCAAGGGAACTAGGGCTGCCGGCCTATCCTCCTATGCCTACATCGAGCGTATGCTGTGCTGTATCTCTGAGAAGCAATAAACCCTCTCTAGTCTACTGGCTGGCGGAGTCACATCTTGCTGCGGACGGGGGTGCAGGGTTGGGGGATCCCCGACGTGCCGTCACAGTGTCCACACACAAAAGCGCATTGAAAAAGCGATGCACTTTTGTGAAAGAGAGTGTCCAGACTCATTGGTTGCTCCCTCGCATAAAAGACCACCTGGAACCACTGTAGGCAGGGCTTTAGGTCACCAGTTGCTTCCAAGTGCTGATGCTGGAGTCTTGCAGAGACACATGCTTAAAGAGACCCCCCTGGACAGCCATGTCTCTGCTTCTGCTGCGTGCTTGCTACCTCTTCGAGGGACAGCAAAGCTCTCACAGTGCCTGCTGTGGTTGTCCTCTTCTTTTTTAGACACCACAGCTTTTTCCTTTGTGCCATGGAGCCAGAGCTGCCTCTAGGCATGCGATGGCCCCACACGGCCATGCTGCAGTTTTTGCAGCACTTTGTGTCTGCTGCCTTCCTGGTCCTGCAGGACCTGGACCCTGACCTCATTCTGGGGACCCTTCCCATAGCTCCGGCTGCTCCACTCTGGCAACCGCACCCCACAGTGGAGAGGTGTTTCTGGAGGCTTGACACCAGTTTGGACTGGTGGGACTGGCTGGTCATGGAGTATTAGTAGCTCCATAACTTCTGCATACGGAAGGCCACCTTTCTGGAGCTATGTGCCTGACTCCCCCCCTGCCCTCTGAAGCTGCGACACCCACCTGTGTCCTGCCACCCCCCTGGAGAAGCAGGTCGCAATCGCCTTCTGGAAGCTCGCCACCCTGGACACCTCGCAACCAGTTCGGTGTGGGGAAGTCCAACATCGGGCCCCTCTACAAGGAGGTACTCTGGGGCTGCAGTTCCTGCGGGGGAGGGAGGGACAGTGTTACATAAGGCAGACCTTCAGGAAAAGGAGGTTGGGGGGGGTAGAGTGGGGGCAGCGAGAAGCCCTGTCCTCGGGGGCTTGTGCCATCCCGCCTTCACACAGCCTTGCTGCTGGGGGGGCACCTCATAGAGGGTGGCTCCTGGGAGTTTTGAGGGGGGGGGCAGGAGAGGGGAGCAGGCAGCCAGCTCCCAAAGGCTCAGACACACCCTCTTTCATTCTCTGTTTTGTGTATTTCTTTGTATCCTTCTGCAGGTGGTAAGGGCCATCAACTCCCTTCTGTTGCGGAGGGTCGTCCGTCCAACTGCGGGGGAGCCATACATGGGACACACATCCCCATCCGAGCACCGGACCATTGAGCAGCCCAGCACATCAATCAGAAGGGCTACTTTTCCGTTGTCCTGCAGGCCATGGTTGACCACCGGCGACAATTTACTGAAATTTTTGTCGGGTGGTCGGGCAGGGCACACGATGCCTGAGTCTTTTGGAACTCAAGCCTGTGCAGGAATCTAGAGGTGGGCACATTCTTCCCCTGCTGGGACTTTGCGGTCAGGGATGTGCACATGCCTCTGTGTATAGTGGGGGATGTGGCACAACCCCTCATGCCATGGCTCATGAAGCCAGACACCGGCCACCTAGATCCCGGCAGGGACCTGTTTAATGCTCACCTCATCCAAGCCAGGATCCAGGTGGAGTGCACCTTTGGCCACCTCAAGACATGTTTCCGGTGCCTCTTCACTTGTCTGGACGTAGGGGAGCACAACTTCCCCAAGGTGGCGGCGGCATGTTGCGTCCTCCACAATGTTGTGGAGCGGAAGGGGGAGGCCTTCCTCCCGGGGTGGGGGTAGACGCTGGCCATGAGGGCCGTCCATTTTAGCAGCCATGGACTGCTGCCATCCACTAGGCCCATCAGGCCGGGGTGCGCATCTGGGAGGTCCTGAGGGAGAGGTTCTCTCAAGCACCCCAGTAATTCTCCCCAGGGCCTCCACAACAAGGGCCCCTGGCTTGCTGCTCTCTCTCTTCCCCACCACAACCCCGCCCTTTGCTCATTCCCTGACCTCTCAATAAAAACAGCTGTTTGGTTTTACAAATCATGAACTCTGTTTTAATGAAACATTAGGAAAAGGTGGGGAGG
This sequence comes from Apalone spinifera, assembly GCA_030068395.1. Taxonomy (NCBI): domain Eukaryota; kingdom Metazoa; phylum Chordata; order Testudines; family Trionychidae; genus Apalone; species Apalone spinifera. The sequence goes on from CM057846.1 coordinate 17,369,714, forward strand.
GGGAGCGGGGCTCTGAACTGGGAGAGGGTTCAGAACTCGGAGGGGGTTGGGGATTGCTTATGTTGCCTCCTCGGGTGTCGGGACCTAATTTTGAGGGTCCAGGGACCACAGGGGGGTGAACAGAAGGGGGGGCTGGAGCGGGTCAGTGTTGGCAGGAGGAGGGGGCATAGGTATCAGGTGGGGAGGGGCATGGGAATTGCTAGGGGAGGGGGCAAGGGCATCACCTGGGGAGGGAGCAGAGGCATAGCGGGGGAGAGGGACAGGCAGAGGAGGAATGGGCATATCGGGGAGGCAGGAGGGTGGAAGCCAGGAACAGCAGCTTCAGACGGGTGCACCACCATGATTGACATGACACCACACATGATGTCACAGAGCTCCACGAGTTTGTCCCATGCGCACTCGCGCCACTCCAGGTCGGTACAGACCTTGTGCGCCACGGTCTGGTGGATGTCCCTGAGAACACTGATGTGCTGGTGCATCAGCTCCTCCTGCACCCTGGCATGCCTTTGGGTCCCCTGGGCTCTGGCGGGCAGCTGCAGTGGTGTGGCTCAGCCCTCAGTCCAGCTGGTCCGGCTGTGGAGAACACACAAGAGGGAGAGGCGGTCAGTCATCCCTGCGGACACTGTCCCTGAGGCCATGCTCTCCACTGTGAGCAGCAACTAACAGTCCGCAGCCCAGAAGTGGGGATGTCTCGCATGCAAGGCTATGTGGGGCCTGTACAGCAGGGCCTGTCTCACAGGGCCCCGACATGCTCAGAAGACCATGTTTCCTTCCTCCCCCCAGCCCATGGACAAGCAGCCAAGGGAAGCATCCGGTCACAGTGGCATGCCCTCATGATTGGCCCAGGAGCTGGGAGCAGCCTGGGCCTCCCTGAGGTTTGCACATACAGGTGTGGCTTGCTGGGCTGTGTGTGGGAGCGGCTGCTGCCTCACATGTGCAAGCATGCCCGTGTGCTGTGTGCTGCACTCCTCGGTCTGTGCGGGGTTGTGCCTGCACCTTTGTAGCTAGCCTGCTTCTAGCTGGAACACCTGCCCCCCGCCTCTGTCAGGACGTGTGTGGCCTCCCCGCCTGGGAGCAGGATCCCGGGCATGCTCAGGGGCTGCCTGCTGCATCCACATGCCACACAGTAATGCAGCACATGGTTGCATGTGCACGGACCGTAGCATGACGTCCAGCCTGAGCATCCCACGTGACACTCGCCTCCCCACCCCCTGTGCGCCCACCTCCCCCACCCTGTGTGTGTGAGAAAGTGAGACACTCACCTGAAGATCCCTCCCAGGCTTCCAAGGAGGCCTGGGAGATGTCCTGGCTCCCTTTCACCGGCTCAAGGGAGCGGGTCACGGTGCTCATCTCCTCCTCCTGCTCCTCCTCCGAGGCAACCTCTGGCTGGGCAATGATGGGGGTCTTGACCCCAGAGTCCACCAGGATGGTTGGGAAAGATGTTTCCCCACCCCTCAGGATTACATGCAGCTCCCTGTAGTAGGGACAGGTGTGGGAACTGCGCTCTCTGGCTCGGACATATCCTTGGCGGAGTGCTTTCACTTTACTCTGGACCTCTTCCATGGTCCAGGGTTGGTGTCTGCGCTCCACCAGGGAGGTGGCCTTCCGGCCATAAATTTCAGCATTGTGCCACTTAGCCCGGGCATCCTGGAATGAGCGTCTCCTCCTCACCCCACAGCTCCAGGAGGGATTGTATCTCCAGGCCTGTCCAGGATGGGGTGTACCTCTTGCTCCTCCTAGGTGGGTCCTCAGGCCCCTGGGGCTGCTCCCTGCGAGGGCCAGGGAGGTCATGGGGGGGCTTTAGGGGTGGACATTGGGGTGGCAGGGAGAGCCGCACAGTGAAGTGCTGCTCTCTGGACAGCTTCCTGCCATAAGGCTTGTCCAGGGTGCCTGCAGCTTTAAAATGGGCCAGTAGACATGAACTATAGAGTTCTGATTACTTTGGATGGAATGGCCACCAGGGCACCTGTGCTTTTTCCTGGAGGCCTGTTCTTGCACAAAAACCTCCTTTCTCCCTGTCCACACATGCCTTTTTGTGAAAGAGCTCTTTTACAAAAAGGCTTCTTCCTCCTAGAAATAGGAATACCAACTGCGCAAAAACTCCTCTGTTCTTTTGATTTACTATCAAAAGAACGTGCTTGCAGTGTGGACATTCCGTGAGTTTTGTCGGAAAAAAGTCCGTTTTTCTGACAAAACTCTGCAGTCTGGATATATCCTCAGGTTTCTAATTCAGCAGACTAGGCACAGCACAAGTACAGGGTATAGGTGCAGGATGTGCAAGCCCGCCGTGTCCCATTCTCAGATGATACAGACTGTTACATACATGAGTTATTGCTATTGACAGCTGTGCATTGCAGTGTTAACATTAAAAATAACTGGCACATTTCAGAGCAGGAATGAACCTAGACACTGTCCCTTTCCAGCCTAGGAAGTATGACTGCAAGCCCCCCTTATGAGCAAAAAATCCATGCTGGAAAATGTATGTTTTCCAGCTCAGTTACTTCAGATCTACATTGGTGTAACTGAGAGCACAGCCTTGCCAGTAGAATTCAAATTACTCCTGGGGAGAATTCTACATTAAAAAATTAAAAATTCTGTGCACAGTATTTTCCAATTCTCCATATTTTAAGTGTGAATATAATAGAATATAATCACACCAGTTACAATTATTTTGGTAATCTATTGCAAAATATCTGTCAGCAAGTATGTCTGTGACAACACAGACAACAAAAAAAGATTCAAGAAATGTTTGCTGACTAATAGATTCCTTACTAGGCATATTAATACAAAACTTAGAGCAATACATTTAAACTGTAATGCAGAAATGTATTTCCTGTGCCTCTTAGAAGCAGTGCAACCATTTGAGGGAGTCAGGAGTAATGGAGGAGCTGGGGGAGGAAGGTTGCTGGGTGTGACTGGGAGAAACAAGGAACATTTTTTGAGTGGGAAAGAATTATTAGGGAGCTCCACCATACAGACCTCAGCCACTCAGTCAAGCACATTTGCTCTTATTTTCATGAGTCCCTGAATCTCCCTCCCCCTATTCTCATGAGTCCCTGCACTCTTACTCAGCCACCCCAATTCCCATGTATCCCTGCATCCTCGCCTTGCAATCCCATGTGGCTATGTGCTCCCTCTCAGCCACCTGCCATGTATCTCTGCAGTCCCACTCAGCCCCCCCTTTCCCTTCTGCCACATGTGGCCCTGCACCTCACACCCATTCAGCTCCTGCCCAGTCTGTTCCCTACCACTAGCAGAATTCCCCCGGAAGCATCAAATGCTCCAATTGTACTTTGAAGCTCACACCTTATTGGATTGAAGGGAGAGGTGCAGCTGGAAGAGGTCCCATTTTTGTCCTTTGCAAAAGTGGTCTAATAGAGCAACAGTATTGCAAGGTTTGCAGTGCTATAGTGAAATCTGTATAAATTAAAACTTTTGTTTATATTTTACTGGCTTGTTTCCAGGGGTGGGATTTGATGAAAGACACAACAGCTCAGCACTAAAAAGGAGCCCTTGCTGAGTAAATGTACATTATTGCAGTCACCAGCACTCTGATGACATTAAATGAAAATATACTATTCATAATCATGAGTATGTATGAAGACCTAGGCAAATATTTTCAGCAACATTTCATTTCTATAAGGTGGTCCCCAAGCCTTATTGAAAATTTAAAATGAGCCATTGTATAGTTTCACAGTAAACCTGAACACATTGCACAGCACTGGAAAGTTACCAAGAATTTAAAATCAAACCAATTTTCCTTGTGCAGCTGGTGCCATTTATCGCAAGTTGTTCATTTGTTTTTTTCCAAGGCCAAGGAGAGTGACTGACCTCCAATGAATAAGCTGATCCTAACTATGGACAGTTATATTAAAGAGGGATGATCGCTCAGCTCAGCTTTCTCTGTTGCTTCATATAGGCTTGAGATACAGTTCAAAATAAATGAGGAAGCCTTTCTAGATGTTTATCTCCTTAAAAGTCTTTTCTATTATTTAAACAGAGAACTTGATGCGTATGCTGCTGAGCCTCATGAATCTCTGCAATTTCCTGTTCCTTTCTGAATTGCCTATGGCGGTAACATCCTTGATATCTTGCCTGTGAATACATCTGCAAGGTTGCCAATAACATGTACCTCTTTGCTAGCCCTGACCAGTTTTATTTATTTTCTTCTCAGCTGAACATCAATGCTTGTGAAAAACTTAAAAAACAACAAATAGTCTTGCAGCACCTTAGAGAGTAACAAAAA
>CM057846.1:17374059-17389504 GCA_030068395.1 Apalone spinifera
CGGCAAAAAGCGGCGGCCATTTCTATTCAAATGAAGCGCGGGATATTTAAATCCACACTTCATTTGCAATAGCGATGTGCCTAATCTACATCCCTCTGTCGGCAAAGGGGTGTAGTTTAGACACACTGCTACTGTCCACAACTGAAACCCCTCCAATGCATTATCAACAATCTACAACTTATCCTGGAAAATGACCCCTCAATCTCACAGGCCTTGGGGGACAGGCCAATCCTCACTTACAGACAACCCCCTAACCTCAAACAAATTATTTCCAGTAACCACTCAGCACATCTCCATCACACTCATCCCGGAACCTACCCCTGCAATCAGCCCCTGTGCCAACTCTGTCCACACATCTATACAAGAATATCATCACAGAACCTAACCACATCAGCCACTCATACAACTGCACATCCACTAATGTGATCTATGCCAGCAGTGCCCCTCTACCATGTATACTGGCCAAACTGGACAATCTCTATGGGAAAGAATTAACGGACAAAAATCAGTTATCCGAAAAGGCAACACATAGAAACCTGTTGGAGAACACTTTAACCTGCCTGGGCACTCATTAATGGATCTCAAAGTCACCATACTGTTTCAGGTGAATTTCACAAGCCAACTCCACAGGGAAGCCTTAGAACTTAACTTCATTTACAAGTTTGATTCCTATAACAGGGGTTTGAATAAAGACATTATCTGGATGGCCCGCTACAGTGCACATCCTAATGACAAAAAAACTAAACAATGGGTACTTAAGAACAATTAGCACTTTCTCTATGGCTACGTCTAGACTGGCCCTGTTTTCCGCAGAAGGCATGCAGATGAGGCCAGTCGGAATTGCAAATGCAGCGGGGATTTACATTTTCCCCGCTCCATTTGCATGAACATGGCTGCCTCTTTTTTCCGTCTCAGAGCTTTGACGGAAAAAAGCGCCAGTCTAAACAGGGCTCTTGCGGAAAATAAAGCCTTATTCCCTTTTTTAAAGGGAATAAGAGATCTTGCGGAAAAGGCTTTATTTTCCGCAAGAGCCCTGTCTAGACTGGCGCTTTTTTCCATCAAAGCTCCGAGTCGGAAAAAAGCGGCAGCCATGTTCATGCAAATGGAGCGGGGAAAATGTAAATCCCCGCTGTATTTGCAATTGCGACTTGGGTCCTTTGCATGCCTTTGGCGGCAAAGGGGGCCAGTCTAGACACAGCATATCAGCTTCATGTAGCATGGACACTCTAATTGACTATTTCTTTCCCCCTATTTATTTAGAAACTGGACCTTCGACAACTCCATTCATCTGAAGAAATGGATTGTGCCCATGAAAGCTCATGATACCATCTACATACTTTGTTAGTCTTTAAGGTGCTGCTAGACTACTTGTTGTTTTTAAGTTTTTCCAGTTATAGACTAACTTGGCTACCCTTCTGAAGCTTCCAAGCTAGCAGTTAGTGCTAAGAGGATGGGGGAGAGATCAGTGAAGTACAAAAAACAAGAGGGGGAACTTTTGGGATAGTGTGTAGTGAAAAGATTGTGCTAGTAATTTATTTAGGGTTTTGTACCCTGGCAGAGCTATGAAGAGATGTTAGACAGCAGCTCCCATTGAGCTAGTGGGGTTGATTCAGCTAATGCATCTTCTTCTTACTGCTTGTTTTCACCCACCGTGCTGCCAACTCCCCAGAAATCATTAATGTAGACAATTAAACAAAGCTCCTGATTCTGATGCCACTGTCAATAGGCAATGGGGGGGGAGGGGGGGGGGGAGAATCCATTCAAGTGGCATAAATACAGGACCAGGACTCTGGGGAGTTATTTTGAAATACTCCCCTTATTTTGAAATAACAAGGCAAGCATCCTTACTACCAAGCCTGTTATTTCAAAATAATAACTCCTGCTTGTGAAGAGGAATAAGCTTATTTCAAAACAGTTATTTTGGGAGTTATTATTTTGAAATAACCTGGTAATGTAGACATAGCCTGGGTTACATGTCTGCCATTCCATTGACTGACTGTATCACCTTCAACAAAGTTACTGCACCTTGCTGTGTCTCAGTTTATTCAGCAGTAAACCAAGGCTATTAATATGGAATGGACATTTTTCACTGAGCTGGGGAGCTTTCGTTTATATTTGCAAAGTGTTTTCACATCGTGATAAAAAGAATGATCAAAATGCAAGCTTGTAATGTAATTAGGCATCTCTTTGCCAGAAGCACCAGCATAGCCGGGTGTATGCCATTTCCCTCCATTGTTCCTCCAGTGATCATCATATCAAGTTGACAAAATGGATCCCTATATTCAGTATCCCATAGCTTCTAAGCTAGATCATGTAAAGTAAGGAGATAAAATGTATTAAAAGTACTTTTCAGCATGGCAGGGTGACCAGAGAGCAAGTGTGAAAAATTGGGATGGAGTAGGGCATAATAGGTGCCTAAATAAAATAAAAACCCAAATATTGGACCATTCCTATAAAATCAGAACATTTGGTCACTCTATAGCATGGCGATCATCCTCTTCCAGGAACAAAGATGAAGGACAAAAATCTAAGTAAAACTGTCATCTTAATTTGATGTCTTGGAACTTCCCCCTCTGGGTTTTTGACAGAGCTGCAGTTTAAGTTCTGCTCTGTTCATTCATTTTCCTTACCCTTTCACAGACATCTTACTGCCTTGCTGGGTCTGTAGCTATGTTGCCATGCAGAAAAAAATAGCATAATTTCAAATCTAGATTTTTGTCTCCAGTTCAAGGGAAATAATCTGGAAGGTTGGATTGCTTGAGCTGTTCCATTGTGAAAATCATTGTTAATTGGTTGTAATTGGAGGTCTCTCTCTCATTCCCAGAAGCATTCTGAGAGCAGTGAAGCTGAGAAGAGTCTTCTACATTAATACCTTCCAGACTTTATTTTTGGGACATTGTTCAGTGGCTCTTGACGCCCTATTATAACTGAATGTACCAAAGGAAATCTTTCTGCTGAGGCACTCCTCATCTATGGGTTTTGTTGGTAAGAGGGCATGAGGAGATGGGCCTAAAAGAAAAGTGTTCAAAATAGAGCCATCACTTAATGTGCTGTCACAAAGTCCCTACTTGGACTAGGATTGCCACAAGTGACAAAATTCCTGTGGCAAAGAGGGGACAAAAATGAAGAATATAGCTGTGTGAGCTGAGGTGCTGGATGAGGCTCTAGTAACCCTGGTGGGTGTGGAAAAGCAGAGTCAGGCGAAAGGAGACGAACAGTAGGATTGTGCAGAGTGTTGTTGTGAGTCAGTCTCATGCAATAAAGGAGTTAAAATGGAGATCCTGAGAAAATCCTGTGAGGGAGATGATGGGAATCTGGGGGCAGGGACTGGCACGCTAGACAATCATTAAATAAGCAAGTGGTAAAAGTCTATTAGATGAGGGTGAAGTTGAGTGGAGCAGAGAGAGGAGAAGCGGAAGAGGTAGCAAAAGAAAGGAGGAATGAAAGGATGCCTGGGAGGAAGAGAAAAAGAAGAACGGGAAAATGATCTCCCTTCTGGAAGATTTTTTAAAGCCTGCTCAAAAGGGTGAAAAATTGATTTCTATCTTTGGAAACTTAATAAGTTACTTTCAGTGTGATCATTTCAACCTTACTCACCACTGGCTAGCACCAGTAGGAAAAGGCTGTTGGAAACAAAGTTGTGCTCTGTACTGCTGAATCATGACAATAAACAGTGATTAATGAAACTGCTTTCTACTCTATGGCCACCTATACATTTTACTTGGCTCTGGCTTTTATCTCTGTCTCTATCTGGCATTTTGTATTACAAGTAAGTTTTTGATGTACATGCTACCCTGCAATAGAAATGCAGGGGTGAAATGCTCATGATGAATGCTAAGCTGCATACTGGGAAAGGGACTTTGATTACAAGTCAGTGTTATGTCTGGCTCAAACCAATGAATCTATGCTTTCTGTGAGAACATTTCTCAATACACAATATTTATTTCTCAATGTATTTTAATTACAACTGTGTAGTTAGTGGGAGTGGGAATTTTCCTGACATCGGTTACATTTATGAGTGATATGTTGGTTTATTATCCCAGCTTAATTTGAAAATTGCAGCTCCTAATATATTTTAGTTAGAAGCTTTGGCTCACACATTGAACATCAGTTTTAACAGATACTAGTTTGCCCTGATTTCTTGGCATTAGGCCCATAGAGTTCTGACAGGTGGTTTCTCTGATTTGCAGTGATTAATACAATTTTAAAGTAAATCAAACAAATGATATGATCTAAGAGCAAACTTTGTTCAGTTACTGGAGGAAAATATTTGTGCATGCATAGGATCTAATTATGATATTGCTAATATTGGCTTACATCAAAAGTAACTCCATTAAAGTGCTAGAGACTCCATTAAATCCACTAGTAGGTTTGCTATTGCTTTGAATTTTTATACAAGGTGCTCAGATACCTTGGTGATGGGTTGCGATACGAAACCCAGAGAAATGGAAGTCAATAGGCTTACCCTGGAGTAAGTGACCTCATCTTTTTGTTACAGTAGAATAATTCCATTGGTTTCAGTGGAATTACTCTTGATTTACTCTGTTGTTAGTGATGTCAGAGCTGTTACATATAGGAATTTTCTTTCTTCTTTGGTAATTGAAGCAGTGTTCTAGTTTGATCTGAAATAATTTTCATTGAATTAGATTGTGCTAGTACTCAAAGGAGCTATAGTAAGTTCTAAATATGACAGATTCTCCCTGCCACCTACCTACTCATTAAAAAAGCAAAACAGTTAATCTGGGCTCAGGATAGAGACTGAGTTTTTAAAGTTGTAGGAGATATGCCACAGAGTCTTAGAGATTACAGTGCTGATAATATCTTCCCATCCATGTTTATCATCAGGCCCAGTGCAGCTGACCCTGAAAGTCAGGATGACAAAAGCCAGTAAAAATCTTTAGTGCATATCCTGGCTGTTACAGCCAAACACTTTTTATCAGGATTGGAAACTTGAAGAGAAGAAGCCTGGTCCAGTGGCCAGAGTACTGAAGTCAATAGTAGGCTTTAATGGAAGTTCCCTATACTGTCTTCCATTAGAGGATCATAACGTGTTTTACAAACTACAAAAGAACCACCATCCACTTGAAATACAGTTCATTTTAAATCAATGAGTTAAAATTAGATTTGGGTAAGAACTATTATTTGGCTAGCTCCAGAAGGCTAAGTTCCCTGTTCTCCTAGGTTCAGGAGAGATTTGGAGTAAAGGAGGGTGCTCCGGGGCTACTGCAAGGAGAGAGGACCCCCACTAGCTCTCTCTCCTCACAGCAGCACCTGGGTGGGGGAAAATGGCACCACTCTCCACCCTGGCAGGGGGCTAGGGCCAGATGGGGTCAGATTGATTCTAAATGAGGTGTTACCATGCAAGAAAGGGTTCTTGGAATCACTATGGATAGTCATGTGAAAACTTCAGCTCAATGCATATCAGTGGTCAAAAGGTCTAACAGTCAAAAAGGGTAACAGAATGTTAGGAATTATTAGGAAAAGCTGATGATAATAACGCCATAATACACATAAGAACACATAAGGGTTTGGCTCTGTGGCAACCCAAGAGGCAGGTGAGCTGGCTAGAAAGCAGGCCCTGCTTCTGTCACAGGCTTTGACCAAATGGACATGCATCTGCAACACATTTTGATTTTGATGAATCAGGTGGAAACATGTTCAGTCAGAAAAGATCTATCCTGCATATTAAAAATGACATAAATAATGGAGAATGGTGTGTGTATGAGGGTGGGAAATTCCATTAATTTTTATGTTGATCTATGGACTTTTCTTTCTATCCATGAAGGATAATTATTGTGGAGCTGCTCATGGTATCAGTAACCCCAAGAGACAGCATAGTACTACTCTTTATTTTCTCAGTGTGCGGAGCAGGGATTTAACTTGCTTCAGTGATTTCAAAAAGGTCACCTACTCTTATCCGTCAGTCACAGCTACAAAAATTATACAGTAATTAAAACAATTTTAATTAAGCACCATTATATTAAATAGGCATGTGGGTGTGAGAGAAGGATGTGGGCTTTAATGCTTAGGATTATATTAGTGGGCCCAGTAATGTCTAATGGCTAGAATAGCCCCTCATTTTTATCAGTACTCACATAACTTATTAAACACATTAAGCAGGATTGCATTTCTCTTCAGTGCCATCTCTTACCACACAACCTCTCCCAGCCGTTGTTTTCTTGTCTCCTGTTTTATTTTTCTCTGGTGTCTCATATGCCCATTCCATTGCCAAAAGCTGTTGGTCTGGACCAAGGCTCAGTCTCACACCTAATGACAGAAGGACAATCACAGAAGAGACTTGCCTGACCTGCTGTTATGGGACTGACTCAACATGCTTCTGTAATAACCATCGAAGTTGGAAGGACATGCTGTTGCAGCTTCTTTTACCATTAAGAAGGGGACAAATAATAAGACAGAAAATATCATAATGCAACTATAAAAATGCATTCTATGCCCACAGCTTGAATACTGTGTGCAGTTCTGATCACCCCATCTAAAAAAAGATACATTGGAATTGGAAAAAGTAAAGGGAAATACAAATAGTTAAGACTATGGAACAGCTTTCTTAAACGGAAATATTCAAAAGATTGAGGCATTTCAATTTAGAAAATAGATGTCTAAAGGGGGATATAATAGAAATCTATAAATCATGAATGATATGGAGAAAATGAATAGGGTAGTGTTGTTTACCTCTTTCATAACACAAGAGCCAAGAGTCACTGAATGAAATTAATAGGCAGTATATTTAAAACAAATATATGTACTTCTTCATACAATGCAGTCAACCTGGGGAACAAAAGATAGAGAAGCCACAACTTCCTTTGGTAGTGTGTCCAATGATTAATCACCTTCTCTGTTAAAAGTTAGTACCTAATTTCTCATTTGAATTTGTCTGGCTTCAGCCATTGGGGTTCTTGTCATGCCTTTCTCCACTAGATTTAAGAGTCCTTTGGTAACTGATATTTCTTCCCCATTATTTCTAAGCTCCTTAGACACTGTGATCAAATCACCTCTCAATTTCCTTTTTGATAAGCTAAATAGATTGATCTCCTCAAGTTTCCTCACCTTCCTGTGCCCTCTTTTTTGTGCCCGCTTCAATTTCTCAATATCCTTTTTCAAATGTAGTCTTCAGACCTGTTAGTAGTCTCATCAATGCCAGTATCAGTCTGACCAATGCCATGTACAGAGATAAAATCTCCTCCTTGCTCCTATTTCCCTGGTTATTCATCCAAGGATCGCCATAGCCCTTTTGAAACAACATCACACTGGGAGCTCAAGTTGCTTTCCCCTATGCCCTGTAAATCCTTTTCAGAGTTACTGATGTCCAGGATAAAACCCTCATTCTGAAGGTGGCCCTAGCATTCCCTGTTCCTAGGTGTATAACCTTGCCTTTGGGTACATTAAAACAGATCAGTAACAGAGTCAAAAATAGAACTCCATCCCCTCACTCCATTCTAGTGACCAATCCCCAGGGCCATACTCTTTATTCCTTTGATTATTACATATTTTTATTTCACATAAAGGCAAATTTCAAAAGTGCTGAAAATTAAACTTTCTCCACATGCCCATGCATTTTATGCCAAGAAGTCTGTCCTTTGCTAATATTTTCTGTGCATAGCACATTGTACCAATGTGTGTGTACATAAGAACATAAGAATAGCCATAGTGGGTCAGACCAAAGGTCCATCTAGCCCAGTATCCTGTCTTCTGACAGTGGCCAATGCCAGATGCCCCAGAAGGAGTGAACAGAACTGGTGATCATCAAGTGATCCCTCCTCTGTCATCCATTTCCAGCCTCTGACAAACAGAGGCTAGGGACACCATTCCTACACATCTTGGCTAATAAGTATTGATGGACCTAACCCCCATGAATTTAACTAGTTCTTTTTTGAACCCTGTTAAAGTCTGGAAGGGTGGGATCAAAAGTCACACAACACATATACTAATGAGTTATACATCTCTGTTAGTTGGAACAAATGGCATTTACTATGAATTGTGTGGTTGGTTTGACAGTAGCATTTCCTTTATAATTTAGGATCGAAATCATTTTAAAATCAAGAACTCTGCCTAAACAAACAGTGAATCCACATAGTGAATGAGCTGACTATTATTTCCCGTAAACGCTTCACTAATATTTTAATATATAGCACATTTCCAAATCCATTTTGAGAGAGAGAGACTCTGCAGAGAAATTGATTTTCAAAAGCAATATGTAAAGAAAAACAGTTTTCCAGCATTCTGATGTCCGTTCATTCATTTATTCATTTATTCATTCATTCATTCACTCACTCATTCATTCATCATACATGGAGAGCAATACTTTAGCTCTTCCCTGACAAATCAATCTGGACTCAGGCCTTCTGAGACATTTTGGCATTAACATGAGAACTAGACTTTGGATTCATTTGTCTGCTTTAGGTGGTAAAATCTGACAGGAAGACACAGGGGGCAAAAACCAAGAACTCTTCCACCTGGCCTGTAAGTCAGTTTTTGTTGTTCCTCTGAAGTAGAATTTCAGAAAACACTTTAAGAAGTTTGGGGCTCAACCTGATGGCCATGCAAAAGCAAGTCCTCTATTTTTACAAGAGGTAAAGAAAGCTTCTTTACCTTCTCCTGCTGTTGTGTTCCAAACCTAGCCCAAAGAGACCACTTCTAGGGGGTCACATGAATTTGTTGCTCATCTCCACTTCTGAGATTTCCAATAACTAGTGTAATAACTAGGGACAGCCGTGATGACAAAAACCAGTGTGTGGTGACAAGGACACCTTTCCATTGACAGCTAATCTGAGACTTCCAAACCCATTCAAGTAAGCCCCCTGATGGTGGTGACTTACAGCTCTTCCAACCTGGGCCAGTTCCGCCCAGTTATTTTCAATTCTGTCACCAATCCCTTGAATCATCTAGTCCCATCTCACCTAAACACTTTTGATTTTGAAGCATCCCCTGCCCCACATACACACGCTTCAAACATCTATTTTTTAGATACTGTGATGGGATGTACCGACACCGCATTAGACAACAAGGAGTTGAGGGATCATTCTGAGCTCTGCCAGCCCTAGGGTTGCCAGGTGTCCGGTTTTGAACCGGACAGACCGGTATTTGAGCTTTCTGTTCAGGAAACAAATGGAGAAAATATAAATGTCCGGTATTTTCTAAATAAGATGTCATGTAGATTGTGATGTCATGTCAAGTGTGTCCGGTATTTCTGTTGAAATTACCAGGCAACCCTAGCCAGCCCTGCCCTGCCATACCTGCCACATATACGCCATCTGCTGGAGCAATTAAAAGGTGGGGAATTAAGCTAATTTGAGTGGCACAGGAGAGGAGAGAAGAGGCGAGGAGAGGAGAGCAGAGCAGAACCAAACCGAATCGAGTCTAATCTAACACTCCACTACAGCTACCAAAAGGGGCCCACCCTGGAAACACCAGAGAAGGAAGTACCCTGTAGGCCCTGGACATTTGGTAACCCCCTCTTACTTATTGTGGTTTAGGTTTCCCCACCAAGAGGAAAACCTTGTACTAAGCTGATCCAAAGGGAGAAGGATGGAAGGAAGAGGTCCAGAGCAGACAGCTTTCAGCAGCCTTCAGCTCCCAGGATACTAGTAATCCAATGGTCCCTGGGTTGGAGCCTGATGGAGTGGGAGGGCCTGGGATCCCCTCCCCAAAAGCCCCTTGGCAGTTGAGCTACAGCTGTGACCATTTGGCCACCTTTGCATTAACATCTAAGGCCCATGAGCTCCCCTCCCTTGCAAAAGTGATTGGAAGGGAACTAATTAAAGCAAATGCGCCATGGCTCCAAAGGAACTCTGGGGCTGCAGAGTCCAGATCAGCAGGGTATGTCTTAGGCAGTGTCACCTTGTGTCTTACCCATCAGGAGATGCGAGTCTCCTACCCTGTTGACCCTGTCCCAGCTCTGCACTGACATGGCACCTTGATACTCCACTGCTGCCCCCACTCCTCACCCAGCATCAGCAGGGTTAGCAGCTGTGCTGCTGCTGGCTTTATGCCCAGCTCTTGGGTTGCTGTGACAGTCACAGAGCATATAGCAGGAGTTAATGTGGCCTGAGTTTTGTCAGAGCTCACGACGTTGGTGGCATCACACGCTGTTTTGGACTCATGCTCATCCGAACCAAAGTTTGCTTTAAAAATAACTTGCAGGCTCTTCACAGGGATCTCTGTCTGCTGCACTTGATGCAACTGCCCAAATTATTTAACTTCGCAAAGCAGCCACGGTGCCCATTACCAGCTCCTTTAACTTATATTGGGACACTCCTGCTTCCATTGGCACTCTGTCATAATTCACAGCAATTCTAGTGCCATCATATTCCATCTGCCTTGATGTTCATGTATTTAAATGATTGGTAAACAAGTAGCTAAGTAACAGATGGGTAAATATGCCTTGGACAAAGACTGCTTCAGTAATATCCGGCATTAATAGAACATTTCTCATGTCAAAAGATCCCAAAGTGCTGTATTAATAATTATTATTTATTTACAACACTGCAATGTCTAAAGGCTCTAACCAAGATCAGGGATGCAGACTACTCAGCACAGTATATACACACAGTAAGAGACAGTCTGTGCCCCAGGCAGCTCACAGTCAAAGCAGACAAGACAGAAAGGGTGGGAGAAAGTAGGTATGCTAAGTGGCTGCTACGTTCATTCCCATCTTTGGGGAAACAGAAGTTAGGGCCAACATGCCCCAAATCCAGCTGTCGGAGTGTGTGTGTGTGTGTGTGTCAGGAATCAGCCTCCATCTCTTTTCACCACCTCGTTCAGGCATCGGGAGCGGGGAAAGACTCCCTTTCCTGCGCCTACACTAAGTGGCAGAGTAGTGATACATTATCTAATGTTCCATGTCATAGTTAGAGAACTCAGCAGGTTCCTCAGCAACATATGATTGTTGCTAAGCAAACTCGAGGGGTTCCTGAGCTACAATCTGCAGCTTGATGGGATGAGATCAGCCACAATTGCTTAGCTGATGATACTTAAACAGATCATGCCCATTTCAACACACTTTCTCTCTGATACCTTCTGCAGAGTTATTAATGAGATCTCCATGACCCTGTGCCTTGGCCAATGGTGGGAGGGGATGACACTGCTCTCCTCTAAAAGGAGACATGGTTAGTGGCTTGGAGCCCTTCCAAAGGATTTGGATGAAGGC
Source organism: Apalone spinifera (assembly GCA_030068395.1). Taxonomy (NCBI): domain Eukaryota; kingdom Metazoa; phylum Chordata; order Testudines; family Trionychidae; genus Apalone; species Apalone spinifera. The sequence continues at coordinate 17,385,224 of CM057846.1, forward strand.
ATAATCACCCTGGGCCACCGAAAGTCCCTGATGAAGGGACTACTGAATTCCAGAAAAGGTGGAGAGATCATTAATAATCCTGCAGAAGACATCTCTGGTAAACCATGGGGAGGCCTGGAAAAGGAGAGGAGGATATATTTGTAGCATTAATGTTGAAATAGTCTAATCTAGTGATATCCAAACCTCAGTGGTTCAGGAGCTAAATTAGTGATCAACATTACTCAAGAGAGCCATAGTAGTGTGAATTGTTTCCTTTACTATAGCACAATTCATTCATATGCGAGGGGAAATATTTAGTTCATATCTAATTATCAGAGCAAATAAGCAAATAACTTAGTTTAAAAGTATAATTTAATTGGTAATAATACAGTAAAAGTATCCTGATTGGTTAATAACTTAGCTTGGTTAAAAATTATATTACAGAGCTTTAATGTTATTTGGTGCAAGAGCTGCAGGAGACACATTAAAGAGCCACTTGTAGCTCATGAGCTGCAGTCAGAGTATCACTGACTCTAACCTGTTTAAGCAAAATGTCTGTCTCTGCTAGGATTGCACTAGGCTAATGTAAATATGTCTGCTGCTCTTTACCTCGGATGGACTTGCTAAGTTGCCCTCATATATAATATAGTCTATCACGTCCATATTTCTTTAGATTTCAAGTTGGCATTTCTACAAAACAACATCACTGCAAACTGTGAGTGCCAGGTGCGTCACCTAGCCCCCTAAGTAACCGAACAAATTTTCACCCGTACAATAAGTGAATTGCCCAGCAAAAGCAGAACTTGGTGCAGTGTTAAGTTTCAGAAGTTAGCTATGTTAGTCTGTTTCAGCAAAAACAATGAAGAGTCCTGTGGCACTTTAAATACTAACACATTTATTTGGGTGTTAGCTTTTGTGGACTGATGAAGTGGGCTTCAGTCCATGAAAGCTTATACTCAAATAAATGTGTTAGTATTTAAAGTGTCATAGCTAGGTCCATTGACAAGGGGGAGCAAAGGAGGCAGTTGCCCTGGGGCCCAGCATTTCAAAGGGGCCTGGAGCTCCCAGCTGCCTCCACAGCTACTGTGGCAGGGGTGTCACCCTGAGCCCCAGGTCCCTTTGAATTGCCACAGAAGTGCTGCTCTACCACTATGTGTAGCTCTGAGGGCTGGTGGGGAGGGCCCAGAACTGCTGGGGCACGGGGGAGGGGGAACGCGGCGCTAAGAACTGACTGCCCTTGGCCCAGCCCCTTCTGCCCAAGGCACCACCTCTTCTTGGGGCCTGGAACCAGGCCCTCATACCCTGCCTCCAGGCCTGTGGTGGTTATCACCCCACTGGCCACGACACTCCTTGTTTTTAGTGTACAGTTAGTTGGTGCTCAGCACAGATAAATTAATTAGCTTTCTAACGTGTTCTGTGATGACCTTAACAGAAGGAAATAGGACCAGATTTGCACACTTTCTGGAGACAGAAGAGTCTTGTAACTCAACTCGAACCCAATGGGCCCTGACTTCAAATGTCAGATTAGGGATGGATAGAAACTGAATAGCAACTCTGAAGATTAGTAACCCATCCTCCTTGGGATTGGGTTGCCTCTGATCACTGCCCCATGGTCATGGTAGCCGCTGCATGCCCTGCTGCTGCTGGCCATTGCCACCTTGCTGGTTTCTGACTATGCTACAGAGTGAGTGTGCCAATGATTCATAGCCTCTGTCACTCTGCAGTACACCCAGTCCAGTGAGGCAGCAGCATCTGGCATGAGTGGGCTTGGTTAAAAAACCAACTTGACGCTCTTGGTTTGGTTTTGGGATTGCCTTTAAAACTAAGCATGAACAAAGGTTCAGATGTGAGTTCAGAGACTTCCTGGTGACTAGTTTCCTTACAGAGAGCCAGTGCCAGCACCTGAGAATCAAATCCAGAGTGCCAGTTGAGTCAAACATCCATTTGACTTCTTTGATTAGTTGGACTGAAGGCCTTCAAGTCAATGGGAGTATGGTCATTTGACTTGACTGTACATGGGATGAGACCCAGAGAAAATGCTACAGGAACTAGGAATCTGAATCAGAAAGGGTGTGTCTAGACAGCGGCACTTCCAGTATTCCGAAATAGTGTTTTCCGCATCTTGACAAAGCGCCTGTTATTTTGAAATAGCTTTAGAAATAATGGGTATGCTATTACATCCCTGTAAACCTCGTTCCATGAGGATTAAGAGACATTTTGGAATAGCTCTCTATTTCAAAATTAACTTGAAATAACCTACATAATTTGAGTAGCCCAAATTGTGTACCTTGCAGTGTTGCAGTGCGGACGCACCCAAAGTGTTGTGCACAGAGAACAGCATTGTGCAGGGATGAATGCTTTGAGAAACATTCCAAATGAATAATTGCATTGCAGATTCTTAGATAATAAGATGAGAAGTGACCTTTAGATAATTTAGTCTGATGTGCATAACACAGTACACAAAATGTCATCCAGTTCTCTCCTGTCTTAAGAACAATAACCATGCAGCCCAGGATATACACAAACTATAATTTTTAAGCTTACATCTGACTAATCTCTGTGCTGGTGAATGCATTTGAGAATAAGAGTATCATGCCTTGTGGGATTTTTGCCAGAAAAGGTTCAGAGCAATTCTTAGATTGATTGATAGATGACAAAGACCATTTGCTTCTGGTGAAATTAACGGATGGGGCCAGTGCTGATAGATGATTAATGCTTGGTTCTTGTGGTTATAACACATAAAAATTAAATATGAATGACACATTCTTTGGGTTTGGGAATTAATGATGAGAAGAAAGAATCAATCATGTGTGTGGCGGGTTTCTATTAAATAATTGTGTGTGGCCTGTGCAATTCAGAGATTCATAGATTCCAAGGCCAGAATGGATCATTGTGGTCATGGGAAGCAGGTATGCTAGGCAGGGGAAGGCATTGCCTTCCCAAACCACCAGCCTGGCTCCACCTATACTCTGGCCCCAAAGTGCCTACTGGGGGTAGAGCAGCTTGGGCCACAAGCCCTCCACTCTCCCCGTGCTCCAGGACTGCGGAGGCTGGAGCCGTATGCTCTCCGTCCTCCTGGTGCTCCAGGACCAGGGAGGCTGGGGCTGCACATCACCCGCCCTCCCCAGTGCTCCAGGGCCAGGGCGGCTGGGACTGCCCACCACCCACCCTCCCTGTGATGCTGGGAGATGGGGCCTGGTCAGAAGGGGTGGGACTGCGGGTGGGGTTGGGGGCTTGCCTCCCCCAGCCCTACCTTCATCCACCGCCCATGATTGTGGTCATTCAGTCTAACCTCCTGCATAACACAAGCCATAGAACTTCTCCAAAATAACTCCTAGAACATATCCTGTAGAAAAACATTCAATCTTGATTTATAAATGATCAATAATGGAGACTCCATCATGATCCTTTGTAAATTGTTCCAATGCTTAATTATTCTCATTTTTAATAATACATGCCTTATTTCCGGTCTGAATGTGTCTAAATTCAAGTCCCAGCTGTTGGGTCATCTTACATGTTTCTCTGCTACAATGAAGAGCTCATTATTAACTATTTGTTCTTATGCAGGTATTTATAGACGGTAATCAAATTGCCCTCTAACCTTCTCTTTGTTAAGCTAAATAGATTGAGCTCCTTGGGTCTGTGATGGGGCGCAGTCACAGAAGACCCATTTGGGACTGCTTCACAGTGTGCTGATAAAGCCATTGACACTCACCTCCTTGCTCTCTTGGGCTTCTCACCATCCTGTTCTGCTGGGCCAGACCTTTTACTGTCCCCCAGCTAAGGCACAGAGCTGAGATCTCTGCTCCCTCCCCCTCAAAGAACAATACAAACATGGAATCTCTTCAGGTCTGAGGAGAATGCAGTTTCGGACACAACTTCCAGGAAACCAACCCCCAGCTGGGATCAGAACCCCAAGTAAATCATTCAGGCAAGTCCCCTTTAACAATGAGGAGGGTGTGCACACTGATTGATCTCTCAGGTAACAATGATTTACACTGGGCTTGGTAATAAATAAAAGTGATTTTATTAAGTACAAACAGTAGGATTTAAGTGGTTGCAAGTGAAAACAGACAGAACAAAGTGAATTACAAATTTAAAATAACAGAAAATGCACAACTAGTTCTCACACATTAAAGCATATAGCAGACTTACCCTAAAACTGTTCTTATTTCAGCTACAGCTCCAAGCCAGGGAAGATTTTTTCCCTGGGGTCTCTGGTTAATTCTCTTGGGAGGGTCATGTCAACCAAATATCAGAGGGGTAGCCGTGTTAGTCTGAATCTGCAAAAGCGGCGAGGAG
>CM057846.1:17389604-17403741 GCA_030068395.1 Apalone spinifera
TCCAACACTTCGGTTAGTCTATAAGGTGCCACAGGACTCCTCGCCGCTTATGTCAACCAAAGACAACGAACTTGAAAACTTGCATGTTAAATAGCCTTCTTTTTGGGCAGGCATTCTTTGTTTCTACATTCTCCCCTTCCATGGAAAATTACTTGGTCAGATCCTACCTGTTGGGGTGGTCATATGATTTTCTAAGACTAACCACTCCTTAGTAAAGGACAAAGGAGGCTGTTTACAGGTGATCACCCAGACATTAAGAGAAACACCCTTGATGACTTTCAATTGCACATTTCAAACCATAAAGTATCCCTTATCCCTTATCCCTTATGTCTAACTTTACATACAAGAGTGGTACATACCCCAAAATAAGATATACAGATCTAGCAGATTGTGACATTAAAATTGCTAGGTTACTTGAGGAATTTTGTCCAATGCATCTTTGAATTATGCAAATTTGTATCCGTAAGACAATTTCATAAAACATCGGGAGTTTGTCACAGGGTCTATCACCATGAGACATGTATTTAATACCTTAATCATTCCTATGGGTGTTCTCTGAACCCTCTCCAATTTAGTAACATCCCCCTTGAATTGTGGACATCAGAACTGGACAAGGCACAGCGGAAGCTGTTGCACCACCAAATACAAATGTAAAATCACTTTTCTTCGTCTCCTCAAAATCCCCTGTTTACGTATTCAAGCAGCATATTAGCTCTTTGGGCCACAGTGAGGAAAAAAAGGTGGGCACAGTTAAAACTTATATCCTAATGACTAATTTTTCATTAAAGGTCATTGGACCCATCAACAGTGCAAGTTATTTTCTCTACAGCAGTGACAGAAATAAAATGTAAGCAGAACAGAAGCAGTACTGATTGTGAGTTATAATACGTGCACATGAGCCAGATCTACAGTTATTGTGAATAGGGGTAGCTTGAATGAAGTCAATGAACCTATTCTGATTTACACCACCTGGGCATCTGGCCTATTGTTACAAGTATAATAGTCAAAAACATTTTTTATACAGGTCATCACTTTGGCCCTTACTGCACAGGAAATTTTAGAGTGAGACAGGCATAAGCCATTAGGAAATATTTCATTGATCTAATAAAGCTACTAGTGCTGTCAGTTAAACAAAAAGACTAGCAAACTGCTCCAGAAGAATGGCATTCAAGTTCTACATTAGAAGATCTAGAGTCTACTATTACCAGCTTTCCTGAAGTGCTCCCTCAATGCTAGCAGTGACAGTGCTGACATTGATTAGCACAGTTGTAAGGCGTTACAACAAAATCCTTTGTGCAGAGGTAATGGGAGGCAGCAGAGACACAAAAACTCAGACTCAAGGCAGAACGAGCTCTCCACCAAGTGCACATGTCCTAACAAAGCCGGCAAGCTGAATGGAACTCTGGGATCTTATTTTCCCTTCAGAGGATGCACCAGGAGTAACACATTCCATGGTAGGAAGCCAATAGGAGTTACTGGGCGTGTCCTGTTGTTGTAGGGCAAAGCTTGTGAGGGAGCAGCCACCACTAGAAAGGAGCAGCCAAGTACCATGCCAGAGATGATGTGTAACTCTTAATGCTGGCGGGAAGGCACAATTTAAAGGTTTTGGATGGGGTGGGGTATGCGACTGCCCCATGAATCATCTTTGAGCTGAGGAGCAATAGGTGCACCAGGGCAGCGTCTTGTGGTAGTCAGGCTTCTTGGGGCAGTGCCAGCTGGCACCAGGTTCCTTTAGGGAGAGGAAAGATCGTGTGAGGAGTGCAGCTCAGAGATGGGTCACCCACTTGGCTGGGGAACAATCAGCTGTGAAGAAGCACTTCAGTGCAGAACAGGGATGGCTGCCAGGCACCTAGCCAGCACTCAGGCTCCCAGAGCGTGGAGAGCCAGGGGACAGAAAGCACTGGGCAGCTCCCACCAGTTTCCAATCCACTGTCTCCTGGCAGGAGGAAACAATTTAAAAACCTCTGTGATAAATGAAAAGCAGAAATCAGGGGAGGGGAAAAGTAACCCCCATCTGACTTCTCCATCCCCACATCACCTCTTCATTTACTTGAGTGGGAACTGGATTGGGCCCTCAGGACATGCTTTGTATGTAACTCCCCTCAACTGGCATACAGGTAAAGAGACAATTCTGTGCAAACAAGATGGCTTCACATCCAACACATTTTAGGTTCTTTCTTGTTTCATAAAGTGATTATGGTCTCTCTCCCTTCATCCTATTTATAGGGAAGGGTGAGGAAAGGCGCAAGAGGAAACTTGTTCTATTTGTTTCAGTCACTTTGTGTCTCACGCTATAAATCCCACTAACCATCCCCAATGCACAGTGATGCATGCACAAGCCATGCTAGGCACAGACACAGAAACGGAGCTACTTGCAATTCCCAGCAGGTTTTGTCTCCTGCCTCTATTGTCTAGGGATGCTCCTTTCAAGCACTTCCTCTTTGAGGCTGTGTCCCTTTTGCTTATCTACTGCTGAGAGAGAGTTGTGCCTGCTATGGAAAATAACTGGAACAATGAGCATTCATGCAGAGTGGGGCCAAAAGGAAAAATTTATGTTCTTTATGTAGGCTTGTGTATGTTTATAACAACACAATTCCCTTTCTGTAGTATTTTGGAGAGCCCCATCCTAATAATAATCAGGACCTAATACTTCATTACAAAATTGTTTTTAAAGGTTTTGGCATTGGGTAGCCTGTTAGTGGTATGCAGATAGGCTTCATTTGGAAAAAGACACACCAAAGAACCCTTCTAGCTCAGAAAAATCTCCCTTTGCAGATAACAGCAATCTGCAGACTACAATCATAATTAAAAATATCAACTACAGATTAACTTGAAATCCAACCAGAACTTTAGAGTGGTACATTATTTAAATGTTACTTGTGGGGAAAGTGACTCCAATTTCTAAAATTATTATTATTACTTATTTTTCATAATTAATGATTACTTTTTTCTGGACAATTTTTCTCATTTCACATTGTCATGAATTTGCTGGGGGCAAGAAGCAGCAGCACTATAACGTTGTGCATGACACTATTCTTGTAGATTTTCAACCCCACTGATGCTAGGGATCTCAGCTCCACACATGAACTGTGTGTCCCACCAGTAACCACGCAGAAGTCTACAGTCACAATCACAAGGGACAGAAACTTTTTTTTTCTCTTTAACAGAAGAATAGATAGAACATTATTCGGTCGCTTACATCCTTTCACTCACCAGAAAAGCAACCTACTCACTGCTGGTAAGAGAATTTCCAAGTGCTTGTGACAACATCTTCTATTTTCTCACTCTCTTTTCCCACCTCCAAACCTTCATGAAACCAAACATCTTTTATGCTGCAAAAACTGGAGCTTAAGTCACATTAAGGTGATCTCCTAATTATTGTCCTGCATTCTTGCTAATAAATTTTTCCCGGCTCCCAACTGATTCAAGAAGGACTTGCTCCTGTGTAGTGTTAAAGGTTGTATGTATATGTGTAACAGAAAAAGTGAAGCGCAAGACTGCCCCCATGCTTAAAATCCTGTAAGTACCACATTGTGGTGCGGTGTGTTGTAGCCTATGTAGCAAAAGCTAGACCTCGTTGATGGGGCCATAAGGTAGCCAGTTTATGCAACTTCAGATTGCCAGCAAAGCTAGCGCTATAGGGCTGGACTGTGTTGTGTGTGTTGTGCTAGGGGCTAAAACTAGCAATGCAGATGTTCCTGCCCTGGCTGGAGCCCAGGTTCTGAGTCCCTACCTTACCCCCTCACTGGGTCTCAAACCTGCATAGGGGGAAGAGGCGAAGGGTAATGGACTGCAGCCTGAATGGAAACATCACCACTGCTATTTTTAGCTCTGAACCCATGGGTTGACCTGGCTATGAGACTTGCTTCCACAGGATTTTTCTTGCAGTGTAGATGAATCTGAATATTCATAAAGTTTACAGTGAGGGGGCCACCACCAGATCATTTAGTCTGGCTCTTATACACCACAGGACATCAACACCCCCCAGAATTCCCACAGTAAACCCAACAAATGCTATAACTTTTTCTCTATTGCTGCAGTTTCCTGACTGAGCATTCCTGCTATAGAATAAATAATTGACAGTAGTAAAAATGCATGAATGCCTGGAGTGAAGGAAAATTTGGGTCACCAATGAAAGATATCCCTCATAATGGATGACTGAGTGAATCGTATAATCTTGTCTTTCCAGATACTTGTATTAATCTTTTGGGGGGCAGCCACAGACAGGAGATACGTTCAGTAGTACATGGGCTAATTATAAACTGTATTTATAACCACTACCCCAATCAGGAGAATGTTTTCCTGAGGGCTCAGAGTGCAAGAATGGTTCCGGTCGGCCCTGGTTACTACATAAATGCCACGGTGGGCACCATGGAGCCCACGGGCACCACGTTGGGGACCACTGGCTTACAGGGAACTCTAATCTCCAGTAAGGCTAGAAAATGATCAATATTTTGTCTATCCTGAATTTTATTTTTAATATGGGGCTTGCGGGCTTCTTTTTACCACAATTTATACTGACTTTAATGGGGGAATTAAAGGCTTCAGTATGACACCATTAGTACCCATACCAGCTAATAGCTATTAATGGACCTATTCTCCATGAATTCATCTGGGTCTTTATTTGAACCCCATTAAAGTCCTGGTCTTCACAACATCCTCTGGCAATGAGTTCCACAGGTTGCCTCTGCATTATGTGATGAAATACTTCCCTTTGTTTGTTTTAAACCTGCTACCTATTAAATTCATATGATGACCCCTAGTTCTTGTGTCATGGGAAGGAGTAAATAACTTTTCCTAATTTACTTTCTCCACAACAGTCATGATTTAATAGACCTCTATCATATCCCCCCTTAGTCTCCTCTTTTCTAAGCTGAAAAGTCCCCGTTTTATTAATCTCTCCTCATATGGCAGCAGTTCCAAAACCCTAATCATTTTGTTTTCATATTCTGAACTTTTTCCAGTGCCAAGATATCTTTCTTGAGATGAGGCGACCACATCTGCATGCAGTATTCGAGATGTGGGTGTACCATGGATGTATGTAGAGGCAATGAAATATTATCTGTCTTATTTCTCTATCCATTTTTAAATGTTTCCTAACATTCTGTTTGCTTTTCTGATGGCTGCTCCACATTGAGTGCTTAGCCCCTGGCTGGAGTGGGCCCATACTTTAGATTTCATTGTAAAAATCCTAGAAAGATCAATGTGGAATCTTAAAATGCATCCAAATATTTATGATGGCTTGAAAGTAAGGACGACTTGTGTTTAGATGCCCTGTTATCAGTGAGAAAAGAAAGCGAATTGGACAGTGATTTACAAAAGGGGCTGTGTGTTAGTACAGGCTGCTGCTGTGGTTGCAGCAGAGTGGAAGTAATCACAATTCTCAAGGTCATGTGCTAGTTCTTTGAATAGGTCACAACTCCCTACTAAATCATGACCAGTAGCAGAAACTGTCAAGACTATTTGCAGCCATTACAGAGACCCTCAGATACTACTAAGACTGAACATACGCTAGGCCAGTGTTTGTGATATATCCCAGATCCTTTGTGCTTGCTGTGGGATCACAGGGAGTCCCTAGCACAGGGCTACTCAACTTTGGAAGCCCCAGGGGCCACAATGATATTCACAGCACATGCCGAGGGCCACAACTTAAGTGTGGTTGCATATACATGCAAATATGCAAATAGCTTCTTTTACACAATACCCCGGCACTCCCGGCACCTCCTCCCAGGAGCCTAGAAATGCTGACACCGTGTACCCATCTGTTTCAGCCAGCCCATCTGCTTGCGTCTTTCAATGGTCTCTCTGCCTGGGAGATGCCTCGCCATTGTGGAGAGTGTTCCGAGTGGAGGCCATTTTCAAAGGCCGCATGTTGAGCCCCGCATAAACCCAAACTGCACCTCAGGTCACAAACAAACGAGCCCTGAGCCGCAGTTGGCCCGGAGGCCGCATGTTGAGTAGCCCTGCCCTAGCATATATGCTGCTCCTTAGGGGTTTTTGAGCTGGTGGAGTTTAAACCAGTGCAAGAAACTACTCTAAAATCTGCTGATGCTGGGATCACCATTACAAGGTCCCTGGCAATCGTCCACCCTGCTGCATCAAGCTCAGTGAGAATCATAGGCCAGGTCTTCACTAAGCAGAAGATCGATGCTGCCGCGATCAATCTTCTGGAGTTTGATTTAGTGAGTCTAGTTAAGACTCGCTAAATTGAACTCAGAGGCTACCCCCACTGGTGCCAGTACTCCTGCTTCTGTGAGGAGTAAGGGAAGCCAATGGAAGCATTTGCTCCCATCAGACTCCCGCTGTGGGGACATCAGGGAACCTCAAAACAAGGTACGTTTACTCCAGCTACCTAATTAACATAGCTGGAGTTGTGTATCTTGATTCGATGTTCCCTTTTAGTGTAAACCTGACTTTAGATACTATGGCCCAGCATAAGCACATGGCAGCCTGCTCTTGAGGGAGGCCTAGCACCTGGAACTTAGTGGACTTTAATGGGAACTGTGTATGCTCAAGCTTCCATTGGGATTATGTGCTACAGATAGTCGCAATCAAACACAAGTTTATACAAATTAAGACTGATAAATGTGATTATGTATTTATATTTAGTAAATAATGTAAATGGTGTGAAGAACAGAGAAGTATGAAAAGCCCATTACTGCTGGCAAAATTAGTGTGGGGAGGATAATGGGCATAATACACCACTGTAAGTCCAATTTTTTAACACAACTATAATCAACACCAACAAATCACTGTTGTAATGTGAATCAACCCCAATGTTTTCACCAAGCTTGCCTTAAAACTCTCATAATGCCTTTAGAATTGTTTAAGTTTCATAAGAATTTGAGATTAATCATACTGTAGTGAACTGGCTCATATACACGCATGCCTCTTCTAGATAGAATCAGAACTGTCCAAATTATGCCTGACCCTTTTTTTTTATAACAAAGATTCTCTTTTAGCTAAAATGGCTGGGAGTCTGTGCTTTGGGCACAGGACAATATGAAATCTAGCCTCTTTGTTACTGTGAAATCCTGAAATGTCATGACATGCAACAGCCATGAAGTCCTATAAAGTTCATACCACAAAAATTTTGTACTAGTTGGTAGGGATGTGAATGACTATTCAACTATCCAATAAGCAAATATTTATTGGATAGTCAACAGGATAGTCGACAAGTCGCTTCCCTCCCCTTGCTGCCTCTATCAGAAAGAGGCAGCAAGGAGGGGAAAAAAGGGGGGCTGGGAGTCCCCAGTTGGACCCAGGTTTCATGCAGCATTTCAAAGTGTCAGCGCCGCGTGGAGCTTGGGGTCCCCTGCTGACCCTGAGCTCCATGTGGCACTGCTGCTTTGATATGCCGCATGGAGCCTGATGCCAGGCTCCCTGTGGCATTTCAAAGTGGCAGTGCTGCATGGTGCCCAGGGTCAGCTGGGGATTCAGAGTCCCAGGAGACCATTTTGGTTACAACAATCTTGCAGCCCGCTGAGTTGATGGAGAGCCACTGATGTGGCCCACTCACTAGCCTCAGTTGCCCATCACTGTCCTACACTGTTCTCATTCTGTTAGTGTCTTATATTGTGTAATTCTTGTCCTATGGAATATTGTCCGAGTAAAAAGAGGAAGGGTGAGCACTTTGCATACTGTCTTGACCAAGGAACGAGGATACACACTGTTGAATTTACCTCCTTAAATTTAGCAACACGAAGTCAAGACTTTCAGATTGCTATGAAGCGATGAGCAGAAGCAAAGGCTTTACTTTTAAGAAATGGACTAGATTCTCAGGGGGTGTAAATCCATATGTCAACAGAGGTGTGCTAATGTACGCTGCTTCAGAAGCTGTCCCAATGTGCTTTAAATAGTATGGTCTTATTCATGGAAGTAGCTTCTCTGCAAAGCCACCTCATTGGCATCCTGAACAGAGGTGCCAGAATGGAGGCAGCCAGGGGGCCATGACCCCCCCCCCCCTCAAAAAGTAGGTGGTCTATGTCCTCACACTTTTCACTGGCGGTAAGGACAAACAATGGGTAGAAAGGAGGGGAGCGGAGCAGGCCAGAGCTGGGACCTGAGGGAGAAGGGGCAGTGCAGGGGGGCAAAGCCACAGTTCAGGGCCTGTTGGATCCCCACTTCCAGGGATCTTCTGCCTCTTCTGATCTTGATTACTCTTCCTTAAAACTGTTCTTTGCCATGATGACTACAAAACATTTGACAGTGAATAGGCAGCTGATGTGCTGAGCCCATTGCTCATCAAGCTGCCCTACATTACTTGTGCTCCAGGTGTCTGTACCCACCTGATTCTCTTATAGCCTGGGCCCCCAAAACATACCTTTTTGTTTTGTTTGTATGAGACCTAGTCAAATGGGGCTCCCAGGCAACGTTCCTGCTAATCTTTTCCACCCATGTGTGAATTTTTTCAATCCACATTCAGAATGAATTTTTATGTGCACCACGGCATGTGCAAATGTGCACCAGCAGTAGCAACAAAAACTTAGTTGTGGGTGCTCTGCTAATCAGATGGACAGCATTTGAATCTCTCCTGAGTAGCCACATAAGCTGCCAGCTTACAGAGAACATTGGTGCCAGGTGCTTCTTAAACCTCCTTCTTAAACCTTTGTACTCCGAGTGGAGCATAGTTGGCAAAAAATATGCTAATGAGGGACTCATTTGCATGAGTCGTGATCTCATTTGCTTATTTTCTGCTGATCCTTTTTTGCACTAAGGTTTTTGCACGAAAACAAGCAGCGTGGATGTTTACTTTTTGCGCAAAACCCCCTTTTTCCACAAGATCAGTATACCTCTTTTTTGGGGGGGCACAAGGATCTTGTGGAAAAAGGGGTTTTTGCGCAAAAAGAAAATGTCCACACTTCTCGTATTTGCGCAAAAACCCTAGTGCAAAAACGGATGGGCAGAAAATATGCAAATGAGATCATGACTCATGCAAATGAGTCCCTCATTAACATATTTTTTGCCAAGAAAACTCGTAGTGTAGACATAGTCTCAGTCTTGAGACAAAACTTCTAGCTGACTCCAGGCGTACCCCAGTTGTTGTCCTTCAATCTCAATAGATCTTCTCCACATTGTCCGAGGTCTTCCTCTTTTTCATTTTCCTTGTGGGTTCCATGTGAGAGCTTGACGGACTATGCTGGATGATGGTTTTCTGAGAGCGTGGCCTAGCCATCCCCACTTTCTTCTCTTGATTTGAACGTCAAGTGGTTCTGGTCCTGCTCTGTTCCAAAGCTCCTCATTTGTGACAAAGTCTTGCCATTTGATGTGAAGGATGCCAAGTTCTACTGTAATACAAAGTATAAAGGTGAGTTTAGACCACAAAGCGTGGATCTGGATTTCAGACTTCCCAACGTTTGCAAATGTTTAGATGGAAGATTTTGGTCCAGCCTCTTACAAGGAGATGGATCACTTGCAAAGTAGAAATGTTGTCATTTCAACACCCCAAATTTGAATACAGTTGTATGATACAGTTGCTTTTGGCCTTGAGGTTCACTTTTATTTTTTCTCTTGTGTTTTTAAAAGATCATGCTTCAGGTAAAATGAGGTATACGGGATCTATCGGAAAAGGCTTTCTTTAGTGAAAGATCAGCCTCTAAACTGCTGCTTTTTTCTGACAAAGCTCTGTGCTGAAAAAAAGCGGTGGCCATTTTTATGCTAATGAAGGGCGGGATATTTAAATCCCCGCTTCATTAGCAATTTTGACCTGCCTAATCTGCATTCCTCTGCCGGCAGAGGGGTGCAGTCTAGACATACCATGGTGAAGACCAGGACTTCAAACAGGGTTCAAAAAAGAGCTAGATTAAGTCATGGAGGTTAGGTCCATTAATGGCTATTAGCCAGGATGGGTAGGAATGGTGTCCCTAGCCTCTGTTTGTCAGAAGCTGGGAATGAGCAACAGGGGTGGGATCACTTGATAATTACCTGTTCTGTTCATTCCCTCTGGGGGCACTTAGCATTGGTCACTGTTGGAAGACAGGATACTGGGCTATACGGACCTTTTGGCTGACCCAGTATGGTCATTCTTATGTTCTTATAGATCCAAGGGTACAAGTGGCTCCCTTCACAGTATTTTTTGGGGGTTGAGGTGGGATGAAGTTCCTGAGTGACATAATCTCTCTATTGTTACTATTGGCTCAATGCCTGTAAAGTACCTGTACTAGTACAAGCAGTTCTCCAGCAATAAACACACAAAGGCTATGTCTACACTACAAGGTTTTTGCACAAAAAAATCTGTTTTTGTGCAAAAAACCAAACAAATAGTAAATTAACAGGACAGAGGGCTTTTGCCAGTAGAGTTGTTCCTCTCGCCACGAGGAATAACTCCTTTTTGCACTACAGCTCTTATGCAAAAAGGCATGTGTGGACACTCTGCAGGGGTTTCTTGCACGAAAAGAGCCTATCAGAAAAAGCACAGGTGCTCTGATGGCCATTCTGTTAATGGCCATCAGAGCTTTCTTGCACAAGAGCGTCCATGCAGTGTGGACGCTCTTATGCAAAAGCACATCACTTTTGCAATGTGCTTTTGAGGTGTGAATGCTGCACAGGTGGGCCCTAAAAAAAATCTCACTTCATTTCTTCTGTGATGCACTCCAGAGAGTTAGATTAGCAGATTATTATTACCCAGTGTTCAGCCTGTCAGCACTGGTAAGGGCACATGTACAGCAATTTCCTGATGTGAATTTTATCTGGGCCAGGTATAGATTAGTGCTCAGAGTTACAAGGAATTCTCTTCGAATAAAATCTTTTTGCTCTCACCATCCCCAGTACTATCTACAATGTAAACTACTGTATTTAAGTTACTTAATTTATTGATATAAAGGCAGAGATGTGATCTATATTTTTAGTTTGAGTCTGACCCCATCGAACATTGTTCTTGATAGCCAAAGGAAAATGGGCTCATTGATTGTCTGACTGTAGGCAGCATGCAGCCAATATACTATCTAACCCTTCTGCCAGGTGGAGCTGGCAACAACAAGGCCTAGATTCAATGTCTAAAGGTTCCTTCTGAACAGTACAACACAAAACTGGCTCGAGCCTGAACCCTGAGTAACTTGGGACAATTACACAGCACCTCTGGGGCGCCTCTAGAAGCAATTCTTCCCCTCTCGCAAACACAGCGTCTGCGTGTAGGATGAAACTTTTAATGGAAAAAGGGGGAAAGTAACACGGCATTCACTTGAGAAAACACCACAAGCAGGATTCAGAACATAAAATCATGAGCAAAATACCCATCCCACAGTATGTTGGGGAGTGTCTTTTTTCCTCAGGTTCTTAAGTCCAGCAACCAAAAACTTCCTTCAATTTGCTTCTCCCTTCACCCCTTGTTGTTCTTGGTGAGTGACGATCCAGAGTTCAAAGTGCAGCTGCAGAGTTCCCCTCCTCTCCTTGTGGGGGGTGGAGGAGAGGGCAACTAGTTCTGCTCACCAGCCACTCGGCACCTTCTCGGATGTCTTGGGGTCCCACCACTGAACACAGCTCTGTGATGTCAGCCGTTAGTGGGGGAGCCTCACTGCTGCTGCACACTGGGCAATATCTTGCATCAGAGACTCAGACCCAAAGCAGGTCCAATGTTTAGACCTGATTACCAGTGACTTCAGCTCTGCTATTCTGCACCAAGCTCTCAAATGACCTACTATACAGTAGAGACGCAGGATTAAATGGTGCTTGTGACCCTTCAGCAGAGCTCACCCTTCCCTCCCTCCCCCAAGCTACAAGTACCAAACCCCACCCTCTCTTAACTTTTCTGGACTTTGATGCTCATGTTTCATCCTTAGCGAGCAGTCTAGCTGTGTGGTGAGTCCCTGTTAGAGTGCGCCAAGCACAGTTTTGCTGCCTTGCTTTACAACAAGGGTAGACAACCCTTTATTACCCCTGCCCTAATGGCAAAGTGACTTGTGATCCCCACACCTACCTGAAAGTCATCATTTGGGCAAAGCATTTTCATCATACTGTGCTCACGGGCAGAGTAAGCGTGACTATGTAGCCAAGGTCCATTCATGAAACCTTCTTTCCCAGCTCATCACTAGATGTCAGGGGAGAGCTCATGCAAACCCTGCTTACAACTACACAGTTTTTTGTTGGTGTCTTTCTAGAGTCATTTTTGTGAAATGATACTTCCGATAAAAAGACAACAAATGCGACATCCTGGCTGGTGAACAGACAATAAATCATCTCTTGTTTCTATTAAAACACAGGCTGTGATATAGCAAGTGCCCATTTAGTGTTGGCCCAGCTTGCTGTTATACAATTTAAAAGTTAAAAAAAAAATATAAGTTTCCCTTTAAAACAAAATGATGAGGTGATAGGTGAACACCCAGGAATATGTAGTCTAATAAAACTGATCAATCAGATCAATATTAATGTTTCACATGTACATATCCCCTTTCATCTCAGAAGCTGAAAGTGCTCTCTCAGATGCTAATTTAACCTATGTTTTGTGTATGTACTGCACAATGTAAAGTGCATTGAAAAGAAAGTCTTGAGCATGCCAGCAGATTTCTGTTGTCAGTGAAAGCTGGAACATGACCAACCAATCAGAATATGTGTGTAAATATTAGTGTCAAAGGGGAAACAAAACTGTTATTTATACAACAATGGATGGCTGCCAAATAATTCTGGTGAAGAAAAACAGTCAGTCTGTACATAATGCTACATACATCTGTTTTCTGGTCTGAATAGAAATGTTGTCAATCCCAAGTGTTAAATCACCAATCAGGTCTTAAAAACCATGCGATTGGGTCTTTTTGATACAGTGTGTTAGTTCGCACCAGTACAGTGTAAATTCTTGTCTGCACTAATGTATTATGTACTAACTAGCACATATGGTCCATGTTCATAAAATCATAGAATCATAGAGCTGGAAAAGACCTCAGGAGGTCATCAAGTCCAGCCCTCTGCCCAAGGCAGGACCAAACCCAACTAAATCAACCCAGCCAGGGCTTTGTCAAGGTGAGACTTAAAAACCTCTAGGGATGGAGATTCCACCATCTCCCTAGGTAACCCATTGCAGTGCTTCACCACCCTCCCAGTGAAATAGTTTTTCTTAAAATCCAACCTAGACCTCTCCCACTGTAACTTGAGACCATTGCTCCTTGTTCTGCCATCCGTCACTACTGTGAAAAGCCTTTCTCTATCCTCTTTAGAACCTCTCTTCAGGAAATTGAAGACTGCTATCAAATCCCCCCTCACTCTTCTCTTCTACAGACTAAACAAACCCAAATCCCTCAGTCTCTCCTCATAGGTTATACGCGCCAGCCCCCTAATCCTTTTGGTCACCCTCCGCTAGACCCTCTCCAATGCATCCACATTCTTTCTATAGTGGGGGGCCCAGAACTGGACACAATACTCCAGATGTGGCCTCACCAGAGCCGAATAAAGGGAAATAATCACTTCTCTGGATCTTCTGGCAATGCTCCTCCTAATGCACCCTAATATGCCATTAGCCCTCTTGGCTACAAGGGCACACTGTTGACTCATATCCAGCTTCTCATCCACTGTAATCCCCAGGTCCTTTTCTGCAGAATTGCTACATAGCCATTCAGTCCCCAGCCTGTAACAATGCTTGGGATTCTTCCGTCCCAAGTGCAGGACTCTACACTTGTCCTTGTTGAAAACTCATCAGATTTCTTTTGGCCCAATCCTCTAATCTGTCCAGGTCACTCTGGACCCTATCCCTGCCCTCCAACATATCTACCTCTCCCCCTACCTTAGTGTCATCTGCAAACTTGCTGAGGGTGCAATCCATCCCCTAATTCAGGTCATTTATAAAGATGTTGAACAAAACCCGTCCAAAACAGATCCTTGGGGCACTCCGCTAGAAACCGCTCACCAACCTGACATCGAGCCATTGATCACTACCTGTTCGGCCCAACAGTCTATCCAGCTTTCAGTCCATTTATCCAATCCATACTTCCTTAACTTGCTGGCAAAAATATTGTGGGAGACCATATCAAAAGCTTTGCTAAAGTCAAGGTATATCACATCCACTGACTTTCCTATACCCACAGAGCCAGTTACCTCATCCTAGAAGCTAATCAGATTGGTCAGGCATGATTTGATTTGCCCTTTGTAAATCCATGTCGACTATTCCTGATCACTTTCCCCTCTTCCAAGTGCTTCAAAATTGATTCCTTGA
>CM057846.1:17412881-17424117 GCA_030068395.1 Apalone spinifera
GGACGGAAGCCCCGGCGGGCCATTTAAATCTAGGACCGGGGCCAGAGTGAGGCTGAAGATGCCAGGAGAGCGGTCCCTCCCGCCCCGGCTGAGGAGCCAGGCCCGGATGCCTGGGGAGGACATGGACAGGCCGCCATAAGCCACTGCTGGGGAGGTAAGGGCTGAGAGGCCGTGATCCCGCCAGACCGGTTTGGGGGAGGCTAGGAAGCAGCCCGGGGCAGGGCTGTACTGGTGCCCGTGGGCTGACGCGTTACGGGGTGGGACCCCGTCAGCCGGGTGAGGGCTATAGACCCAAACCCTTAGGGCCCCGGGCTGGGACCCGGTGGAGAGGGAGGGCCTGGGTCCCCCTAGCCACCCATTTCCTCCCCCCCCTACTTCCTTGGTTCTGCTGAGCGCCACGCACCAGAGCCTTAGCGTATGTGGGCTCACTGGGCCGTAACCCCGGCGAGGGTGGGGTTACATGCTCGCGCCCGAACTAGAAGCTGTCACAGATGGAATAGCTTAAAGGCGGCGGGCTTGCTGGGCCGTAACCCCGGCGAGGGTGGGTTACATGCTCGCGCCCGAACTAGAAGCCGTCACAAGCATTATTGAAAATAGGAATAGTGAAATGGTCAGGAGAATTTACAGGTTTAAATGGCAGTACAAGTCAGTGAAGAAATCTCTCAAATTATTTCTCCTCTCCCTCACTCTACTCCAAATTAGATTTGCTCTCAAATAAAGCCAATGGATCCACAGACATAAATACTTCAAGCTTTCAAGTCTGCCTCTCCCCCCCAGTCCATAAATATAGAAAGAAAACAGCAGTGAAATCAAAGTTTATAAATGATAGAGTGAGACTAACAGGGCTTGAGTAGCCCCTTGCAAAGGGCTCTGACGTTCCAGCAGCATTAGCACTAGCAGGAGTTAGATTTAAAAGCTGCTTCCTTGTCTTATTATTTCAAAGTGAGCAGCCTGGCTGGATTTCTTCAGTGCTGTAATCTGAACGTCACCATTTTTATGCTTTGATGACTCATCGTTTGATCATTTCATTTAATCGTCATTCTTTTGTTTAAATTCTTGTGGCATGTGGTTTGGTCACAGCTGACTAACATGAATCTGAATTTGTTCCATGACAGGATTTTGTCACCGAAACGTACTATTTTTAGCACAAGCTGAACTACATCTCTTCTTAGCATCTTGGCTGGAGTGCCTTATTTTAAAAAAAAACAACCCCAACCTGACATTTTTTTTAGTTCCTTCTTCCCTCTCCCCTTTCCCTCCCAGCCCTTTTCAACGAAGACATTTGAATTCAAGCATTGTTTCTAGGAAATGCAAATGGTTTGGTTTCACTCACAGGGTTTTATTTTATTCCTCTCATCTTTTTTCTTTAAATGATTGCGTGTGTGTTTGGGGGATTTAAAAACAAGATTGAATAACTCCAAATGAGTAAATTGACTTCTCCATACACCTTATTTTCTCAGATCCAGAGTTTCTAAAATAAACACATTTGGGACTATTGTTAAAAACCTAATATCAGTAAATCAAGTTTTAATTTGTTTGTTTGTTTTTTAACTGATAAAAAACTGCTGCAAAATGTTATTATACAGATGTTGTCTCTAGACTCCACTGCGTTAGGCACTGCACAGCCACAATGTAAGAGGCAGACTTATTGTTCAAAGAACTTACAGACTAAATAGACAGGATAGACAAGGTATAGAAGGGAGACAGAGGTACAGAGAGGAGAAAAGATTTGTCCAAGGCCACACAACAAGTTAGTATCAGAGACAGTAAAACAACACAGTTCTCCTGTGCTTTCCCTACTGAAACATGATAGTTCTTGCTCTGTCACAAGGTTATTTTCATTGCAACTCTTGATGGCTATCGATAGGAAGAAAGACTCTCTCCTACAGCTTCTGAAATGGTTGCTGGTTTGAGACTGTGGAGGAGAAAAAGGAGTTGGAGAATTTCTGCTATGCCCTTTTAAAAGTTATTGTGACCTAATAACTTTTAGGTTATTGTGACTTAAGAACTGGTGAGCTATGTCTAAACTGGCATGATTTTGCACAAATACTTTTAACGGAAAAATTTTTCCATTAAAAGTATTTGCGCAAAAGCGCGTCTAGATTGGTCCCAGAGTTATCATTATAACTATGCGTTTTTGCGCAAAAGCGCGTCTACATTGGCGGGACACTTTTGCGCAAAATCTTGCCAGTCTAGACGCAGCCATGGGGTTTTCACTAGAGCCAAATACAGATCTTTGATTCTCTGCATCTGCCTATCCATCCCAGTCCTCAGTGTAAGTTAAAGCAGACCATGCTGCTGATGAAACTCCTACCACCTGGCTACAGTCTCCAAGGGAGAGTCATACCAGCTCAGAACTGCCAGAGCATCTAGCTGTTCTCCAGCTATGCCCTATCCAACTCACCCCTATTCCAGGGTAGGAGTATGATGGCGCAGGAGTCAGTTATGGCAGCTTTATATCATCTCTTTTTCTCTAGGCCACTGAGGAAATATCCAGATGTCAATCTATGTCCATTGTCCATCTCCTTGGTGCAATATTCACTTCCTAAGTCTCGTACAGCTAGGGCTACAGTCATAAAGAAATCTGCCTTGATAGCAGTGGCACCAATAAATTCTTCTAAGACGTTCCTTGAACATTTCTCCTCCAAAACGAGTGGTATACACAGAATAAATGATTGAGTGGGTTGGTACAAAGGGTTTTTTGCATTAATTTGTCATGGGCATTTTATTCACAAGTATCAAGCTTTTCAAGTGAAGGGCTAAGTTTGGGAGAGAAATAATTGTTTTTTGTTCAAGTTTCTAAGAATTGAAAGTAACAGAGGGTAAGAAAAATGCTATGGAAAAATACTTGATGTCATTTTCAAATTGGTAACATGACCAAGTTCAAAACGTGTTTCTAATATTATCCCTGCTCCTTTCCTAATTGTTTAAGATAATGAGTTTTAGTCAGTGTGGCCTAGTAGAAATGTATATAATTTTACCAATCAGTTGGAATGGATATGCTTTTGCTATTGCTCTTTATCAGTGCAGAACAGTAAAACTGATTATTTCTTTTGCAGTAGCCTTGTCACTAAAACAATTTCAGTGGAGGAACAACACTCCAGTACATTACAGTAGACCACTGTCTTGCAACAAGGAGTTACCTGGCAAAGGAAAGTGATTAGTTAGAAATGACAATGTGCTCTTGTTCCATCAATGGACATTGACGGTGATAACATTGGAATGCTTCATCTCACATCATGTAGGGCCATCTCCTTAGCTGGTATTGCATCTGTCCACAATGAGAGAGAGGAAAACTCACATCGGGACCAGAGTTGTATCCTCCAGAGGCTGGAATACATACAAGTTAATCTCTTTCTGGGCCTGGTAATTCATTTAAAATTGAATAAGAGCCGGACTGCTTGATGAAAGATGCCTGTTCCCTTTCCTGTGACAGGATGATATTATCACAGGATTGCTGTAGAATGATTCTAACTAGCTCACTTTTCACTTACTGAGTGGCAGCATGTGCTTTTTATTATTCACATTTTTATTTTTAGAACTTCATTAAAATCCTCAATTTTGAACTGGCATCTGAATAATCCAGCCCTTAAAATTATAAAAGGATGGGGAGAGGGTGAAATTCCATCAGCATGTTGTTGAATCAGCTCGCTCACAGCTGGTTCCTTGAGCTGTGATTTTGTGAGCTATCTGTCTGAAACTGAATGGGAGCCTTTTCCTCAGCCTTCTGGAAAGTCAGGTGGCTGCAGTATGTGGTGTTGGTGAAAAGAAGGAGGCATTCTTCATGCTGGGTCAGGGCTGAATGGATGCTCAGCATAATGTTAAGGGACACTCTGCTGCTGCAGAATATGGGCCAGATCCTTATGGCTACATCTACCCTGCAGGCTTTTTGTGCAAGAACTGCTTTGCGCAAGAGCGCGTCCACACTGCCATGTGCTTTTGCACAAGAGCTTCCATGGCAGTATGGACGCTATCTTGTGCAAGAAAGCTCTGATGGCCATTTTAGCCACAGGGTGTCTTGCTCAAGAAACCCCTGTTGCCCGTCCACACTGCCTTCTTGCGCAAGAGCTCGTGCATAAGAGGGCTTATTCCTTGGGGGAGAGGAATAACTCTTGCTCAAGAAGCCCTCTTTTCTGATGCTTTATTGTAAATTTACTTGTGCAAGAACACGCATGCAGTGTAGACGCTTCACAAGCTTCAACTGTTTTTGCACAAAAAGCCTGCGCTGTAGACATAGCCTAGTATAGCTCTGTTGAAAGTTGAATTATGCTAGTTTATGATATCTGCTTCAATTTGATATACTTCCTGGCCTAATCCTGTTGTGTTGTGTGCATGTACACCAGTGTAATGGGGCGTCTCCCTCACACAAGGCCTGCGGTGTGAATTAAGTCACCTGAAGGCGAGCCAAGAAGTGCTGAAGTTTAATTTGCTGATGAAGTCCATCTGGAGGATGAGCTGGGTGGGGCTTATAGAGCCAGGATGCTGGCAACAGGGAAGGGGCTGCAGGGAAGTAGGCTGTAGTCACTTCTTGGGAAGAGGAAGATCTGTTTGAGACTCCTGTAGTCCACAGTTGCTCCCGGTGAGGAGGAGCTTTGAGCTGGGACACAAAGAAGCTGTAGGGAGCTCAGGAAAGGAGCAACAGGGCCTGGAGTGAATCTACAGTTGCCGAGTACAGAGTCCCTGGACTGGAACCCAGAGTAACGGTCAGGCCCAGTGCCCCTACCAGCCACTAGAGAAGCAACACCATCCGGGCAATGCTAGAGAGGACTGCCTCAGACCAGCCATGCAGAAAGGCCTTGGTACCCCAGAAGGGGAATACCTGCCGACTGACTGGCTGGAGGACTGAGGCATGAGTGGAGGCAGCGGCTGCTGGAGCAAGACAGGGGCCACAGCTGGTGACAGAAACAGCGTAACAGAGTGCAACTGCAGGAAAGGGTGTCGGCCATGCAGAGCTAATCTCCAAAATGGCCAGTATCCAGCATTGAGTAGAGCACCCTATCACAACTTCCTCTAATCCATCCACTGATGCAACCACCTGGGGGTAACAATTATGGAAACACTGGTGTAGAAGTGCTCTGCTGACATGGTGTTAAAGGTGCTTGATCCATGCTTCTATTTCTACCACTGGTACTACAATGTCTCTGCATTGATGGTGACTCACAAGTCCCATGTTTGCTAGAAAGCTAGTTATAATACACTGGTAACTAACAAGGGCTACACGTTAGCATTTGCCTTAGAAAGTAGCAGCACTCCTGTGGGTGAAGTTTGCAAGGTATTTTATGATTCTTTTAGATGAAAAGTTCCTGTATGTGTAAAATTATTGTCCTTTGTTCATGTCTAGCCATTTGAAAGACCAACACTTTGTATATTAGTGATGTCCTACGGTTTCAAAAAACACTTCTGGAAATCTCCTGCCCTGGTTTTGTGTTTCAGAGATGATGATTTTAAGGCAGTTAAAGTAGAGAGATTTGCTTTGTTAGCTTTTTTGTGAAGAAAATGGATAGCTGCAGAGAACATGTTCATGGGTGTCATTCTATCAGGAACGCCTTCACAGGAGATGTACTCTGGCTGGGGAGCCTGCTCAGTAAAGAGAAGAGAGGCATAAGGCATTGGTACTATAACACTTATGAGACACTCAGGTGTCATTTCTAAATAAAAGACTTTCCATTTTCATCCAAAACCCACAACCTTTTTGGTTTAGGGATGACTGGGTGTCTTCTCCCAACAAACCAATGAAATGTTCCCCAAAAAGCTGGTGCTATTCATAATTTTGGCTTATTTAAAAACCCAATTTCCTGTTGAAAAACAGATTCCCAACCTGCCCTTGTTCTCCTTACCCATATTTGCCAAAGCATGACTGCTGCTTCCTCCCACCCCCAAATTCCTCCTTAAGGTGCTTTGGTTTAAGCACAAACATTGATCAATATGGTATATGTCATGGGGCCACGACCCTGTCTCCCTCTGCTTTTCTACTGCACCTAGTACTATGGGATGATGAGCTGGATGAAGCCTTTTGGGGACCAATACAATGTAACTGGTTACTAATGACATTCACACGTGGCTTGAATTTCATTTTGAGAAAAAATCCAATGTAGAGGAAAATTATGTCCATGTAACCTATTACTGAAGCACAGAGCCTACATGAATATAAAAGTCAAGGTGCAGAAATGTTAATAATCTTGTAGCTCCCAGAAACATTTCCATATGCCTGCTGAGGTGCTTAAGCCATTCATAAGTCCATCAGCCTTCGTTAAAAACTAACTTATAGCTCAAGTACTGGAGGAAAATAGGGATCATGCTTTAGAAATGATTTACAAAAGTAACTTATGCTTCTTGGCGCCTTTGTCCTTGTGTATCTCACTCATGGTGTAAACCTTCTGTCAGGTGCTGAACAAACCTAAGTTTATACTGGTGCTTGTTACTATCAGAGTTCCTGAAGGATGTAGTCATAGCTAAGTGATAAGCATTCCACATCTTTTTTCTTAATCAGAAGACACCTTGCTGATTTATCTTGTAGCTGTCGCCATCCTCTGATACACTCAAGCAAAAGTCCAGTGGTTCCTAACAGCCAGGCAGAGGCCATGGTCCGCTGGCTGCTGGGAGGCGGCAGCTCTAGGGACCAGGGTACATTGATGGGGTACATTGCTCTCTTTATGGCTGTTGGGAGAGATGTTTCCTACCCCACCTCTCAGCCAACCAGTGCCAGGCAGGGGCAGGGTCTCTTCCCGGATGTGGAGGAACGCTTCCCTGCACGGTGGGAGGATTGTGTGGAGCAGCTCTGTGTGGCCCTCCCACCATGATGTGAACTGCTCTTCAATGGCCTGGAGGAGACCCCGCCTCTGCCCAGCACTGGTTGGCTGAGAAGCAAGGCAGGACACGCCTCTCGCAACAGCTGTGTCAGGAGGGGAGGCGATGGGTGGTATACCCCAGCCTCGGCCCCCAGAGCTGCCACGTGGGCAGCAGCCTAGGGCTAGGTGAGGGGTGCAGGGAAGGCACTGGGGCCTCTGGAGGCTGAGCTAGTAGTGGTGGGGGGAATTATGGGGCAGGGCTGGCACTGGGGAGGCTCTGGGGAAGGGGCTAATATTGGAGGCTGGCACTGGGGGAGTATCTGGGGGGTTGGTTGTAGTGGGGCTCTGGAAACAGGAGGCTGGTAGGGGGCTCTAAGGAACAGAGGGTTTGGCACTGAGGCATTTGGGATGGGAGGCTGGCACTGGGATGTTCTGAGAATGGGAGACTGTTACTGAGAAAGTTAGGTGCAGAGGCTCTGGGGTCAGTGGCTGGCACTAGGGGGTAGTGCAGGGGCGGAGGCAGTGTTCCCTCTAAGCTATGTGTCAGCACAGCTTCACAGGTAATTAATCAGCCCTGCCCAGTCAGTCAGCTCTGTGCATGGAGCCCTGAGCCACTGACTGGATGGGGCTGATTAATCACTTGTGAAGCTGTGCTGCCCCACAGCTTAGAGGGAACACTGGGTGGGGGCTGTAGGGGTTAGGGCTGGCTCTGGAAGCTGGGCTTTTGGTGGACTCGTAATGTTTTATGTGCATATTCATCGTTTGCATCATGAATATGCAACTAAAATGTTATCGGGCCACCAAAAGTTTGTGAATGGGTTTGCCGGTCCATGATGTCAAAAAGTATGGGAACCACTGACAAGTCTATTAGTAATCTAGTTTCTCATCCAAACAGCAGGAGATATGGTGTAACTCTGGCAGCATCATTCTTTGTGGCATTGTAAGCATGCACAAAAAATGCAAGGCGGTAGCTTCAAGCTGTCTTCTACCCTGAATGTAAAGTCCCCAACATATTAAGGCGTGAGATTAAACTGCTCTGACTGAGCGTTATCTTGTGGGTGCTAAGAGGTTATCCTGGACCTTTTTGTTCCTGCCATCCTCAGCACCTCCTTCAGAAGGTGACTTTCAAAGTCCCATCCCTGGTCAGCGTGTATCTGAGCTGAGAATCCACATATTAAAAAATATTTCTCTCACAACATTTCAGAAACAGTGGTGGCCTTCTGGTCATGCGTATGATATGCCTATGCGTACCATGTAAAATAGTCAATCACTAGGAAAATGTGCCTAGCATTCCTTCTATCCACTTCTAAAGACAAAAAATGAATGAATACGTGAGCTAAAGGTTTGCTGCTGGCAATATTCTCCAGATATACAACTGTAGTGAGCAGAGCACCCATTGGCAACTGCTGGGGAGGAACACAAGGGGGCCACTGGACATGTGATCGCCCCCTTGTGACTCCTCCTTATGCCAGAGTGTGAAACCTGGGACAATTTGCCTTCCCACTAGGCTCTGCCTCCACCCTGCAATCACTCCATCCCTTTCCCCAAGCCCCCACCTCTGCTTTGCCCCCACTCTACCCCTTCCCGCAGGACCTCTGACCTGAGTGACACAGCCCTAAGTACTACAGGGTGCCTGGCACTAGCAGCAGGGGTCAGGTCTGCCAGCTATTGGTCCCTCGTGTCCGGAGGGCACATGACTCTTCACCCCTCTGAGCACCTAACTCACATTTCCTGCAAATGGATTCTCTCTGTTCCCAAATAGCCAAAGTCATCATGCAATGCCTTCATGGTCTGGGCTCTGTGTTTTTTGATAGCACTAATTGCGTTTAATTTTTGTAAAGGAGCTGCTGTGATTTGGTGCATTTTTAGTTTTTTCCATTCTCCCAACAGCAGTTTATCCTTTGAGAGGCAGGGGACGGGTAAATATAATAACGGCAGCTGGATGTCATTCCTCTTTGTTAGCAAGCAGTGTATCATGAATATTTTATCTTGTGGCTAGCTTCTTGCCAGTCAGCAGCATTGAGCCTAAGCAATGGAGGTCAGTCCAACAAAGATTAGTTTCACTAAGGCTTCTGGTGCACTTGCAGGACTAGACTTTCTGAAGCACAACTGTAAAGATTCTCCTGTGCCTCTGACTCTTGACTCACACTGCAAATAGACCTGTCTCTAGGAACCACAGACATTTCCAATGCCTGGGGATGCTGGTGCTATGTGCCACATCTACATTGCTTCTCCCCATAAAGGACAGTGTGCTAGTAGCTGTCCAAGGTGCCCACCCATCCTGCCCTGTAACATCCAGTTTGGCACAGCTAATTGAAACTGAGCACTATACAAGTAGCTTGAAACTTCTCAATGACGGACCATTTCAAGACCAAGAACTCTAGCTTGTGAATGGGGACACAAGTCTCGCTATCAGATGGTCCTCAGCTGGCAAAGGCAACAGGTTTTATGTCTGCCTCTAGCTTGCTGGCATAGGACTGCTCCCAAGCCTGCCAAACTGGCATCCATATATAGAATATGGATGGTGTCAGCAAAGACTAGACTCAGAGTGGAGCATGAGCTGGGCAATTAATGGTTTATCAAAAAGCCTTTTCACATCTCCATAAGCCTAAAGAAGGGGATAATGGCAGTGTAAACTATTATAATCCCCTCTTCCAGGGTTTTTGTTTGGATAAGGAGGCTGACACAGACTGCAGTTCAGATTCCCATTTAAAATATACAATAACTTCACCTGAATAATAAACTCTTTGCTCATATAATGTATATTATAACTTATTACTGTAGGACTCCACACATGGTATGTGGAATTGTATAGCTCAAGTTCCAAGGTGTTTGCACTGTAAGGGAAAGATTTTTTTTGTTCCAGGTGTGCGTAGAACCCTGCAAATCCACAGATATCTGCTGTGGATTTGCATCCACTGATGTGCATATGGGTATCTGCATCCACTGATGTGCATGTAGGTATCTGTGATTCATTTTTGCAGATGCCAAATTTGTATCTGCACGGGACTCTAGTTATGGGCCTTTTGCACCACAAAGAGGCTAGACTCTGGTTGCCACAGGTGATTTGATGATTTCCTCAATGAGGTAAAGGAAAGGGGGAGAATACTCATGAATGGCATTACCATGAAAGAATCAGGTGCTAGATTGCTTGTCTCCCACAGAACAGAATCGGGGGCAGGTTGAGGGAGGAAGTAGTAGAGCAGAACAGCTCCACTCCAGCCATTAACAGCTAATATATGGGTCTATATTAACAAGAAAGCATTAGACTTTCAGCCCAAACTCAACCAAGCCACCAGGGCAAACAGTTGTGGTAACAGATGGGTCACCTAAGCACCTGGTTGTCCATTTGAGACTGTTTAGAACTATAATAAAGTTGTATCTGTCAGTGTGCAGGTATATAGGGAGTTCATATAATTGGCGGTATTTACAGGCCCCTAAGACTATGTTACATTGTTTCTGTTAGGTTTAATAAAGTTGTTAAGCATTTATTGGGTCTGAACATAGCTATATATAGACACAGCCCTTAACATAATTTTAGTGGGTCAATCTGCACCATACTTATTTGCACCCACAAATGGAAATCAGAGTCTGAAGATTGGTAATGATGTTAATTTATAATCCCTTGGCAAGCTGGCAGCATTCAAAATATTCATTGTGATGTATGCACTCTCTTTTGTTGCTTCAATGAATGACTCTGAGAAATAACATCTTAGTATTTCAGAAATGATTGCTATGATGATTATCCTACGGGGTTGTGCTAAAAGATGTATGTATGCCACTGTTCAAAATTATCCTTAGTAACGTCTTCTAAAGAAACTACAGTGCACTCTTGGTAATAGATTTTTTCTCAAGACACACACATGAGGCAATTTGAATGTATGAATAGTTAGCCTGGAACTTCCTCTAGAATATTACTCTCAGAGGGATAGCTGTGTTAGTCACTATTAGATGCATCTGATGAAGTGGGTTTTACCCACGAAAGCTGATGGCCAAACAAATCTGTTGATTTGTAAAGTGCCACAGGACTCCTTGTTGCTTTCCTAGAATATTAGTAATTAAAACCTGGAAATGTATAATTGGAAAAGGATTTTTTTCCTAAATATCTCTTGAAGTCAATGGCAAAACTCCCAGTGACATCAGATGTATACGATTCAGCGCTTTATGGGAATATATCAACTTGAGAGGGACAACTTATGGATTTTAGTAAAACATTTCTTACTGTATTCAGTCCCTCTACAATCCCTCATAGTACAAAGAATTTCAATCAGGTTGAACATCAGTTTAATGATGCATACCTGGTCTTCTTTTCAAACATCACCTGTATGTAGCATTTCAGTTTTAGTACCTCCACTGGTAAAAGGTATCTTATGTGATGTGCAGAGCTTGTTTTCTATCATATCATATCATATCATATCATATCATATCATATCATATCATATCATATC
>CM057846.1:17424217-17462294 GCA_030068395.1 Apalone spinifera
TGTTTTAAGGTCATTGAGGGAATGATCAGTCTGGCTGAAATGGCAAGCAACAGCATGTGGCTGCCTATAATCTTAGAAGTCTCTTGTTGTTTGAATTAAGATGATTTCAAGAAGTCTGAGAATCTGATACATTTATCTTATTCTTTTGTCTTATTTTATTAGCCCAATTAATCTATTGTCAAATGGCATAGAGTCTTTCTGGTGCTCCTTTCTCTTTCTCACTACACAGCTATTGTATCTTTTTCGTTAGTATTCTCTTGAGGGGAAAAAAATCCAATCTCAGAGTATCAAGATCAAGTCATGAGGCATAAAGGATCTGACGACAAAGGGTTCTGGGGTCAGCAGATCCCCGTCTAGACTGCTGCGCTGTGCCGACAAACAGCTGATCAGCACAGCACGGTGGCCATTTTGATTTAAATGAAGTGGCAATTATTTAAATTGCCGCGTCATTTCCCCTTGTCGTCCTGCCTCATCTACATGCCTCTGTCGATGGAGCCATGTAGTCTAGACACACCCTTAGAGACTAACTATATATATATACACACACACACACACACACACACACATATAAATTATCATGGGCTTTTGGGGGCAAAATCCACTTCTTCAGATGCTCATCTCATCTGACAAAGTCTATCTCTCTGTCTCTACCCCCTCCTATTTTTCCTCCCTCCCCCAGGACCACTCATTTTTAAAGTTACAGACTAACATGGCTACCTCTCTGAGTATTCACATGCACTGATTTTAGGAGTTCTACCCCTTTACTGATTGTTGTGGAGTGAGAGGAGGTAACTGACAGGTATTTATTTCCCTTCAGCTGATGCTGGCTTAGCTGAAATGAAATAGAAGGGATCAAATTTTCAGCCCCTGTGACCAGGTGCAATACTCTGATTTCAGTGGTGATACATTAACTAACGTGAGCTCAGGATATGGCCCAAATGATTTTGGACAAAAAGCTAATTTGTTTAACTTTTTCCTACCTGAATTATCTTTTTAAACTATATTTGAATGCAGGTTAATTTAAAATAATAGCCTGTCCAGTAGAAACAGTTTGCTAAAGTTTTTTTTTTTCGGATGGAGGTTGGGTTTCTTTTATATTTTATTTTTGACAGGTGACTAAAGCACTCTAACCATGACTATGGCCAATATAGCTCAGAGCGTGAGTTAAGGAGCTGAATGTCTGAAGGTGGGGGCTGTAATCTGGAGGTAGGCACTGACTCAGCATGTTCTGCAATGAATTGTTCCCAAGCATGGTGATTTAAAGAGGCATATGGCAAGGTGGCAGGCAAGTTGGGACTCAATGATTCCTGCTTCTTACACAGGTAGAAATGGACCAACCTCCTGTGGAGAAAGTATAGGGCTGGGAAAAGGAGAGTGGTAGCGGCAGATTCTGACACCCCTTTTTGGCAAAGAATCACCTTGGCAGGTGATTGTCAATTAACTTTAACGACACCTTCAGAGAAGTATCACCTTGTCCTTTGTCTTTGAGAGTCTCAGAGGGTAGCCGTGTTAGTCTTAACTTTAAAAACAACGTGTAGTCCTGTGGCACCTTAGGGTTTGTCTACACAGCACCCTAAACTCAAAATAAGATATGCAATTTGAACTATGCAAATTGTGTATCTTATTTCAAATCTATTTTGAAATTTGAAATTTGGCACGTCTACACAGCACCAAGTTTTGAAATTATGCGCTATTTCAAGCCATTCCTTATACCTCATCCAATGAGGTTTACTCGGATGGCAAAATAGAGCACCTGTTATTTCTAAAAATATTTCAAAATAAGAGGTAGCTTGTGTAGATGCTTTCAGGATACCTCTGGTATCCCGAAATAGCTGTGCGGTGTAGATGTACCCTTAGAGACTAACAAAAATATATACTGTAATATCATGAGCTTTCATGGGCAAACAGGGCCGGCTCGAGCCATTCCTGTGCCCCAGGCAACGGGCGTGCGATGCATGCGCGGCTCTGCCCCAGGCGCACGGCACACGTGCGGCCCCAGCCCCAGTGTGCTGCGCACCTTACAGCTGCAATCGGGTGCACGGTGCCTGATGGCAACTGTAAGGGGCAGCCCTTACAGCTGCCATCAGGCACCCCCCCCCATAGGTTGGTGCCCCAGGCAGCTGCCCAGCTAGCCCCCACTTTAATCCGTCCTTGTGGGAAAAACCCACTTCTTCAGATGAGCTTAAGTGGAGAAAAAAGGGGGACTCTCAGAATTAAGAGAAACAGATTTTACTCACTCCCCAGACTTGTCTGGTAGCCACATTTCAATCATATTTGTATTTTATGTTCCTAACTTTGAATAGAGTTTTGCTACACACATTTTACCATGACGATATCAAACAGTGAGTTATTGGTTCTCAAATCTCGTAAGGCACACTTTGTACAAAGATTATGACAATGGTGTGGATACAGTGTGCATTTGATCACACTCCCTTAGAACATTAATGGGAAGTTAGAAGGAAGCTGAATGTATGCCTATGGCCTGGAATTGTAAAACATTTGCTTTGCTTCCATAAAATGTGTTTATAAAAATATAAGTTTTTTAGCTTCATAAATAAACCCTGCACAGTAACAGTGCCTCCCATCCCACCTTCCCAATTTAGTCTTCAGTGCTTTGGACCAAAGTGATAAGCATCATACAACTACTTTAGATCCCCTGGTCGCAAAGCACTCCAGAGATGTTGATGGGTAAGCCATCTGTGTACAACTTATGAATTTATATTGATTTTATGATCTCTATATATATCTAAGCAATCAGGCTTGAAAACAGACAGACCTCTTTTTGGGACACTGCATTTGTCTGGCATAGGCAGGGGGATGACATTTTGAATAGCAGACATCTCTATTCCCATCAGTGTGACCTTGCACCTATGGTGTGTGTGTGAAGTCACCCCAGCAAAGGTGGAGTAGTGCACTCTTTAAAAATGGCAACCTGCATGCATCAAGTCCTCATGCATATCAGGTAATGCCAGCAGGTACATTCTGGTACTTCAGGGAATAATGTGACTCCATCATCCTAGGTATGAGTCTGATGCTCAGTGCATAATAAATCGCCTATTTGCTCACAGGGACCGTGTTATGTATTACATTCCTTACCCACAGGCGGCTAAAAGGCAATCCAAAGGATTGTTAACATAGAATGATTTTGCCCTGGTAGGACAATGAATATACTTTAGGAGGCTGGTAACGGTAAAGGAAATTGTTTTTTTTTTTCACCAGGCTGTCTGTGGGGAAGTGGGAAAGCATGGAAAGTTCCCCAGTAGGAAAGGAGAATAAAGGAAAAGGTGTTAGAAGCTGCTGTTTAGCCCCCCCCCCCCCCCACACATGCTCTGTGAGCTAGGGGAATCTTTTTACTGCTGACATAACAAGCTAGAGAGATCTTGTTGAAAGGGCAGGGAGACTGTGAAAGCTCAATAGGAGAAAAGGAGAATCTAGGGCCTCTAGAAGGAATGAGCATTCGGTGACCATATTCCCCAAATGGAAAACAGGACACTGGGACTAGCTAAAGCCCCCGGCTTCCCTCCCGGCTGGCCCAAGCTGCTCACTAAGGCCCATTCCCTCTTCATACCTGTGTGGGGCTGGCTCAAGCCACTCAACGAGCTTTGCTCCCACTCCCTGCACAGGACTGGCATCACTGCTGAGCCCTGCTTGTCCCCTATGCGAGGCTAGGGCTGGCATTGCTGCTTGTCCAACCCCTGCCTGCTCCCCCTACCACATAAGCCCTGCCTCTCTTCCCCCTGCACTGGGCTGGCATTGCTGCTATTCCCCCAAAAGTTCCTCTGCACCCACTCCATTTGTCCCATTTGCTCTTGCCAACTGATCATGAGAGGGGGCACCTGACACAGAGGCTGTACACTGGGAGAGAGCCTGAGAGGCAAAACCCAGTTCCCAGATGCTACTCAGCCACAAAGGGCTCAGAACTGCACAGCATCCTGTTGTGGGATCCAAACAGCAGCCTGTTGAGTGTCCAGCAGGGGGAGCTGATGATGACACCGGACACTATTATAAGAAAAACGGCTCTTACTGATTTATAAGCTGTAATGTCCACTGCCTAGGGCCCTGGACTGGCAGTTAATAGTCCTAAATTAAAAATCAATTGACGTTCAATGCAACTTAGGTTTCTATGTGCATGTCACTTTTGAAAATGGAGTGCAAACGTGTAAAAAAAATCTATCTGCACTTGGTGCGCATGGTCACTTTCTGGGTCCCAAGGTTCTGTGAGATACATAAATAACTTAAAAACATTAAACATTTAAGACTTGGCCAATCCAACAACTGAAATCTGCTCAAGACAGATGGATAATACAATCAATTCTATTGAGCCTGGTCTTATCCGAGCAATTCAGTCTAGTCTACCTAACCGTTGCATGTAATCCTTGAAAAGACAATATTTTTTTCCCATGAGATAAACTGCTTACCAGCTCATCTCTAAGGCTACATCTTGACCAGTGGTCCCCAACCTTTTGGGGCTGCCGGTGCCCGGGGGCGACACCACGCATACGTCCAGGGCCGCGCATGCGCTGCCCGCCTGGGGTGGTACCGCGCATGCGCCAGGCGCCTGGGGAGGGGCCGCGAATGTGCAGGGTGTTCGGGGTCCGAGGCACAAGAATGGCTTGGGCCGGCCCTGGTGGGCACACAAATACCCTGGGGGGCTTAATGACACCCGCGGGCACCGCGTTGGGGACCGCTGGTCTAGACTACAGGCTTTTTGCGCAAGAAGCTTTTTCTGGAAGAGATCTTCCAAAAAAACTTCTTGTGAAAGAGAGCGTCCAGACTGCCTGGATGCTCTCTCACATGTAAGCAGAGATTGCTATAGACAGACTGGCCACCAGGGCACCGGTGCTTTTTTCTCTTCCCTCTTCTTCCGAAAAAACTCCCTCTTCCCCATCCACGCATGCCTTTTTGCGAAAGAGCTCTTTCACAAAAAGGCTTCTTCCTTGTAGAATGAGGAATACCAATTGCACAAAAACCCCTCTGTTCTTTCGATTTACTGTAGAAAGAACACACTTGCAGTGTGGACGTAAATCAGGTTTTGTCGGAAAAACAGCCGTTTTTCCGACAAAACTCTGTAGTCTAGACATACCCTAAATGTTGACAATGTAATCAGAGAAAGTTTTCACAATTTTTTTTCAGTGTCACAAACCCATGAATAAGATCTGATGCAAAGTTAACCATCTTGCTTCTAAGAATCACTATTCGCATGATTCTTCTTTGCCCATCAGAATGTCTCCGGCTCATGAAAATATTGTGGTGTCAGTTGTGTGACTGTATTTAGCTATATGAATATTCATACTTTGTCAACTGATGGACAGGGCATTCAGTGTGGGGATGGGGAGTGGCTCAATGGTTGGTATCACGTGGAAGTTAGGGCCATGTGCTTTATTGCATCTGTTTGCATAGATATTGCAAATCAATGCTTGTGACTACATAAATAGAGCATGAAAGTTATTTACCACATGGCTGGGTAGTCAAGGCTTCTGAAGAGAGTCCAAGAAGCCCAATATTTACTATGACTTGAGGATTTGGAGCGGATAGATTTTTGTGCATCACATCACTGTAGCAACTGTACCAGAATTGTAGCCTGGCAGGCAGACAGGAACAAAAGAATTGTATATGTCAAGAGAGTAGTACAGTTTCTTGACCAGCCACAAAGAAGTTGTGTGAATTGACAGATTAAAAGCCTATCAAAAAAATCCCCAAAATGCAAAGCAAATCTTCAATCTCATGTGTTTGGAAATAGCAGATGTGGCTAATCTATGCACTTGCAAATAACATTCATATCTACTCACGTTGTAGCATTCCCTCAGCCGCCTTTCCCTCACCCCTGTTTATATCTTGTCCAAACCTAATCCTGTAATCACCCACGTGACATTTGTAGACATTTGGTCACACATATAAAATTAAACGTGTAAGAGTTTTGTACGACCAGGACTTAAGCACATGGGTTAGGGGGTTAGGAGCCATATTTTATTATATGTTTATACAATGCCAAGCACAGTGGGGTCCAATCTCCTACAAAAGCAATAATAACACAGTGTAGTATGTCACTGTTCTGTCCCTGCACTTGGGATGTCCATGTTAGTCACAGATGCCCAATGGTGAAAGTTAAATGGGCAGGTCAACCCAAGAATTCAAGTAAGGCTACATACCACAGATGGATCAAATTGTGCCCACAATTCCACTAATGTAAAACCATAACTCTGCTGAGACACACCAGTGGATGAGCAGAATTTGGCCCTGTATATTTAGGCCAAGATATTAAAAAATAGATACATAAAGTTAAGCTCCTTCATCTATATTTAAGCACCTAGCAGCTTGATTTCAAAAGGACTGAGTGAGCACTCTGTTTTTCCAAAAGCCTCTGGCAGTAAAAGTCTCACCGAGAATCACTGGAACACATGCTCTGAGGTTCCACTGTAGCAAGGTACATCGGCTCTTGCGTCACATGAAGTCACTAGAACTATTCACACACTTAAGGTTAGGCATGTGTGTAAGTACCTTCTTGCAGAGTCAGAGCCCTATTCTTGTGGGTGCTTTTGAAAATTCCACTGCTTTGATGCTTTTAGGAGCTTGACTTCAATGGGTCTGTTTAAACAGAAAAAACTTTTTAAAAAAGTGATTCATACTATTTTTTGTATTCCATTGCCTGTAGAAAGCTGGCTGGCTGAGTACCTTGGCCACATTTGCACAAGGTTTAGAGGAAGAGAAAAATTGTAAGTAGGGCCATGTCTATATGTACATCACTGCAGTGTCACATAATTAAGCAACCTCTGTGCACAGCAGTTGCTACGTTGGGGGGAGAATCTCACTCGTCAGGATAGTGCTGTACACATGTGCTTATGCAGGCCCTTACTTATGTTGCTCAGTGGGGTGGTTTATTCATATGCTTGAGGGACATAAGTTATCCTGGCATAAGAAGTAGTGTAGACATAACTTACTACATTATAGAAACCTCTCAAAATTACTTTTCTCCCCATAGAGTCATTGGCTACGTCTAGACTGGACCCCTTTTCTGGAAAAGGAATGCAGATGAGACAAGTCGGAATTGCAAATGCAGCGGGGATTTAAATTTTCCCCACTCCATTTACATGAACGTGGCTGCCGCTTTTTTCCGTTTCGGAGCTTTGCCGGAAAAAAGCGCCAGTCTAGACGCGGCTATTGCGGAAAATAAAGCCTTTTCTGCAAGATCTCTTATTCCTTCTTTTAAAAGTATTATCACCCCCATTTTAGAGAAGGTAAACTGAGGTATTAAGTGACTTGCCCATGATTATGCAGGAAATCTGCATCAATACAAGGTGGAGAACTCAGACTTCCTGGAATCTAGTCTGGTGCCTTACTTGCAGGAAGATCAATCCTTGAGAGGCTGTTAAAATACTCTGAGAACTAGAATGTTAGACATAGTTCTGAGCAAAAGAGAGGCAGTTTATTACATGGCTACAATCATACATATTTGGATAAGTTTAAATTTTTACTTGGAACATAAGTGCAGTGTTGCTACTTCTCATAATATTGGTGCTATTTTTAAAACTCTAGCTGCTGAGTCAAATGATTTGGAATGTAGATTTAATATCCCTGCCTGCCCTGTGAGAATTTTGGCTTTCCTTAACAACATGTAAATTTCTAGCACTTATAATCACTTAATAAAGCTTTAAAAAGAGTCCTAAAGGCTCAAACACCAGTGGGCAAAGGAAAAGAACCTACAAAAATCTAATTATTTCAGAATGTTTAGGCTTGGAAATACTCCAGGATAATAAACCTATAGAACCATTTTCTTAAAGGGGATTTCAACAGAAGTTACGCACACACATACCTTTGAGGATTTGAGAAATACTTTTGAGAGCTTTACAATTAAAGTCTAAAATCTACCCTTTTTGTGAGGTGTGATTAGGGCCTGTTTTGGTTTCCACCTTTTTGTTATTAGTCCTCCATGCTGGGTCCCTCTTCTTGTTCATCAGTTGGTGCCCGTTTTCACATAGAGTGAGAAAACTGTGTCATGTGACTTAGGGATAGTGTGTTCAGTACAGGAGAGTATGAAATCCCTGCCTGCCCTGGGAAGATCGCTGTCTGTCTCAGTGGCAGTTCTGTGTCTGCAGTACCATCCAGAAGATCAACTTACTTGTTCTTGAGTGTGGCCCTGATCCCTTTCCTGGTTATTCATGATCCTCATGGGCTAGTCCATGGAATTCTTGATCAACATCTTCTCCTGTTCCTGGTCCAGTCATGGTCCTGTTGGTGTCCCTTTTGCCCAGTGTCCCTGTGAATCTGATGATATATAGTTTTATCTATTAGTCTTGTTAACCCACTGATGGTTTTGGGTCCCTGGCTTCAAGCCGAAGTTGTGTAAATTACCAAGTTGTTTTAATAAAACCCTATTGTTATTTACACCCCATTTATTTCTCTATTCTTTATGGGGGGGAGGTTGAAGTGGGGGATCACTACTGGTGACTGAAATATGGTTCAAGGGGTACCTGTGTCAAGAGAGGAAATTAGTTCCTGCTTTTCTCTCCAAATCTCTCAGTTGCATATTGCAGGTTTAACATGATCATATACTGCAAGTTTTCATTCCAAGGAGAATTCTCGATGCTACCTAGGAAATACTGTCCAAAAAAAGGTCTTAAATCCATTGTTCTGCAGATCAGCTGTCAAGAGATACAATATCTCCTTCTCTGTGAGAGGTAATTCATTCTCCGTGTCACTGCTCTTTGGGTCTACCTTGAATAGACAGCCTGCTGAATTGGACTGAATTATTTAAGATGTGATTTGAATGTGCAGTACTGCCTAACAAAGAATTCAGATCCTGTATTCCATTGCATTCAAGATTAGAAAATATTATAATAATGAAAGCTCAGAGGAACAGACTATAGTTTATATGAATTAATACTTATTAGCCTTTTGGTATCAGTTTATTATCTGCTTCATCTGTTATTGGGGACTATATCTTGATCTTAGAGGGATATGAGCAGGAGGTCAAACACAACAATTTTTACTAATGCATAATTCCCATTGCAGTACTACCTGAATTTAAAGACAGAAGAATAAGTTGCCTGGTGATCCAACGTCAGTCAACGGACTGGTCACCAAGAAACACTGAGCTAGCTCCTCAGCTGATGTAGGTGGTGTAGCTCCAAAGAACAATGAGGCACTCAGTCCTGTTATCCAAAAGAGCTAGGTCAATTTATATCAGCTGCAGATTGGGTCCTGTATTGTGGATAGTAACATTGTGCATCATTAGCTTGTTTTTAACAGATGAATTTTGTGAGCAGGGATGTTTCCAAGTTTATAGCACTGGACTGAGATTCAAACAGGGTAAGATTTTCACCTTTGCCAAAAACTTTCTGCCTGGCCTTGAGCAAGTCACTTAGCCTCTCTGTTCTTCAATTTCCCCAAATTTTGGCCTCTTTGAAGAGGACTGTAATAAAATCAAGGCATAACTTGTTCCTGTCAAAGAGCCTCATGACTGTCTCTTGCTGGCCATCACCACCATCTCTGTGGGAAGAAGTCCAATCCTGCATTATGGAGACTTGGGATATTGTGAACTGATATGCCATATACCAGCACGTTCAGACAGAAATGTGAGTTTCAGAATTTCCATTCCAAGCATTCAGAAGTCATGTACCAGAATCCCAACAATCACAAGTGGCTTTAATAATCCTGAGGTTTTAAGAAGCATTAAATGTGGACTTTTTATTTACCTTTTAGCTTTTCACCTTCATAGATTTTTAGGCGCAGAAGGGACTGGGAGATCAGCTAGTTCTGTATAATGCAGGCCAGAGAATTTCAGCCAAGTACATTCAGAAAGCCTTGGAAAAGATCCCTCATCAAAGAGCCTTCAGCAAAGTAACCAGCCATGGCGTAAGACAGAAGGCTCTCTCATGGATCAATAACTGGTTAAAAGATGGGGAACAAAGGAGAGGAATAAATAGTCAGTTGTCATAGTGGAGAGAGAAATATTGGCGATCTGCTGGAATCCATACTGGGAGCTAGAGACAGACGCTCTCATTTCCCCAGGGGTACCATGTTGTCATTCATTGCCACTGAGCCAGCTTGCTCCTGTGTAAGCAGGATGGCCCTGTGAGCTGCTGTTCCACACCCTGCATGCACGGAACCTAGAGAAGCAAGGGCAGGATTATATTTATGTAGTGGTAACGTTTTATGGCATGGAGCCTTATCATGGGCCAGGATCCCGTTGTGCTCGGTGTTGTATAAACAGTATCACTGATTAACAATACTGCCCTTGTCCAAAAAGAATTTATGGTGCTCTATCTGTGCTGTATTATTTAGCCAGTTCTCTAGACCCCAAATAAATTGCAAGGAACCATATTTGCTCGTTAACTTGGGAAGACCATACACCATGAACAAAAAATACATTAATTATGCCACTGGCTGTTGCTACAGATTGGTTTTGGTTTGGCAATGCCACAAAAATGCTACCTGTCCAATTTCATTTTTGTCAAATGTCATTTCTTATAATCTGTGGTATGGTAGACCTGATCTGAAGGAATTCAAAATAAAAAAAAAAATCTTAATTCAAATCAAGTGAGTTATTCATCACTGAAGCCCTGAACGCTGCACCACCCCATCACCTGCAAGGTCAAGAAGTACATCTTTCTTTGTTTTTAAACTATAACTGTTCTTCCTTGGCTATGCCTCACCTAAGGGCTCTTGGCGACTGCTCAGAATACATAGAATTTTCTTTTCTGCTTGGCTGTATTTCCTTCATTTTTAGCAGAGACGTTTGGATAAGTTGCAGTGCATGGAAAGGAAGTGGAAACGGATGTTCAGAAATCAGTCTTAATTTAGAGACCTGTTTTAATTTAATCAGTCTTAAGTTAGAAGACTGTTTAAAAATCTGTCTTAATTGCAGAAGAAGTCTGATTTCATGAATATCCGATATTTTCTTTCCAGTTACATGGGAAATGGTTATTGTACAATGTAAAGAAATGTTGCAGAATTGAGATTTTAAAAAATACCTCAGGCCCAGATCTGTAAAGTTATTTAGGTACCAATCACTCATGGAAATCCATGTAGGTGCCTAAATACCATTGAGGCTCTGGACCTAAGTGACTTAGGAGCACTGTAAGAGAATCTACTCATCACTATGCAAGTCCTGATGACCAGGCATGGCATTGCTGCTCTCTTGCTGGGATAGTGCCCCTCTGTTGACCACCATGCCTATGTGCGGATGGTTTGGTATCCGATAACTCAGCTGTCTGATTAAGTCTCAGTCATTTAACCCTTCTGATGTCCCAATTGCTCAAACTAAACTTCCACCTTCTTTGGGGTTCTTGATCAGCCAGGCTATTCATTCAAGGTCTCTCCCAAGCCTCTCCCTTATTTTACCTGGGGTGAGGGTCCATTCCAGAACTTCCTTCTCAGTATTTAACCCTGGCTCCTTTTATACAGCAATCACCTGACTTCTCTGAGGTGAGGCGCATGCTGTAATCAGGGATGTCTTAAGCCCCAGCTCTCAAGCCACCCTGTTACAAGCACAAACAAGTTCCAAACTGAAAATGCCATCATAGTATACAGTGCTGGACACCCAACACAGGAATGTCACCAGCACTGATCTTCATCCACATGAATCAGAGTTAAAACTGAAAATCAATTAACTCATCCCACTGGACCAACTCTGAGTGCTAAGGTGCCTGGAGAAGACAAGCCAGCTCATAGCAATGATATTTTGTTCTAATATAGAACCTTTTATCCAAGCATCTCAGAGTGCTTTATAAAGATGGGTAAGCCTCATTCTTCCCATTTTACAGATGATGAAAGTGAGGCCTGATTAAGGTCTGATTTTTAGGGTGTCATACATACAAGTGCACCTGCAACAACTAGGCACAACTGATGCCTAATTTAACTGGACAATTAATGCAGTCACGTGCAAATTGTATATTTACATATGCAACTTGAGCCCCATCCTGTACCCTGGATATCCTGTACCTCTGTTCTCTGGTGTAGGAATGGGGCCCATAGCCAGCTGTGTATCTTGCTATTTAGTGTCCCTACTAATACCCCACCATATTTCTCAGACTCACAAAGTGGATCTGTGTTGTTTATTTCTCTCTTTTACGGTAGGGCTTTGTATTGTTTAGTAACTAGATTCTCCTTGCTGGCACAGCCCACCTGTTTTATGATCTGTCCTCCTGCATGGTTTTCTGCTGATCCCCTGCAACTGGGTCTCATTGTCAAATGTGATCAGTATTTGTGCTGTTCCATGTGTCTGGAACACTACCTCTCTCCACAATAGTCACTCTCTGTCTCTAACTCAGAGTATGATCTTCCTTTTCCCTTTAGTTTATCTTTGACTCTCATCTTGAAGCACATCACACATGACGGACAAAAAAAACAAAACAAAAAAACCCAACCCAAACCCAAATTGAGTTTGAGATCTTTACTGTTTCTCTTGTAGACTGGTAAATCGCATGCACTTTATAAGGATTCCCACTGACCACGTCATTTTAAATAGTCACTTACTTAAAGGATTGCAACACCCACTATTGCCCAGTAAGGCAAATACTTGCAAGCACAAGAAGATTTTGGCATCTGATGTCTTTAAAATAAATTGGATAAAATTCTGAAGCCATGGCAGGCAATGGCAAAGCTCCTGTTGCACTTCTTCAGTTACCTAGTGTACGACTACACAGCAGTGATATTTCGGAATAACTGACCATATTCTGAAATAACATAGTCTGCATCTACACTACAAGCAGTTATTTTGACATAATGTCGAAATAATGTTGAGCTGGAGGACCCTCATTTTACGAGGAGTAAGGGAAATTGGAGAAAGAGTGCTCTTTCTCAGACTTCTTGCAGTGTAGACAGTGCCAAAAGCCGAAGTAAGCTATTTAGACTTAAGCTACACAATTGACATAGCTCAAGTTGTGTAGGTTATTTTGGCTTTAGTCCTGCTGTGTAGACGTACCCTTACTGACTAAGGAAATGTCAGCAAATTGGTACCAGGATTGCTTTTTATTCAAATAATTGACTTCTTATTGGTGAGAGAAGAGCAAAAAACTAACATTTGGTCCCTGGTTTAATACTTACACCACTATTCACCATGGATATAAATAAAATACTACTCAGTGGGTGAAGGTACCCACTCAGAAGGGGGGGGGATAGCTCAGTGGTTTGAGCATTGGCCTGCTAAACCCACAGTTGTGAGTTCAATCCTTGTGGAGGCCATTTAGGGATTCAGGGCAAAAATTTGTCAGGGGTGGTACTTGGTCCTGCTGTGAAGGCAGGGGATTGGACTAGATGACCTTCAAGGTCCCTTCCGGTTCTAGGAGATAGGCAATCTCCATTATGAAAAGGTCAACAAAAGACCTATACATCTATTTAAACCATATTTGGAAGATTTAAAAGGAAATTAAATATTGCATGAGCACTTGACTGGCCTTCTGCACAAAGGTGAATTTCACCCGGCACGATGGCATGATTTCGGATGAAAAGTTGCCGTGGATACCGGACTGCTTCAAAAGCACAGAATTTTAATGCGTCCAGCAAATGCTGTTTTGTTAAATGCAAATGAAGGGATGATATTTAAGGGCACTGTTTATGATTTGTTAGTCTAGAAAGTGCTACCAGACTATTTGTTGTTTTTCAAGTTTAAACAATTTAGTGAGTCTGGAATCACAGATAGAGCATCCTCTCTAATAGAGAATCCAGAGCCAAATCCACCAGGGAGAACTCGCTTGTTTCATTTCTATGCATCACCCCAATGTGAAGAAGACATACTAGAAGGCAGTGGCCCACCTTAGCTGTAGGGACCAGGAACACAAGGAGGAGAAAGAGTCCTGGAAATATCTGACCTTCTGCATGACCATGTGGGCCTCTCCTGCTCTCTACTACCATACTGTCACACCAACTCCAGACTGTCATCCACAGAAATGGAAATTGCTGCTTATGAAGGGCTGTTCCCTCACTTCTCCCCTGGCTATGTGCAGCTGGTCTGTGCAGAGCATCCTCTGTGGGAAAAAGGGAGCTAAGCATTAGTGGAGGTGATTTATGCAGAGAAGGAAGCACCTTTGCTCTCTGAGTAGTTCTCCCTCTCCTCTCTCCATAGAATTGAACTCTTGTTTTACAAAAGCCTCCAGGTAAGTCGCTGAGGAGTAGAAGGAAGAAAGTGATTGCAACACTGGAGAAGTCCTTAATTGTCCTCAAAGGTATGCCTAGGATGCGCCGTTTGGAGCTGCAGTGAGTCTCTGCACACCCATAGCCTGGCAGGAATTTCAAAGTGAGATCAGCATCGGCCAGGGATAGGCAAGATATTCATCCAGCCCTCCAAACTTTTTAATCCAGCCTACCCGCCCCTGTGACATAGCTGCTTTGAGTGGCAGTGCTCTATCTGCTTCCTTTAGCTCTCTATGCTGCGAGAAGGGGGAGGGCGGAGGGAGAGAAAACTTTGTGCATTGCCCCCCACCCCCAGCAAAATCTCTCAGCTCCTATTGGCTAGAAATCACCAATGGGAGCTGAGAGATTTTACATGGTGTGGGGGCCGCACATGAAGCCCTCTTCCGTCCCCAGCAGCACAGAGAGCCACATGGAACAGA
This sequence comes from Apalone spinifera, assembly GCA_030068395.1. Classification (NCBI taxonomy): domain Eukaryota; kingdom Metazoa; phylum Chordata; order Testudines; family Trionychidae; genus Apalone; species Apalone spinifera. Next base: position 17,438,767 of record CM057846.1, read on the forward strand.
GTGGTCTGGGCTGCTGGCAGGCAGGGAAGCCTGTTTGAGAGTGCTGCTAGCTGGGAGCTGTTTAGTTAAGTACCTCCCGGCCAGAGCTTGCCTCTGGCACCCCACTCCCTCCCACACCCAACTCCCTTCCAGACCCTGCAACCCTTCCTGTGGCCCTCCCCAAACCAGAATCCTCTCCTGCATCCATACTTCCTCCCAGAGCCTGCACCCTAATTTCCTGCCCTAGGTCACAACCTCTCCTTTACCCAAACTCCCTCCCAGACCCCAGACCCTCTCCAGCACCCCAGACCCCAATTCCGAGCTCCCTTCTGCACCTAACCTCCATCCCAGACTCTACACCCCCTCCATAGAAAAGTGAGGTCTTTGACCTTTACCAAAATCTTAGAATGGCACCTACTCAGAAATTATTGCCCACTTCTGGTATAGATCAGCTATAATAAAGACCCAGTCCTGCAATTGGCCTAGGCAGCTGGAGGGGTTGGCTCACATAGTGAGACCCTTTCCAGGGTCAGACCTAAACTATTATTTACCTTCTAAGGCTACATCTAGACTGAAAGCTTCTTTCGGAAGGAGCTTTTCCGGAAGATATCTTCTGGAAAAGTTTATTTCAAAAGACAGTGTCTACACAGCAAAAGTGCAACAAAAAAAGCGATGTGCTTTTTCAAAAGATAGTGTCCACATTGATTGGACGCTATCTTTTATTTAAGTTGTGATTAGACTGGACAGAGTGGCCACCAGGGCACCTGTGTTATTTCCTGGAGGCCTCTTCTTTTGAAAGAAAAACCATCCTCCCTGTCCACACATGCCTTTTTCTGAAAAAACTTTTTTGGAAAAAGGCTTCTTCCTCATAGAATGAGGTTTACTGCTGTCAGAAAAACCCCTCTGTTCTTTCGACTTTCTGTCAAAAGAACTCAATGGCAGTGTGGACACAAGTATTGTTTTTCCAGAAAAATGGCCATTTTCCCAGAAAAACCCTGCAGTGTAGACACACCCTAAGTGTCTCTCTGCTGGAAAGGACTTGGAATTCTCTCTATTAGTCAGTTTGCCAGGCCTCCATTTTTATAATACTTTTCTAATGTGGAGTGTTGTAGGATGCAGTCACAAGTTTGAATAGTTTTTATAATAAGGGATTTGTTGTTTTAATGGATGCCTGCTAACAAGGCTAAACTAGCTGGCCGACAAGTGGAATTTTCCTTGTCACGGGAATTGAACACTAGTGAAAGATTGTAAAGGATCTGGCTAGTTGTAAATATTATTTCATTCATTTTTCTATTCTTTATTATATGTTATAGAGGGGCTCATGCTGAAAAATGCAGATCAGGGTTTGGAAACATGAGAGTTGGGGGTGGGGAGGGTGTTCTGAACCACATTTTAGTTTTACTCTGTAGAAAAACAAAAAGGCCTGTTTGCAAAACTTGGAGCTTGGATCATTATTTTTAATGTCTCTTGTTATTTATTACTTGTATGGAAGTGCCAGCTAGGAGCCCCATTGTGTGAAGTGTTTTATAAACAGTGAAAAAAAAGATGGACCCTGCCTCAAAGAGCTTTAAATCGAAGGTTAAGATGAGAGAATAGATGGTCTGGATTCTGATTTCCTCTCCTCAGCAATCAGACCTATGGTTTTAATTCTATCCCATCTTCAGTAAATATATGATCTGGCTTTCCAAGATGCTGAGCTATTGCAGCACCAGTTGTCTTCAATAGGATCAGTGGAACTTCTGAAAAATCAGGTTTAGAATCCTTAGTTGTAAACTACTGTAGGTGGAATTGAAAAGAAACCACTTTATGCAATCAGATTTTTCAAATATGGTATCCAAAAGAGGTTGTTTCTCACAGCGTATAATTATTATTATCCTGCTACTGTTGTGCACTGCAACTTTAAATCTCATCAGACTCTGCTTGCCTGCATCTATTTTGTGTTCAGGTCAGTGCAGAAGGTTACAGAGCAGATGCACACTCAGCTGATCACAAAATGGCTGCCAATCTCATGTAAAAGTTACATTTTGTCAGCTTGTTCACTTCATTCATCCAGAATCATCAGTTCACTCTTAATATTTATAAAATGTGTAAAAAATATTTCAGAGAAAAAACAAAGGGGGGGAGGGAGAGTGTAACTGACCAGTGTCATGGTCATATGTTTATTGTTAACCAAGAAAGCTGACTAAATGAATTTGTGAGCACATTTTGTCATAACACTATCAAATAATTAGATTGTCAGTTCTTTGGGGGCAGTAATCATCTGTTTGTTGTGTATTGTAAAGCACTTCTGTGACACTTTGTTCCTCAAAACAGCACCTTTGAAACCCAAAATTCACCACTGTCATATAATTATGATATGCTTTGTCCAAAATATGCCTTGTGAAACATCATGTTAAAAGTCTTGATCTGCTGAACATTAATATCCTATTGGATTAGGTGTTCTAGTATCGTACGTAACGTTATGAAATGCTGCTGTGTATGTTACTGGAATATGTTGTGAGGTTGGGAACATCCATAACCAGCCTTTTCAGGTGCAGAAGCCATGAACACGCTTCAAGAAAAAAATCCCCCTATTTTCTTGGAGATTTCTTGGAGGAGGCACATACGCTGTTGGGGTGGATTAATCCCTTCAGCAAAGATCTTTCCAACAAGCTGGAGGAAAGTATAAAAAGGGGAAGTGATATCACCGCTTGGGCTCTCCCTTTGATTTAATGCCTGGAGGAATGTCTAGAGGACAAAGATTCTGAAGTGGGGAAGGGTGGTCCCAGCCATGTCCCTGCTGCTCTGCCCCTACCTTGTGCTGCCTGCACACACGGTGTACTCACACCTGCCGGAGAGCACTGTGGGGCCTGATAAGGCACTGCCTCAATTCCACACTCAGCCCAAATATTCCCTATTTGGAACAGTGTCTGGCTCCCAGGCAGGAGTGACTGTTACAGACACTGGAGCTGCCCCAGTGGGATCAGCCCGGGGGGGTGGGACTAGGCTGCTTTCCTGTCCCAGCCAGGGGACTGGGGAAACCTGAGCCAACATTGTCACCAGCTGCAGGGGAAGGTGTGGCTGGGGGCTGCCCAGCACTTGGAGGGGTGACCTGCCCTGGTTGGCTGCGGGCAGTGCCGGGGGAGGGAGAGGTTCTGTCTTGGCTTGGGGGGAGGGAGCTGGAAGGAGCTGTCTTGGGTGGGGAGAATTGCCTTGGCTGGGGTGGAGCAGAGAGAAGCTGCTTTCCTGGCTGGGGGAAGCTGGATCTGGGGGGCCCCCGGCATTACCATCCCCATGCAGGGCAGTGTGGGGAGGGGCAGCTGAAGTGCCGGCACTTGACAGTTTCCCAGCCAAACCAGTTGGGATAACCTGTCAGAAGCTCCAAGATCTACCAGTAGATCCTGATCTACTGGTTGGTGACCACTGTCCTAGATGCTAATACAATACAAACAAACAAGTACATAATAATGATTATTTTAGACTGTATTCAACCACATATATCCTGGTAGAGTTTTCTTTGTGGAATAGATTATTTGATATATACCATCAAAATCAGTCACATAATTTAGTGGACAACTCAATTTGCTAACTATTCAGTGAGCTCTAATTATAAGGGATTTGGAGTTGTACTTTCTATAGGGCTTAAATGTGCAAATCAGAGAAAACAGGGCAAAGGAAAATACAAATCAACAAAAGGCAACTTGTTTTCTGCATATTAGATATTTCAGAAGGATTTGGGTAGATTATGTTTTTTCATAGTTTTCTCAGGCCAATCAGTTTCAAGCAGCATGAGTAACTAAGGAGCCAAAGAAATGACCAAAAATAATTCTAGACAGTTACAAAACTACATCTTACAAGGAAACACAATATAAAACCAAGAGCAGCAAGAGAGACTTTATAGAGGTGTTTGTGGCTGTAGTAATTCATCACAGGAAAGAATTCGGCCAGTTTAAAAATAGAAGCTGTCAAGTGAACCAGGGCATATTGGAGCTGCATGGGCAGCTGACAGCTCTATACCTGAAATGCTAAAATGGAAAGACACCCCTTATCTAGTGTCAAAAGAAGGCCGGCTGGTATAGCTGAAGCACTTTAGAAAACTGTGACTGGGTCATTTTGAACCTTTCCTTTCAAGGGAAGTTGGAGGCGGTCAGTGGTCTATTCAGTCCCCTCAGCAGCCCCGAATCAGAAGGAGGCAAAGCTTGCTTAAAGCCACTATCACCTTCACTTGCCACAGACAATGTATTCTGGTGCAGCACAGAATCTCATCCTCTGTGCTGGAGGATAAGGTGTTGATTTCTGTGCACTTAGGCTTAGTCTATGCTACTCCACTCCCCGCCCTGCCGATTGAACCTATCCAATTTTAGCTACTTGAATAGCATAGCTGAAGTTGACGTACTTACCATAGTGTCTTGCACACAATAAGGTCGCGGGGCCTGCTCTCTCGTTCATTCTGCCCACTCTTGTCCTGATGGAATCGATCACCAGTGACTCGATCACTGCAGCATTGATCCACCCTCAAGTGTAAACATGCCCTTACCGCCTGATCTGAGTCTTTCCATTGGTTTAACGGGCTTTGGATCAGGCCCTTAACTGTGGAAAGTGTAAACACAAAAGGCTATTCATAGAGCCCTCATTCCATTAAGTAACAGCTGTCTGTGGCAGCTTCCAGAGATCTCAGTAATGAGGTTATCAAACACGGAGATGTGGTTCATGCCTGCAGAATCTATTTTTATGCCCTTTCTTCCCACCAGCTTAATATAGAAACAAAAAATATTTCTTCTCGCTGCTACAGTGTCTTAATAGTCTCAAGTTTCTGAGGGATTTCTCCCCTTTAGCTTATTGCAAACATTGAATATTGATGAGTATATGTGTCTAATACTTTATGTTCACAGAATACACATTAAGAAGTGAGATAAAACATAAATAAGTATTATTCTAGAAAGTTGCAATATAACCCTATTTATTAGAATGCAGAATGACAACACACACAAATCAAAAAACATACACAGAGAGAAAACAGGCAGATCCCTCAGGCAGAGAGCTACAGGTTGAACCTCTCTAGTCTGGCATTCTCTGGTCCGGCAATATCTGTGGTTGGCATGATTTTAGTTAGCCAGATGTTTACTTATAATGAGTGTGGCCAAGTTTTCCATAGTCCCATAAAGTTTGTTTACACTACAGCCACCAGTCCTGGCTCCCAGTGTTCTATGCTGTTATTTAGCTCTAATTTTCCTCTAAGTGTCTTCTAGAGCCCAGTAAGCAGTGGAAGGGTTGATAATGTTGCTGGACAACATTGACTTCCCATAGTCCGGCAAATTCTCTCGTTCAGCTCTGGTCTGGTCCCGAGGGTACCGGACTACTAGAGAGGTTCAACCTGTAGCTCTCTGCCTTAGGGATCTGCCTGCTTTCTGTCTGTGTATGTTTTTTGATTTGTGTATGTTATCAGGCCTGCCAATGGGGAGGGAGGAGGCAAAGAGAGCAACTGCCCTGGGGCCTGGCGATTCAAAAAGACCTGGGATGCCCAGCTATTGTTGCTACTATGGGGGTGGCCGGAGCCCTTGGCCTTTTAAATCACCACTGGAGCCATGTGCAACATGTTCCAGGCAGCTCAGAGGGCTAGTGAGAGAGGGCATGGCCGGGCCGGGGCAGAGCTGAGGGCTGGTTGTCTAAGCCCTGTCCCTTCTGCCAGAGGTCCCACCCCTTCTAGGAATGTGAAGCTGGCCTCTTCCCCCACCTTGCCCAGGGGCCTGGCAAGTCAGTCAATCCCCTTGGCTACAACTCACCCTTCTTAGCTTTAAGCTGACTCTGTCTAGACAGACTTTGATCACATTCTTGGCAACAGAACCCCCCAGAATACAATTAGGACCAACACTTCTCACTCTTGAAAGGATAGCTTACAACTGCAACACTGTCCTGAGTACATAGTCACGTTCATTTCCTGCATTGTTTCCAGCGCTGAACACTTGGCCTTTGCTGGAAGGATCCCAGTGGTATTGAAGGATGGAGAGGGTTGGAACAAGGGACGGAAGCAAGAGTGTACCTGACTCACAACCCCAATATCACCACTATTCATTCTGTGGCACTGAGAAAAATCTGTCATTTATGCCAGTGCAGAGTGGGAGAAAGCATTGCACTCACTTCACCAGTATAATTGAGTGCACAAAGTATAGGGCAATAGTGACTTGGGGCCAATAAGCATACATTTATCCACTTGTAAAATAAGTATAATGCTTCCCTGAGTCCCACAGGTTCCTAATTAATATCTGTAGCACACTTTGCTAACCTTGGAGGAAAGGGGGCTATATAAATGAAAACATCACTTTGACGCATTCCATCCTGTAATTTTATACACTGTAGTAGTTGCTTAGCTCGACTGAGCTCTGACACAAATTTAGCTCTTTTGATTTTTTGCCATTCACCATCTTGTTCAGCTCCCTAATCATTGCAGTTGTTCTTCACCGAACTACATCCACTTCATCCATCTCTCTTGGGTGGTGTGGTGCCAGAACATGCTACACTATTCTGAGTTGCACCGCAGCTGGAGAGTGAGGCTATTGCCTTAATTAATCTCATTCCTCTTCTTATTTATGTCTAACTTTCTCCGTGATGCTCCTGGGATTCTGGGTTCGGGAGGCTGTTCAGATATGTTATTTTACAGGCCTGCTGTTTGTAACATTTGTTAATTAATGTAGCTCAAATAGCTTTTTTCTCCAGCTAGATAGCCCAGGGTGGGAGGAATAAACAGTAGGACGCACATTGTTCCCCTTCTTTGTATTACAAACAAGATTAAGTTTTATTTGCTGTTATCACATCTACTTGGGGAGGTTTCATCATTTCAAATGGCTGGTTGGAATCTATATTATCAAATGGGTTGTGCTATGAAGATGTAGAGGCTTCTATTAGAAATCTGTAATACACACGGATCCAGTAATAACCTTACTGTCACATTCAGGCTGCACATTCTTTTTGTGGCCTTTATTTTTATGCATAGCATGTGAAGTATCTCATTAGTTCTTGACACTGGCTACCTTTTGGCTTTGCAGCACTCTCTCTCTTTCTCTCTCATGATGGTATAATAGCCCAAACAGACATCCGGGACCAGATACATCACTGGTGTAAGGGAAGCTGGTGGAGTTAAACAAGAGATGGATTCGTCTTCGTTTAGAAGATTTTTCTCTAAGTGGTGGAGAGGGAGTATGGAGAACCAACAACCAGCCAAAGTTGTGAGGCTGTGGGTGCAAGAAAGCTAGAGAAGGAGAGAGGGCCAGAGAATGCACTATGGATTGTACACATTAGCAAAATTACATTTTACATGCAGTGAAGAGGAAAAGGGTGCATCAGGCATTAGGGTTGCCAAATGGTTTCAACAAAAATCCCGGACACACTTGACATTACATCACAATCTACATTACATCTTATTTAGAAAATACCAGACATTTATATTTTCTCATTTATATTTTTACAATTTGTTTCCTGAACAGAAAGCTCAAATACTGGACTGTCTGGTTCAAAACTGGACACCTGGCAACCCTATCAGGTATTCATAAAATCATCATTTCAGCTTCTCCTTTCCCTCCTAGCCTTCTAATATTTTTTATATGAGTAATTGCTGCATAAACCCATCTCTTGGCAGGGCTGAAACTGCCTATATCTCAGACTGGAAAGTTATTCCCTGAGGGTGGACCTGCTAGGGCAGGGGTGGGGAACCTCTGTTCCATGGGCCACATCCGGCCTGCCAAGTAATGTAATATGGACCTTGGGGGTGGGGGGTGGGGTCCAGTAGCCATGAAATGCTGCGGGGGAGTGCAGGTGCACCTGGGGCCACTTTAAAAACTTTCCCCAGCTTCCCCTGCAGCACTGCAGAATACTTCCAGTTCCTCTCCTACACATGGGAGAGTTGCGTGCAGCAGACCTGGTGGGAGGGAGATGCTCCACGTGCTGGAGCCCAGTGGCATTTCTGCGAGGCAGCAGTGGAAAAAAGACTCGAGCTGCTTCCCAGGCTCGGGCCGCTGCAGAGGCTGCCAGCAAAACTCCTTTTGCCAATAAGGAGGCATGTGGGTCCAGGGCCGGCTCGAGCCATTCCTGTGCCCCGGGCACACGACGCATGCATGGCTCCGCCCCCTGGCACGCTGAGCACCTTACAACTGCAATCGGGTGCACGGCACCTGATTGCAGCTCTAAGGGGCGCCGCACAGCCCCCAGCCCCGGGCACACGGCGCCTGATGGCAACTGCCCGGCTAGCCCCCCTCTTAATCCCTGTGTGGGAGCAGAGGAGGGGGAGCAGGGTTCCATCCCAGAGTGGGAAGAAAGGGAAGCACAGAAGCCCCTACCCTGCATGGGGGGACCTTTCGGGAGGAAGGGGAGGCCACAATGTGCTCCCCCCCTCTTCCCTGAATTGGCTGGCTACAGCAGGGAACAGCATCTGGCAGGCTGGAGCCCAATGCTGCCAGCAATGCCTCCTTAACAGTTAAGGAGGCATGCGGGAGCTGAGGGAAGGGTGTGAAGAATCCCTTGCGGGATGGTGAGCCTTTAGGAAGGAAGAGGTGGCCACAACTGGACAAGCTCCGGAACTCCTTCCCAACATGGGGAGCTGGGGAAAAGGAGGAAGGGGTGACTTTGCTTTGGTGGTTGGGGCATCTGCAACAGTTTTTGCATGTGTGGTTTTTTTTCTTGCTTCTTACTTTTGTGCAGCCCCCGACTGATATCTCTGTGGGTTAGCGGCCCCCCCCCATCCAAAAAAGGTTCCCTACCTGTGTGCTAGGATGCTTGAGGCTGAAGCATTTTGCATCTTCTCCCTCACACTCCCCGTGAGTAAAGCATAATCTTTGTAGCGCCCATCAACAATGTTGTCATGGATAGGAGGAGTGCTGGCCAGCACTCCGTGACTAAAGGGTTAAACTCAAGTAGCTAAGGGTGTTGGCAGGGGGGCCAGAAGAACCAATGGGATACAGTACTGAAATTTGAATTGTATATAGATACCTTTCCTGTTTTCTTTGTGTGTGAGTTTAAGCCAGGAGTTGGGAGACAGAGAATGATTTAAACCAGGGGTGGGGAACCTTTTTTTGGGTTGGGGGCTGCTGACCCACAGAAAAATCAGTCAGGGGCTGCACACACACACACAAAAGGACAAACGCTCACTGATGTGGCCCCTGAATGAGAAGGAGAAAGACATTCCCCATATTCCCCTTACCCACCAGAGCCTAATGGGGCCCAGGCTAGTAGATTTTGTGTGCTCCAGTCCTGCAGTAGGTGCAAGCTTCCCAATGCTGGAGGGTAGGGAGCACTGAGCCTTGGGGGCCAGATCCAGGCAAGCCAGGGGCCTCATCCGCCCCCCCCCCCCAGGCCTGAGGTTTCCTACCCTTGATTTAAACCCAGACAGGACTACCATGCCTCCAAGGAATTCAGGGCATGGGAGTGGACTGAACCATGAAGGGATTGTGAATAAATAAGGGGAAAATGTGTATTTAATCACAATCAGGGTATTTTTCTTTGCTTTGGTTGTTTGGTTAAACTTCTCTGTGTGAATTCCATGTGCCTTTCCTTCCCCACTCACCATATTTAAGCTATTGCCCAAAGAGATTGTTCTTTGTGTTTTGATCTGTTATTTTCTTAGTTGTTTTGTAACACCTAGCAACCAAGCATGCTTTATCAAGTATGTCTTTTTGTTTTGTTAATAAAATCCTCTTTTTAAAGGCAATGATTTGATTCTTGTGTCCTGGAAGGTAACAGAAGGTTATTTTCAAATCCGTGTGTGTATCTGCCTAGCCTGAGAGATCAGCTATCAGAGATACAGTTTGTTTTCTGTGCTTTTTGTTTCTTTTTTCAAGCTCTCTTGTGGCAAAAGAGCATGGGGTACCCCGGGGAAGGAATTCAAGTGTTCCTTACTGTTTTTTTCAGGATTTAAATCACTTGATGGTGGTAGCCTATTTTCCAGAGCCAGTGCATCTGTGACGCTGGAGAGGTTTTGGTTTTTTTTTTATAAGGAGAGCCTATTGAAGCAAGGTATTTAAGGTCTTTAGTGCTCCCTTCCTTCCCTCCCCCACACTCAGAGCATCAGATGGGGGAACAGCCCTGACAGGTGTAAATAATTACTTTTCTTTGGTCTGATTGCTCTTTTCCTCCATGGTTCTTGCAGGTTTTTACACACATTAATGAGTTCCTCTGTCACACCCATGTGAAGTAGGTAATATTACTCCCCTATTATAAATGGGGAAACTGAGGCACGGATCGTAACACCAACATTTTGTGGCCACTGATTAAAAGTGGCTCAGTTTGTGGCATCCCAGATTGAAAAAGGAGGCACCCAAAATTGTGTTCACCTTTAACAAATATTACTTTCTCAGACATACACAAAGTCATACATGGCCTATGACAGCAAGAGGACTAGAACTCCTCCTATGTAACCACTATGTCACTCATCCTTCTGGAGATACTGAGGTTATTTTCAAATCTCATGTGTCCCCCTCATGTAGTTTTTGTACTAGTGATTGAGCCATCTAGCTGGGCTTGGAAATGTGATTCTGAATTGTCTTAATTAGATAGAAAACTGGGGTGGCAGGAGGGGAGGGAATGTGTCAGGTATCATGAATTCCACCTAACAAAAAATGACCCACACATACTTTTCTGAATCAGAATGCAGTTTTAACGACTAAAACCAGAGTCTAGAGTATGTCTGGCTTTATCCTGAGGTAGCAGAATGTACTCTTCCAAAAAGAGGAAATTACACCAAAGGGCAAATCACATCTATTAAAGAATACAAGACATTTGTTTGTGTGCAAGATACAAGAGCTTGACACCCATCTGAAGGCACAGACCTTGCCCTTTGCAGAAGTGGCCTTTTTCTTTTTATGAAGGTGGACTGCTTTGTTTCATCTATATTAATACTGTACAGTTTTCTGTTCCTTGGAACAGGGAAACAATAAATGATAATTAAATAACATAATTTATACGATTCTAAAAGGAGAGGTGTCTGTCACACCATCTGTCAAAGGGAGCATTGGAGAATACACAGGAATACACTGGAAGACTACTCCTCCATCCCCCGCAGCAAAATGGGACATGAAAAGTGGCACACCTCTCCTTCACCCCCACACCAAAGCATACAATCACAGAATCCTAGGGAAAGCCCTCAGGAACTCATAGAGTCCAGTCCCCTGCCCAAAGCAGGACCAATCCCAACTAAATCTTCCCAGCTAGGGCTTTGTCAAGCCAGGGTTTAAAAACCTCTAGGGATGGAGATTCCATCACCTCCCTCGGTAACCCATTCCCGTACTTCACCAGCCTCCTAATGAAATAGTGTTTTCTTAATATCCAACCTAGACCTCCCCCACTGTAACTTGGGACCATTGCTCCTTGTTCTGCCATTCGTCACTACTGAGAAAAACCTTGCACCATCCTCTTTGGAACCCCCTTTCAGGAAGTTGAAGGCTGCTATCAAATCCCCCCTCACTCATCTCTTCTGCAGACTAAACAAACCCAAATCCCTCAGCCTCTCCTCGTAGGTCATAAGCTTCAGCCCCCTAATCATTTTGGTTGCCCTCCGCTGGACTCTCTCCAATGCGTCCACATCCTTTCTGTAGTGGGGGACCCAGAACTGGACACAATACTCCAAATGGGGCCTCACCAATGCTGAATAATCACTTCTCAAGATCTGCCAGCAATGCTTCTCCTAATGCACCCTAATATGCCAATAGCCTTCTTGGCTACAAGGGCACACTGTTGATTCATATCCAGCTTCTCATCCACTCTAATCCCCAGGGCCTTTGCTGCTGACATGAGGCTTGAAAAGCAGCACAGTGTGGCATGCAGGAGAAAAATGCAAGTGGCTGCCAGTGAATTAGTGGGTGATCCATGTCATGGCAGAGTGGTGGAGGGAAGAATAGGATGCAAACTACAGGAAGAGAAAAAACTGAGTAGGTTGAAGACTGGGAGGAAGGGGGAACAAAGAGAGGGGAATATAAGAACAAGATATAATACAAGGCCAATATAATACAATAATAGAACAAAAAGTGAACCATGTAGGGAGAAATACATTTGGCGTTTGCCACTTCTTTATGCTGTTTAAAGGCAGTTTCAAATAATTCTTTTCAAAATTATTCTACTTGTGTTTTAGATTCATAGGTTCCAAGGCCAAAAGGGATCATTGTGATCATCTAGTACAGTGGGCTCCAACCTTTTTACATTTTCTGAACTTAAGGGCAACCCAAGATCTACCCTACCCTTCTCTGAGGCCCTGCCCCTTCCCTGAAGCCCCGCCCCATTCACTCCTTCCCCTCCCCCCCACATTGCTCACTATCCTCCATTTTTCACTCACTTTCACCAGGTTGGGGCAGAGAGTTGGGGTTCAGGAAGGGGTGTGAGCTCTGAGCTGGAGCCGAGGGGTTCGAGTAGAGGCAGGGATGAGGGATGCAAGCTGTGAAAGGGAGTTTGGGGGCCCTGGGCTGGAGCAGAGAGTTGGGGTGTAGGACAGGTTGTGGTGAAGGTTCTTGGAGGGGACTCAGGGGCTATATCTACACTACAGAGTTTTTGCAGAAAAACAGCCATTCTTCCACAAAAAATCAAGTGCGTTTTTGCGCAAGTAACTAGAAAGCTCAGAGGGGTTTTTGCTCAATTGGTAATCCTCATTCTACGAGGAAGAACGCCTTTTTTTGTGCAAGAGTTCTTGTGCAAAAAGGCGTGTGTGGACGGGGAAGAGGGTTTTTTTGCACAAGAAGAGGGAAGAGGAAAAAGCACAGGTGTCCAGGCAGTCTGAACGCTCTCTTTCGCAAAAGTGCATTGCTTTTTCGATGCACTTTTGCAGTGTGGATGCTCTCTAGCACAAGAAGTTTTGCGGAAGATCTTTTCCGAAAAAAGCTTCTTGCGCGAAAAGCCTGCAGTCTACACATAGCCAGGGGGTTGAGGTGCAGGACGGAATAATGGTGTGCTAGCTTGAGGAGTGGGGTTGGGGTGTGGGCTCTCATTGCACAGCAAATACTGCAGGCAGCTTCCAGTTGGTGGTGCAGCGAACCTCAGGCAGGATTCCTGCCTTCCCTGGCCCCATGCTGCGCCCAGAAGGAGCCAAAGTGCCCCATGCTGCCTGGGAGTGACGGGCAGGGAACACATAGCCCTGCATGTTGCCCCCCTCTGCTGGCACTGCCCCTCAACTCCCATTGGCCACAGTTCCCCATTCCCAGCCAATGGGAGCTATAGGGGCAGTGCCTGTAGGCAGGAACAGCACACTGAGATCCCTGCACTCTGCTCCCATAGGCTGCTGCTTCTGGGAGTGGTATGGGGGCAGGGCAAGCAGGGAGCAAGTCTGCACTAGCAGCAACCCTACTGTCCTGCCAGAGATCATGATCGATTGGGATAGTCCCCAGATGTAACCCCAAAGTTGTTTGAAGAAAGTGCTTAGTGGTTTTCACAAGGCCAGGATCCACAGCCTATTAAAATCAATTAAAATACTCTTGTTGATGTCGCCTGCCTATGTCGCATTGCAAGATCTAGACCTAAGTATGATCTTACGAAGTGGATCTGCCCCACGAAAGCTCATCACCTAATAAACTATTTTGTTAGTTCTTAAAGTGCTACATGACTTCTTTTTTGTTTTACTAAGTAGGGAGGGACAGCTACAGCTGAAGGTTTCATATGACATCACTGTGCAGGTCCTCCAGAGATCCTGTTCTCTGCAGGTTGGAAAGGAAAAGCAGGGTCCTGATATGTATTTCAGATGTAACAACAACAAATGAAGCAAAAACAAATATTTTTTATAAAGTCTGATGTTCTTTCATTCATCCTAGAGGCAGAATTTACACTTCAGAAGCTGATGTAGCAACCAGAGAATCCCAGCCATGAAGCCTGAAGATTTCTGTTGCATTCTGTTGTAGTTTTTCCAACTTAATTTTTATTGTTGTTTTAATTCAAACCCAGCTAATTAATTTAAATGGAAAAAACAGGAGTGAGAAAATAGAATTAAAGAACACAGAAAATTCGTTTTAGGCTTTCTATAGCTTGGACATGTCTGAATGGAATTTGTGAAATCTCTCTCCCAACCAAGTTTCTAGGAGTGACATATTCACCTTGATTAGCGAGGGTGGTTCCTGACAGACATTCTGACAGTATCTCGACTTTAGGAGTGCTCATTATCTGACACTGTATGAATAAGGTGTTTTGTTTGTTCTAGCTGGCGGGATGAGTTGGAATTGGCCACACCAGAATCAGAGCCACATTTACTATCTGTCACAATTAGATACTAAATTATATATAGACACTGATTATCCAGAGAGACAGAACCTTTTCAAACCTTGCCTACTGTCAGTTAGTGGCAGAAAGATGGATCATATTGTGCTCTGAATTACCCAAAGTATCAATTATGACTATTTTCAGAAATGGGTCCCTGACCTGATCCCATAGACAGATACACACTGACGTCAGTGGAAATTGGACTGTGCCTCTGATTTCCATACACAATTATAAATGATGACAGCGCATCTATATTAGGTATTTGCAAGCAGTGGTGTGCGTTTACATAAATAACCTGTCTTTTGCACATACACATACCCAATTGGTGGTCTCAGTCATAGACTGTTGCAGAGCAATCTCAACTAATGATATCACATTGAAGACCTTCTTTCCACGCAGACAGCATCATGCAGCCACTGAGGCGAACAGAGAAAGAGACAGCTGATATATTGTTCTTGTTTTTGAGATGAAGTGTTCTACAGCTAAGTGTTCTACATTTATATGATTCTATATTGTACCCTCAGATCACAGCAATGTCAATGGAAACACACACTGCTCAAGATCAGTGCCTCATTTTTAATACATTCAGGTTCTTATTCCTATGTAAGGTCTCCAGCATGTATAACTATGTGGTTGTGTAATCAATAAAGGGAAACTATTTTCCTCAGAGCTTAATTTGTTACAACACAGCTCTTTACTGTGAGCCTTTAAACATTGATCAGTCTCTCTTAATAGGGAGACATACTCCATTATGGGATTTCTTGCACCTTGCGCTGAAATAGCTGATAATGATTAAGGTTAAGAGATACAACATACAGGCTAGATGGATCATTCTTCTGATCCAGTATGAAAATTCCTAAATTGGAAATTTTTTGGAGTCATGACCAGCTTTTTTGTTGTGTGTATATACAGACCCTAGCATGACAGGGCCCTCCTCTCTCATTGGAGCCTGTAGGCTGTACTACAATACAAATGAACAATGATAAAAAAACACATGGATGGGACATTTCTATTGAGCAGATTAAAAAACAAGGTATAAAGATCAGCTGGTGATAATTTTGAAAAACGAAAAGACTATATAAAGCAACTTGGAGAGTAGAAATAGGTGTAAAATTAAACGACAACCTTCTGTCTGATGATTTAAGAGCTGAAGGAGAGTGAAACAAATAAACCCTGAAATGTAGGCATTTAAACATCATGGTTCCTAGATGCAGAACACAAATAAGGGAACACAGCTGTTTTCGCTGTAAAGGATACTGTTCTCTAGTGTGTAGGAGTGACTGAACAGAACACAATTTATCCTAGAAGAGAGCTTACACTTTATACTTTATGATTTTTATCTTTATATTTAGGCTCCCTTGCTCAATATATTTGTTATATGTGTTTACACAGAGAACAAATAACATAGAGATTAAGACATGTCTTTTATAACCACATAATCTTTTCTTTGAGCTCTTCTGGTCACAAAACTAATTTCATGGGTTTGAGTACCATTTCTCTGTGTTGTGACTTCTTTCTGAGGGTACGTCTACACTACAGAGTTTTGTCAGAAAAACAGACATTTTCCCGACAAAACCTGCATTACATCCACACTGCAGTCATGTTCTTCTGAAAGTAAATCAAAAGAACAGAGGGGGTTTTTCTGGCATAGGTAATCCTCTTTCTACGAGGAAGAAGTCTTTTTCCAAAAGAGCTCTTTCAGAAAAAGGCATGTGGATGAGGAGGAGGGTTTTTTTTTCTAAAGAAGAGGTCTCCAGGAAATAACACAGATTATAACACGGTGGACAGTCCATGCACAGAAATCAGGACTCTGTAGTTCCTGTCTCCTGGCCCCTCTTAACACTGCAGACACCTTGGACAAGCCTCATGGCAGGAAGCCGGCCTGAGAGCAGCACCTCACCACATGGCTCTCCTTGCTACAGGCCTTGCCACCCATGGCAGAGCCTCAAGCCTCCCACGACCCCCCTGGCCCTTGCAGGGAGCAGCCCCAGTGGTCCCAAGACCCACCCAGGGGGACCAAGAGGTGTGCACCCGCTTGGTCTGGAGAAAAGATCCTGTCCCTCCTCAAGCTGCGAGGCTAGGAGGACACCTTGCAGGATCTCCGCTCCAAGCACTGAAACACAGAAATATTTGAGCGCATGGCCGAGTCCCTGGCAGAGCGCGGACACCCACCCTGGACCTTGGAACAGGTCCAGAGTAAGGTGAAAGAGCTCTGTTGGGGATATGTCCGGGCCAGAAAGTGCAGCTCGCGCTCAGGGACAGGACCCCACACCTGCCCATTTCCAGGATCTGCACCAAATCCTGGGGGGGGGTGGAGAAATGTCTTCCCCACCCATCGTCGTTGACTCCGGCCTTGAGACCCCCATCGTCATCTGGCCAGAGGTCACAGCGGAGGAGGAGCAGGAAGACCAGGCCAGCCGGAAAAGGAGGAGGAGGAAACAGTCACTCTGTCCCTGGAGCTGGTGCCATTCAGCCAGGTCATCTCCCAAGACTCGTCAGACGCTGGGGAGGGATCTTCAGGTGAGTGGTCTCAGTTTGTCACACACACAGGGCAGAGGAGGTGGGCACACAGAGGGAGGGGTGTGAGTGGTGCTCGGGCTGGTTGGGTTGGACACCGTGCTGCGGTCCGTACATGTGGAACCATGTGTAGCATTAGCGTGCTGCACGTGGACACAACAGGAAGCCCGTGAGTATGGGTGGGATCCTGCTGCCAGACTCAGGGGCAGCCAGACACATCTGGCTGGGGAGGAGGGGGGGGGGCTCCCAGCACCTGCCATGGCTGGAAGCAGGCTAGCCACAAGGGTGCAGGCACGAGCCCCGACATCCTGAGGAGTGCCGCACACAGCATGCAGCCATGTCTGCATGTGTGAGGCACCACCCACTCCCGGGGACAGCGCTGCAACCTGCAGGTGTGTGTGTGGACCCCAAGGAGGGCCAGGCTGCTCCCGGCTCCTCTGCTGCCCATGGGGGGATCTCCCTGGGACCGGACACTTCCCTTGCCTGCTTGTCTGTGGGCTGGGAGGGGAGGGGAGAAGCAGACAGCATGGTTCCTTATGCACCTCGGGGCCCCTGGGAGGCAGGGCCTGCTGTGCAGGCCACACATAGCATTGCTCCTGGGACATCTCCCTTCTCTGACCTGAGGCCTGTTGGTCGCTGCTCACAGAGTAGGGCATGGCCTCAAGGACAGTGTCTACATGGATGACTGACCACCTCTCACTCTTTGTGTTCTCCACAGCTGGACCAATTGGGACTGAGGGGTGTGTCACACCACGCGTGCCAACTGAAAGCCCGGGGTACCTGAAGGTGCGCCATGGTCCAGGAAGACCTCATGGGCCAGCATGTCAGTGTCCTGCACAACATGCAACAGACCCTGGTGCAGAAGGTCCGTGAGGATGCTAAGTGGCGGAACCAAGCATGGGACTAACTCATGCAGCGGTGTGATACCACGTGTGCCATCATGTCATGCATAATGGCACAACTGCCTGCTGTCGCTCCTCCTGCCTTCCCTGCTATGCCCATTCCCCCTCTGCCTGCCCCCCATACAATGCCTCTGCCCCCTCCCCAGGTGATGCCCATGCCCCCTACCCCACCTGCCATCCCTGACTCCGCTCCAGCCCCCCTCACACCCGCTGTCATCCCCAGACCACACAACCCTGATGAGGTTCCTGCACCTGAGGTGGCACATCTAGCCAGCCCTGACGCCACTCTGAGCTCTCCTCTCCCTCCAGGTTATGAGCCCCCCTCCCCTCTAGGTTATGAGGCCTACTCCCCCGCCCAACTATTTGTAATGAAAGATAAATACAGAGTTCATTTTGTAGGAAACCAAACAGGTGTTTTTATTGAAAGGTCAGAGAAGGGGCAAAGGAAGGGGTTGTGGTGGGGAAGGGATAGGGAAGAAATGCAGACCCCTGTTGGGGAGGCCCTGGGGAGAGTTATTGGGGTCCTTGAGAGAACCTCTCCTTCAGGGCCTCCCGGATGTGCATCCTTGCCTGATGAGTCTAGTGGATGGCAGCTGTTCTTGGCTGCTCGAACACTCACCCCTTGCAGCCGGTGTCTGTACCCCACCTGGGGAGGAAGGCCTTCCCCTTCCTTTCCACAATGTTGTGGAGGACACAACATGCCATGACCACCTCAGGGCTGTTGTGCTCTCCCATGCCGAGGAGGGTCAGCAGGCACCTGAAACACACCTTGAGGCGGCTGAAGGCACTCTCCACCTGAACCCAGGCCAGGTTCAGGCAGGCATTAAATTGGTCCCTGCTGGGGTCCAGGTGGCCAGTATAGAGTTTCATAAGCCATGGCATGAAGGGATAGGCTGTGTCCCCCATGATGCACAGTGACATCTGCATGTCCCCAACTGCAAATTCATAGCGGGGAAAGAATGTGCCCACCTCCAGCTTCCTGCACAGGCTGGAATTACAAAACATGCAGGCATCGTGTGCCCTGCCTGACCACCCGACAAAAATGTCCATGAATTGTCCATGGTTGTTGACCAGGGCCTGCAGCACCATAGAAAAGTAGCCATTCCTATTAACGTACTGGACCACTCGATGCTCTGGTGTACAGATTGGGATGTGGGTCCCATCAATGGCTCCGGCACAGTTTGGGAACCCCAGGGCAGCAAATCTGGCCACGACTGGGTCTAGGTCTTCCAGATGAATGACCCTCTGCAACAGGATCAAGTTGATGCCCCTCATAACCTGCAGAAGGAGACAAACAAACAGACAAAATAGAAAATGAGAGAGAGATGCCTGAGTCCTTAGGAGGTGCCCGGCCCCCTCCCTTCCCTTCCTCCCCTCAAACATCCCAGGAGCCACCCCTATGAGGCCACCCCCCAGGACTATGTGAGGACGGGATGGCACAACGCCCTGGGGATGGGGCTTTTCCCCCACCTCCACTCCAGCCCCATAGCCCCCAACCCCTTTTTCCCTAGAGTCCCTCTTTGCCAGGTCTCCCGCCACCCAGGCAGGGATTGCAGCCCCACAGTGCCTTACCTCCATAAGGAGGGTCCCGCCGGTGGATTTCCCCATGCCAAACTGGTTGCCTACCGACCGGTAGATGTTGGGGGTGGCGAGCTTCCAGATGGCTCTTGCAACCCACTTCTCCAGGCACCAAAAAGGAGGCCGTCCACATGTGGAAGTTTTGGAGCCACTGCTGGTTGTCCCACTGCTCCATGACCAGTCGGTCCCACCAGTCCAAACTGGTGTCAAGCCTCCAAAAATGCTCCTCCACTGTAAAGTGCAGTTGCCAGAGTGTAGCTCCCACACCCAGGGAGAGGGTCCCCAGATTGAGCTCGGTCAGGACTAGGAAGGCAACTGGAACAAAGTGCTGCAAAAACTGCAGCATGACCGTGTGGGGCCATTGTATGTCCAGGGGCAGCTCCGGGTCCAGGGCTCACAGGAAAAAGCTGAGGTGTCTGCAAAAGCTGGGCAACCACAGCAGGCACTGTGAGAGCTTTGCTATCCTTAAAAGAGGTAGGCCAGCACGCAGCAGAAGCAGAGACATGGCTGTCCAAAGGGGGTCCCTTTAAGCAAGTATCTCTGCAAGGCTCCAGCACCAGCCCTGGGAAGCAACTGGTGACCTAAAGCCCTGCCTGAAGAGGTTCTGGGTGACCTTTTATGTGAGAGAGTGTCCAATCAGTCTGGACTCTCTCTTTTCATCGCATTGCTTTTTCGATGTGCTTTTGTGTGTGGACGCTCTCTTTCGCAAGAAGTTTGCTCGGAAGATCTCTTCTGAAGAAAGCTTCTTCTGAAAGAAGCCTGTAGTCTAGACATAGCCGGAAAGCCCAGTAACTTACTTGCCCCTCCATCTGAAATGTCTCTAGGAATTGATCACTGTAAGAGCAACCTGAGCTAATGATATTACACTGAAGACCTTCTTTCCACACAGACAGCGTCATGCAGCCACTGAGGAGAACAGAGAAAGAGACAGCTGATATGTTGTATATGCTTTTGAGAAGTGTTCTACAGCTATACAGCGAAGTGTTCTACATTTGTATGATTCTATATTGTACCCTCACATCATAGCAATGTCAATGGAAACATGCACATGGCTCAAGATCATCAATGTATCATTTTTAATATATTCAGGTTCTTTCCTAAGGGTGGCTCTGGAGATTTTCCATTTTTTCTCCACTCATCTGAAGAAGTGGGTTTTTCCCACAAAAGCTCATGATGTTATATCTATATTTTTGTTAGACTCTAACGTGCTATAGGATTACATGTTTTTTTTTAAGTTACAAACTAACACAGCTACCCCTCTGAGACTGACTGATATTTTGTTTGTTTTTTACAAGTGTTTCTCAACCTTTTTTTATAAAGTACCCCTTTAAAAAAAATTTTAAGGCCCCCCCATTTAAAAAGTACCCCTCCCCCCCAGTACCTACAGTTTTCAGACACACAAAATTTTTTTCTACTATTGCAACACATTTGTTTAAACAACTTAATCGTAGCGAGGTGGGTGATAAAGTTTTTGAGTATAAAAAGTACAAAAAAAATAAAGAGCTGTAAAACTTAAAACAAAAATTCAGTTTTCTCCAAGTTTGATGTACTCTCCCTCCCACAGACTCCTCTCAAGTACCCTTAAGGGTACTCGTACCGCTGGTTGAGAAACACTGGTTTATACCAGGTTAGAGCATCATAGTACAGTCCTAAATGGTTATTTTTCTGGGTCTCCATCAATCCAAGAGCTGTGGCTGAAATGTGTAGTATGCTTAAAATATCAAACTTTCGTGTCCTTTGGTGAGAAAAGAAAAGTACAAGTGCTTTTTTGTGCTTTCAGAATAATCACCTTAAATACATGTCCATGAAGATTCTAGCCAGTGGAGATTAATGCCAAAAAGGTTTGATTAGTCTGCCAGCCTTTGAGGAATGAGTTTGTGAAAAACAGAAGGTTTTGCTTTCTGGGGAAGAAGCCAAAAATGTCAGTATTTCATTGCTACAATTTAAATAATGTTGTTTTCTGCTTACAGCTTTATCAACCCTTTCCCCTAAGCAGTGTGGCTGCTTTCTTTCACCTGATTCTTTTAGGCCTAGTTCTTTTCTGATGGAAAACTAAAAGAAGTTGTTTAGGGATATATTTTACTCTTGTGCTATTCACACTCCAGTACATCACCTGCAGTTCCTTAAGTAGGCTATTGTCTTGGGCTAAATGATCACAGCACACTCTCTTCTTGTTTGGATCTCATAGTCCTGAAGTATTAGTTCAGTGCAGGCTTTGTTACAGTACAGTACTGTACAATGTCACATCATTCTGATGCAGATGTCACCAAGGTCATAAAACAAACACAAAACGTAAAAAAACATAACGCTGCCCTCAGATCTTCCACAGAATACCCTTATATCTGCAGAGAGTCCAAATGAGGTTAACATGACCACATGCTGGCTACTCCATGGCTCTAGTTGCAGGATCAGGTCCTTATGGCTGTGTCTAGACTGGCAAGATTTTGCGCAAAAGCTTGCCAGCTGTCTACACTGGCCGCTTGAATTTGTGCAAGAGCACTGACTTTGTAATGTACAAAATCAGTGTTTCTTGCGCAAATACAATGATGCTCCCGTTCGGGCAAAAGCCCTCTTGTGCAAATGTATTTGTGCAAGAGGGCCAGTGTAGACAGCTAAAAAGTGTTTTGCGCAAAAAAGCCCCGATGGCTAAAATGGCGATCGGGGCTTTCTTGCGCAAAACCACGTCTAGATTGGCACCGACGCTTTTCCACAAAAAGTGCTTTTGTGCAAAAGCATCCATGCCAATCTAGACGCTCTTTTGCGGAAATACTTTTAACGGAAAAACTTTTTAAAGTATTTCCGCAAAATCATGCCAGTCTAGACACAGCCTACATGTTTATTGTAAGTGATTTCCCTATTTTGGAGAAGAGTGTTGTTTCCATAAACTTATATTGACTTATTGCTTTTCGGTGTCTCTATGCTGTGTCTGCAACAATCTGGTGTTCCGGGAGCTTGTGTGATTAAAGTGGAAAACTGAAGGTGAGAGCCACAGTCTTTAGATCAGAATTTTAAAAATAATCAGAGCTGTAAGCACTCAGGGCCTCTCACTGCCTAAGAAGTCTTAGAAAGTGTCTTAGTCACTAGAAATCTGACCAGCACTTGAAAGGAAACTAATACAAATTGCTTTCAATTCCAAGGGATCTTAGGGCCAGATTAAATTATTTTTGAAGCCAGAAGGGTCTGTTATGTTCATCTAGTCAATTCTTTTGCATAAAATAGATAGATCATAAGCCTCACTAAGTGATCCCGGCATCGTTAGGAAGACATCAGTTTTGATAAGGCTTCAAGGGCGAGGTGCAGAAAGGGGATTTAGACTCAGCATTGAAATGCCTAATAGTTAGGCGCTCTGCTGCCTAGTGGAATGCACAGCTCTGTGTTAGGCACCTCAACTCCTTATATGATGCATGTGGGAAATTAGGCACCTAAAATGGGATTGAAATATGATTTTGATCGTATTATTAGCAGCCCACATTATCCATAAGAAAATGGAGAGGCTGAGACTGCTGTACAAACAGTCAAGAAAATCCTACAGTAGAAAGATCTAATCCTTGCTCCTTTGAGCTAGAAATCCATGCTAAAAACAGCTATTGGCAATAGTCCAGCTCAACTCCTAATGCAAAAAAATCTGAGAACTACTGGTACAACTTTGGAAAAGAATCTAGCTCTGAAGTGTCCAGGCCTAAAGGGAAAGGCCAAATTGGATAGGAAGGCAAAAGAGGCTTCTGGATATTTTTACAACAGACTATGCTCTGTTAGAGAATTGCCAGGCCTAGAACCTGGCAACCATGTACATGTCACTGAATGGCAAAGCAGCTGGCAGTAGGCCCAGCTCTGGGGCAGGGGTGACAAAGAGTTACAGGGCTCCTTACACTGTCCCTGTCCTGAACACTAGCTCTGCACTCCCACTGGCCAGGAACCTTCTGCTTCTGAGGTGCAGCATGGTCTGGAGTGTCAGAAGAGGCAGGAAGCTTGCCTGAGCACTCCTGCTGCACCACTGACCAGGAGCTGCTGAAAGTAGGCCTCTTCTGCCTCAGTCCTGACTACCCCCAAAGCTGTAGCCCCCTTCTACATCCCAAAGCTCTCATCCTTAGACCCACCCCGCAGCCCACACTCTATTCAAATTATGGTAGGGTGTGGGCATCAACAATTTTCTTCAACTGGGTCATGAGGAAAAAAAGTTTGAAAACCATTGCGCTAGGGCCTTAAAGTCAATGGCAAAACTACCATGGCATTTAGCAGGAACAGGAGGGAACCTCAGAAGAGTGTTTATATCACTCTGAATAGCTGCCCTCCATAGGTCTGCAATTTGCCAATCCTCAGAGGCTGTGTCTACATTGGCAAGATTTTGCGCAAAAG
>CM057846.1:17481612-17541239 GCA_030068395.1 Apalone spinifera
GTATGGGTTCAGAAGAAGATTCTGGTCTGGGGGAGAGGTGTAGGAAGGGGTGCAAGGTTTGGGAGGGAGTTGTGACTTGGAGGAGGTGGGGAGAGGGGATACAGAGGGTCTGGGTGGTGGCCTGGGGCAGGCAGTTGCGGGGAGAAAAGGGTGGGGTGCTAGAAGCATGCTCTGTCTGGGAGTTGCTTATCTAGGTGATAAGCCAGCAACTCTGCAGGAACCTGAGACAGGCTTCATGCCTGTCTGCTGGGCAGGCTGCTCTATGTAGCTCTGCTCCAGCACAGGGAGGGAGGGAGGAAGGGAAGGAGCAGTGAGGAGGCTTCATTCGCTGCCACGGCCGTCAGCAAAATGTCTCAGCTCCTATTGGCTGGAAACTGGCCAATCGGAGTTGAGGGATTTTGTTAGGGGCCAGGACAGCACGTGAAATTTTCTCCTCTTGCCCAGACTGCATAGCTATTAGCAACCTGCTATTTAAAGTGGCTACAGCTGCTCTGTAGTAAGGGTGTCAGGAAGGCAACTGCAGGCCAGATTCAGTGACTTGGCAGGCCAGATCTAGCCTGCTAGCTGCCTCTTGCCCACTCCGGTATACACAGTGGTGCAGAGATTCTTACAATCAATAACTACAAATACTCACAATATATCACAATACTCACATGAGATGGCAGAAGAAGGTGACTTTTGTACAGTGACTAATCTTCACAGCTGATGTACAGTCTCCACGGGGGTAAGAAAGTGGGGTGTCTAGAATGTATAGTATGTTGCACCTCAATTCTGCTAATGATTTTTTGGACTTTGCAATCCTGATTACATTGAGTTTCTTGTACATTCTCTTTGCCATGCCCCAGCCTCAGTTGTGCCTGAAAATGTGCCATGATATTTCTATGCCTGTAGGAAATTGATCCTGTCCAACTGAAGACAATAAAAGTTTTCCTATTGACTGCATTGGCAGAGTATCAGACCATTCATGTTCTATGCAGCAAAAGGTGTATGTCTTTTCCTTATATGCATGTCACAATGTGTCACTCATCAGGTTACAGAACCTTCAGAACTATTGTTATGCTGCCTGGAGTGGTTGACGACTGTCAATGACAACCTCGGTGCAGACTGTCAAAAAAGCAGGGCAGAACTCTCCAAACTGGTGGTATGTTCTAGAATTAGATTTCTAGAACAAATGTGAATTCCTTGAAGCACTGGAATTGTCTTAACATGGAGATACTGACATCTAGGATAGCTGGACTTAGTGATAAATGGTCACTTACACTAAAGAGCAACAAAATATTCAGGTTTCTTCCAGTCCCAAGAGATCGGTCACTTACCACAGATCATCTTGTACCTCAAATCACACACCACAGAGAGCGCCTGTAGCCAGTCTTATAGAAAACTAAGGATTCAGTAACTGGGAAAAAAGAAATGAGAGAGCTATTTACAGATCAAAGCAGGCAACATATAAAGAAAAATGAATTACAGTCTGTAGTTCTAGGCGGTAACAGAGTTGTAATACGCTGTCAGTGCTGAATGCCTTTTCGGGCTAACACAGGTTGACCCTGGGATCACTGTTTTTGTCTCCTAGCTCAAGTCCTATGAGAATTCAAAGAGCAAAGAGATGAAGAATTTTCATGTCTGAATGCCAGCTAATGGGACAAGCTTTCTTGAACATAGCACTTCTGGAGGTGTGAGAGGGCAATTAGCTTCACAATGGCCCTTTTCTGATAGCCCTTTTTGAAAAGCAAGGGAATCTCTTCTCCTGTCCAAGTTCACAAGTTCAGAACAGACATTTCTAAAGTTATAAAGCTCAATGTATACATTACCATATAGCATGGGATACAGATATGACGGGTACAATCACAGAAATCCCCTTGATGTTGTCCCCTGGTGTGCTGATCATGCCACTGATACCTGCCTTCTTGTTCTCCAGGGTTCCCCATGACCCTGTGCTGCTGGGCCAGAAACTCTGGTCTCCCCCAGAAAAGGTACATAGTTGGGGTAACTATCCCCCCTGCACAGATGATGAACCAGTTCAGCTCTGGAAGGATTCAGCTGTAAGGGCTCAGTGCCCAGGAAACTAACCCCCCAAAACAAAAGTGTTTTTATTCAGTACAAAGAGTAGGATTTAAGTGGTTGCAAATGAAAACAGTCGGATCAAAGTAAGTTACTAAATTAAAATTAACAAAAAATGCTAGCTACTTCTAAACCACTAAGAAACATGCTACATACAAACTTTTACCCTAAACAGTTTTTTTTAGAGCAAAGATCAACTCTCATTCAAAACTTTTTATCTCACGTAAAAAGCTTTTAGTCCTAGTTGAGCTTTACTCTGGCCCAGGTATAAAGTTTCTTCAAAGTTCTTTGTATCCTCTTAAGGTGGGCTGGGCAGTTTCAAAGGTCATCTGAAGACAGAGGACTGGTGGCTTTCTATTATTTAAATAGACTTTCCCCTAAGGTGGGAATCCATTGCTTGGCACCCTCCCCTCCTCAAGGAAAAATATCAGGTTCAAAATGGATTCCAATATCAAGTAGCATGGCCACGTGCCTTTCTAGGATCAAGCACAGTTTGAGCTTAAAGGACAAACAAGACTATTCACAGGTTGTTGGTTTGAGATCCAAATCATTAAGATCTGGAGCATAAGTAAGGACTCTTATTAGCACATTTAGAAATATAAACAGATCCACACCTCATATTTCTAACTTTACATACAAGGATGATACATGCACAAAAATAAGACATGTAGCTTCAACAGACTGTAACTTTAAAATTGATAGGTTACATGAACTTTTTTGCATAAAGTAGCTTTAAGTTATGCATATTCATATCCACTAGCATAAAGCATGGGGGAGCCATGACAACAGACATCACATGTAAGATGAATGCATGCAACAACTTACAAGCATTCTACAGTCTGAAGATGAAACACATCTTGATAAATCTAACACTTGCCTTGAATAATACTAACATACAACTGAACTGGTCAATTTCCAGTTAAAAGGAATTTTTCAGTGTTCTGCTGATGCCTCTTGACAAGAGCTGGTACCTATTCTATCAGCATCAATGCTACTAAGGTGGGTGAACATCAAAGGACTCCAAGGTTTTTTTTGGTTTGGATAGTTCTCTTGTCCTTCTCACTATCATATATCTCTAGTTTTCATGGGAGATCTCCAGCCCCTTCAGCTCCTAATGAAAGCCATGAGGGGAGATTTAAAGACTCCAAAGGCAGATTTGTTTGGCACACTCAACGATATCAACTCCTGTGGATTTATCATGAGGCTCACATTGTTTGACAGGTTTTATGATGCCCCAGCCACAAAGATTCAAACATTACAAAGCAAAGAAAAGAATCCAAACTTAGAAAAGAATCCAAACTTTATTATCGTTATTTTTAATTTTTTGATTTTTCAAGCTAAACTCATGATCTGGGGAAGAGGGGGCTGACTCATGCTTTCGAACTGTTTGGGACCAGCAACACTGGATGCTGCCAACATCATAAGGTGTCTTACACATGGCTTCTATGGTTTGCATGTGAGATCAGTGATCATTTCTAATATGATAACTTGCAAACCACCAGGGATAGAAACAAGGGGCCAGAAACAATGAGAAAGCTGTGATTCTATAGGCTTTTGCCTATGACAGTTACTGAGGGATGGGGGAGAGCATGTCATATCTTTTGATTACTGATTTCAGTGACATTCTTGTGTGAGGTATTTGTATTTTGATAGCATAAATTAGAAATAACACATTTATTCTTCAGCTAGCACTGCAATGAAAAAGGCAAAGGTTACGTTTCTTTCATAGGTTCAAGACAGTTGAAGTAAATCTAGTCCCCATCAAAAAAGAATCATCATAGCGGTACATTTTATACTTGCCAGCAGTTATTGCACAGCGTATGCGCCATACCAAAGTATGTCACTGCTCTTAGAATAGGAAATCGTGTAGATAGCAGTGTAGTGAAAATGTTGACATTATTGGCAGCTTTGGTAAGGATCAAATATTGTCTTTGGTTATACTGCAGTAAATCAAGACTAACATCAGAATCGGGCTTTCCATCCTCTGCTTAAATGTTACGTGCTCTTGCATTCCTTTAGCATTAGCTCTGCAGAAAGGGTGTGCAGCTGGACCAAAAGAAGTGAGGGACTTTTAAACTAATTGATGTTTCCTGGGAGGCCTCACAATTCACTCTCTGTTAGAGACTGTGAAGTCAAAGACCCAGTGCTGAATTTTACTCTGCTTGGCTGAAGCAGGTGGTTTCATTACTTCGCTCTCTCATGGCAGGAGTGCTGATTCTTCTTGACACACCAGGAGGTGGCATATAATTGCAAACTTCTTCAAAGGTTTCGTAAATCTTCACTCTTTGATATATCGGCTTTCCACAACCTTCTATGCAACTTTTCATGAGTGACATAGCATACAAATACTCAGGTAATACTGTAACTGTATTGCTAATGGAATTTCCCCTAAATTTGGGATAGTGCTGATTATGTGTCTTTGACTTTTAACTCAAACTTTGAATTTGAAGACAATCTAAGCACCATACCCAGATATACAGACACTCCTTGACCTGTGTATTATATATACATTTTTAACATTAGTTTTAATAATTTTTAAAAATTAATCTTTAGTGAATCTGCCCAGAATTGAACTTCTTCTATGAGGAACTTTTCTTCTGCTTCTGATTATAATTCAGTTTTTCCCTCTGAAAATTTTTTTTCCCTTTCCTCTCCTTTCCTCAGAGCTTTTGTAACTCTACTTTGCTAGCACAGCATACAAGTGACATTTTCTATTACTGATCTGTCCATGCTGCAGTGATTTGTAAGTACTTTTACAATTTCCTTGAGGAGAAAAGGAAGTGAAACTGGCATTGTCCATTGGGCTTGTGACACTTGTATGCTTCCAGACATTTCTGATTGGCTTGGTTATTTTCTGTGCAGATAGTTAATGCCCTTCAGTAGTAAATAATAGAATTTGTAGAGAGGATGGTTGATAAATATGCTCTACATTACATTTATAATTGACTGGCAGAGGGAAAACATTGGTTGAGTGAAACCAGAATCTTTTAAACCAATCTTGTTTGCTGGAGACATGCAAGGGTCCTGCATGCCATACTGCCATTCCTGCCAAGAGCATAAAGTATGGCATGGCCCCAATGCCAGTGATTTCTTTCACCACCCTCAATCCTGAATAAAAAGATTCCATAGCAGTGGGGAAGAAGGGTGGATTATGGACAGAACATCTCAAGGAACCACAGTTACTGTAAGGTAAGTAACCATTGTTTCATCTTTGAGGATCTGTCTACATCTTGCTCCCATACTTGGTGATTGGCCAGGAGTTAACTTCCTGAAGAGGTGGGAGCTAGGAGTTGTACTTAATAAGCATCAGCAGGACTTCCCTGCCAAACTGACAATAGAAAATAAGGACCAGCAAAAGTATGTTGTGAGCTCCAAATGGCTGCACTACAAATCTCTACTCTAAGGACTCTGGAAATTGCCTGAGCTCTAACAGAATGAGATTTAATTTGGGAGGGGGGAGCCACTTTGTTCAAATCCCATGAGAAGCCATGGCAGGGCTCCTCACTCACATCTGTGGCAAGGCATGTCTACACTACAGAGAAGATCGACCTCCAGAGGTCGATCTTCTAGCATTCGATTTTGCAGGTCTAGTGCAGACCCCGCCTCCAAAATTGAATGAGGACAGCCCCCACCAGCATCTGGTACTCCTATATCAACAAGCAGTAAGGGAAGCTGATGGGAGTACACGCTCCTGTTGGCCTCCCACAGTGTAGACACTGCGGTGGCTCGGATTAAGGTAAGCCGAATGCAGCTATGCATGGATGGTGTACCTTAAGCCAACATGCCTGGTATAGTGTAGACCTAGACAAAGTGCCCCCTTGTGATGGCATATGTTCAGATCCAGCACCTCCTGCTGGCAGCCTACCTCTAGCCCCAGGTCTTCTGAGTCTCAGCCCTCCAGCCAAGACACCCTTCAGGGTATCAAACATATCCAATAAAAACTCCAAATGAAACTGAATAAAGTTCTTCTGACATCTTGATCCACTGTAGAGTTCTCTTCTCCAATGACAGACCCTATCAAAGGGCTTCCCATGCAGAAGCCTATGCTGCCTCCATTGGGTCTGTCTGAATGCCCTAAACCTGGGCTTCTCAGCCAGGAGGACCAATATCTTCTGCCATCTCTCCCTGAACTAAATGCCTTCACTCTACTGATTAAGATATATCCCTGCCCCTTCTGGCCAGAAGCCAGTTAGCTACTCAACTCCTGAGGTGCAAAGCATAACTAATTGGGGACATTCACTAGCCTGGCAAAAGATGGGCATTAAGTCCCATCACGGACCTTCATGCAGCCTGAGATCTTTGAAAGTCTCTGCGGGGAAGTAGTTTGCTCTCTAAATTGGCAGGTTGTCTGGATGGGCTCAGGACCGTGAGTGCCAGCCTCAGGGCAGACTGTCAGGATAGCAGGGCAGACACGCCAATCTGTATATTCTATCATTAGATTGTAAGACAGCTCAGTCTTACAGATGGTTACAGTCCTTACAGGCCAGCTGGACAGCATGATAGATGGTCATTTACAACAAAAATCATAAACCTATTCAGGTTACTCCCAGTCCAAAGGACCAGTAATTCACCCAGGTCATTTGTACTCAGACCTCAAACCAAAGAGATGCCTCTAGGCTATCCTGTAATTAACTAAAGATTTATTAAGACATGAGAGTTATTTACACAGGCTGCGTCTATACTACAAGCCTTTTGCAGAACAGCAAATGCAAATGAAGCACTCATTTGCATATGCAGCACTCTCATTTGCATTTACTCTTCCTTTCCCTTTTGTGCAAGAGGTTTTCACGCAAAAAAGCACTGTGTAGACGGCGCCTTTTTGTGCAAAAACCCCCTTTTGCACAAGAGCTGATCTTCCTCAAAAAATGTTAAAGCAGAAAACACCCAAATGAGTTGGTCTTAGATTTAAAAGGGTAATAGAAGCTTCCATCATAAGCAGCTCTATATGTCCTCTGAGGGCTGACATGTCAAGCAGCATGGGGATCTCTTGCTGATGTTTAGGACTCTTTGCCTGTCACAGTGCAGACAGCATAAAGATCCAGTTTCTTGTCAGTAATTTTTATCCCCCTTCAACCAAGAATTTGAGCTGATGGGATAAATCGGTGCACAGGCTGCCCCGCCCTGGAGGGAGTTAAGAATGTTGTGAATAAGGTCTCTGTCCTGATGTAACACAATGCCTCATTTGCCTTCAATGGGCTTTCTTGAGTACTGCATGTGCACTTTACCTTAACTAATGCTTCTCCTCCGGTTTGGTGAGTTACACAGCGACAGAGGTGTACAATGTAGCAGTCAATAGAATAACTTTCCACCATGGGATATAGATATTATACACAGGTTTGGTATATGCAGCATCCTACAAGCATTTCATGATATTTAAACCCCCAATAGATTCTTAAAACACTAATAGCTACTTTAACAATACTAACCCACAGGTAAGCCAAGCTAGTTTCCAGCATTGAACGAGGCCTTGGGCTTTGACAGGAACTGGCTGCTAGTCACACCCATCACAATCGGCAATCTACTTGGAATGTCTTGGTTAAGAAACAGTTTGCCCTTGAGATTTATCTACAAAAGGCTGCAAATAGCCTGGGGTGCTTTCTGAAACAGTTTAATTCTTTGAAAGTAATCAGAAAAAATGGATGCCTGGTCACCCTACCCTCCACCCTGCTTCCAGCTGTACCTTCAACCTGGTCCTGGCCACCGCTCAACCCACTAGGCTGACTTCTGGGGGGACTAATGCCTGACACACTGTGGCTAAGACACATCTGAGTCATAATTATGTTCCTACATCTTCCTTGTGCTGTGAGCTGGCTAGTAACTTGCTGCTGGCCTATCCCAGCATCTCATTACAACACCTCTGTGCTAGCTCAGCTGCTCTGACAAGGGCTTGGTCCTGTTCCCACTGGCTCCAATAGCCAACCTCCTGTGGATTTCAATGGTGAAGGAACAGGTCTGTCCACTTCTTGCCCCTTCCTGCCCACCTCCACCAGGCAGGAAAAATCAGACACTTAGCACCAGCTCTTTGCTATATACCCAGGGCCTGGTAACCAGTGCACAGGTGCCAGAAGAATTCATACTCTCGTGCTGGTTCATAATCACATCCCTAGAATCAGTAGGGATGTGGGCACTTAGCATCTAGCAAGATCAGACCTATTGTCTGATAATTAAACAGAAGGTTCTGATTAAAGGATCAGCATATTGCCTCTCAGACTGTTAGAAGATGGCAGAAATTATTCCTCTGAGCTTTTTTTATTAAAATAATTTTATTTATGCATAACAAAATGAGCTCAGTTAAATCACCATCATTCCAAGATTCATAGATGCAGCAAGGTTTCTTAGGCAAAGCAGGATTTAAACAGAGTTAAGTACACAGTGAAATAATAACTAGCAGTGCGAGAGGCACACATTACAAATGCCATTCGATCATATACCACACTGGGTTAGGGCCTGTTCCGTGTGATGCAGAGTGTCCTCAACTCCCACTATGGTCAGTGAGTGTGCTGCACCTGACAGCATCACTTCCTTATCCTGTTCATGAGTAACGAGTGCACACCCCACCCATTTCATTGTCCTACTGAACATACAAAGGTAAAATACACCAGGTGAAGAGCCCACTCCATCAGAGCACTTACACACGTGTTTAATTTTAACAGGACTGCTCATACACTCAAAGTTCATTTGTCAATGTTTATAACACACTTAGAATGTGAAAGCCAGAAGAAACACTTGTTGTCATTGTGTTCGTGGCATTTAAACCCTTTTAGAAGCAAAATGTTTGCTCTCTGGCAGATGGATGTTTTCTTTTTTAAAAATGACATGAGTGCTTGCCAGATGGGCTGTCCAGGAACCAGTGTCCTCTATAATGCCACAGAATAAGCTAAGTACTAGCAGTGACAGAGCAAGCTTCACCACACTGTCTTGCTGATGTGCCTCGTATCCTCATACAGAAGGAGCATCTAATCTTGAAGAGAGGAGAGCCCATTTCCAGCTCTTTGCCCATTCAATCTTAGTCACATGGCAAGAATGCATCCAGATGATTCATTTGTATTGCTATGTTCAAGTGTCCAAAAACATATGCCAGGTAATTTCTTGAACACAGAAGATTAGCTAGTCCCGCAACCAAAAGAGCCTACATTCTGCTTACTTGTACATTAGCATGGTGGAATGAATTTTCTGGAAAGACAGATCTACTATATGTCTGTATAACTGACTATCAGCCTATGGAGATTTTATGGCTGTTAATTATTCATCTTCATAGATTGTAATGCAAAAAGGGAACATTCCATCATTTTAGTTTGGCCACCTGTCTGACAATACATAAAAGGTCTGTGTTTTGGACCGAGATGGGAGTTGTGTGCCATTGGCTTCAGCAGGGCCAAGATTTACCCCTTGTTTTTAAAATCCCCCATGACTTGTTCCAGCCTCCAGCTTCTCTTTGTTTTCTTTTTGATTCTCTCTGTTCATCTAGCAGATAGAGCAAATTCTATTCTCTATACAATTTTCTGTTTATGCAAGAACTCTTTCTAGTGGACAAACTTTCCTGCATCTCTCTCCTTCATTAACTCTCCATCAGTTCTCCAACGAAACCTGAAAATGGATTTTTCCTCTTTTTCCTATACCTCTTTATTTCTTCCTCCCTCTTTGGTTATTTATGTAAGGGTAATAACTTGAGATTTTGAAGTATAATACAATTATTTTAGCAATTTTAAAAGGTATATATGTCAATAAAGGAGAGAATTTCACCTTTGATTTTCATGAACAATCTATCTTTAAAAAATCATGAACATTAATATAAAATCATGAAAAAACTTTAAAATCATTAGTTGCAATATTATGCAAAGAACACCCACGGCACCATTCCTCGCTCTTATGTTTATGGAAAACATTTCCCTCTCAATATTTGATAACATAGATTAAATATTCATTAATATTTACTTTTTATAAAAGTTTTTGTGCAGTATCAAAGACTGTATGCTCACATTTAAAAATGGACACAGAATCAAACTTTAAAACAGTTATAGCAGTTCCTTAATGATGCACTTTGTGCTTGCTTCTGAATAAGCAGCTAAAGAAGTAGAGTGCTGAAATATTTTGAGTCAGTTTCATTTTCCTGAAATGAATGGTTATGTCTTATCTTTATAACTGGCAGAATGTGTTGCAGGTTCATTAATTGTGGAGTCAAGTTTCTATTTTTAACTGCAGTACTCGTGTATGATTAGTTACATGGAGAGATGTAATTGTCTATGATCCTACAACAATCTTACGACTGATTGCACCAGGCAAGGTGTAGATGAAAAGCACCAAGAAGATAACCAGAATAATGAGAATCAGTGCAATGATGATGTACTTCTTGTAATTTCTCCAGATGAGGTGATATAAACACTTGAATGGATTTACAAACCAGGAGAAGGAAGTGTCTGGACGGCTGAAGGGGAAAGAAAAGAGAAAAAATTGGTAAGGGAAAATTCAGACATTTCCAAACAACATAACATTATAAAATTCATGCTGCAACAAAAATGTCACTGATAAAAGAACTATTTAATACCTTGAAATCCACTAAAAGTTCCTAATAATCAGAGCAATAACCAAAAGCTCAATCATCAAAAGTATGTACTTCGGCTGCCCCTGTTACTCAAATGACCTTGAAAAGACTTGTACTTTAGAGGAAATATTGTTATTTTGTACTTTATCTTAATTTAAAAGGACTAGTGCAATAAAACCCATAGCCCAAGTATAAAAACATACCATAGCCGTCAGTGTTATCACTCTTTTGTACTTTCGCACCCTCTATGTAATACGAACTAAACAACAACTTAACCAAACAACTGTCTATCATGTGTGCCATTTAAAATGTGTGATGAACTATTCATCTACTTTCTTTTAAGTACTTGGGTTTTCTGATTGATGTGATAGGATCTTTGTTGTCCCACAGCAATTTCAATTACTGTTTTAAATTGGGAATTATTACAGGTTGAACCTCTCTGGTCTGGGACTCTGGTCCTGTAGCATTCATGGTATGTTAAGACAATGGATGTTGCTGGACCAGAGAATCCCAGCGGCAGAGGTTGTCAGTGGCTGGGAGCAGAGCTGGTCAGTGAAGCCAGCGGGGCAGTAGAGCTTGTGGGCCAGCAGAATTCGTGGGCCAGCAGGGCAGCAAAGCCAGTGGGGCTGTTGCAGCCCATGGGGCTGGCTTGTCACCGGAGCCTGAGGGGCCACAGAGCTAGCAGGGCCGCCAGAGCCCGCAGGGCAGCACAGTTTTTGGGTTGGTAGTGCAGCAAAGGCTGTAGAGCTGGCTGGGTCACTGGAGCCCTCAGGGCTGCAGGGCCAGCAGGGTCCTGAGACCGTGGGGCCAACTAGCTGGCAAGACCACTGGAGCCCTGGAGTCAGGGGCAGTGGAGCCCAGTAGCTGGGAGAGGAGCCCAGCAAGGAAGCTGTTGTTTCCCTCCATCCACCCTTGATCTACTCTGGTCCAGCAAACTCCCTTGTCTGGCACAAGTCAAGGCCCAGGGGTGCCGGTCCAGGCAGGTTCAATCTGTACTACAATGCATCAGAAATAACAGTACAATTAGGCGGTGTGATGTGTTGGCTTTACATTTTCATCATGGACACTTAAGCAAAAATTTAGCATTAAAGGGAATCCTTCACAAGTTAAAATTACCACATGGAGTAAGATTTTTTTAAAGCTTCTGTGGTACAGAATCTCATTTCAATGTCCTTGTCTTTCTGTAGCTGTAACAGATTAAAGCGTATAAACTTATTATTGCACAGGACTGTTTTTCTAATACAAAACCCTGAACCGGCAATTTTTTTGAGAGTGGTGGAGTTTGGTCAGAATCAAAGTTAATTCACATCTGTTGCTCTGTGAAAGGACTTTAAAAAAAACCTGAGACAGTTTTACATTGAAAAATATGTTGCCTTATTTAATTTCGCAGTCAAAGAATAAGTGAATATAGATGTGATAAAATTGTACAGTTCCTATATGATCAGATTTCCAAAGTCAAGTGTGCACAGTCATTGACGTGTGTCTAATTTTATGCTTACAAATACCAGATCTATACAAACAAAACAGATTTGTGGATTGATATCAGCCAGCTACACTCCTTCACATATGGGCAAAGAATTCATCACATCTAATATAGAGGAGAAAGCCCCTAAGATGTATAGGTTAGCAATGACACACACAGCAGATATTGATTAACATAATAACTGTGAAGTACTTAGCAAATATTAATGATTTAAACCTATATTCCTGTCAGTTACTCTAGGTAATATCATTACTTCAAATTTTTGTATCTGGGCAAACTGACTCATAGAGAAACTGACTCCTTTGCTGGAGTTATGTATCAGAGCCAGAAGCAGACACAAGTAGCATTCCTACTAAGTTCCTCATCACACTAGCCTTCTTGTCTCATGTACTGAATATGCTCCTACTCACTTGGGTTTCTCCAAAGGTTCAGGTTCTTTCCGAGCTTTGCCCACAGGACTCTTCTCAGCTTCCTCTGCTGTGACTAAATGGAATTCAGCTTCCACTTTGCCCTACAGCAACGAGTAAATGTGGATTAATAGCTGATCAAATATTTAATCAAGTGCTATTAATCAATAATCATCTAGTAACCAATTAGCACTCATGAGACTGATAAAAATACATATACATCATTTTAGATTAGTTGGCTGAATAATAAACAACTTTATTTATTAACAGTCTGTTAATTAAGTTCAAGAATTGACAACCACAAACAATGAGGATAAATTCTTAATTTACTTTCCTTAGTTAATGTGAAGAGCCTATAACAAAGTAATTTAATAAGGTTCACTCACTAAATGTTAATAGTGATAAAAATCACTTGCATTGGACCTTCCAATCAAGTTATATTATTTGAATTATTAGGGTTCTATCATGTAAAGTTAGGTATTCCAACATGGAAGTTACAATATAAATATTACTGCTCAACTGATTTCTGTGAGATTAGTACTTTTCTGTCTCTTTGCAAAGTACCGATCAGAATATCTGTACATGAAAGAGGTACTTCTAATAATCTTAGATTACTCAGCTTTAATCATTAGTGATCTGCTTACAGTGAGCTCCCCAGCTTTGACAAAAGGCCACCATCCTCTGACCCGCTTTTGCTGAAATATGGAGATCTTGTTTTCTTTACTTGTTGCCGTTACCATGCTTATGTCACAACTCTTGGCAGACTTGGCTGCTCGAGAAAATTCATTCAGTTTCATTTCAAGGGAGCCTGGAGGGAAAATACCATCACTTGACATTTCAGATATAAAGGCAGTCAAAGAACAACCAACTTATAGCTAGCTATCATCTTCACGACCCTCCCATGTCTGTAGTATCTATGTGTCTAATGGCTCGTTTTGCTATTCAACACATGGCCCTTATTAAAATACACCTACTTAGTTGCTATTCAGCTGTTACTTGGCAATACCCCCAACACCTCTTGCAGAGATCTGAGTAGTAGTTCTCAAATATATTGGCAAGGCAACAGTGAAAGATCCACATAGTTTTTGAAAATTGTCATCAGAACTTGGACAGATTAATCTACTATAATGAGGACTGATAACTCCCCTATTAAGAAAGACAAAGAAAGGGGATGTATCACATTTGTTATTGATTTGTCTAGATTTTAGTTTTGTTTCTGTGTATGTAATAAAATCAATATAAATGGTACAGAGAATAAGAAGATAGCAAATATGAGTTCCTAAGGGAATTCACAGAGAAAGATAACATCACCCTGACAAGGCCCATCAAGACTGACTAAGATTTTCAAAGTGACTAGTGATCTCAGGTACAGCAATATTTGGGTGTCTGACTTGAGACACGTTAATAAGCCCTGATTCTCTGAAGCACCAGTTCCCACAATTTCTGAAAAATGGGTGTCATTAAAGTGTCACAAATTGGATATTCAAAAACAGAGACACCTGAAATCGCTATCAACGCAGAGTAGAGTGGAAGAAGTACTTCTGCTGTCTTGAATACAACAGACCTGCTAATACAATCCAGAATGATGTGGAGTTTTTTTGTTTAGGTAACAGTGTCACATTGTTGACTCATATTCAGCTTATGATCCACTATAAACCCCAGATCACTTTCTGCAGTACTGTTTCTTAGGCAGTTTTTTTCCCATTTTATATGAGGTATTCTAAATGAAGTACTTTGCATTTGTCCTTATTGAATTTTATCTTATTTATTTCAGACCATTTCTTCTATTTGTCCAGATAATTTTGAATTTTAATCCTATTCTCCAAAGCACTTACAACCCTTTCTAGCTTGTCATTGTCCACAAATTTATAAATATACTCTCCATGCCCTTATCTAAATCATGTATGAAGATGTCAAACAGAACTGGATATGACCGTCCAGCTTGACTGTGAACTATTGATAATTACTTTCTAGGAACAATTTTGACATGAGTTTTGCATCCAATTTATAGTATTGCCATCTAGGCTACATTTCCCTAATTTGTTTAACAGAAGGCCATGGAAGACAGCATCAAAAGTCTTACCAAAATCAAGATATACCACATCTTCTGCTTCCCCTATCCACAAGGTCAAACATGCTTTTAGGGTTGGTTTGACATGATTTGTTCTTGACAAATGCATTTTGACTGTTACCTTACAATCTTTTAGGTGTCTGCAAACTGATTGCTTGATCAGTTGTTCCACAATCTTTCTGGGTACTGAAGTTAAATTGACTGTAATTTCTCTGGCTGTCCTTAGTCCCTTTTTTATGGTTTAGCACTGTACTGGCACCATTCTGAAGTTTGAAGCTTCTGTATTAGATACCTACCCTACTATAGTAACTAAGGGCAATATAAATATGTAGTGGAGAAAAAGATATGTGGATAAGTAAGAGAGGAAGGAGACAAAATGTATTTGTCTCAATGATATTTATAGGGCTTAGGAGAGAAGAAGATGATATCTGAAGTGTGTAAAAATGGGTGGCTTAAGGAGCCATGGAATGAACGGGATTATCAGATACATGGGCATTGGGTGAAAGCCCAGATGGGGAAGGCAAGCCCCAGCCCCGCCCCTTCTGCCCAAGGCCCCACCCTTGGAGCCAAGCCCCATATGGAGAGCCAGGGCTATCGTAATGCCCCTGGTCAGGACCTCCCCAGCAGCTGGGGAAAGCTGCGCTGCCCCACATCCCTGCCCTCCGGTGGCCAGGCTGCTGAGCTGGGCTGCCTTCCCAAGTGACCAAGGGGAGCTGGACTGCTGTGCCACAGTTCCAGCTTTCCCCAAGAGCTGGGAGAGCTGGACTGCCACACTGCAGGTCCAGCCTTCCCCGAGGGCTGGGGGCAGTTGGGCTGCCACCCGGTGGTTCCAACCTTCTCCGGGGACTGGGGAGAGCCGGGCTGCTGTGCCGTGGTTTCAGACTTCCCTGGTGGCAGCCACAGCCTTAGACAGTGGGTCATGTAGGCATTTTTGCCTACATTATCGACTGCCCATGACCAGATACTTATCAGGAATATATTTTCTAACAGTGAGCTCTGTTTGTCTAGATCAGGGGTGGGGAACCTTTTTTGAGTCGGGGGTCACTAACCCACAGAAAAACCAGTGAAAAGCAAAAGAACCCAAACCAAACCAAACCAAAATACCCACCACCCAAACCCACTGATGTGGTCCCTGAATGAGAAGGAGAAAGACATTCCCCACATCCCAGAGCCTAAGGGGGCCCAGGCTAATAGATTTTGTGTGCTTCAGGCCCATGAGGGGAGAAGGGGCAGAAGTGATGGAGCACCAGTATGGGCTGCCCAATGCTGGGGGAGAGCCCAGAGTCTCAGGGCCCAGGTCCAGGCAAGCCGGAGGCCGCATCCGGCCCCTGGGCCGTAGGTTCTCCACCCTTGGTCTCGTATAATCTAGATGTAGCCACCACAGCAATTTTATTCTTAAATGTACAAAGCAGTTGAGAATATACTCCTGGCAAATAAACTGAACATCCTACATTGTCAGGAGAGACAGATTGACTTAAATAGGTTCTTTTCATTGGTGATTTCTATACTTTGGCCCATATTAAGTATTACCTGACATTACAGAAAAAACGTGACTATGAGTTATTATGGGGAGTGAGCAGGGCAACTTTTATTCAGCTTCCAAAAATATGCCCCTCAGACCATGCATTTATGTAGCCAAAACCATGTATTTGTTAGGAATTCTAGCCATTGAGTGTATTCATGGAAGATCGTTGACAATTGGGCCTTAGCTACCTTCTTAAACACTTTTTACAAAATAAAGGTCTATGATGATTTGAATGGCAGTACAGTTGGCTTCCATGTTTGCTTACCTAGGAAATCATCAGAAGAAAGTCTTTCAAAGTCCCAAACCTGGAGCACTAGCACTGCTGGCATTTTGCGTTCTGTCTTTTCCAAGGAAAATATGTTTTCTTTCTTGTTGACCACCATTTGCTTCTCCGCTGGAAGGTAGTGGAAGGGAAACACAAAGCGCCAGTTGAAGTTCCCTTCTCCAGTCAAGGAGTTGTAATGCACATCTGTCTCCTGTTTGTCCTCTTCCAGTCCTTTTAGCCACCTACCTCATGCACACAGGTGAATACAGCAGGGTTAATAGGAAGGCTGTACCATGGGTATTAACATTTAATTATAAGAACTATTGTTTATCAACCTTTTCTTTTATAAGTACTGTTAGAGCAACTGAATGGCTGAGGTGGTGGTTAATCTCTAAGACACCATTCAAACATGGCTCAGTCTCTCAGTGACTGAAAATCACTAACAAAAGTTTAGAGGGATAATATGAGCTCTACTTAGGTCAGACTTGCAAAATTCTAATTACCCACATACCAATGGCTAATCATTTTAAAAAAATTTGATGGACAACAAACTATCACGAGTGTTTTCATTATCAATCACCATAACAAAAGATGCATGAGTAGATTTTGTGCCTTTGCAGGTAGACGACATGATATTCTCAGACGTTAATTTAGGTACTTACTGTCAGAACAAAATTATTTGCATCTGCAAGTGCTCTAGCATGAAGGATGTCAGGTGTAAGCACAGCTGACTGCTTTCTCCAAATGTTCTTGTGATTTGCTATTTTCTGATACAATCACCAACAATGCATCATGTGCCAAAAATCCATATTGTGCATCTCTAAAATAGTATTCTTTGAAGGTATCCAATCATTTACAAATGTATCTATTTGTTTTTTTTAATTCTGTAGTTAACAGGCGCTAACTTTCAGTCAATAATTTAAAATCTGCACCACATCCAATAGAATTAATGCCACTCAGTACCCATGAATGGCATTATATAAAAAGGTGATTCAAAAATATGAACAGTCTCAAAGATGGCACTAAGAACATAAACAAGGTCAAGATGGGTCAGACCAGAAGTCCTCCTATCCTTGTATCCTTTCTTCCAACAGTGGCCAATGCCAGGTACTCCAAAGTGAATGAACAGAAGAGGGCAATTTTTGAATGGTCTATGCCCCATCATCCAGCCTCAGCTTCTAGCACTCAGAGACTAGGGACATCCAGCGCATGGGGTTGTATCCCTGACCATCTCTGCTAATTATCATTGATTAACTTATCCTCCACAAACTATCCAGTTATACCCAGATACCAGTTAACCCAGATATAGTTTTGGCCTTCACAGCATCCCTGGCAATAAATTCTACAGATTAACTGTGTGTTGTGAGAAGAAATACTGTCTTTTGTTTGTTTTAAACCATTTGCCTATTAATTTCATTGGGTGACCCCTCCTTCTTGTGTTATATAAAGAAATAGATAACACTTCACTATTCACTTTCTGTATACCATACATGATCTTATAAACCTCTATCAGACCTCCCCTTCATTGTCTCTTTTCAAAGCTCAAAAGTTCCAGTTTTATAATTTCTCATCATACAGAAGCTATCCCATACCCCCTAAACATTTCTGTTGCTCTCTTCTGTGCTTTTTCCAATTCTAATATATTTTTTCGAGATGGAGCAACTAAAACTGCACACAGTATTCAAACCCTTCCTCCCCGCCCTTAGCTGCAGCACTGGGGTGGGGAGGGAGAAAGCTCTACCAGATGTGGGGGAAGGCATGGGAAGGAGAGAAAAGGCACCTGTCAACTGGGGAGGGGAGGGGAGAAAGAAGGCCCCCTTGCCTGCTGGGCGGAGAGAACGCCCTGCTGGATGGGACCCCCCACCCCAAGTCCCTTCTCACATTCAATCCTCACTCTCACACCTCCACACCCCAAGCCCTTTCTCATTCCCCCACCCTCACTCCAGCACACTCCACACCCCCAGCCTCCTGCCCTGACTCCTGCACCCCCCTGCCCTGAAGGACCCAGGCAATGCCAGTAACTCTGCTAGTGAGCATATATTTAAAGGTGAAAGAGGACCAATTAGTTTCCAGACTGGCTGGCTATTTTGGCAGACACAGCAAATTATGAAGATTCCAGAAATGTCTCACAAGGAAAATAGCTTTGTTTATACAACAACATAAATTCTGTGACTTTGGTCTTTGGTGGATGACTTGAATCAGATGTTAACTGTCCGGTCAAAGAGTAAATGAAGAGATGCAAAAAGTGACATCCAGAGGAACTCACCCTTTTACATAGATGTCACTTGATTTTTGTCCTGTAAAGATATTCTCGTCCTCTAAAATTACATCTTCTGTATTCCAGATGATTACTCTCAATTCATAACTGAAAAAGAAAAAAGCCAACATTCTGCATATTTCAGTACACAGTAACAAAAGGCCTTCTAATTCATTTCTGTTCATCTTTTCTGAGTGCACATAGGTCCTTAGTCTAACCAGACACTGTTATAAATCAGTAGTAACTTTCTCAACATAGTGATCTATTGATGTAAAAGTGGTTTGAATGGGATCATAATCAGACTCCTTAAGCCTACTGGAAGGTCTCATGATATAACAGAATCAAGGGCTGTTTGCTAAGCTCATGAGGAAAGTGACAGCAGTTGTCACTGGCAGCATCAGAACAGGGGAAAATTCCTCACTGGTTATTTGAATATGTTCTTTTTTAATTCTGATCACAAAAATGCTGCAATGAAACAGGACTAGACTGGACTGAACAACATCATCTGAGCAGCCACAAAATACTGAGCAACTTGCCAAAGAGAGCAAAACCCATTTAGGCAGATAGGCAATCTTCTGTTCAGAGATTTTGTTGTTGACAGTAGATGATTTGTGATGTAATCTAGTGCAAGAAAAAGAAGGAAGAATGCTTTTCAGAAACACCTTTGGGGAGGGAGCATGGATAAATGAAATCTCTAGGAGAGACATTTTATAGCACTATCCAGGAAAGGGAATGCATTCCTCCCCATTCCTTTCATTCTGAACACACAGGTATAGTGAGGGTGTGGGCAGGGGCAGCCCGTGAGCCTAGGCAGACTAGGCAGTCACCTAGGGCGCCGCTGGCCCGGGCGCCCCGTGATTACGTCACAGCCATTGACGGCCAGGCAGGCGAGGGTGCCGATTGCGTCTTCTGCCTGGGGCGCCAGCTGCTATAGCAAGCCTCGGGCCACTCCTGGTGTGGGAGACCCTAGAAACACATCTATCTACATCTCTGTCTTGCATCAGTTCAATACACCACTCTTCAGGCTAATTGTCATATAGCAGCTTCCAAAGTCAAGGTCTCTTGCAGAAATCTAAACCTCTCCGATATTAAC
Source organism: Apalone spinifera (assembly GCA_030068395.1). NCBI lineage: Eukaryota > Metazoa > Chordata > Testudines > Trionychidae > Apalone > Apalone spinifera. The sequence goes on from CM057846.1 coordinate 17,501,314, forward strand.
ATTTCAACTACATTTTTGTATGTTCATGTAGGCCACAGCATGACAGCAACATTTTGTTTTTGCAAATATTATTATGTGCAAATCTTTCTGGTTTGAAAAATTCACAACTGATAACACACGCCTCTCATAAAATCCTACTATAGAAAGAAAGCTCTTGTTAGACAATCTCCATTTTTGTCCGACTATGGACCTTGATTCAGTATTGACAGCAGCATAATGGGTTTTTTTTAATAGCACTGTCTTTTGTTTGAACATAAATGTTCACACCGCTTCTGTGAAACTGTCCCAGACATAAAGATTACCTAACAAAGCCCATATTAAAATAACACATTAAAGTTTGTTTGCAGTGAACCATGAATTCTTCTCGTCATTTGTCATTTATTATCTATCAAACACTAACTGCTAGCTAGATTAACTCATTTAGTATTATGTCAAAGTAGGAGATGTATCTGCCTGACATTACAGAGACACTTAATATTTCAAACCAATCTCTCTCTGCAGCCTGCTTTTGTGCTTCTTAATCTTATAGTTGTCCAAAGTAGTGAAAACCCCTCAGGTACAATAATATGAGATGGAAGAGCTTTACCAACGGTCACGTGTAGTATGTATGGGACAGCGCTCAAGTGGCATGGAGACTAAATGATAATGTTGGAGTTAAGAGTTCAGTGGAAGGATAATAACTTTAAGACTCACTGCAGCTGCCTCAAGTACTCTGGTCTTTTTAGCACTGTTGAGTGAATCACGAAGTCTTTAAATCAAAACTGAATGGCTTTATAATCGGAGTTACTGATTGATGCAGAAATTACTGCTAAGATTTTAAATCCTGTGTTATGGAGGAGGTCAGACTAGATAATCATAATGCTACCTTCTACCTTTAAAATCTATGAATCTATGGCATTGTTCCTCAGCTTAATTAATGTTTCGCAACTACACTTCTCATCAGACATTGGGTCTCATTTATATGGCCTCGCTGTCCAGACTACAGGGGTCTGAACTCCAGCTGAAGTATTGTGCTGGACCTGCCCGATACAGACTTGGCTGTAGTCCTGTTTGAAATGACATGACGCTAACATGACCTAGATACCTTTCAGTTTGTGCTAACGGGCTATATATGGGATAGTTACAGCTAGGGATGTTAAATATTGTTTAATTGAATAGTCGAGTAATCGCATGAATTCTTATCGGTTAGTCGACTATTCTAAAGTCCCCGGGGACAGAGCTGGCAGCCAGTGCACTCCGGCTTCACTCCCAAGGAGCCCCCTGCTACTCCACGCTGCTGCCTCTGTATCGCAGACAGTAGCGCGGGGTGCCAGGCAGGAGCTGGTGTCTGAAGGGAACCAGTTTAAAAACCAGCTCCCCTCACAGACTGGCTGTCTGTTGCCCTGTGCTGCTGCCTCTGATAAAGAGACAGCAGCGTGGAGTGGCAGCAGCCCTTGCCTAGTGGGGGGTGTGAGCTCCCAGACCTGGTGGGAGCTAGAACTGAGCCCGGCTGCCTGCCCGCCCGGCTCCTAATACACTTTAAATGCAGAGCTGCAGTGGGAGTAGATCTTGGACCCATTGCAAGCCAGGACTAAGCCAGGCTGCTGGCCAGCCTGCTAAAAAAATTTACTAGTGGGAGGTGTGGAAATGCATGTAGTCTATAGCATTAACCTATAAGCTTTTGCTTATCAGTTAATCAGTTAATCAACTATACTGTTACATCCCTAGTTACAGCACAACATACCACTCTGTGCTGAAACTCACACCCTGTCTCCTGTGCTGTAAGGCACAAGCCCTTTGAAAGAGTCAATATTTGCAGGATGATGCCAATACACTGACAGCACAAAGGGAATGCACCATGAATTACCCTTTGGGTTTCCTTGGTGAAATATCAACAGGTGGTCCCGGCAGAGGCATATCTTTGGGAAACATGTCCACCCACATCTGCACACGCCCCTTTAAGAAAAGAAACAAGTTAGTGAGAATTTTATCAGCACTAAAAATAGCTAATTTCAAAAAGCTTCACAAGCACATTTTCTTCTAGAAATACCAATCATGTCATTATAGTATTTATAAGTTGTCTGCTCTGTGGTTCCCCAACCCCACGTACAGAATCTATATCAGTGGTATGTGATCACATCAAGAATCAACATTTAAGGTCTAGAGAACATGACCTATGAAGGAAGGCTGAAGGAATTGGGTTTGTTTAGTTTGGAAAAGAGAAGATTGAGGGGGGACATGATAGCCATTTTCAGGTATCTAAAAGGGTGTCATAAGGAGGAGGGAGAAAACTTGTTCATCTTGGCCTCTGAGGATAGAACAAGAAGCAATGGGCTTAAACTGCAGCAAGAGAGGTTTAGATAGGACATTAGGAAAAAGTTTCTGTCAGGGTGGTCAAACACTGGAATAAATTGCCCAGGGAGGTTGTGGAATCTCGATCTCTGGAGATATTTATGAGTAGGTTAGTTAAATGTCTAACAGGGATGGTCTAGACAGTACTTGGTCCTGCCATTAGGGCAGCGGACTGGACTCGATGACCTCTTGAGGTCCCTTCCAATCTTGTATTCTATGATTCTATGATTTCAGCCAGAGGTTGAAATTTTAAGATATTTTAAGATTTTAAGTATATTTTAAGAATTTGTGCTTGGTTCGTGGACTTCCACTCCCTATACTTCAGTTATTTATCTGTGTCGAGGCCAGGTGCATCACTTCTGTCCACCTCCCATCCTGCATTGTGTGCTGTAATCTGCAATAGAACTGCATTGCTCTAAACCCTAGGCTTGTGATGGTCCTGTAACTCATCTTGCTTCAGGCTGTGGACAAAGGGGAAACCTCCCTGCCGCACTTCCATTTCTACTTCCTTTATTACGTGTGTTTATATATGGGACCAGATGTTTATCTGAGAACTAAACCAGAACCATGTTTTTATTTCTATAGCCAAACTCAAACTTGATCCTGCTATAGGATTTGGTATGATCAGAAGTTTAACATTTTCACTCTTGGGTTCTAGCAGTGCAGGACATGGTGAAATGCCTCAACAAGAGAGATGTTTCTTGTGGTACTTTCAAACCAGGCCAATCGTGGTAGCAATTGAAATCTTGTAAGAGAACTTATTCTTAGGAGTTTTCCAGCCCAATTTTGGAGACTCAGGAGGGTTGGATAATTAATTGAAAGGAACTCAGATTGTGAGGTCGTTTTTGGTTTGGCCATCACAAATAAGAACATCTTGTAACAAAGCAGTGACTATCACAATTCTCATCATTATCATTGTGTTACACATTAGCAGAACTGCACAACAATGAGGGTAGACCCCAAGCTCCCAAAGAGGCAGTCCTATGTGAGCTAATGAGGAATCACCATTAGCTGTTCACAATATAACAATACTTATCCAGACACACCTATTGAGCAATTCTGATTCCTCTACACAGATCGTTTGGAGAGAAATCAAAACATTTACTGAATAGTAAATTATATATATTTTCCCAATGAAATACATGTATATATTTAAATATATTTATGAAGATGCTGGAATTCCATTGTTTTCATTGTATCTTCATGAAGTCAGAGAGACTTAAACATGTGCTTAAATGCTTTATTGCAGTCAAATTCCTAAGTAGTTATTTTCAGATATTAGCAAAAGGACTCTTGATAAGTTACCCTAAAAACAAATTTTTATGATGAAGTTAAAACTGAGAACACCCTTACAAGAACTTTCCAGTTAGTGACAGTCATTAAAACAACAAGAAATCCTGTGGCACCTTATAGACTACCAGATTTATTGGAGCATAAGCTTTCGTGGGCAAAGACCCACTTCATCAGAAGAAAGCTTATGTTTCAATAAATCTGTTAGTCTATAAGGTGCCACAGGACTTCTCGTTTATGCAAATTCAGACTAACACGGCTACCCCTCTGATTCTAGTCATTAAAATGCAATCAAATGCAGAGTTAACATTACATTTACTAGAAACCTCAAAATTTGAAAGTATGAACATTTGAAGTTAAATCAGATCATTCTTGCTTAGATGCCTAAATATAAATTTAACTGCCTCACAGTACATATGCACATTTGACAGTTTTGAACTATGCACTTATTCTTTTGTGCAAACTACAATGGAAACAGGAGAATTTGTGAGATTTCCTTGCTCTGAGATAGTAACAAAAATAGCAATGGAAAACCTCTCTCACATTCCATGCGTTCACTGTAGGCTTATTTACCTGTTCCATGCCTGGTTTATCTTTGTGATAGAGAGCCCGAGTCTCAATGTGTTCTGGAACCAGCTTACATCCAACCCCTGGGATTTCATTCCAGGAACGTAAAACCTTCAGGGCAAGTTGTTCATAGGATTCAACTGGCTCTTCTATAAGAAGGAGTAATGGAAAGAAAAAAAGAACAAATCAGAGCATATTAAGGGCATGATTAATATGGTCTATCAGTTTTGAAAGAAATGTATTGAAAGTCTGCTTAAGTTTAGAGCCACATTTAATGTGTCCCAAGGAAGAACAGAGATATCATAAAACACATTTATTCCTTAAAGTAAGAGCACCCACAGGAGTAACTGAAAGTTTAAGCGCTGAGAAAGAAACTAATTACAAAACCCCCCCATGAATTCTTGAAAAATTATACAGGCCTATTTTAGTGCTTTATCTAACAGTAGATTTGCTAGCTGCTTTCTTCTTCTAAATAATTAAGTCTTTAACTAAAAAGTTTCCAGCCAAGCAAAGAACAGTGGATTTGGCATTTCATCGAGCTGCCAGGAAGTGTCAGTAAATAAATGCTAGGCATTGTGCATTAATCTTATTTTTGCCTTGTGATGGCAACAATGCAGCCCCCTTGAGTGCCAAATTCAAAGGAAGGGAGCAGAAAGACGCCAAAGGTATCAGTGGACAAAATTATGCTTTGTCCTGGGCAGTGTTGCGTAAGCAGGGAAAAGGGAGGAGAATCTTGCAGCCCCAAAGTGACACTGTGCATCTGAAAAGCTTAATGACTCCCCTGGCACTAGGGAAGAATGCTGAGAATCAGCTATTGCAACATTTCTCCTAGTATCTGCCTGTTGGTGGACAGAGGGTCAAATCTAGCCCTGCTCTGCAAAGGCCCCTCTGGAGTCATTTGTTCATCTCTCCTACCTAATGTTGGTGGAACAGCCATACTTTGGCCCCATCCTTATACCGAAGCACTCTGAACCCTATCCTGACCAGCAATCCTGGTCTCTTTGCCCACAGGAGAAATGGGAGCAAGATATTTGAATGAAGATAAAGATCTGCACTGAAATTAAACCGGACGCTGACGAAGAAGGAAAACACGGTCCTTGCACTGCTTCCCTCTCTTGGGCTACCCAACCAAGTGTCCATCCTAATACATGCCATCCACTCCTTACCATCTCCTCAAATACACAAGCTAGCCACTGTGGCTCTGTTCCACCCGTCACCACTCACATCTACACATCTCATCCCGGGGTGGCTCTGCCCCTCTTCTCCTTTTGGAGCTCAACTTTTCTCCCGGTGAAAGCAGTAACTCCCCGCAAAGCCTTCTGGACTCATGGGCTCTATGCTCAATGGGCCCACGAGGAGTAGGATTTATACTCACCCTCACAAAACTAATGCTGCTAATGGTAATAATTAAAAATAAACAATGTAACAATAGATAAGGCACTGGACTGGGAATTAGGAGGCTTGGGTTCTGTTCATGAATTGACAGCTGTGTGACCTTATACAAGTCCCTTCACTTCTGTGCTCCTATTTCCCCTCTCACGCTTTGTCTGACTTGTCTATACAGATGGTGAGCTGCTCAGGGCAGAAACTGTCTCTTGCTGTCTGCTTGTCCAGTGCCTAAAGCAACAGGATCCCAGTCAAAAGTGAGAATTCTAGGGTCTACTGTAATAGGACTAACTAATAATAATAAATGGACTAATTACCATTCTCGTCTTCTTGAAAGACAGTCTTCCCAGTGAATATTTTGGTGCCTATTTGTATCTCCCCTGGTTGCTTGTGGGGCCCATTCAGTTTGTTGTCCTTGCACAGCTTGTTAAGGATCTCAGTCGGCTTAACTGCATCTCGCCAGGCATTGTACCCTTCTCTGCAATGAGGGCAAAAACCAAAGAGAGGAATGGAGGTTTTCTGTTCAGTTAAAGGAGTTAAAGGCTGTAACTATTCAGGAGCTCTAATCCAAAAGTCAAAGACCACAGCAGATAGGTTTACCATATGGGAGCTTAAACCTATCTGGATGAATTAATTTTATACAAATGAAACAAAGCCAGAACTGGACATATCCTCTGCTTCTCCTTCATAGTCTCTTAGGACTATCCCATCCAATGTTCCCCACATTGTTTGCCCTCATTATCAAGGTCTAACATCACAGCCACCATCAGTTTGGTCAAGGAAGTCCGGGCAAGACTCTTATTGGAGCTGGTTAGTGCTACTCCTTGATCATTCAGGGCCTGGATCAGGATGACAGATATTTTCTGCAGGTTGACACAAAAATTTAGAATCATAGAAATGAAGGGTTGAAAGGGACACTGAGAAGTCACCAAGTCCAGTCCCCTGCTCTGAGCAGGACCAAAAAACCTAGACCATCCCTGACACATGTGTGTCTAGCCTCTCCTTAAAGGCCACCAATGATGGGGATTCCACAACCTCCCTTAGCAGCCTATTCCAGAACTTACCTACCCTTATAGTTAGGAAGTTTCTTCTCATATCTAATCTAAGTCTCCCTGGCTGCAGATTGAACCTGTTGTTTCTTGTCGTACCATCAGTGGACATGGAGAACAACTTATCACAAGTCTAATCACAAGAACAAATGGTTGTCCCTCTTCAACAGGAATTTAGTGCACTCCCTCCATAACATTCCCCACCCCAATGCCTGGGATAGAAATAGAGTCTGGGTCTCCTTTGTACTGGTGCTTGGACACTTGGACAGCAGCAAGGCCCCATAGCTATTATTTTTAATAGTGTGGCAACAGCATCTAGCCACAGGCATAAATCATAGAGGACACACAATATGGACACAGACACACACTAGCGCTGCTCATGCGAGCTCACTAAAATTAGCAGTGTAGTTGAGGGTTATCTTGAGCTGGCTGTCTAAGTACAAACTTGCCCAGTCTCCTTGATAGCCTGAGCTGCCACCCATTCTATTGTGCTTCTACACTGCTATTTTTAACCCATGCAGCCCTTAGATTATGTCTACATTTTGAGCTAGAAATATAAATCCCAGCTCCAGGAGATAGACCAGTGCTCATTCTGAGCTAGTGAGCATGCTAAAAACAGAAACGTAGCTGCACTGGAGTGAGCAGCAGGAGGAGCTAGCTGCCCCAAATATGATCCTGTAAAAAACGCTAGGCATGTACTCAGGAACTAATTCCTCCCACTGCTTGCACCATCAGGGTGATGTGTATTTTTAGCATGCCAGCTTAATCAGAGCTAGGGCACTTATGTCTTCTGGAGATGGAATTGACATTTGCAGTCTGAAGTGCAGATGTACCCTTTGACTCCTAAGTAACTTTTGAAAATGGGACATAGGCGCTTTAGAAAATGTTGTCCAATATCTCCTATATATCAAGTATAATGAAATGCTACCGATTGTCACAATGATTAGTTCTAGGGCTTCAGCCACTATTCCGTGACACTGTTATTTCCCTTTTGTAATTAAATTGACTTTAATGGAGTCACACAGCAGAGAATCAACCCCTCCCCCACCCGCAGAGTTAAGAGGTTATGGAAGTTATGCAGCCAAGCAGTATTCCAGTTTATTCTGATTAATTAACCAACACGTATTTCAGACTCTGTGCTTGAAATTCCATTCTCAAGAACAAAATAACAAATTCCAAGTAACAAGGCAGCTAGATTCTTAGAATGAGAATTGAAGCATTTCTAGTTATAAAAAAAACTATATAGAAAATAGAAAAAGTGGTCTGTGCGGGCGTCAAGCTGTAATAAAATGTCAAATGTCAAGAACTCAGCTTACCAATTTATTATGCAGCTTCAAATGACCCCCACATTTTAGCATATCAACAGAAATGCTGCAAGCGGGCACATCTAGGGCTAGATCATCAGCCAGTAAATCCATTAAAATCAATTTACACTAGGTGAAAATATGACCAGTAGTGTTAATTCAGTCCAAGCATTTCACATTTCTTATCCTTGTAAGGGGAAAAAAAGGCAAAATTCACAGAGGAATAGACACGGGGAAGCATTGGCATGTGGCTACAGAGACATGTTTACTATGTACAGATATAGACCAAGCCAAAGCCAGTTAGGATTTCTCTTTTCAGCTGGCTGAAACTAGAAACCAATCAATCTGTGATCAGAAACTATGGGACAGCAATCACTGGAGTCAATGAACACTGAAATTCTGGGCTTGCCTACACAGTGGGGTAATGGAGTCTACAGGGGTGTGATTTTTAAGGCATACTGATGTTGGTGTGCATTGACTGGTGTGCATGCTTGGAGCCGCTGAACCAAACCGTAAATCCTGTGTATGATGGAAACTCATACAGCAGCTCCCCATCACCCCTATCCTGCATCTGTATGTAGATCTTGCTGGTACACACTATAGCTTCTTTAGTGCATTTTAACGTGGTACTGTTTTAAACAGCGCTACATTAAAGTGCACCAGCAAGGACTACATGGATCAGTTAATGCACAATACATTACAGGTTGGCCCTCCCTGGTCTGGCACCCTCAGGATTTAATCAGTTTCAAATGAGGGATTTTGCTGGACTAGGGGAGGTTATTTCTGGCCCACCAGTCCTTGGTCCCCCAACCTGGCTCTGCTCCTAGCCCATCCGCTGGCCTTCCAGACAGCTCCCCCCCCCACCCGTTGTCAGCCCAGCTAGGTTCAAGGCCACAGCAGGGCTGTTGGCTCCCTGCTGCTAGCCTCCCTGCTGACTCCCCCACTACCCCTGACCTGCTGCCATGCAGGCCCTGCCAGCCTCTGGCTCCTGGTCCAGAAGGCTAGAATCCTGGCTCTGCAACAGCCTTCTGTCCTTCTGGCCCTGCTGAAGCCTGCTGCCTCACCAGCTGCCCTGCCACTATCCAAGCCGGACTCCTGCAGCAGGGCTCCCAGCTGCCTGCTCCCTACCAGCCAGCCTGGCTGGGCTCCCAGTTCCCACAGGGCTCTGGCTGCCAGCCCTGCCAGGAATAGTTGCCAGACGAGAGAGTCCCGGCTTAGAAAGGTTCAACCTGTAGTGTTCTTAGAAGTCACATCTTTGTAGAGCACATCATCCCACTGTTTAAACAAACCCCTACACACAGGACAGGAATTTTATACTTTAAATCCTGGCCCTGATCTAGTGACTGGGACCAGAAAATACAATTCAGTCTCTGATCAATACTCCTGTGACTCACCTTTATTACCCACTATTTCCAGAATCTACATCCAAATTCTGTTCTCACTGACATATGTGAAAATTTGGAGAAATTCCAGTAGCTTCAAAGCAGTTACTTTGGATTTTCACATGTGTAACTGAGAGCAGAATTTGGCCTTACTTCTATTGCACAGCCACCTCAGGCTGAAATTTTTATTTACCCTTTAAGTCAGTAAAACTTCCAATGTATGTTCCTCAAAGATGCGTAAATATACAGTATTCTAGCTGGAACTAATTTGTGAGTAAGTAGGGCAGTTGGTTTTAAACATACTAACTTCCTACTGACACAACAATTCAGTTTTAACAAAATCTAAACAACTCAAAGGCTGAAAAAAACACAATATTTGGGTAGAACAGTTTTCATCAAGAAGCAGGTCATTTATTTCTTTGTATGCACAAACCAAATCTTACTTTTCATATTCACTTTGTAGACCACAGGTAGCACGGTGCCTGCTGTAGAAACGATTTTCCAAATCAATTTTAGTTTCTCCAATGAGGTCATCTGCTCCAACCAAGTCATGGTCATAGATCAGGACAGAGAGCACAGATTCCTTAGGGAATGTAGCCTGGATTTCAAATGATCTAAGGCAAAAAGTGATAAGATTTTTCAGACAAATTATTTTAAATGCTAAAAGCATCAGTCAAATAGGTATAGCAAATGCACAGTATACCGTTATCAGTTGCTGTACTTAGAAATATAATAATTATATTCACAGTCTACCTGGATAGATGTGGTTTCTCATGTAAATATCACTGATGAGTCAATAATTTGGGAATACTTTATCATGTTCAGCATAGTAAACACATGTAGCAAGTGAAAAAATTTAACATTTTATAGCTGATTAAAAATTCTCTACTTTTGCCTGCTTAGATTTTGGGGTGCCCAATTTTAGACCCCTTTGAAATCAAGGCACAGCCAGATGCCAGATGAAGTCAATAGGAGCTGTTGGTTCCCAGCACCTCTGCAAAGTAGACCATAGTGGAAAGAGTGTCAAATCTGGCCCCAACTGTGAGTGCAGAGCACCTGAAAATCTAGCCTTTAGCACTCCTGAAAATCTGGTCCTGTGTGTCCAAAGTAAGGCACCCAAAAATTGACTGGCTGATAATCAAAGGCTACTTTTGAAAACTGGGCTCTGGGTTGGTTCTAGACGTCTGAGAATGTTTTATAGTGATATTCAGATTTAAAAACACTAGCACAAATTTTGGAAATCAAGTTTAACTGTCACTGGATCCATTTCACTTTAAGCCTAATTAATCATCTCATTAACCTGAGCTGACAAGATCATTTGATGTATCATTTCTTGTGAAATAAAAAGCCTTCTGCAGATTAAATTTCAGGGTGTGTTTGACTAGCATAAAAACTGAATAATTTGTAATCACACAATGTGACACAAATTCTTACAAGTTTAATTATAAAACATCCAAACACATATAACATTGTAAAGGCAGAAATCATCATGAATATTTACATAAAGCTATCACTCACCTTCCGAAAACTGGGTTTAGTTGTTTGGGGATGTAATTGGCTTGGTCTTTAATTTCAGTTTTGCCTAGTCTGAGCACAATATAGGGGTCCGAGGTGCCCTCTGGATCAGCTGGACTAAGATTATAGGCCTGATAAAAAGAAAAGACTGTTTCATCAAAATCCAAATGCTTGGCTAAAGGCAATAATTAGATGAGATTGTTTTCTAATGGAGTTGTTTTTTGACGGGTGCATGGAACATTCTGGAAACAACAAATGCTAAGCTAGTCCTTTCTACTAAAATATAGAGAGACACTGGGAAAGAAATAGTTGGAGATTGCTTAGGGACTAAGTGCAGATTTGAAGAGAGCAGCTAGAATAGTCCCTGCCACAATTGCTGATCAGAATGGAATCGGTGAGAGGAAGAGAAAGTGCCAAAGGAAGAAGCCGATTTTGCTGGAAGTTTTCAAGTCCAAATCTATGCAGGATTCAAGGGGATTTTTCCATAAACAATAGGCCAGATCCTCTGCTGATGTAAGTCATAACTCCATTAACTTGCCCATTGTCTTTGATGGATGTGATCTGAAGGCATTTAAAATACAGAAAAAAGTGCCTTCTGTCTCTTCTTTTCTCTTTTAATTTAATTTCCCTTCCCTAACCCCTTTTTTCCTACCATATATAAACTGATTTATTTTCTGCTTCTCTCATTTTCTCACTAATACTTAGCTCTCTCCTCTGACTTAGCCATGTCCAACCATGCTTCTTCAGTATTTGACTTCCTAATTCCCTACCACTTGTTCTTTCAAGTTCATCATTCACACTCCTACCCTTTTTCTTTTTCTTCAAGGTATATTCTCCCATTCTTTCCTTCTCCTAAATAGGTCCTGCTATTTTTGTCCCTTTCTCTCTATGATCCTTCTAAAGTAGTCCCTAGAGTTCCTCTTCTCTAGTCAACTTGCATTTTTGTTTACAATGAGAAGTCCTTAGGTGCTGTAGATTATTGAATTCTAATATGTGGATGAGGCTTTTCAGAAGCTAAACTATGTAGAAACTAAAGAAAAATTAGTCTGATACATAAATCCTCCATTATTTCAAGGTAGAAATAGAAGCGGTGCACTTACCCTCACAATATACACTCTAACCAGAACTTGCACCGAGTTATTCGGTGGTATCCCCTGCAGAACTTTAGGTTGTCCTCCATCCATTGAACTGGAATCTTCAGGACTTTTGTAAATGCAGAAAGAGCCCTGTGGACATATAATGTTTTATTTCCCTGGAAAAAAACTACAAACCCAATTAAAAAAAAAGTCCTGGTGCATAGACATTTCCTCACAAATACAATCTGTACAGGCTCATCCACATGTCTGTGTGCACATTCACATTTTTTCACAAAGGAAAAACATTTAATAAGTGACCAAACCATGCTTCTGAAAATATTTCTGTTGTTTTGTTAACTTTCCAAAGCACTTCCTTTCAATAACTGTATTTAATCTTGTCAAAACATTCCCAGAAATATCTGCAAGCTCCTAGTCACAGCAGTATTACATAAGTGAATGCAACAGCTGTGGCTATTGCCATCTTCCAGACACACCAATCTAAGGGTCACCATTTTGCTCTGAATCACACCTGTGTAAATTAAGAGTAATTACTGGCTTAAATGGAATTCTATTTACAGCTTTGTGAGTGAGAACACCATGCTTCTAGCTATGCAGTAAAAATTTCAGCCCCCATGTATGCCACAGTATTAACTCATCTTACTTAAATAACCATTATTACCTAAAAGCAATTAGCAAATCATTTTTAACAGAGATTTGCCCCATAGAAAAAGAATAATCAACAGGGTCCTTTAAGTCACTAATTCCTCTGAAGTATAAAATAAATCATTTTTAGATCACACAACTATTATATTAATTGTGCTTTGCAGATATTTGCATATTCCCATATGGTAAGTTGCATTATGTTGTGGAAGGGAAGAGTGTAGAAGGCCTATTATTTAAGCTAGATTAAATAAAGTAAACTTGCATGAGCAGAGAGGCTGGACTGCATAACATAATAGGTCAGTTCTGGCTCTAATAATTGTGAATCTGTGATTTAACTCAGCTTTGTAGTTTTAAATCAATATCCTGATTCAAAAAGATAGTAAACATTGTGGGCTGGAAACTGCCTCTGTCAGTCAGACAACAGGAGAGAATAAATAGCAATCCTCCTATGTTACACATGGTTGCTTTGGATCTAACAGGAGAATTAATGATGTTAATAGCAGATGACCAGTGTAATTGAAACTCATTTTCTGTACACCTGGAATGTCACTGAAAATATGCATTTCTCTATATTATCGTGTATCTAATCAGCATTGAAACTCACCTTAAATTTTCCTATTATTCTGTCCTCATAGTCATTGTGATCTTCATCAGTGGCTTTCCCTCTGAAAAGGTCAAAGGTTTTCACCCAGTCTTCAAAGTTATTAAATTCACTCTCCAAGTCTCCATCATAGATCTTTGAAAAAATGGGATTATGCTCATTTCACAAGACACAGCAGGGGAAACAGCGCCACAGTTGCATTAACTGGCAATGTAAAATTCAGTTTTGGCTTGGTGTTTAGGTTTTATAAAATCAAGTGTTTGTAAAACCTTTTGGTGATCAACAGAAAAATATCCCATTTTCCACCAGGGATGATAATTTATAAGAAATTCACCTCTGGGGTAGAAAACCAAATACTGTAGCATTTTATTAATGCATAAGAATCTGAAAGCAAGATGGATAAGAAAAGGTGCTGGGGGAAATCTTGTCTAGATAGGTAAAGAGATTAGATTGCCTAAAAAAAGATCTTTACCATCTCTAACTTCTACAGCATGGCTCTATGTGAAATCAAAAATAAACAAAAGGGAAATGGCTATCTAAATTTCTTCTCCAAATGGAGACTTTTCCATTAAAAAATGGAAGCAAACCATCTCATTGATTTGTATATTGGTTTTCTATCCCTTTTTATTTAGTCTCTCTCTAAACAGACCGAATATTTTCCACTCCTTCACATGTCTTGTCTCCAATCATTTTCCATGTGCGAAGGAATGGAGAAAGGAAGACTCAGCATCCCAGGGATAAAAGGAAGCCTCTGAGCCCAGCTAGGCCCGTCCCATTTTACCTGCAACCAGGCCTGGAGGAAGGAGAAAAGAAAGGAGCCTGGCTCAGTTTGGGGCTGGCTAGCAAGGAGGCAGGAGCTTGGTTTGTCGATCTGAGGGCACAAACCAGAACCTGCCCATCTAGCAGCCATGGGAGCAAGAAAGCCCCCATCCCAACTCCTTGAGGAAAAAAGAGGGGGACCTATTGAGAAGCTCCTACTAAAAGGAATCTGGACTCTTGGGGCCATGCCCCAAACTTAAGGACTTGAATAGGGAGCGGTTCAGAGTTCTTGGGCCAGAAACACAGGGGGGCTAGGGGCCAGTGTTCTTCCCCACTTTTACATCAACCTATTCAGCAATCTAGCCACTGGGCTTCTCAGCTTCCAGGGACCAGCCACACCACATAATCTTTTCTTTGACTTTCTAGATCCGAATCCTTCCCATGCCACTCATGTCTGGAGCATGAACAAGGCCCCTCCCTTCCTGTCTGTAATGCTGAATGCTGGAATGTTTACCCTGCTGTATTTCTATAGCTTAACTTTCCTATGAGGATAAGTTGTCGGTCTGTCACAACTCCTAACCTGCAGGCCTAGTGGACTCCTTTGCATCTGATCCCTGCCCTTTAACCTGTCCAGCTTGGGTATCAGAAGTAAAAAAACTTCCACTGGTGTAGTTCTCAACGTCATTGGCATACACAACCCTTCCCCCTGAGTCAAGCTGCAGTCATCAGGAAAGACATTCTGCTATCATTCCACCTTTATTAAGATACAGTGACCAGAATCTTACTCATATTCCCAGTGAGGATCTACTGTCATTATATCAAATCCTTTCAGCATTAATGTCTATCCCATTCTTTATACACCCTAACATTTCTGAAATGCCTTGTTATCTGTTCTTCTAGTAGCCATATTTCTTTGCTTTCATTAATATAAAAAGATATTTTAAACATAAACAGTCAGATAATAAATGCATAAGTTTTAAGTGTGCTTTGTCATGATGATAAAGCGTATACATGTATGTGATTAACTGTACTTCAGGTGCAATAAGAGAAGAAAGGGAAAGGAAAAGAGACTGTGATTTTAATATTTATAGTATATGCCATAAAGGTGAAATTCACCCCTGTGCAGAGAGGCAGCACAAGAAGTAAGCCCTGCTCAAGTCTCACTTAGGGCAAGCTCTCTGCCCAGCAGTGAATTTTGCCCTACACAAATAACCAGACTTACAACAACAAAGCATTTTTTACCTTCAAAGTTGCTAAATTTGGGTCATCTTCCTTTTTTTCCTCTTTGAACAACTTTTTTCGCTTCTTCTTGTCTGGTTCCTCTTCAATTACTAATAATACATGGCCAGATGTCTGCCTAGCTATAGAGATTAAATGACATCATTTAGATTCAAAGAAGCTGAAGTGATAGATATACTTCTAATGGCTTAGATAAGTCCTTAACATAAATCTGAAGTTCTTATTCCCTTTCCTCTCCTTCTTTATACTTCTCTTGCACTTTCTCCTGCCAACCCAGTCAGAGATTCCTTTCCTACAACTGAACCCACCTGATACAGCATTACTCCTCTCATTCTTTTCCCTATCAAACCCCTCCCCTCTCCACATATATATATATACCGCTATTCTTTCTCATTTTCCCTCAATCATCCCAACAGATCCTAATATCTTTCCAATGTGAAAAATCTGAGGTGAGGTCTTATCAAGATTGAACACCATTGCCAAGATGCCTACTGCCTTCAGATTTTATATGGACCAAGCCTTCCTCAGGTCAAAGACACCAAAAATGCCTCTGACTTTAGGAAAGCCGTGGAGAGTAGGAGCTGTAAAGACAGCAACTTACTCTGCAGAAACTGCCTACCCGGTTGACACTTTTCCATTGATTTTGACAGATATCAACAAAAGCAGGAGATGCTTATGGGATCTTACTTGACTATTTATCCAAACCTTCAGAAAATTATTCAGGTTTATTTTTTGGTTGAAGTTAGTATCAGTCTTTTCAATTTATTAAAATAATTAATATCTCTCTCAATAGATATGTATCTATTTCTTTCCCTCTCTCCCTTCCAATCACCATAGTATTTAGGCAATGATATAGAACATATACAAAAATTCCAAGAGTCTTTTTCAGTCGGCCTGGTCAAAAAGAATGGAAAATCCTAGCACAGGGGTTGGTAACATAAAGCATGCGGCATGTAAGCTGATTTTGAGTGGCACACGGGCCTGCATGGCTGGCGGCTGCCCCATCTGCCGCAGCTGGGACTGGGTCATGGTGAGATTATCCCTGCGGTGGCAACCTCACCCTGGCCCTGGTTCCTGCTCCGCAGCAGCCATGCGGCCCGACTGGCAAGGCTGTGTGGACGTCAGCTGCTCTGGGGGCTGGAGCTGCTCCGGGAGTGGCTAAGCCACGTGTGGGAATAGGGCACCCCCGAGCCGGCTGCCGGGGCAAGCTGGAACTGGGGTGCAGTGGCCGCAGGGTGGAGAGGAGCTTGCCATGGACCTCGCCACCATCATGGCTGAACACCCCGGGGTCACCCATCCGCCCGCCTCCACCTTGCCCATTTCCCTGGACCCAACCCCCCCAGCCACCTGGACCCCAGCCCACGCTGGTGATCCAGTATTGCACCCCCCTGAAAGATTGGAGCCAGTGCCCAGCTTCCTGTGGGGGGGAGCACTGAGGCACTGCACTGCATCTGGCTTCCAGGGAAGTGCGCGCACGTGCGCTGCTCCTTCCCTCCCCACAGGAAAAGCCTGAGCAGAGCCCAGGGCAGGAGACCAAGCAGGGTGCAAGGTGGAGAGAGCCCCTCCCGGTAGAGCAGCACGGCGCAGGGCAGGTGGGTTAAATCTTGGCGTGCCACTTCAAAAAGGTTGCCAACCCCTGTCCTTGCATAATTGTCACCAGTAACATTTGTAGAAGTCTATCTATGTTAAGGTGTTTTTCAAGACTATCACTGTATGTGGATATGGCCTCAAAACTTTCTATAAAGTTTCTTTTAGATAGTTAGGTATAGTCCATGCATCAATAGCATTTTGACTGCTAACTGAAATTTTGGTCTGCTGCCACATTCAAAATGATAATGACTGACATTTATGTGGTGCCTTTCATCCAGCATGGTTGAAAAATGCTTTGCAAACTAGAAATCATTTCCACGTCTAGTAAAATATAGCCACCATAGGATGGGAAAAGCCAGCTGTTTTAGTGTGAGGTGCAAGTCTCCATAGGCATTACAAATATTTATTTATTTCTCTGCCTAGAAATAGTCGTGTTAGGAAAATGATCGGCTAAAGGTATGGTTCCAAAATTTAAAGAGGCTCATTTTTGGATGGGATATAGATGTAGACCATTATGGTAGTAATCTTTCTATAACATCTAACATTGTAAGATTTCCATACTTTTGAGGCTGAAATTTACAAAACATTGCTCATGTAATTTGAACATCTTAAACCCAATCCTCCAAAACAGTTTTGTATCTCAACATCTAATTCAGATATAGATTAAGATCTGAACACTGCCCCTTTCACAATTCTAGGAAAAACAGACACTGACTATAAACAGCATAAAAATGTTCTTGAATTAGCACAGAACAAGGAATTATAGTTACTAAAAATTTACATATACAAATATTTTACTCACTGTTGTCTGGTTTCTTCTCATTGGGATACATTGCTGTTACCTTTCAAAAGAAAAACAGAATGGTCAGACTCCTAAATATAAATGGAACACTAAAAATGAAGCCACTTTGCATAAATCTAGCTTTTAAATACCACACATCTATTTAAGTATGGGGCTTCTGGGGCCCTTACCTTTTTCATTTTTTCCACAGACGCATCATACTTTGACCACCAATCAATAACATTTTCCGCAGATTCATCTGCTATTGTTCTCTTTTTTCTTTTTGTGGATCTCCGGGTGGATTTTCTTGAGTCCTAAAAAAGTATAAGGAAATATTGTTGGACTGTAGTATTATAACAGCTATTAAAAACCAGCTTAGCTATTCAGGGGAACAGATGTAAGTGGAATGGATTTTACTCTTTGAGAACCACATTATTTTGTTTCTCTGTCTTTATAGCCTATTAGAGAATCTATTGGGATCCTCCAATTATTAGTACAGTTTCTATATTACCTTCTGCTGGTATCAAATATTACAATTTTAAAATTTGCGACATCACAACAAGAGCAAGCTATTTAAAAGGAAGATCTACCTTAGAAAGAATTACTATATTTGGAAGAATACAGACATCGTGCTACCCCTGGTTCCCGCCAATATCACTGCATTTGCTGATACATTCAGAACTTTCAGTATTATCAGCAATTGAGTTTTGAAGACAACTAAGACTCTGAATAGCCACCGAGAATTCAGTCATCTTGCCCTTCGAAAAGATAAAGAGTCTGATCACACAAACCAACTACTTATCCCAGTGACATCAATGGGATTACTCATGTGAATAATGACTGAACCCTGTTAAATTGTGCATTCAGACTTTCACACTAATAAAGAATTGACACTTATAGCTGACGTATTTAGCAGTGCTGCTAGAAACAGAATGGCAGCAAAAATAATCTGGATTAGACACAGTTACAATACTGGGCTGTGTCTGTGGATAAGTCCTTTGCAATGCATGGGTACAAGAGTGAGAGAAATATAGCATTGTTAGAGATGTGTACATGTTGTGGAGGTGAGACATGACTGTCTTTCCTTGTTCTTCAAACTTTGAAGAACATTGGCAACATCTAACTACCAGTGCATCCAATGGCTGTAGGAAAGAAGTGGCTACTTTATCCCAGTACAGAAAGTGTAGCTGAAATGGAGCACAATGTCAAACAGTTTTGTCATTTCCTCCATTTTATTTTTAAGACAGAAAGAAAATAAATTAGTTCCCCATCTAAAAAGTGATAGTTTATAGAGCTGATCAGCTGCATATAACTAGAATATATTCTGCCAGTCATGCTGACCAATATTGTCTCATTGTTTCATTACTCTTTCCCCATCTGTCTGTATGCACTTGTTGTATATTGTCTTATATGTTGATTGTAATGTTTTTGACACTGGGACTTTTTGTTGTCTGTTTGTACATCAACTAGCACAATGGGGTCCTGGCTTCTGTCTACGGTTCCTTATTATTATTAATAGCTAGCTGATAAGTTTAAGCTAAGTTCACCTTCTGCTTTCCATCTTTTGCTGGTTCAGAGGATGAGGATGTAGGTTTAAGTGCAGGTAGCAATGAAGAAGCAGGTCCAGCTGCTGCAGCATCAGATCTTGCTGGAACTGGTTCTTGCATTGCTAATGCAGCTGTACCATGCTCTACAGCAACATAAATGTGATCTGCTGAATATGGTTGTGAATCAGGTGACGCAGGCAGTTGAGGTGACTCCGGAGAAGCTGAAACTAGAAACATAGCAAGTTGGTAAGAACATGCCAAAAAAAACCAAACCCAAAAAGACAGTCATCCTGTTTGGTTCTCAAGACAATATGAATAATGCTCTCTCTTAAAAGTCACACAGGGCTTGATCCTGCAAGGTCCTGAGCCCTCCAGCTCCAGTCCAGCAGATTCCTTAAGCATGTTGTTACTCCCACTGCAATAAGCTATTATCATCTGCTGTTTTAACAGATATCACCTTGTCATTGTATTTGGGGATAAGAGTGATATTGAGTGTTTACCTTGGTCAGTTTCTATAGTGTCCACTGTTGCTGTAGGAGCAGGAAGCTCCGGTGGTTTATATAAATATTGCTTAAGGCAATTGATGGTGTGTGTTCCCACAAGAGTGCTACGGCCAAAAGCTCTCCAGTCAACCACGCAGATGCTGAGTGGTGGGTGCAAAAGCTCATTTTCAGGCAACTCCTGGAAGAAAAGAACAAACAGCAGCATGAGAGATGTGTTTGCCTCACTAGTGTCCAGAAAAATGTCCTGAAGTACTGATTCGAGAACCCTGACTCCTGGGGTTCTTTATCCATCAAACAGGGAGAGCATGGGCAGTGAAGTTCTGTCCACACTGCCCTGACAACCCCACCTAGAAAAGCAACCTGGCGGGTAGGAGAGCTGCTAAAAATGTGTCAGGGAAACAGAAAAGTCTAGAGGAATCAAGGCAGTGTTGGGAATCAGGAATTTATGAGTTCTAATGACCTCTCTTGTCAGTGACTTAGCCAAAGTAATTTCATTCCACTGCCTCAGTTTCCCAGCTCTAAAAGGCGATAATTTACAGGGATATAGTGGGGATTAACTAGGTAGTCTCAGTTTGAATATGTAAAGTGCGATAAAAATTAAATGCACCACAGGTATTTTGATATTATTATTGGTGCTCAGATGCCATTGTGCCTTAAAAAAGCTTAGACAGATTTGTTTCTGTTGATGTTTCCAACTAGCACAAATCCTCATCCACTGAGCCCTGAATTAAAACCACCACTTAATTTTGCAGGAAGCTTCAAAGTACTACTGACCAGGGCCAAATTCCTATCAACAACCTAGCAGTTAAAGGCACAAAGTTCTTGGGTCATAAGATTTTATCAGGGTTATTTTTAGTAAAAGGCACAGACAGATCACAGGCAATAAACAAGAATTCACAGAAAGATGATCTCTGCTGTAGAGGGGGCTGACAGCCTGAGTTTTCCACTGCCCAAGGCTGACAGCCGAAGCCCCAACGTCACAGAGGCCATGAAAAATCATGGAAGCTGTGACCTCGGTGACAAACTTGTGGCTTTAGTCATAACCTATCCATCACTTCAGCTGCCCAGCCTGGCAACAGCACAACGGCACTGAAAAAGTAAAGAAAATCAAACTTTGCTATAGCTTGTGTCTTCCACTGAGCCAAAAGAATACCATGAGAGAGAGCAGCATTGCATGGTACACACCACTTCAAACCTGTCTGTTTGGACACTGAAGTTGGGATTGTTCTTGAAGCTCTGAATGACCGATGATTTAACTCCTTTCCCGGCACATTCTATGAGAACCTGTGGGCGGTCTACAGAGAGAAGCTGGACCTTCTTCAGCTCACGAACACCCCAGAACAGAACCTGTGGCAGGTGGAAGAAAAGCGGTCAGCAAAACATAGGCAGGAGTGGACCAGACTCGCTCACAAGTAATACACAGGTAACACCGGGAATCATTGACCAGATTCACCAGTATGCTCCTGCCACTTTGTGCCATTCAGATGATGCACAGCTGCCAGAAAGAGCTGCTGAATCTGGCCCCACTTATCTGCATGAAATTGTTCTAACCACCTGTCAGTGTCTGAATTTAAAAAAAAGACCTCATATCTTTGAGCTGAACATTGGGAAAATTAAAAATGTTAAACCACTAACAAGACATAATCAGTAAATACTGATTTTATTTTTAACAGTTCCCTCATCTGCAGGACAAACATGAGCCCCTATTAATTGGAAAGGTCAGATTCTCTGCTATTGCCTACAACAGAGCTACATCCTTTTTTACCAGTTGAGGAAACAGCCCATGGTATTTGGCCAGGAGTATTATTGTTACCCTTATATGTTTTATGTTTTGATTCACTGCATTCCTGTCTAGAATTCACATGGAATTCCAAGTTTTCTTGCACACGGGTACTTATTAGCAATACGGTTATTTAATAAATAGATTATTTAGCTCTCACTTTAGAAAATAGCATTAAAATGACAATAATTACGGCAATATAAATTACAATGCCAAATCATTCAGGAGTCAACAATGGGTAATGCCTTGACTGAGCAATATTTAAGCACATGCCTGAGTATAAGTACATGATTTGTCCCATTGAAATACATGGAATTCATGTGATTAAAGTTAAGCATATGCTTAATTAATTCAGGCCTTAAACAAAAGGCATATTTTAAAAAAGATTTTTCCCTTTGTCCAGTGAACAGTTATTTCTCTTCCTATTTACCTTTGAAACAATTTGACTTTTTGATCTCCCTCCCTTCCTTCCCCCGAAAAAGCCAAAGCAGGAACTGCTCCCATGCTTGAGTTCACACCCAAACATTTCTGGTGACTGGCTCCTCAGCCTCAGCACAGTTCATATAATTAAAAATCTGACATGAATTAGGAATCATCAAAGACGGGCAATTAAACGCATTATGTGTAAGTACAGGACCAGCAATAGGAAGTGACCCAAGACGACTGGTTAGAATTCAGTCATTATTCTGACAAATAGGGAGTTGCCAATGCTCCCTTACATTCTATAGAATGAAGTGACTTTTGGCCAAATTGTAGCTGGTTGTTCACAGGGGCATGTGAGAGGTTGGGGAGAAAGCAAAACATATGCAGGAGGCAGCCATCATTTGGCTGCAAGTTTTGGGAGCAGAGGAGGGGTGGCTAATCTTTAGCCATTAGCAACACTAGTTTCGGTGGAGTGGGGCAGTACTATCCAATGCTGAAGGGGAATGAAAGAAGGCCAAGCAATGGCCTAATCGTTCATACATTTTATACAAGCATCTTCCATGCTCATGTGCTGTGACTAGAAAGACTGGTTACTTACACTACAGTAACTGCAGTTCTATGGGTATTCTGAGCAAGGTGTGCATGTGCTCCACACACCTGGGACCAGAACATTTTCCATATAAGAACATAAGAACGGCCATACTGGGTCAGACCAAAGGTCCATCTAGCCTGGCATCCTGTCTTCTGACTGGCCAATGCCAGGTGCCCGAGAGGGAATGAACAGAACAGAACAGAATCATCTAGGGTGTGTCTAGACTACAAGGTTTTTTCGAAAAAAGTGGCCTTTTTTCAAAAAAATGTCACCTGCGTCTAGATTGCTGCCATGTTCTTTTAAAATTAAATTGAAAGAACGTGGCAGTTTTTTCGACCGCGGAAAACCTTATTTTATGAGGAATAATGCCTTTTTTCGAAAGTGCTCTTTCGAAAAAAGGTGTTACTGAATGCAAACAGGGCTTTTTCGAAAGAGAGCATCCAGACTGCCTGTATGCTCTCTTTCGAAAAAGCGGCTTGCTTTTTCGAAAGAAGTGGTTGCAGTCTAGATGCTTTCTTTCGAAAGAGGCTTGTAGTCTAGATGTACCTCTAGAGTGCATATACACTGCACCATTATTTCGAGATAACTAGCATTATTTTGAAATAACAATGTGAGCATCTACACAGCTATGCCATTATTTCTAAATAATTTCAAAATAATGGACATCTTATTCCAAAATATATAAACCTCATTCTACAAGGAATAATGCCTATTCCAAAATAGCTATTTCGAAATAAGGCATGTGTAGATGCTCCACTGCTGCTATTTCAAAATAGCCCCTCACCAGGGTGACTCTAAGGCTGTGTCTACATTGGTGCAATCTTGTGCAAGAGTGGCTGCTTTTGCACCAAAACTTGCTGCCTGTCTACACTGGCCGCAAGTTCTTACGCAAGTACACTGACGTTCTAATGTATGAAATCAGGGCTTCTTGCGCAAGAACTCTGATGCTCCCACTCAGGAATAAGCCCTCTTGCACAACTGTTCTTGAGCAAGAGGCCAGTGTAGACAGGCAACATGAATTTCTTGTGCAAGAAAGCCCTATGGTTAAAATGGCCATCAGAGCTTTCTTGCGCAAGAGAGCATCTACACTGGCATGGAAGCTTTTGCACAAAAGCACATCTCTTGCACAAACGCACATGCCAGTGTAGATGCTCTCTTCTGGAAGGGTTTTTGCACAAGAACTCTTCTGCAAAAGAGTTCTTTCACAAGAGCATGCCAGTGTAGTCGTAGCCTAAGTTATTTCTCTCCAGTGCCTCCTGGGCCTCTAAATTGAGATAACACATCTACATTAGGGAAGTCTGCCTTGGACTAATTTTGAGGCTTCCCTGCAGTGTAGACGTGCTATTTCAAAATAAGCTATTTTGGAATAACTATTCCAGAATAGCTTATTTCGAAATAAGCGTGCACTGTAGACATGCCTCTAGTGATCCATTCCCCTGTCGCCTATTATTAGCTTCTGACAAACAGAGACTAGAGGTAGCATTCCCGCCCACCATGGCTTATAGCCATAGATAGTATTATCCTTCATGAATTTATCTAGCTCTTAGATTTTTTTCATTAGCAGTGTCCTTTGGTCCATGCCTGTGCCTCTCTCCTCCTCGTGCTCTGAACCAAGGGTGGACAGGGTGGTGCACACTGATCACTACTCCAGCTCCTTCTCTACCATGAATAACCATACGACAAGGATCCAAAGCAGAGGAGGAGGAGGGCAAGTGGCAGAATCACATAGATTGAAGAACTGCAATTACTGTACAATATAAATAGCCAATTGTTCTACACTGAATGATGGTCCCTGGGTTTGTTCCTCTCGAGTGACTCTGAGGCCGTATGCATTAGAGAGGAATGGTGAGGAACCCTGCTGTACTACAGCTCAGAAGACGGTTGTGCTGACGGATGCATCTTCTGCAGAAGCATGTACCAAGGCATAATATCTTCCAAATGAATGTACAGAGACCCACATTGCCTCTCCATGGATCTCCAGAAGAGGGACATTTCAAAGGGGAGTTACTAATGCAACCTGGGCTCTCACACCTTGTGAAGAGGGGTTTCTGCCAACTCATGGCAACTCATAGCAAAGCAGGATGCAGCCTTGTAGGGTAAACTGAGGCAGTCCATGGTATTTCGCCTCTAACCTCGAAACCTGTAAACCTCACGAACAGACAGTTAGCCTAAGTAGAGGGACTTTGGGAAGGCACAGTCGCCCTGGCAACCACATTCCAAGGGGCCACACCAGCAGATACCAAACAACCTTGCTAACATGTTTTGCTTTAATCCTAGATAATGGGCCCATAAACTCACGGATCACATCAGCGCGAGGCGCCATCACAAATACATCATAATTTAACTAGACAAAGTTGCCATTTAATTGTTTGTTTGTTGATGTTGGCTTATTTAGGCTGTTAAGGAAAACTACCTGTATTAGTGATAAGGTGTTTAATTCACGATGGGTGGCGATGCTATGTAATTTTTCTTAGCTTATTGGCTTATGTGCTCATTTCGTCTTGCTGCTAGAACTTATTGAATTGCTTCCCCTCAGTCCATCAGCCCCCTGTGTAATGTATTGTAATGTTTTTCTTAGGCCGTGTTCGCCAGCCTAATGAGCTGAGGGACACATCACCAGCACTGCGTGTAATAAATCCTCTTGCCTGTTTTCACCGCATCCAGGGTATCCAGACTTATTTCCAACAAGCCTGAAATCCATTAAAGAAAGTCTTTGTGAGGAGACAGACTTTCTAGTTATAGCTTTGGCAAAAGAGACAAATCGTTTGGAAGGTTTCATGAAGGATTATGTTTTCCTCAAGCAGAAGGTCAAGGCTGATAGTCTATACAGAGAGTGGAATTTCCAGTCCTCTGCTGTCTAGGGGCTTCCTTGTACTGAGTGGCCAATGGTGTGGTGGACCAGTCATAGTGGGCACATGTGGCCACGCCTCCTCTTCTCTGCTGTGCATGCTCCAGATGGAAAACATAGACAAAAAGAGGCAGCCCAGCTCAGGTCTTGGACGAGGAAGGACGTAACCTGCCAGTTCCTAAGACGTGCCTGGCAGTAGACTCTAACGACCTGGATTATGCTCCAGGTGATGTGCAGACTGCAGAGACAGCTGGGAAAGCCAAGCTACCACTCACTGAGACAGCTGTTGAATGTTCTACATCACAGCCCAGAATTCCCCACTCAAGGGACATACACTAATTAGTATTTTGCCCTGCCCAGAGGGCTATTTTCCCAGGGCGTCTGCCTGCCACAACCTGGAAGTTGCAGGATCATCAGACTGTTTGTTTTGCTCCAGCTCAGAGGCTGCCAGACTACAGACTGTTTATTTTGCCCCAGCCAGGGCCCATAAACTAATTCATAGTTTGCCCTATCCAGAGTGCTAATTTCCCCAGTTCAATTGCTTGCCCCAGCCTTGAGGCTACAGGATCATAAAGCTATTTGCTTGTTTTATCCCAGCCTGGGACCTATTGCGACTTTTTTAGTTTGTAAGGGGCCATAGGTTTCACCCTGCCTGGAGGGCCAGTTCTCTCAATGCCACTGCCAATCCCAACTGAGAGCCGCAGGGCCATAGCCCGTTTATTTGCCTTGCCCTGCCCAGCAATTTCAGATGGCTTACTGTTGTGCCCTGCTCAGAGGACTAAGGACACAGACTGTTTGATTGTTCTGCTGTCCCAGCCAGGAGACTGCGAGGCCCAGACTGCTTGGCCCACAGACTGAGACTGGTTCCATACTGGACATATGGGGGCTCATTATAGGCCCCATACTGGAGTAAGACCTTCAGAAGCCTTACTGAAAACAGACAGGCAAAGACTGAATGAGTGTTGTTCATTCCTGAGGTTATGTCACAAACATCTGTTTTCTCACTGAACATGCTATCCCCATTGCTCCACACTGAAAATATAGGCTGTATGTGAGTCAGAAACAGTCAATAAAATTACACTTTTCAAGTTACCTCTACTCTGTATTTGCTTAAAACAGGCCGGATGTTGGCTGGAACTGGGTAGATTTGGCTGACATCAGGTGGATCCACTGGTGGAAGGCTCTCTGGACCAGAATCAGGAATCTGCAAATTGAAATAGTCATAATTCTTTATCACTGATCTGTGAAATATAGCCTCCAATCCCTCTGGAAGTTGTCCATCGCATACAGTGCTTTCCGGCAACTAGGGCTGTCATGCAGACACAATACACACTTGGTATTGTGAGAAAGACATGCCTTGGAATCTTCTCTGGTCTGACATCAGGCCAAAGCACTTCATGGAAACAGGTCATTTTAAATTCACTAGTCTGCATGTAGGTATCTGACAGACTACCACCTTGTGTTGTATAGATACAGGAACACTCTACAAAAGTACAGTAATCCTGCCTAATAAAAATCTCTACTTATAGGCTCTCAAGACTACAGCAAAACTGTAGTTCCAATTCTCATTTTAAAATGTCACCTGGATTAAAGGCCACATACTTAGTAAGCAATACAGATATTCGTGCTTTACAGCCAGCCAATATTTTGAAACATGAATCGAAAAATATCCAGTAGACCACATTTGATCTCTCTCTGAAAGTGATCAGGGCTCTGCTGGTTCTGCCAGGCTTTGTTTCAACAGGCCACCACCCATCTTGGAAGACCTGTCAAACTAGAGATGTGTCATCTATGTTTGGAAATGCTCGTCTCCTGTCCCAAATGTCAAGGCTGGGCCCTCTCTGTATACAGCACCTTAGCAAAACGCTACAGGCAAATGGCCTTTGTATTGTGCATCAGTGCATGTGCATCTGTATTCGGTCTAGGAATGGAAAAAAGGCTGATACTCAGATTTGCATCAGAATCCTCACTGGAGACCGGGAAATGGAGAGTGAGAATATTTAGTAATTATTCTGACTCTTGAATACCAACTAAATATCAATGTAAACACCCCCACAGCCATGCTCTGGCTCTCTTGTCTTCTTGAGCTGCCTTCCAAAGGGAAGCTCCCTCCATTATTCCCTTTCCCTCCCTAATTTTCAGGGGCCAGTTAGTGCACATGCACATTCCCATAATCTCTTTAAGGTGGATCTATGCCCCTGCCTGGTTTGGGATACCTTTCCTCCCTCTATTAGTGCCGGCTGAGCCAAGGGGGTACTGATCTCTTCTACCACAAACTCAATTTCTAACCCTGACAAAATGATGAATTTCTGTTTCACATACTGCCTCCTTTTATTCAGGAAACTGTGTTTGGCTTCGTTATGAAACACAATACATAAAGAGGCGGCAATGGGACAAGATTAGAGAGGAAGAATGTGAAATATCTGCTAGTTAACAAAGGGCAAAAGAAATTAGATCAAATAGATGTGTCATGGCATGATAATGACCACACACAACTGAAAGGAGAAGGATTCTGAGAAAGAGTCATAGTAATGTAGTGTTTAGAGTGCTTTATAATTATTGTCACTGAAACATTAAGGCTATGAGAGAGTCATAAGGGGATTTGTAAAGTTCATATCTTTTGTTTCTCTTAAATAGAAACCATCTCTCTCCTATGTGCTGATATGTGCTGTGTGGAAAGTTCATTTAGTCTGTGGAAAAGGAGATATTTTCCTTTCTACCTTGTAGGTGCAACAAACAGAAGAGAGTAAAACATCTCAGAGTGACAGTATTACACAGCACAGTGGTGATAATAATAATACACTAAAGCATTAATTCACATTTATATACAAAAGTGCCTCTCCTCCATGATAATCCCAAAGCACTTTATACACTGAAAAGTGGGAGGGTTTCACCAGCCCTTCCCTAACAAATGGTAAAACACAGCAGCTGTTTAATTACAGATATGCAGCTGAATCTCCTTTCTATTGCATCATAAAACTCCCTCAACTTCTGTAGAATTGCACTGTTAAAACAAGAGTTTTTGCTGCAGTGCCATTGTGCCACAGTTTAAGATAGGAAGTAAAGAATTACACCATATTCAGCTGAATTTGCACAGGGGATTTTCAGTGGCAGGAGAAATGAAATTACTGGAGGATTAAAAACCTTGGGAGCTAACAATGAAAATATTAAAAAACTCATCGTTTTCACATTGGTATAAGCTTCTTGTAAACATTTTGTTAAAAAGCTGGCCCCTTTTTTCTTTAAAAAAGAGCTTTTTACCTAGTAACAATAATTCTATTTTCAGTCAGTATTGGGCCCATTCAAAATAAAAGGGGACTATGAGACTCTAAAGCTGAAATTTAAAACTTACCATTGGAATGTTCACATTTCTGATGTATACATTTTAGTTTGAAATTTCAGGGAGGTCATTTCCAGATCATTTCAGTAATTATGCAGATGGGAACAATTCCAAGATGTCTAGGCCAGCGTTCCTGGCTCTCAAGAAAGGAGTCCTGTGATCTTAAATGACTGCAAATGATCAAGACTAGTAAATGAGGTAATATATTTTATTGGACCACATTGTATTGGTGAAAAACAAGCTTTAAAGCCACACAGAGCTCTTCTTCAGGTCTGGGAAAGGTAAATCACAGCTAAATGCAAAGTGGAACAGATTGTTTAGCAATAAGAAGTTAGCACATGAAGAGATCATTCAAGATAGAGTGGCCCATTAACACCTCTGCACTCATAGGACACTAAGGCTTTTTTTATGCATCTTTTAGCAATATGGCCATGTCGATACAACCATGCAGCTAAAAGTCTGGAATATGGCCACTGTTTGTCAGTTCTTTTGCCAACAAAATACTTCCACCCACAATGAGCAGTGTTCACGTTGTTGGCAAGAGAGTGCTGCTGCCGGCAATGCACTGTTCACACCGGCACCTGTTGTGAACAATCTGGTATCTTTCAGCAGGGAGTTAACACCCCTGAAAAAGTTTTGTCATCAATCAACAGTGTAGACATAGTCAAAGAGAGGTTAGTGGGTTACAGATTGTTGTCATAAACCACAAATCCAGTGCCTCTGTTCTGTCCATGATTATTAGTGTCTACAAGAGTCATGAATGTAAGCTTCCTGGCCCATTTTTTTAGTGTGTTGTGCATGTTTCCTTTGAGGATGAGAATTGATAGATTAGGTATAGAGTGACTGCAGTGTCAAAAGTGTTCACCCACAGAGGGCATAGAAATTGTCTGGTTTCACCCACATAATTGATAACTGGGGCATATAGTGCCCTGGATGAGATATACGGTCCACATGCTGAGACAGGCATGTGTAGGATCCATGGATCTTGAAATGTGTCTTGTGGGAGGTGTTGATCATTGTAGCAGTGGCAATACACGCACTGCATAAGATAGTAAGTGTCCATTTTTAGCCATTGTTTCTCTGATCTATTTCTTTAAGTGTCTATTTCTTTAAGTGCTGTTATATTGCAGTGTTTCTCAACCAGTGGTATGACTACCCTTACGGGTACTTGAGAGAAGTCTGGCGGGTACATCAACACAACTGAAGTTTGGCAAAAACTTAATTCTTGTTTTAAGTTTTACAGCGCTTTATTATTTTTGTACTTTTTACACCCAAAAATGTCATCATTTTCAGATCAGTCTGGCTTATTGTGCTGTTTCCCTTGCCCAGATAAAAGTGACATAAAACTGAACGTTAGTTCTCCTCACTAGAAACATGGTGTGACGTAGTGTGGGTACCTTGCTGGTTGCTATGCTGGGCAGTGGGCTGTGAGTGACCTCCCCTGGCTGCTGTCTGCAGCACGGCCCAGCAGGGCAGGGGATGAGTCATTATGCAAAGGGGGCTTCAAACCTGTCTGATGAGTTATCTCCCAGGGAACGGAACAATGGGAAGAAGGCAGAGTGGATCCCTGACTGGGGGCAGGGCTGGAAGTGAGTTAGTTAGGTTTCGGGCTGGGATCATGGAGGAAGCAGCCTAGGCAACAGGCTGGGATTTAGGGGCCCAGGCTCCCTCACCTCAAGAGGGGCTGAGGCATCCTAGGCCTGCCCTGTAACCAGATTACATCTGTGCTGTGCTGTATACTGGAGAAGCAATAAACTCCCTCTGTTCTACTGGCTGGTGGAGTCTGTCCGTGGCATTACGGGGGTGTAGGGGACGGGAAAACCCCAACGCGCCGTCACACATGGATTAGATGAAATAGTGAAGAAAAAAACCCATTGATTATGGTGCTAGATTCTGTCGTTAATTACACACACACACCCCACTAAACTGGCAAGTTTACCTCATTGGAGTTATTTAGGTTTAACTGGGGAAACAATTAGCTTTAAAGTGCAATTTTACTCTACCAAGTGACTATACAAATTACATCATGGGTGTCTGTAATTTATTCCAGAACAAATCTGTCACTTTACAAGTAAAAAGACATTTCTTCTATCTGTCAGTCCAGCAAAGTTTGCTTGGGGTCTGGAAATCAAACTGTCTTAAATATTGTTTGTGCATTTGCAAAGACATTCCCAGAATTCAGCTCTGCAGCTAGAAACTGGTTAACAAATCTATTTCTGTGCTACAGTTAGAAGAGAACCCAGTTAGCTCTCCCTTAAACACATTGCCTCCATAGTGATAATAAGAGCAAGCAGTACAGGTGAACCTTTCTAATCTGGCACCTTGGGGACCTGGTCAAGAGAACCAGAGAATCTGCCAAACCACGGGAGGTCAAAATTGTTTACCAGCATTACCAACACTTCCACTGCTTACTGGACTCGTAGAAGACATTTAGGGGTAAATTAAAACTAACTAATAGCACAGAACAGAGCCAGGGCTGGTGGCTGCAAACTAACATTATAGGACCACAGGAAACGTGGCCACACCTATCATAAGTGGACATCCAGCTAACTAAAATCATGACGGACCACGGATGTTGCCGTATTAGAGAGGTTCAACCTGTAGTAACAAATTATTAGTATTATTATAAACATAGGGCTCTGAAAAGACATGGAGAGCAGTAAGAAGATGCCATTTTTACACAGTTACTTCTCAGAACAAAGCCACTTGCAGCCAATAGAATCAGAGCAGGATAAAACCAGTGTAAATGTGAGGCTAGAGGACCCAGAGGGCTGGCAGCAGTGAGAGCAGGGGCAGTGTTTATTGCTCTAACTGTGGGATGAGTAGGAAGGACACCTGTATCTTGTTCTAGGCATGAGATGTAACGGAGAAAAGGTTCAATTTTCATCTCTCCTGGATGCACTGAGTTTAACAAGTGATGCATCTGCCTGAATGAAGGCAGGACTAGGACCATGGTGTTTCTTTGTACCCCAAATGCTCTGGCCCCAAAGGTGAATGTAAATAGTCAAATGATTCTAGCTCACCTGCAGCAGCTCAAATGCAGCAAGAAGGTCTCCCCCGGACAGATTTCCACAGTGCACTGGGTGATAAGACAGTTTAGGTGGCTCATATTTCTGATCGGCAAGTCTCACCACAGGGGCAGCCACTGTTGAGCCAATATAGTCTGATTTACCCTAGATAAATAAGGATACATGCTTCAGTCTTTTTTGGAAGTGGTCTACACATAACAGCAGCGACAGGAACCTAGCTTCTCCCGCCCTAGAGTCAAATGTAGGAAATGATCTTTTAATAGTTATGACAAAACTGCCCAGTGAGACGCACAGCAAAATACAGTGAAGGACAACT
This sequence comes from Apalone spinifera, assembly GCA_030068395.1. Lineage (NCBI taxonomy): Eukaryota > Metazoa > Chordata > Testudines > Trionychidae > Apalone > Apalone spinifera. Next base: position 17,533,225 of record CM057846.1, read on the forward strand.
ACTGAAATGAAGTAGGGTGAATTTCTTTAAACTCGTCTGATGTTTACCAATACCTGAATTTCACATTTCAGCAATTCTGAAGGCAATGTCCTAACAAGCAGTGAGATGGTCCTAGATTTCTGTGGGTTGGAGTTAAATTTGGGCTGCTGAATATACACAAATATAGTCATTACAACTGTGTACAAGTAAAAAGATATTCTAACACTAAATCCCATTACAATATTAGTTTCCATTTAAATGTCCAGACCTGGATTTACATGGCCAGATAAGCTATTTCAAAATGTCTCTTAAATGACACAGCTTTGATTTTTACATAGATAATACATTATATCCCAACAGCTCTGATTTTTTTAATAAGAAGCTTTTCATCTTTACCACTGCATCGTCATCGTACAGCTCTATGACTATCACTGGTGGGAATTCAGCAATTTCCTTTCCGTCGCCATGGAGCTCAATGTTATTGAACAGCAGCATCTGATTCCATGTAGGGGATAATGTCTGAGAAATGATCTAGTGAAAAACAAGCATCATTTTAAGAAGGCTGTTAAAAGACTGATCGATGTGCGCCAGCAGAAAGTGGATGCACTGTGATGAAATCTTTTCCAATAGCCTAAACTAAACTTTTAACAAGAAGGTGAAATACAGAGTCAGCTGTTCAGTGTGCACCACTTAAGGTCCATTTTAGGTGCCCAGTGCAAGCCTCATTTAATGCCCGGTCCAGTGAAGCATTTAAGCACATGTGTATTATTGCTCCCATTCATTTCAATGAGGTTACTCATGTACCTAAAGTTATGTATATGCTTAAATAGATTGCTAGACTGGAGCCTTAAATCCCTAACATGGCTCTTCATAAGTGCATAGAAAGACTTTCCCATGCAGATGAATACCACCCATGTGCATTCTGAGCTATACAAGATCCCCCCTCTTCCCCTTCATACCCAAGGCTCTTCCTTCACTCAGAACAAGATATATGACTTTATATTTTGAATCCTTGTGCATGCAAAACTCATACTGCAGTCTAAGGGAAGGATGCCTGTTTAGTGACTGCAGGATCAGTCCCTGTATAGTTAAAGAGGGACAGTGCAAAATATATTCAATTTTTTCTTATTGTGGAGTAAACATTCTCCAAGCCATTTTTCTTCATATATAAATGGCAAAAATAACTCAAAATGTTTTTATTGAAAAAGGTAATTTGCTGATTAATTCATAGCAAATCCGTAGTTTTTATTTTTTCCTTTCAATTTGCTGCTGCACTTCAGACATGGTGGGCTGTTCAAAGCACTTCCTCAAAGACAACAGATTAGCTGCTTTGGCAGGGAAAGAATCTACCCCTGGTGTATTTAAAAAATATATATATCAGCTGCAAAATCTGACTCTCATAAACTGCTGCTGTTCTGTTAAATGGAAATGGCTTCTTTCACTGTGGTTTATCGGAGCTTGGCAAACATAATTGTAAAAACAATTCAAATGATCACCTGCAGACATTATGTTATTTTGCACTTATGGGGGTACAAATTGATGTGGGTCTGATTCTACTCTCAGGTATGCTAGCTTATACCAGGATCAACTCCACTGACATCCAGGCCACATCTACACTAGGAAACTATTTTGAAATTGCTAAATTCAACTTCCAATTTAATACATTCGAACTAGCAGATCCACACATTGGGAAAGCCTCAAAATTAGTCCAAGACAGGCTCCGTTAATGTGGATGCACTACCTTGACTTAGAGCCCCAGGAAGCACAGAGGAGTAATTAGTTTGCATTCTTTTATGGATTAACTATTTTGAAATTGTAGCACCGGAGCATCCACACTACCATTATTTTGAAATAACTATTTCAGAATTAGTGCTACTCCTCATAAAAAGCAGGAGCACAGAGTTCAAATTCCACGGCCCTCGATTTCAAAATAATGGGCTTGGTAGTGTGGAGGATGCTCCGCTTATACATTCTACCTTGTAGAGGTTATTTTGTAATAAGGTCCTAGTGTAGACCAGGGCCCAGAAAGCTACAATGGGGAAAACAAAGGTTAACTCAAATGACTGTAACCATAAGGGCAAAGCAGAAAAAAACGAGAGAACAACCAGGCCAAATGATTCTAGAGACCTACCCGGATAAGAGAAACCTTTTTCTCCTTCTGCCTTCCCAAACGCTGCGGCTATAGAAATTTCCTTCCAAGAGCCAGGAGATAAACATTTTTCTTAAGGCTCAGTTACACTGTGAAAAGTGACTCTAAAAATAGTTTGAATTGCATTCTACATGTATTGATTTATGTGTCAAATATGCTCTGTTTACAAGAGAAATGGTGGGTTTTCAAACATTGACCTTTGCCAACTTAAGGCAGGCTCTGAGAATCAAGCTGCGTTCTTCCCATTGAACTGGATGAGTGAAAGTGAAATCCAATTCTCCCACCCAAACCCTGGCCAGGTTGCAAGGTTGCCATGCAATCCCTCCCACCTTCCTCATGGGTAATAAATCAGCCATCCCTTGCACTGGATGCACAGTGTACTGAAACCACAGGATCTGGGTAGAAGCCCCTCTTTTGTCCCCAGGGAACTCCTGGACTATTCCAAAATGGCAATCTACGTGGGGCTAGTACTGAGACCATTTCTCCAGTTCAGAGGCATCCCTATGAGGCCTCCCCATGAGCATCTCTTTTGCAGGATTTAAGTAGTGCAGACAGCCTTTGCACCTGGTGTAGGCTTCACTTAGTAATGCCTCTCTGAAATCATCCTCATGCTCTGCTAAACTCCATTTGTAAGGGCCAAACTGACTCAGATGAACACAGGTGACTTAGCATTGATTATTAAACACAAAAAATAGTGGAGGAGATTCAGAATGCAACATTTGTCCCTCTGGTAGTGGGAATAGCCTAATCTTAAAATCTAAAGAGGGACAGCTTCACTGCATGGAAGATTGATACTGCTGACATCGATCTTTCAAGGTTCGATTTAGCGGGGCTAGTGTTGACCAAATAAATCAAACTCAGAGGGCACCCCAGTCAGCACTGGTAATCCTGCTCCTCATGAATAGTAAAGGAAGCTGATGGGAGCATTTGCTCCCGTTAGCCTCCCGCTGTGTGGATGTCACGGAAACTCAATTTAAGATAAGTTGACTCCAGCTACGTAATTAATATAGCTGGAGATGGGTATCTTGATTCAACCTTCGCCGTAGTGTAGACCAGGCATTAGAGAGCAAATACCAGGCTGCATCTGGTGACTCATTCTACCTATGCTATGCCATCAAAGTAGCTATTCAGGATGGTTTTTTGTTAATTTAAATCACACCAGAAGCTAAAATGGCAGTGGTATCTCTAATGTTAGGCATATATCCTCAAAACAGATGGATTTGCTAGGACTTCTGTTTTCAACTATGCTTAGTATTCAGATGGCTGGACCATAGTGCTACAGTGCAATATGAATGGCACTCAAATAAGTAAGCACTCATCAGAATGAAACACTCGTCCTTTACGTTTCTGGAACCCCTTCTGTCTAAGGATCTCAAAGTGCTTTACAAACTGTGATGAATTAAGCCTCATAACATGTCAGTATGGTAGCGAAGTAGTTTTTCATTTGGCATAATCCTAAATAAACAGAAAGGGAAACTGAAACATCTAATACTGGCTGTTGCCAGTGACAGATGATTGCACTAGATGCATCATTGGTCTGATCTGGTGAGGTAATTCCTAATTGCCCTTGAAGAATCAATGTTTTCTTTTCTCATTTCCCCCCACTAACGAGACTTCTCAGCTCCTTGTTTACCCCAGGAGAAGGAAGATTTTGCAACTTACCTTGGTAGTCTGACAATGTGAAATGAATGTCACTTTGGCGAAAGGATCAGAAAGTCCAGAGCTGTCTGCTGCAATGAGCCCCCTGGCCTGATACATGTGGGCTCTTAACTGGAAGCGATGACAGGCTGTGTCATGACAATGAATAGAGTTTTATCAGTGGGGGAAGAGATACCGTGAGAATATGGGCAGAGGATGATCAAAAAATGTTTACCACCCCCAAATTCCAAAATCTGCTGCCTCACACAATTTACTGGGGAGTGTGCTCACTATTTTACAGCGAGGGTATCTGAGGGACTGAGAGTTTACATGATAGCCCCAAATGCACCTAAAGTCAGTGTCAGAGCCAGGGTCAAAACTCAGCTCTGCTAATTTCCCACCTTTTCTCTAATCACTTGACCATACTATCTCCCTATGTATATTTATCATTTACTGTGTGTTCTAGCATGTATGCTTTTATCAAGAGATCCTGCAGTGGGCTCCTCATTTTGGGACATTTAAAAGTAGGGAGCATAAACAGGGCAACCTGTGCCAAGGACAACAATCCTGTACTGAGAGAATTGAAAGACATGGCGTGAAAGACATAATGCAGCGGGCCGGGGAGGGGGGTTGTCTTTTCCATCTCTAATGTCTAATGTCTATGTTTCCATCTCTAATGTCTAATGTCCATCAAGCATCAATGGAAGTTCTGAGCATTCAGCAGCTGCCAAAGTGGAATTCAGCAGCTAGTCAATGTCTATGATCAAATAATGTGCTAAAATGCAAATGTAAGCTTTGGGGGGAAATGCATGACTTTGGGAGGAAATGCAATTACTTCAAGTAGATTTTTTGTAGTTCTAAATTAGAGCACGCCATGTCTAATGTTCCATGCTACCACTAGTACTGTACTACAGAAGTATTGTCTTACTTTTGTACACCAGACTGGCAGGTAAAGGAGTAGCATGATGCCCTGTACCAGCTGTGGAAGGCACTTCAGTCTCATGTCCTATAGGTAAGTTCTCCATAATGGAATGGGCATACTTGATGGAACCAAGCCAGATATAGGTGTCCACTTTTGCATGCACGTTCCAGTCCAGCAGGCGTTTTCCTGGTAACTGAAGAAACATATGTCACCCACAAGCGCAAAGTAAGAGAGCAAGCTGAATGTAATTTATTGTTTGGGCACTGCTGAACAGAGGAGCATCCACTCATTTGGTAAATGGCATGCAACTTACTCACAGAACCAAAGAATTGTAGGACGGGAAGGAAACGTGATAGGCATTGAGGCAGAACTAAGTATTATCCAGACTATTCCTGACAGGTGTTTGTTCAAACCTGTTCTTAAAAACCTCTAGTGATGGAGAGTCCACAACTTCCCTAGATAATTTGTTCCAGTGCTTAACTACCCTTATCATGATGCTTTTCCTAATATCTAACCTAAATCTCCCTTGTTGCAATTTAAACCCCTTATTTTTTTACCTGTCCTGAGTGGATAAGGAGAACAATAGATGACCCTCCTCTTTATAACAACCTTTTATGTATCTGAAGACTCATACTATGCGCCCCCAGCCCAGTCTTCTCTTCTCCAGACTTAACAAACCGATTTTTTTTCAGTCTTTCCTAGTAGGTCATGTTTTCTAGAACTTTGATCATCTTTGTTGCTCTTCTCTGGATTATCTTATATTTGTTCACATCTTTTTCAAAGCGTGTGGCCCAGCAATCTGTATTTGTATAATTGATTATCCCTTCGTAAGTTTAATACTCATCCTTATTGAATTTCATCCTATTTCTTTCAGACCATTTCTCCAATTGGCCAAGATCATTTTGAATTTTAATCCTGTCATCCAAAGTGCATGAAACCCCTCGCAGCTTGATATTGTCACACACTTTGTAAGTGTACTCTCTCTGTCATTATTTATGAATGTATGAAAGTATTGAACAGAACCAGACTTATGACATATCTATGGGGCACCCCATTCAATATGCCCTTCCAGCTGGACTGTGAACTATTGAGGACTATTCTCGGAGTATGTTTTCCAAGCAGTTGTGTATCCACTTTATAATAGGCTCATCTAGGCTATATTTCCCTAGTTTTTTTATGATAAGGTCATGTGAGACAGTATCCAAAAGCCTTAATAAAGTCAAGATATATCACATCTACTTCTTTCCCCTATCTATAAGGGTTGTTACTTGTCAACAAAGGCTATGGTTTGACATGATCAGTCCTTGACAAATCCATGTTGCTACTTATCATCTTATCTTCTAAGTGCTTACAAATTGTTTGTTTGTTTATTTGCTCCATTATATTTCTGGGTACTGAAGTGAAACTTATTGGTCTATAATTCCCTGGGTTGTCTCTATGCCCCTTTTGGTAGATAGGTACTATATTTGCCCTTTTTTCACTGCTTTGAGATCTCTTCCATCATCCATGATTTCCCAATGATAATAACTGATGGCTCAGAGACCTCTTCAGCCAGTTCCTTGAGTATTCTAAAATGTATTTTGTCAGGCCCTGCTGATCTGAAGTCATAAAGGGGGTGATGACCATGCAACCTCCATGATACAATATGTTTCAAAATTCTAAGCAAGAAATAGATAACAAACCTAGCTGTAAAAGTTTGCTTTAAGTGGGATAATGGACAAGCCTTTTTAAGCCTTTAAGTGGGATAATGTACAAGCAATAGATGTAAATTTGCATCTGGTGTTTGCTGTGTTAAACTTCCCAGTCTTTGGTCCACTGTCCACCTCCTGCTATTTTCCTACTGTATTATGGTTGCTTCTAAATAAGACAATATTACTTCATAGGGAAAGTCAGAAAACATTTGATGAAACTTTTTCAAACACAAAAGGTTACATTTTTGATACTTTATACAATATTTTTCCTTTTTTATTTCTATCACGCTCTTCTTCATTCAGCTTTTTTATGCTGCTTATTCCTAAGGCAATTCATGACATAAAAGTGATAAGACAGACACTACGTTGCAATGTTTTCTTGACAGACATTAACAACTGATGATTGATATACTAGGAGAAATAAAAAGATGCCAATTAAGCAGTGTGTCAGGTAAGCAATAGCCTTTGTATTTTAAACAAAGAGAAAACATCCCCCTCTCAAGGTTATCCAAAATGTTGTGTTTCCTAATTGTAATTTGCTTTCAGGTGAAAAGAGAATTACTTGTATTGTGCCTCTGAGGTTAATATGATTGATAAATAGAAGTGCTGCACCAGAGCACCATAATGGCACTTTCATTTTGTTTGAAATGACTATTTGTAAAATGAGTTTTACTTAATGAAAACAAAATAGAGCATTGTTAGACCTAAAGCAAAGTGTAAACAAATTCAAAAAGGCTCTTCAAAAAGTACTGTAAGATGAAATGCAAAATTGTTCTGTGAGTAAAAATGCATCCATGAAAGCAATCACAAGCCGATATAACTTATTTGTATATTTTGAGAATTTAATAGAGTTGAAGCCTATCTGACCTTGAAGGTGGAAACCGTACAGGAAGCTGAGCAGTGATATTTCACCTGCTTTAGATTGCAATAAAGGTTTCAAAACTTTTGACCTCCTCCCCCAAATTCCTTTTTGTGATTCCATAGAGATTGTGACCCATTGGTTGAGAAATACTGACCTAAATCATGGAAAATCAGATCTCAAAAGTCTGATATCTCAGATGAAGTCCCCGCCTGCATAATTTCACTCTGCATACATTTAAAGTAGATGTATGTGGGCTGAGTGAAACATGGATGAGAATGGTCTCTTTGGAGTTATCTGATAAAAACATGGTTGTAAATAATCAAAATGTCCCAGACTTACTTTCAGGAAATGGGTTTTAATCTTCCCACAGTTTTTGCCTTTTTGTTCATTCACAGGGGAATAGAATATGTTTTTTGCTGGGATTCTTACATATGCGACTCTTTTGTTGTTGCTGAGCATCCAGATGAACACATCAGGCACAGTATGCTGTGGCTATTAACATGAGAGGGAACAGAACTTACACACTTTGAACACTTGAGCTGCATTAACGAATGTTCTTTTTTATGAGCAACCATTATTAAGCTTTATTAAATATCATCTAACAAGAGCTTCATTCAGCAATCTGACATGACAAAGCTTGCTTTTTCTGAGAAGATACAGCCAAGCACTATAAACTAGAGAAGCTATCAATTCACACCTAAAAATCCATACATCAGATTGTGAGATATATAAAATCTGCCCAACTCTCAATCCCTGAGCACAGCCAGAGTTTGT